>OX465289.1:115033745-115633745 GCA_949987695.1 Merzomyia westermanni
ATAAACCCTAATATAATATCTATAGATTATATTAATATGTGGTATTCAAAAACAGGAAAAAAATAAAAATTTCAATTTCTTTTCCAGTTCTTGAGGCTAACATGAAAAAACTTCCAGGCAAAGCAGATGAAATTCGGCACTTTTTATTTTTATTTCCGTTCCTTATGTTGCATAAGTTTTCAAGGTATGATGATCTCGTTTGGCAGTTTTTAGGAAAAATTGTTGAAATGTGTCGTTTAATATGTAGCTCAGAGATTCACGAGGATCAAATTTTATTACTTTCTCATTACATATCCGAGTATATGGAATATAGAAAAGAAATTTTCCCAGACCTAAAACTGCGTCCAAAACATCATTATTTTTGCCGCTATCCTAATCTGATAAGAAAGTTTGGCTCTTTAAAACATTTGTGGACAATGCGTTTTGATCAAAAAGCATCAGTATTTAAAAAAAAAGTCTAAGGTCTTGAGGAATTTTAAAAATATAACATTAAGCCTTTCAGAATATCACCAACAAATGCACGCAAGTTTGTTCGAGGACAGATTTAGGTCAAAAATCATAAGCAATTCGTGTGAGAAACTTTCTGAAAATATGCTAAATTTTATAATACCAGAAAATTTTTCATTTGTAACAGAAAATATCACATATAACAGTAAAAAATTTAGACGTAAGGACTTCGTTGTTATTGATCAAGATGATCAAGGAAGCATTACAGTCCTGATAATAAAATTCAAATTTGTGGAGAAAAATTATGAAGAGGCAATTTGTTATGGCACTTTTAGCAAAATGTGGTATAACTATAAAGCACTTCCGTACGAAAGTTATTTTGAAAGTGAAAATCAATATATAATGGTTAATTTTGAAAATCTATTAATCAAAAATCCGGTAAAAATATATTTGTTCAGAAAAAGATACTATCTTAGTTTATTTTCCTCATTTATTGGAAAAGAGTTTTAAGTCTGACACAAATAAAATTTCATGACCACGGCGGCCGCCGTGGTGTGAAGCTAGTGTTGCCGGCCTACCACACCGAAGGTCCATGGTTCGAGCCCTGGTACAGGTAACATCAAAAGTGATTTGAAAAAAGTTTTTCAAAACGGGGTCGCCCCTCGGCAGTGGTTTGGCAAACTCTCCGAGTGTATTTCTGCCATGACAGGCTTCTCAGCAAAAATTCGTCTCCTTTGTAGATGCCGTTCGGAGTCGGAAAAAAACTGTAGGTCCCACCAATTTGTAGGGAAAATTCAAATCGGCACACCACAAATTGGAAGAGAAGCTTGGCGCAAAAATCTCTTAGGAGGTTTATGATGATATACCTGTTGTATATCGCGCCATAGAGATAGAGATATCCCCATTTAAATTTAATTTAATTTTACAATTTATTATTAACATTAGCATTAGAACATATAATAAGATTAAAGTAATGGACGAATACGCGTGCAAGGTATGGAGTTCGGACAGGCGCATCAAGAAAGTATTTTTAGTGACACCATCAATGGAGCTTATCATTGAAAAAGGTGCATTTTGCCCATTCATGGTAGTAATATTTAATTAATAATAACATTGTAATTATAGTTAACACATTTGGAATTCAAGGTACTTCATTAGTATTAGAAAGTTGTGGGTCAGAAATATGCAACGATGCTGTGCTCGAGTATTACTTGAAAAATAGTGAAATATTAATGCTTTTGGATTCTATTGAATGGACGGAAAGAAGTACACCAAATTCACATGCGCCGCATAAAGAACTACAAAGCAGTTGCATATCTGAGATCGTCGAAATGTCGCCTTCTACATCAAACTACCAAAGCCCTAATGAGCGCCAAAGTTTTTCCGGTGTAAATGATTCGACGAATCACGTTGAAAAATCAGACGATCAGTGTTTTGTTTTCACGCTTTCTTCGGAACAATCCCAATTCGAAGATTTTGATGCCACAACTATGTCAATTTCCAGCTGCGCCTTAACGTCTACGTCGGAGACAACATGCCATGCATTGGACAAATTAAATAAAAAGGAGAAATTGGGAAAATTATTGAATATTTTCGCTAACTTGTTAGTCGACAAATTAAGAATGTTGTCATTGTACTTACCGATGGGTATCTCACGAATGGTACCACATCAAGCTGCAAACCGTTTTCCTGACTCCTTTATGGAAAAAGACAATGAAGGAAACGTAATCTCTACTTCCACACCACCGTTGCTAACGATAATGAGAAATAGAAATAATTTTCTAAATCGGTCGCCAAATAACGTCAATACTAATTTTGAACCAAATATTCCCGTAAAGCAAAGAAGACGCTCAAATCTGCTGCAACAAACATGCAGGAATTGGCAGCTCAATAACTCGTCGGATTCCGTACAGACAAGCAAAGATAAACAAACATTGTTACAGACGGCAGGAGTTTAAATGAAAAACGCACAAAAATATTGTGAACAATACGATTTGTATAGTTTTAATATCTGATGGGGATGGATAAACTTGATTAATTACATTAAATTTGAGGAATGTAGCAAAGAGCTTACTTATTCGTGCATTTCAATGGCTTCTTTCCAAGAGAAAGAGCCGGAAGCGCACGAACAAGATGGCTACCAATTTAGCCGAGTTGCTCAGAGCGTACATAGTTAGAATAACAGAATTTAAGGAAGTAGGTAACTCGGTACAAATACGTTATGCATGAAATTACTAAATCTAACTTCTATCAGTAACATCCTCCTCCCCGTGATTCGATGAACTGCAGAGAGAATCACCCTTTACGTCGAGTACAGCGATCTTTGATGCCGGCCTTAAAAAGTTTCCTGCAGAAGTTTTCACCAGCACTGACCTAACCTGACCATCGGCAGCCGCTTTTGCCTCCAACACGATGCCTTTCTTCCATTGTCCTCGGCTTTCGTTGTCGTCGCAAACAATTACCACGTCGCCAACGCATATTGGCTTCACCCGCTTGAACCATTTTGTCCGTCTCGTCAAGGTTGGAAGATACTCGAGAACCCATCTCTTCCAAAAGGTTTTCTTTAGCTGCTGTGATATATGCCACTGCTTTCTTAGACATCCCATTTCTGACACATCAGCTGTTTGGGTGAAGTTGGGACACCCTAGCAAGAAGTGGTTTGGTGTAATTGGTTAGTCGTCGATATGCTCTAGCGGAACATGCGTCAGCGGGCGAGAATTTACTAGGTTCTCTGCTTCAATAAGTAGACTGTATAAAGTCTCCACTTGCGGAGCTCTTTCTTTCAACGTAAACTGCAAAACTCGCTTAACTGTACGAACCATTCGTTCCCACACGCCTCCCGCCGATGGATTTGCCGGCGCATTGAACAACCACTCGATGCCCCTGCGACAGCATTCGCTAGATATACCCTTCTCAACCTCAACCCACGCTTCTTTGCTAGCACCAACAAAATTTGTGCCTCGATCGCTCCTCATACGGATCAGAACACCCCTGCGATTAATAAAGTTGCGACATACTATAATAGCGGCATCCGTAGATAGGTCTTTCGCTAGCTCCACGTGGATTGCCCTGATTGTAAGGCAAGTAAATATTGCCACCCATCGCTTTTCACGGCGCCGTCCAATAGATACCATAACTGGACCGAAGTAATCTACGCCTGTAAAGGAAAATGGTCTCACAAAAGGAGTTAGCCTGTCCTTGGGAAGTTGACCCATCAATGGTGTTTGCGGAACAGCTGCCAAAATTTTCGCATAGTTGACAGTTTACTTTAATTGTTCTCAACAAACGGCGAACGCTTGGAATGCAATACTTGTATCGTATAGCGGCAACTATAGCTTCGAAATTGTGGTGGTGAAACATTTCATGGTAGTGTCTAGCCACTAAGAGAGAAAACGGATGACCTTTTGGTAGTATTACTGTACTGGTCGTTTAGTTGATACAGACACGCAATCAGCGTATTCAATTCGGCCACCCAAACGAATAACCCCATCTTCATCCAATGTCGGACATAATTTGTAAATTGAACTGCTTTTACTTATTGACAAACCACTCGACAACGTCTGTACTTCATCCACAAACTTAGTTTTTGTATAAGGCGGTAAATAAATGTCTCTGTTTGGTTGATTTGTGTTGCCGATAACGATTTATGCGTGACAAAATCTTTCTTCTGTACCAACGAGCGAAATTTTGATACTGCTATGCGCACCCATGTCATTACTCGAAGAAATTTGTATAAATTAGTATATTTAACAAAAGGAACAATGTCATCGTTTGTCTGCACTGTATATAACGTTTTAGATCGCAACTCGAGATCTATATCTTTCTCAGCTAAAGCATTTGGAGGAGTAGGCCAACGATCTTCATCCCACTTAAAAAAATGAGGGCCATTAATCCATTTACAATTTGGGTCAAACTTCTTTGGACGCGTTGCATCATCAGCCGGATTACTGCTGCCCGGCACCCATCTCCACTGATGTACCGCGGACGACTGCAGAACTTCTGATACGCGGTGAGCCACGAATTGTCTAAAACATCTGGGATCAGATCTAATCCATTGGATTACAGTCTTGGAGTCTGTCCAAAATAGGATAATGTTAGATTTAATGTCGTGGCTGGCGATTATAGCTTCCTTCAACCGAACTCCTAATACGGCGGACTGTAACTCCAAGCGGGGTATTGACAGGGGCTTTAGCGGGCTACATCTTGATCGTCCAGCCACAAACACGAGATCTACTTCATCCTCAAAGCTGATGCGCCAGTAAGCGACGGCTGAAAATGCAAGCTCGCTTGCATCAACAAATATGTGTAGTTGAATGTTGGCCTTGGCATTTAAAAATTCTGGATGATAGCATCGTGGTACCTTCAAATCTTCTATAGCATGCAATCCCTTGTACCAGTCAAACCACTTCTCGTATACGTCGTCGGGAATGGGATCATGCCAATCGACGTTTCGTTGCCACAGCCGTTGTAGCAGTACCTTGGCGCAGATCGTAGCGCTACATAGCAGACCAAAGGGGTCGAATATCGACATTAATACGCTAAGCATTTCCCCTTTTGTAGGCTTTCGCAAGCCATCCAACACCGCTCTTGGTACCCTAACAAACGACAGCTTAAAACAAAAGTAGTCACTTTTCGAGCACCAGTGCATACCAAGCACTTTTTCGGTTGTACCTTCACCCTTGCAAGTGTTAACCTCGTTTTCCGAAAGCGGTGCTGAACTATTTCCTACAGCTTGCATGAGCTCATCGGAGTTCGATATTATATTTCTCAGCTCAAATCCCCCAAGGCCGTGTATTTCTATCACCTTCTTGGTAACATCGATAGCGTTTCCAACGTCGTCGAAGCTATCCATATAGTCATCGACATAGTGGCGGCAGATGATGGCTTCGACTGCCCTTGGGAAAGTATTTTGGAAGGTTTCCGCGTTTAAGTTTTTTATATATTGAGCGGAGCAAGGCGAGCTTATTGACCCGAATATCATAACGCTCATTACATATACGTCTGGATGATCATGAGAATTCCCTCCTCTCCATAGAAAGCGCTGTGAATTTCTATCTTCATCGCGAATGAGTACCATGTGGAACATCTCTCGAATATCTCCACATACGGATACCTTTCCAGCTCTAAAATTCAATAAAATTGCCAGCAATGACCTCGGTTGATATTCCGCCGGACCTTTCATTAGAGCACTATTTAGCGACACATCTTTTACTTTTGCTGCAGCATCAAAAACCAAACGGTGCTTATTTCCTTTGTTTGGATTGCAAGCTGCAAAATGCGGCAAATACCACGTACGCTCATCAACCTTGTTAGCCTCAGTCGCTGATAATTTTTTTGCGTAGCCCTTGCATACGTATTCATCAATTTTGTTAGTATACCAATCTCGATATTCGGCATCTGCATTCATTTTTTCTTCAATTTGTTGTAAACGTTTTAAAGCTGTATCATAGCTTTTCGGAAAACTAACATGGTCAGTGCACCATAGCAAGCCAGTTTCATATCTACCGTTTCCGAACGTAGTAGTCTCCCTGAGCAATTGTTCTGCTCGGATGTCTACTTCTGACTTGACCATTGGTACTGATTTTTCTTCAAAATTATCGGCAACAAAATACTCAGCGATTTGCTGATTTAGTTCGTATACATCTGTCGCTTCAATGTTTACATGACCCACAGTTATATTATTGGTACATTCTTCATTTGACCCAAAAACAGTCCATCCTAATTTGGTTTGATGTGCAGCAAACCTTCGTCAATATTTATTACGCTAATCGGTCGAATTAAGTGCGTATGTGGCAAGCCTATCAATAATTGTGGAGTTGCGTGGCGATAATCAAAAACATTTCCATCTCTCAGCTGTTGGTGTTGACATATAAATTCGTCTAAGTACAAAGACTGTGCAGGCAAATACAGTTTTTTTGTGGTACGAACACCACTCATTTGATACGTTGTGGATTCTGCAGAAACACCTGCGATTTCAAACGAGACTCGCTTCGAAGGTTCACTTGTCGTTTGATTGCCAATCCACTTTAAGCGAAGCATATCACTTTTACCCTTTACTCCAATGGAATTTGCAATACTCTCTTCTAGAAGTGTTATTTTCGCTCTTTCATCGATGAAGGCAATTGCAGTGACTTCGCCCTTTGGCCCTTTTAGTTTGACAGGTAGATATTTCAGCAGTGTTTGTCGATGTTTTGTATTACCTGATTTACGGGTTGAACGTGGAAAAGTTTGAAAGCCACTGACTGTGGCTACTGATGTGTTATCTTCATCGTATTCATTATTTTCATATGAATTCTTATTAGAAATTTCTTTGTGTAACAGCTGATTGTGGAATCTGTCACATTCTTGAATTCCACACTGTCGTCGTTTTGTGCAGCTGTATAAGTTGTGACCTGGCTGCAAGCAAGAAAAACATAGATTGTGTTTCTTCACAATATTCCATCTTTCAGAATATTGTGAGTCTTTAAACTTTTGGCATTTGAATAGATAGTGGTTTTCTCCGCACATTGAACACTTTTGGTCATCTCTACGTATAGCCATTACTGGCTTTGTTGACCATCCATTTTTGGTAAAAGGTTGTTCATTTGCAGAGGATTGTTTCACGGGCATAATATCAGTGGCCATTGACACATACAACGCAACCTTTTGTAGCCAATTCGCGAAATCCCTTACTGAGGGGTATGGTTGTGACAAGGTTAATACATGGCGAGTCCATTCTTCTCTTTTGCTAAACGGTAGCTTGCTCAACAACTCATCCAGTAAAATTGGGTTATTCAAATGAGGGGCAGCGCCGGAACTTTCGAGGAAAGCTGCCAAATTTGCAACCATTGTGCTAAAATTAAGAATTTCTCTGATCTTTACGCTAGTGATGGTAGGATGAGCACGTGCCTTTGCAATCTGGCTACGAATGAGCATCTCTGGACGTCCGTAATGGTGCTCTAAAGTGCTTATGACGACATTTACATTCGCAGGATGTATAAGAAGTGATTCTACTTGCTGGCGCGCCTTGCTTTTAAGCGCTTTTTGCAGACGTAGCAGATTTTCTAAATCTGTGTATGCGTATAACCTGGTTGTTTCTTTATATGCTACTGAAAACATTGGCCACTCTTCTGGTGAACCATGAAATTCGGGTAAATCGAGAACTTTGCGTATGGGTGGATGGCCACCAAGGCCCAATGCCATCTGATTATAGTTTACTATTGGAGTTGTCGGTGAGATATGGCTAGAAACGTAAGGAGTTCCCGCTGCATATACTGATGGAGTGGCGGTTGATGGGGTGTTCCAGTTCGGAGCAACGTAATGAGATGTGGGACTTAGCGTTATAAGGCATTGTATGAACACCGCTACCTGATGCAGCGACGAATAAGTTGGGGCATGTGCCAGCAGAGGCATGAGTGGTGTCAAAGGCAATGGCATGGGCAGTGCGAGAAAAAATTGTATTTTGATTTACATACATACCATTGGCAGCGCTGTTGGCGTAAGCGCAGGCAGCATTATTAGTTGATGCGACTGTGTTACATACGGACGAGTTTTTTGAGCTTGTTGTGTATGAGGCGACTGTTGAGGTTAGGTCAGCTCCTGTGCTGGCGACGTGGGCGTTGGGGGATACAGCTTCCGTACTTTGTTTGTTGAGGTTGTTTGTCATTTGTTGGCTACTTATAACGTCTTGCAGTTGGATCTTTTCCTGTTCCGACGAGGCTAGGGCTAATTGCAGCTGCCATTTGTTGGCGACTTATAACGTCTTGCAGTTGGATCTTTTCCTGTTCCGACGAGGCTAGGGCTAATTGCAGCTGCCTTATGTGTTCGCGCAGCTCCTCTACGGCATTTTTTTGTGGTGTCATGGTGCGATCGGCTTCATCGCAACTGTTTTCATTGCTGCTAGGCATTTTGTCAATTGTTGTGCTATTATTGCTGCGCAGGTTATATTTTCGTGAATTTTTTGCTTTTTCCGAAGTTTTTTTCATCGAGCAAAATTAAATTCTGTGGAAATTCAACTCTCGTCGAATAAATATTAAAAGAATGTTACAGACGGCAGGAGTTTAAATGAAAAACGCACAAAAATATTGTGAACAATACGATTTGTATAGTTTTAATATCTGATGGGGATGGATAAACTTGATTAATTACATTAAATTTGAGGAATGTAGTAAAGAGCTTACTTATTCGTGCATTTCAATGGCTTCTTTCCAAGAGAAAGAGCCGGAAGCGCACGAACAAGATGGCTACCAATTTAGCCGAGTTGCTCAGAGCGTACATAGTTAGAATAACAGAATTTAAGGAAGTAGGTAACTCGGTACAAATACGTTATGCATGAAATTACTAAATCTAACTTCTATCAGTAACAAACATTTTTGAAAAAAATGCACGGAACTGCTAGTAGTTGTGAGGAAAAGCTGTTAATAAAAACGTACATGAAGGATTGCTATGCAATGCAAAGACAGTTTTTCAACAATTTGGAAACTATACCGTCAATTAAAGATATACAAATAGAATAGCCATATATTTTTGAAAACGAATACATATCGCAACACTTTGAGGAATTGATGGGTATTAAGGACCATACATTCACTGAAAGCTTTGAAAGAGAAAGGAAAAAAATCGTTTGCTTTTTAAATAAGGCAAATAAAAAGACCAGAGTCGAAACTTCCAATACAATTGATAAGTATGCGGCATTGCAAAATATTTTGGCGAAGACACAAATCATATATTTATGCATTTTGATGTAAGTTTTAATCATATATGTAATACTTCTATATTTCTAGCACGCTATACCCACAATGTGTTTTTACATCGACATCAAAGGGAGACAGCGAAACTAAATTTTTGAGATTGTATTGTACACGTGTATATGCGCATGTATTTTAACAAGTGAAATTGTCATTTTTGGTACATTCGCTTAACGGACCTCTCGTTTTCTATACATCTGCACTCTGATGTTCGTGATTGTACTTTGTGTTTTCTAGCATTATAGAAGTATTACAAATATGGTTTTAATAAGTGTTAATTTTGAAAAAAAGCATTTTAAATAACATAGTATATTTCTAAAAATTATATTTCAGTTTGGAACTAGCAAAGATGACATGATAGCGAAAATTTCAACATCTGTTATTGCATTTCTTGGTAAGATATATTTCGTATATACATATGTATATACATAATTGTAAATGTCTATAATTTTAACGACTTGTCCGAGGAAAATATTGTTACTTACATATATAGTAATCGAAAAAGTTATTGTTGCAACAAGTAATGACTACACCGTTTTAGGAAGTATTCAACAAATTATAAATTTTTACTTTACTTTCAATATACTTTACCCAAAAGAAATTTCCCATACTATGGAATTTATGGGACGTTTTTTTATAAGCATTACCCCCCTTCTTTTCGAGGTAACAAAAAAATATTAACAATTTACAAAAAGTAAATACCTTAATTTCTAAGCTGTCGAATTTTGAATAATTCAAATACGTAACTTTTTACTGAAACAAATATTCACAAATATTTTTCACCAATCTTGGCATTAATAAAATTATTTTAAGTTATTCTGGAAAAAGTTTAAAAATTTTGATGAGAATTCGTCGCGGCGCATATTTTTATGTATAATAAGTTAAAATAATTTTGTTAAAACTAATATTTTTGACAATACTTCATTCCGTATGTGTATGTATAAAAACTAAATACTTTAATTTGTAAGCTGATTTTCGAATAGTTCATATACGAGGTGTGTTCAAAAAGTATCGCGAGTTTTGTGTTTTTTCAAAAATTATTTATTTATTCATGAATATCTATTTTGTCCCCTTCAAAGTAATCTCCATGAGATATTATACACTTGTGCCAACGGTTTTTCCAATCTTCGAAGCACTTCAAAAAATCATTTTTTTGTATCTTGTTGAGCTCCTCCTTCGATGCCGTCTTTATCTCGTCAAGAGAAGCGTAACGTCGTCCTTTCATGGGCCTCCTCAGTTTAGGGAACAAGAAAAAGTCACAGGGGGCCAGATCTGGGGAATACGGTGGCTGCGGCATCATTAGTGTGTTGTTTTTGGCCAAAAAGTCGCGCACAAGCAACGATGCGTGAGCAGGGGCGTTATCGTGGTGCAAAAGCCAATTTTTGTTCTTCTTTGCACATCTTCTCGGCCTTCTGAGAACATTTTGTACCACCGATAAACGTTGCTTCGGTCCAAGGTAGCTTCTCCGTATGCCACAGTCAACATTCGGAATGCATCCGCGCACTTAATTTCGTTTTTCACACAAAATTTGATACAGGTTCTTTGATCCATTTTTTTGAATAGGTAAAAATCGAAGACTATCCAAAACACGTGCAAGCAAAGCAGCTGTCAACAATTAACTGAACATTCAAAATGGCCGAGCTTGTCGGCATAAGTGAGAGACATGAGTACCAACATAACGCCACAAAAAATTCGAAATTCGAATATACGTAACCAGCGAAAATTCAAAATTCGCGATACGTTTTCAACACACCTCGTATGTAGCTTTTGCTGGCAAAGCTGGAAACAAAATATTTTTTCTCTACTACTTTCAATTATTAAATTTATGTTTCTAAGACTATTCTTGCGTATTCATTTCATATCGGGCTAATCAAAGCAAACTAATTTATCTGACCTATAAGAAGACCACCTTGTAAACAAACTCCATTACTTTTTTATTAAAAACGTGACAACAAAATACAATGCTCGTTTATTTTAACTCGTATGGGTGCTGGGAAAAACTTCAATTTAATGTATGTGATTAAATAATTTAATCCTACCTTGATACGTTTTTGCTATTTCTACTCAATCGTCATATATATCGACGTATATTCATTTAAATATGCCGAACATGAAACAATACAATTTTTTAATCTAAAGTTAAACTATGCAAAAATCCTCTGAATAACAGATTTTCACAAACAACTATAAAAGCTTAAAGAAGTTTTGATAACATTTAGAAAAAGGAAAGCAAGGCGAAATTAAGTGTTTACAATAGTTTTTTTAAAAGTCCTATTTAGTGGATCTTAATTGAATTGAATCTGCAATTTCGAAAAGGGGCATATCACGGAATTTTGATGAATGTGTTTTTTTTATTGACATGCGTTAAAAGTGCTTTCCTCGGTCGATTATAATTGAAAAAAAATATCTTTGTTATAGCATGGACAATGGAACTAATAACAAATATATTTCTTTTTATTATAATGGGCAGCGGAAAGCATTTTGAACGCATACCTACCCATAAAAAAATATATTCGTAAAAATTTCTTGGCATTAATAAAATTATTTAAAGTTATTCTGGAAAAAGTTTAAAAATTTTGATGAGAATTCGTCGCGGCGCATATTTTTATGTATAATAAGTTAAAATAATTTTGTTAAAACTAATATTTTTGACAATACTTCATTCCGTATGTGTATGTATAAAAACTAAATACTTTAATTTGTAAGCTGATTTTCGAATAGTTCATATATGTAGCTTTTGGTGGCAAAGCTGGAAACAAAATATTTTCTCTCTACTACGTTCAATTATTAAATTTATGTTTCTAAGACTATTCTTGCGTATTCATTTCATATCGGGCTAATCAAAGCAAACTAATTTATGTGACCTATGAGAAGACCACCTTGTAAACAAACTCCATTACTTTTTTATTAAAAACGTGACAACAAAATACAATGCTCCTTTATTTTAACTCGTATGGGTGCTGGGAAAAACTTCAATTTAATGTATGTGTTTAAATAATTTAATCCTACCTTGATACGTTTTTGCTATTTCTACTCAATCGTCATATATATCGACGTACATTCATTTAAATATGCCGAACATGAAACAATACAATTTTTTAATCTAAAGTTAAACTAGAAAAATGAAAGCAAGGCGAAATTAAGTGTTTACAATAGTTTTTTTAAAAGTCCTATTTAGTGGATCTTAATTGAATTGAATCTGCAATTTCGAAAAGGGGCATATCACGGAATTTTGATGAATATGTTTTTTTTTATTGACATGCGTTAAAAGTGCTTTCCTCGGTCGATTATAATTGAAAAAACATATCTTTGTTATAGCATGGACAATGGAACTAATAACAAAGATATTTCTTTTTATTATAATGGGCAGCGGAAAGCATTTTGAACGCATACCTACCCATAAAAAACATATTCGTAAAAATTTCGAGATAGGCCCTTTTTCAAATTGCAGGAAAGAAAATTGTTCATTTATTGTGCGGGAGGATTGTAGGGTTAATGTTGAAAATTACACATCAATGGGTAATTTTGTGTATGTTTACACCTTCGGTGCTTAAGCTTTTAAACAGATAATGCGTAAGTTTATGCATGTCTACACATGTAATGTTTAAGTTTCGTACACTCAAAGTGTTTAATTTTCAACGTACACTTTCTGTGTGTAAAATTGCGCCTATTATAGTAGGCAAACAGTTGCCTAGCTTAATAGGCGTAAACTTACACAATTTTTTTTTTGGGTGTAGGTATGTAATAATACCAGAATAGGTACATCTGAATGCCCAATTGCTCCTTTACATAATCGTTTCAGCAACAGTTTTATATATGTGACTATAATTAAAAAAGTTGTATTTTCGATTAAGACATATTTATTGAAAAAAAAAAAATAGTATTTTATTATAAAATTTATTCTTATAGGTTTTAAGAAATGAGGTGGTTAGTTTACTAACCACCATGACTGTCGGCATAAAAATTAAATAATACAAGCCTACAATATACAGGAAAAGAAATATATATAAGCATATACATACATAACTTATGCTTTATGAAAATCTAAATAAAGAATTAACATACAAATCCACTAGAGTCACAGTGGTTAGTAAACTAACCAACTTACTATTTACCTTTTTTTTTATCGAAAAGCACAAAAGATATTTTTTTTATTTCAAGTCAGCAAAACCGGTACCAAATTTAAGATCAGCACTAAAATTTTTGTATAATAAACACTGTTACACTTATTTTCAAATTTTAAAATGTGGAACAAACAGCACTATTTCAAATATCTGTATTTAATCAACGGTCGCTTCCCCCCGCCAATATTTTGTAGCATACAGTTGGCAATGGCTAACAGAAACCAAGAAGTTAAGGAAATTGGCGTTAGATGATGCAAAAATATTTATTACAAAAGCTAGAAAAGGTGGTTAGTTTACTAACCACCAAACCTGAAAGAGTTAAAGAGAGACGAAGAAACTCGTAACCGAATTTTTAAGGAGCCGCGATCGAGTCTACGTTCAAAAGAATTCTGGAAGGAAATAAACCCAAACAAAAAAGTTAAGCTTCAGCTACCTTATGCAAACCAGGGGACGCACGGCCGTATGCCGCTATTAAACTCCTCGGAAATACTATGTTTGGCCTGCTGGATTCAATTGCCTCTATAAGTTGCACTGGCTCAAATCTAGCTGAGTGTTCTAAGCATGGATATAGGCTAGAAAAATCTAAATTCTACGTTGCATACGGCGGATGGTGGTGAAATTGGAGGTAACCTACAATGATAAGCCCAATAAAATCGAATTTTATATTGTGCCTAGCTTATGTCAAGATCTTTATCTTGGCGTAAATTTTTAGAAAAGCTTTTGGGATAGCACCAGATGTAGTAAGTGAATTATACGATAGCTGTGCGGATGACAACGCGCACGTTTTATCACCAAGGCAGAAAGAAATTCTTAGTGCCACTATACTGGGTTTTCCGTCGTTTGAAGAAGAGGGACTAGGGAGTACTAGTCTGGTAAAAGACGTGACTGAGGTGGGATCGGCGAAGCCAATAAAGCAGCGTCATTACCCTATCGCTCCGGCGATAGAAAAACTTGTAGGGCAGGAAATTGATCGCATGTCAGCTATGGGGATAATTGAAAAGTCAAATAGTCCGTGGTCCTCACCTGTGGTGATGGTAAGAAAACCAGGAAAGGTTAGACTCTGTCTCGATAGCCGTAAAGAAAGCGCAGTCACCAAAGGCAATGCTTATCCATTATCCCATATCGAAGGTATATTAAGCAGTCTCCCACGCGCCGAGTTTATTTCCAGTCTGGACTTAAAAGATGCCTTCTGGCAGATTACACTGGAGAGGAGCTCACGTGAGAAAACGGCATTTACGGTATCGAAGAGAGCATTATATTAATTTAAAGTTATGCCGTTTGGGCTGTGTAACGCACCCCAGACCATGTGCCGTTTAATGAATAAGGTCATCCCTTACCACCTGAAGAAAAGAGTATTTGTTTACCTAGATGACCTTCTCGTTATTTCGGACACTTTCGATGCCCATATGCTTCTACTACAAGAAGCCGCATTACATGTTCATAAAGCCAACTTGACCATAAACATAGGAAAATCTAAATTTTGCCTAAAACACGTAAAGTATTTAGGATATGTTGTTGGGTATGGGAATTTGTAGACTGACCCTGAGAAAGTGCCATTCGCGAATATCCAGCTCCTAATTTAGTTAAGCAGGTGCGACGCTTTTGGGGAATAGCAGGCTGGTATCGGCGATTTATAGCCAATTTCGCCGAAACAACTCATCTTCTGACAGAACTGCTGGAGAAGGGACATACATTTGAGTAAACGGTTGAAGCACAACAAATCTTCACCACCCATGTTAGTCAATCCAGACTTCAGCAAACCATTTATTGTCCAGTGAGACGCTAGCCAATATGTAGTAGGTGCTGTTCTAGCACAGCTAAATGATCGAGCTGAAGAAGTTCCAATTGCGTACATGAGTCAGAAGCTCAATAAATCCCAACGGAATTATTCTGTCACGGAACAGGAATGTTTAGCTGCTGTGCTTGCAGTTAAAAAGTTTAGGCCATATATCGAGGGTCAAGAGTTTAAAATTGTTACGGATCATGCTAGTCTAAAATAGCTTATGAGGACAACCGACCTCAACGGAGGTAGGCTCTAAAGTTTCAGTCTTTTGTTTTTGTCATAGAGTATAGAAAGGGTACCGCAAATATAGCACCGGATGCGCTCTCGCGTATAGGATATGAAAACTTGGATGAAATTACAATAGCAGTTGAGAATGTACCCCATATTGATTTACAATCAGCTGAGTTCAGTTCCATAGAATACATCGAATTACTAGAAAAGGTTAAAGGCAATCCCGAAAAATCTCCAGATTTCCAAGTTAGGGACACATTTGTTTACCATAAGACTGAGTTTTACAATGGTGGCACCGAAGAACAAGACTCAGCTTGAAAGCTCGTAGTGCCAAAGAGCTCACAACATCAAGTGCTTCACAATTCGCATGACGTGGATACTAGCACCCATGGGGGCGTAATCAAAACGGTAGAAAGAATCCGTCGGTTCTTTTACTGGCCCTACCTTTTTCGCTCTGTGAGAGATTCCGTTTTAGGATGTGAGTTACGCAAGACCACTAAATATCCCACCAAGATTTTAAAACCACATATGGGGAACTTCTCTCCTGTAGAAGGAATATTTCAAAGGCTATATATGGATCTTATAGAACCGTTTCCCAGATCAAAGAATGGACACATTGGCATACTGTTTGTGCTGGATCACATGTCCACGTTGACACTACTTTGCCCCTTAAAGAAATGTTCTTCCTCTCCTATAATTAAGTTCCTTAAGCAAAATGTATTTGATATTTTTGGAGTTCCAGAATTTATGGTTAGTGATAATGGAAGCCAATTCAGATCGAAAGAAATTAAGGTATTCCTATCAAAAAATGGAGAAAACACATCCTCACGGCCATTTATTCACCACAGAGTAACAGCTCGGAACGGGTTAATAGATCTATTCATACAGCTCTGCGGGCCTATATCAAAGATGACCAAAGGGAATGTTAAATTCGGTCCATCAAACGACTAGCCAGACGCCATACTACTTAGCATTTGGGCAGCATATGTTGACGCATGCTTGCGATTACAAACTTCTTCGTCACCTTGACAATGTAGAGGAAGGTAGAGTAGGGAGTGACTCCGATCGGCACGATAAATTTACATTGGTACGTGATTCCGTTGGTAAAAACCTGAAGGCGGCGTACACCACCAATGCCAAAAGATATAACTTGCGTTTTCGGCCAGTGTACTTTAGCGTCGGAGACGAAGTTTTAAGGAAAAATTTCGTGCCATTGCTTCAAAAAATTTTAGCGGTATACTGGCCAAAACGTATCGAAGGGCTCGCGTTTGGACAAGATAGGCATATCATATTATGTGCTAGAAGACCAATCTGGAAATATTCTCGAAACTTTCCACGCAAAGGATACACAAGCCATTTGAATTTTCTTCTTTTCAATCCCCATTTTTCAGGTTTTAAAAGTCAAATTGGAAATCGCAACTTTTAAACCTGGGATGTGATGGGAAGTTAGGTATAAGTTTTATTATCGTGTAAGTAATTACTTACGTCATCTCAATCTACGGTTTATATATTTTCTGACTATTGCTATACTTTTTATTGAGGCTGTGGCAGGGCCTTACTAAAGATCTTGACAAGCGAATAGTGGCAAATCGTTAAGACCAAGATATGAGAGAGAACTTAAACAGGTTGCAACATAGAGAAATTATATTTCGTCAGCCATTTCGTGTACGGCTTTGTAAAAAGGAAGTTCTTTTATAAGTGTGAGCCAGGAAAATCTGGTCTTTTTTGTGTAAATTCTTAAATTTAGAAGTAAAATAGTAGAAGTAAATTAGAGTTACTCAAGTGATGTTTGCCTCAGATTTCGGCGTTACTCAAATTGAAAAAAAAAATAAGGAATTGTGAGCATTGCCCCGTTCGCCACGTGTAAGGTTACGGCTCATAAATTTTTATATTATAATCTTTTAACGATATTGTTTTAGTGGATATCTGATAATGAAAGTTTGGAGTTTAGGTATGACGCCAGTGATCCAGATCTTACATTGGTACCTCGTGGGTTTAACGCAACAGGTGACGAGAACGCACCAAATTACTATACTGCTTATAAGTAGTTGATCTCCGCCAAATTCATTAATTTCCAACGCTATTGTTTAGACCAAAGCAAGAAAAAAAAACAAAAAGTGTAATAACAATAAAAAGGAAATCATTGCTTATAATTGCATACAAATATACATACGTAGATATATATCACATATGGACGTTTCACGTCTTAATCAAAAGTCAAAATTCCACATGTTAAATTAAATAAAGAATTATATTGTTTATTTCTATTAAAAGATGCACTAAGTGCACAATTCAATTCAAATAATTAATTTAGTTAAAGTACATTTAACTTTGAGAAAAGAATTGATAATTTCATCTTTAGCTAAAGGGAGGAGGGTACTGGCGGTTTGGAGCTCCATAGAGAGACGGCTATCTGAGATGGTCGTCGAGCACCTAATGGAAAACTAAACTCCAGTACCTGCCTTCAACTCTGAGGAGATTTGCCGCGAGGACGGGTTCTCCAGAGAATTTCTAGAGAAGTGCATTTCTAAGATTAGCAACGCTTTTGAGGGTATTTCGCTGAAGATCATCATGGCCTCGGAGATTCTCAGGAGGCCCCGGGCCAGCATTTGGATGCCCAAAATGAAGCTGGATGAGAGTAAACTTATCCAATGTCTGAAGATTCAGAACCCGGGCGTCTCGGCTGTCCTGAAGTTAGAACAGCCAACCAGTGCCACTGTTGATCTCCAAAGAGTCCCTGGGCACTCGAGGAGAGGGTGAACAAAGTAAAGCTTAGCGTCAGGAACGCCTAACTAAAGATTTTCGCAGCGGCAGTAGCACGGGACAGCAACTTTGAGGAGGTTGACGACGCCAACAAACTCCTGAAGGAGCTCAGCTTGCGGGACCACCTGCGGTTGGTGCTTCGTCAAGCTCCGGAGAAGGTGCAGGTGTGCCCCCCGGTCCGATGATTATGGTGGCGCAGATTAACTGCAACACTCAATGATAGCCTCAGATAACCTTCTGGTCCTCCTAATGGAGGAGGACATTGATATCTGCCTAGTGCAGGAACCGTGGATATCGCTCTCCAAGATCAGGGGTCTACACACCAGGAACTACAACCTGTTCTACACACTTGAAGAAGGTAAACCGATGGCCTGCATCCTTGTTAGGGATCCTATTAATGCGATCTAACAGCGGTCAGGATTAAGTCAGGAGGTGGGCGTAGTCTGACGATTGCCTAGGCGTACATGGCTCATGATCGACCAGCACCTCCTGTGGAAGTACAGCTGTTGGTGGATGAAAATAAGGAAGCGATCCTCGTATGCTGCGCAACGCCAGACACTCGACGTGGGGCAGCAGCGAAACAAACGAACGGGGTGAGTCTCTTTTTGACTTTCTCCCACCTTTGCTTATCAAGGTTCAGAGAACTTCGCAGGGTGGGAAGAAGTTCTTGATATTACCATAGTATCTGACGCCCAGGAACTTTTAGTAAGGAACTGCGAAACGAAACGTTTATCGCTTTCTGATCATAGAATGATTCTCTTCGGTATAGTGGGAGAGAGATAAGACAACCGTATATTAATAGGCCCTGTAGAAACAAAATATCATCGCAATCACCTAACTGTATAAACGATCGAGTTAGGTCTCTAGGAAAAAGCTTTCACTTAGCCTATAAAGTTTCCTGTCCAATATCTAGGAGCAAAAATACCTTCCCACCGAGGTGGGATGAAAGCCTTGGCGACCTAAGGTCAAGTCTCAGGAGGGTCTTAAATGACTGCTACTCAAGGAGGGACTTTCAGGAGTATAAGATCTGCTTGAGGAAGTATAAAAAAGCTGTGCGAATCCCAAAGACGAAATCTTGGCAGGAAAACTGCGAGTCGATTGAGTCCACGAAGGACTCAGCAAGGCTTGGGAAGATTCTTGCCAGGAATCATTCAAACAAGACCTTCGTTAAACGCGTTGATGGGACATATGCAGGATCATCAGCGGAAACCCTTGACATCCTTATAGAACCCACTTTCCGGAAGGCCCCGAAGAAGTGGAGCAGCGGTGAGAAGGGGTGCAGCAGGGAGACCTAACTTTTTAATAGACAAAATCCCAGCAGAAGACAGAATTTCTTGGACGATAAACAGCTTCCCACCGTGTAAATCAGCGGGAGTAGATGGATACTCCCAACTATGCTGCAGAAGACCCAGACAACTTTGGTTAGTGAACTAAAGATTTTCACAGCGTGCAACATTCATAACCACATTCCGGCCACATGAAAGAAAACAAGGGTGGTTTTCATCATGAAGTCGGGCAGAAGACGGCATGAGCTGGCCAAGGATTATCGGTCAATAAGCCTCACATCTTTCGTGCTAAAAACTTTGGAGAGGCTATTAGACATTCATATAAGGGAACTTCTTCTGGAAGCTCCTCTTTCGGATACGCAGAGACCGCACGTCATGAAGTGGTGCGAATCGCTTTATATAAAGAATTTACTTTAGCTGCGTTTGTTGATGTGGAGGGCGCGTTCAATAACGTGAGAGCGACGCAATATCATCAGCACTCGTTGGGGTAGGGTGTAGGATCCAATAAGGAATTGGGTCTCGTCCCTACTTCTTGACCGTGAAATAGCAGCTGAGCTAGGGAGAGCAAAAATCAGTAATCGGATATGTAGAGGCACACCGCAGGGCGGGGTCGTCTCACCTCTGCTGTGGCTCCTTACTATGAACGACTAGTAAAACTCAATAACAATGGGGTAAAGATAATGGCGTACGCCGACGATGTGGCGATGCTAGTCTCGGGCCCCTTCCGTGATGAGTGAAATCATGGAAAGAACGTTGGCAAAACTAAGTAGGTAGGCGCAAGAATGTGGCCTTAGGCTAAACCCAGATAAACGGATCTCTTACTCTTCACGAGGAAGTACAAGCTACCTACCTTCGAACTACCTAAACTAAATGACCAGCAGCTCTCCCTATCTCCCAGCAGCTCTCCCTATCTCCCAGCAGCTCTCCCTATCTCCTAGCAACAGATATCTGGGACCAATAGTAGATTGTAAATTGAATTGGAAAGCGTGCATCGAATAGCGAGTGAGGAAGGCCTACATTGCTTTCTACGCCTGCAAATCAATGTTTGGCAAGAAATGGGGTCTCAAGCCGAAGATGGTGCTATGGATGTACGAGGTGGTGCGGCCAGTGGTGGGAAGCTCTTCAGAAGAACTACAATCTCATCAGCCTACAGAAGGTCCAGCGCGTGTGTTGGTGCCACTGCAGCCTTATGCACTTGTTCCACTGCGGCTTTGGATCCCATTTTGAACTTGCTTCTAATTGACTTACATATACTGTGTACAGCGACATTTCTTCCCAGGCGTAAATATGTCGTTAAACATTAATTTCATCCATTCCCATTTGGAATTGTTCCCTGACAACCAGTGTGATGAAAGTGATGAGTACGTTTCCACGAAGAAATAAAAGAAATGGAATTGCGATGCCAAGGACAGTGGAATGAAGCTATGATGGGCCATTTTTGCTGGTTCCTTCTTCGAGAAGAACAAAATGTACCAGAACGGCGAAAACTTTTAACTTTTAAACACTTTTAATATACAAAAAAATTAAATTAAATACAAGATTGTGATTAGTAATTACTGTTCAATTTGATTAGTAATTAGTAATCAATTGATTAAATAGCTTTTTCAATCATTAGTGATTATTTTAATTGTTTTCAGAAATTTTCAATTACTAATTGATCAGAGTTGGAAAATCGAAAACAATAAACAAACAAAAAATTTTAAGTAATCAAAATTAATAAAAAAAAGTGTTGATTGTTTTTGATTACTTTTGATTATTTTAAATTTTTTTTGTCGATTATTTTTGATCTTTTTTGATTATTTTGCTCTATCGTTATAAGAAACATCACAGTTTATTGCCCGCGTGTGCTAATTTGGATATACCAGCAGATTTGAGAGTGTTATTAAGATGTAGTCGTGAACCGTGGCAGCCTTCGTGATGTGGTGGTTGTGTGCAAGCCTACCACACCGAAGATCTCACGTTTGAATAACGGGGCAGGGAACATAAAAATGTTTAAAAAAAGTAGTTTTAAAACAGGGTCGTCTTCTGCAGTAATAGGCAACCCTACGAGTGATTTATTCTATGAAAAAGCTTCGCAGGAATAATTAGAAGCGGCACACTACAAAATTGGAGAAGAAGCTCGGTCTTAATGTTAATAATTCATTTTATTAGTAGTACTGAACCGTGACGATGCAAAAACCGTTGGATCCTGTGTTATTTTTTTGTAATGCTGGAGTGCTCAAATAGTACTCCTTTGCAATGCGTTATCGGGCCACCTCAGCTTATTACAACCCAATCTTTGCGAATGCTATTGGGTTGAGTTGTCAAGAAATATAAAACTAATAATAAAAGTAATGAAATCGCGCAATAGGTTCTATGTGGAATAGATAGCAGTTTGGATAGTACTTTCTTTCCTGCTGTATGGAGTAACATATCGCTATGTAAATTGTATATGGTCCGTATTTCTAATGTGCGTGCATGCCTTATAATAAAGCACTTGAGAAATGTTTGTTTGCTGTAATGATTTTATCTCACGTGGGGTTATATTCGCCATAAGAGACAACCTTATACAAAGATGGCTATGCTTTTTGAAAAACGACCTTATCATAGAACATTTAACTAAATATAATGTCATTTTTCTGTACTTAAACCATTGCGACAAGCAACGTTTCCGCCGATTCCTTTATTTCCTACGGATTCAGCCTTCACGTGCTACTGTTACATACCAGTATGTATGCACTTTATTGTATATACGTATATTCTTAATTCGATCAAAAGTTGTATAAACACGAACTTTATACATCGCTCATACATATTTACATGTATGTGCTTATGTTTGTCTGAAACAATACCAAAAACAATCAAAAATAATCAAAAGTAAGCAAATAATGAAAAACAATCAAAAGTAAAAAAATATTAATTTTTTGATTATTTTTGATTTTTCTTCAAAACTTGTCTAAACACGAACTTTATACATCGCTCATACATATTTCCATGTATGTGCTTATGTTTGTCTGAAACAATACCAAAAACAATCAAAAATAATCAAAAGTAATCAAATAATGAAAAACAATCAAAAGTAATCAAAAATAATTTTTTGTTTATTTTTGATTTTCCTTGATTTTTTTCTTAAATCAATAAAAAATTATGATTGTTTTTAAAAATAATCATTAAAACCTGAAAAAACTGGGTATTCAATCATTAATATGCTTTCCAAAAAGTAATCAATCAAACCGGTAACCATTATGATTATTAATCATTACTTAACAGGTCTGACTTAATCTCTTATAACATTACCATTTTTCTACTGAATATAATCCGGAAAGTGCCAAAATGCTTACTAAGGACTAAGCTATTGACTCACATTGTAAAGCCAGTAGGTTATTTAATATTTCGTTAAAAGAAAATCACAAAAAAAAGGATGATTGTAGAAAAAAAAAAACTGGAAATTTGTTTGTTCGCCATAACTCCGTCACTTTCGATTTTAATTATTTTTGCTTTGGTGGAAATGGTATTTCATCACCTCAAAATGAAATGTATTAAGATAAAAATAGAGACGGTAATGGCGGAGATATTCTAAGATAAGTAATCCTACTTTTTTTCTTAGCTCAAAAACTAAAATTTCAAAATATCTCGAAAACTTTTCTACTTTTAAACTATCTGGTTACATATTTGGGATCATCATAACATTCTACATAGGAATCATGTATCAAATGTCGAGGATATTTTTTTGTTGTTGTTGTTGTGGTAACGATAGTGTCGCATAGTGTAATGAACCAGGCTTTAGTACGATACAATTTAAGACTTTATTGAAAAGGTTCAACATAAAAATTTATTATTGTGCACCGCGTCACAATACTAGCAATGGACAAATAGAGAGGGTTCATTCAACGCTAATAAAAATATATCGATGTTTGAAACAGGAACACAGTTTAATTATTGATATTGAATCGATTATGAGGGCAGTTCAACAGTATAATACAACAATACAGGTAAAAAACCAAATAGCGTGTTATTTAATAGGGAAAGTCATGGGGATATGAAGAATACGAGGTGTGCTCAAAAAGTATCGCGAATTTTGTGTTTTTTCAAAAATTATTTATTTATTCATGAATATCTATTTTGTCCCCTTCAAAGTAATCCCCATGAGATATTATACACTTGTGCCAACGGTTTTTCCAATCTTCGAAGCACTTCAAAAAATCATTTTTTTTGTATCTTGTTCAGCTCCTCCTTCGATGCCGTCTTTATCTCGTCAAGAGAAGCGTAACGTCGTCCTTTCATGGGCCTCTTCAGTTTAGGGAACAAGAAAAAGTCACAGGGGGCCAGATCTGGGGAATACGGTGGCTGCGGCATCATTAGTGTGTTGTTTTTGGCCAAAAAGTCGCGCACAAGCAACGATGCGTGAGCAGGGGCGTTATCGTGGTGCAAAAGCCAGTTTTTGTTCTTCCACAAATCCGGGCGTTTCTGGCGGATTGCTTCGCGCAAATTGCGCATAACTTGCTGGTAATATTCCTTATTGACCGTTCTTCCCTGTGGCAAGAACTCATGATGCACCACGCCCCTGCAATCGAAGAAAACTGTCAGAAAAACTTTCACATGCGACCCAACTTGGCGCGCTTTTTTCGGTCTTGGTTCGTGCGGCAGCTTCCATTGAGATGATTGAGCTTTGGTTTCCACGTCATAACCATAAGCCCACGATTCGTCACCAGTTATGACCCTCTGGAGCAAATTTGGGTCGTCGCGGACAGAGTTTAACATCTCATTAGCAATGTTCATGCGATGCTGTTTTTGGTCACAATTGAGCAATTTTGGTACGAATTTCGCGTAAAAATCGAAGACGATCCAAAACACGTGCAAGCAAAGCAGCTGTCAACAATTAACTGAACATTCAAAATGCCCGAGCTTGTCGGCATAAGTGAGAGACATGAGTACCAACATAACGCCACAAAAAATTCGAAATTCGAATATACGTAACCAGCGAAAATTCAAAATTCGCGATACTTTTTGAACACACCTGGTATAACAACGGTAAGGAATTAGCAATTAAGAAGAGGGTAAGAACCATTCATGGTTCGACCATCATTACGTTGTACCATAGTGTACACTTATTTGGATTTAAGGAAAGATTTTACGAAATAGATAACTTAGAAAGTGACTTTCTGGTAGGAGTCAACTTTTTGAAAAAGATTAAGGCAAACATAGATATAGGGAAAGCAGAACTTATATATGGAGATAACAATAAGTAGAAGTTACGTTTTGTGAACATGGAAGAAACTAACCATGGTGAAATATATAAAGTGAACTCCTTGGGACAAGAAAGTCCTGAGGTTCCCGCCGAAGTTTTTAGCGGCAAAACGAAAAGTGAAAAATTAAGCCCCTTGGGATTAAAAAATCCTAAGGTGCCCGCCGATGATAATTCCGGCAATTCAAATAAAAAATATATTGTGGCACAAGAGGGTTCTACAACGCCAACTGATGAGTCATACCAGTCCAAAACTAAAAATTTAAAAAAATTTACATCAGAGAAAGAGATCCCTGAAGCCTTTACCAATAATATATTGGAAATAAATAATATACAATTTGAAAAAAGTGATAGCAGTGGCGAATTTGCTGATAAATATATAAATAAAGAAACAAAAACTGTCAATATTCCGTTATTAAAATAATAGAAAAGGCTCATGGAGATGTAAATATGGATCTACCCTTCAGAACTGATATAGAAGCGAAAATAAGAACTGAGGATGACAAGCCAGTATGGTCAAAACAATATCCATATTCTATAGCTGCGAATGGTTTACCAATAACGAAGCACTTGAAAGGAGAAAATGGTAAAATATCACAGTGTAAGTCAAAAAAAAAACAAACATTTATTTTGACCAGGAGGGATTAGCGGCTTGTGAAACTTTGAAAAATGCATTAAGAGAACAAGTTGAATTAGCTCAACCGGACTTTGAAAAGAAATTGATTTTAACTACGGATGCTTCCAATGTAGCGGTGGGTGCAGTTTTGTCCCAGGAGGGAAGCCCTATAACATTTATATCAAAGACTCTGAACTACACTGCACAAAGTTATGCAACAAACGAAAAAGAGTTATTCGCGATCGTTTGGACATTGAAGGCATTACGTCATTACCTTTATGCCGTAAGGGATTTAGAAATTCACACAGATCATCAGCCATTGTCGTTTGCAATGTCTGAGAGAAATCCCAATGTAAAAATGAAAAGATGGAGAGCCTTTATTGAGGAGTTTTCGCCAAAGATAGTTTATAACCGGGTACAACGAATGTTGTTGCTGACGCAACATTTGAATAATTTAACAGGTACGAATAATGAAGATTCAGATTCAGGTGATTCACTTACAAATACGCAGCATTCGGCTGAAAGCAGCGATGAATATCATATCGAAAGAACGAAAAAGCCATTAAATCATTTTAAGCAACAGATATTGATAGATAAAGGAGCAAGAGTTACCACTCAGGAAAGAATTTCATGTTTTGGTAACAACAGGTATTCCCGTTCTCTCTAAATATTTGAACCCTAGCATTGTTACGGGAATATATTGCACACCAGAAGTAATTTATGAAATTGAAACGGTGTTAAAAAACGCCTACCCATCTGAAAAATTTTTGCAGGCTAGCTGTTTTGCTAATGGTATTATTAACAAGGAAGACCAAGCAATTATTATAGAGCAGACACATGACAGAGCTCATCGTAATTATAGAGAGAATATAATACAGATTCGAGAACAGTATTATTGGCCGCAGATGGTAAAACAATTTAAACAATATGCCAAAAATTGCCATATCTGTAATAGCAATAAGTACGAGAGACACCCAATATTAATACCTATAGGTCAAGCTCCAATACCTAGTAGGGAAGGAGAACAATTGCATGTAGATATATTTTTTGCACAGAAATTAAAGTTTATTACTTGAATATATGCTTACTCAAAATTCACAGTTATAAAATGTATAGAGAATAAATTGGATATGGATGGAAAAATTCTTGAAATTCTGCAGATATTTCCTAATATCAGAAGTATAATTTTGGATAACGAACCTAGTTTTTGTACCGCGCAATTTAAATCATTAATGAATAGATTGAACATTCAAATTTTCTTTTGCACCCCAAGGCATAGCACTACAAATGGACAAGTGGAGCGAGTTCATTCAACAATAGTTGAAATAGCTCGATGTTTAAAACAAGAACATAACTTAGTAAGTGTTTTGGAGGCAATCATAAGAGCAGTACAACAATACAATACATCAATTCACTCAGTAGCGGGGAAGCAACCATATAATTTTTATTTAACAAAGAAAACCATTCTGATGTGGAAAATAGATTGAAAGTTGCGCAGGAAAAACTTTTGAATTTTCATAATAAAAAAAGGATAAATAAAAATTATTTTCCAGGTGAAATAATATACGAAAAATTTTTTGGAGAAAGGAATAAACTTAAGCCAAGATATAGGAAACAAATGGTTTGTGAGGATTTAGGAGATAAAGTTAAAATAAGAAATAGAAATAGAATCATTCATAAAGATAACATTAAGGTTTAATTTTTACGAAAAAATGGAACTTTCAATAATATTAACAACAGTTATATGGGGAGTAAGCTCAGATTTGATTGACTACACTAGAGAAAATTATGTACTAATAGAGGAAGGAAAGGCAGCAATATTTGAGGAATATGAATCAATTTTTCATTTAATTAATTTATCCGTTTTTCAAGAATTGAAAGTTATAAAAAACCGTATGATTTTGTTTTAATAGATAAAGATACAGTATATTTTGAAATAGAATTGATGGAAACACTTTTAGGACAATTAACGCAAAAATCAAAGAGAGGAGTTAATGAAATAGGAACATTGTGGAAATGGATTTCAGGAACACCTGACCATGATGACTTTTTAAGGATTACAGACAAAGTTAACGACTTAATAGAGAATAATAACGGACAATTTACTACAAACTCCCAAATATTTAAGACAATAACAGATTTAACATGTATAATAAATGACTTACAGGAAAGTGTAAGCAAGACAACAATAGAGAAACAAAGAAATAAATTTATTATAAATGAATTGGAAATTTATTACAAACAATTACTCTATCAAAAATAGGTATTTTAAACCCAATTATATTAGATTTAGATGAAATAAACGAAATAATTAATCATGAGGTTAAGAATGTAACAATATCTGATTTAATGGATGTATCAAAATTCAAAATTGAACAAATAATTGACGTCATTATTATATACATTAAATATCCAAAAGTTAAAAACATAGGTACTCTGTTCAATGTAGCAGCTATTGCGCAACAAGATGGAAAATTATTAATTGAAAATCAGGTAGTTAAATGTGAAAACAAATTTTATGCAATAGACAGTTGCAAAAAGGAATTAAATATAGCATTTTGTATGATAAATAAAAATCAAACTTGTTAAAAAATATTTTAAATAACGAAAGAGCAAATTGTACAAAAATTAAAGAAAAAAATGAGCAACTTAAAATAATAAAAGAGGGAGCAATATTAATAACAGGAAAACATAATGTAGATAATCACACAATAGCTATATGGAATATATTTGGTTACTTTTAATAATAAAGTTGTAATTGACAATATGAAACTTAAGAGTCCTACTGGAAAAATTTTGAACTATTTAAGGGAAGGGAAATTTAAAAATTTTTATATTGAATCGGAAAAAGAAGATTCAAAATTAAGAAATATTAATGTTTCAAATAAATTGAAACAAGAGATGCAACAGAATCCGATTTGGTGGTCATTTGCTGCGGTTTTGGTGGAATTCTTACTAATATATGTTATATACAAGTTTTCGATAATATTTCAAACTAAAATAAGAAAGAGAAAATCATAAAGAAGCCATAATAAATGATATTGCTTTTAAAATTCAAAAAATTTCAGACGTCTACTCGAAGACGGGACGCTTCGATTTAGAGTAGGGGGAGTTAACACCCAGCTTCAATAGGCCGTCTAACGGCAAATATAAACAAATATTCAAGAATTCAAGTACCTAAATGGCACTCAGTAAATTGCATCATTAGGCCGCATATCGGCATATGTACACAAAGCGATCTTTTGCTTCTTTGTTATTGCAGCTATAGTTATGATCTTGAATGGATGGTTCAAGTTACTAAATCGTAATAACAAAAACATCCTGTTTACTTCATCGGATGTTGGCGCATCTATTCAGAAGCAGTAGAAATTGATATACTTGTTTCAAGGCCAATTAGAATGTAAGCAACTTTGGAATCTAATAAATAAGAGTAGATTACAAATTAAGCTCAGTTGATAAGGAACCACGGTTCAGTGAATTCGGCCGCTTTCGCGGTAAATAAATTTTTAAAAACTTAAATGTTTTATTGGAATTATTAATTTGCATACTATTTTAATAGGTTAGACGATTTTTTATGGCATCAAAACGGCCTCTTGAAGCTACTTGGGCGACCTGGGTCGCAGCCATTTTACTTACCTACCTACCTATATGTTTTAATCTTATTTCCATGTTGGATTTGAATGTCTTGTCGTATTTAGAAATAACTTTTAATGGTCCCTCATAAGGTGGTTGTAAATTTGATTTCTAAATAACTTTTAGAACTACATATGCACAAGTATTTAAATTTTTTGGAATAAAATCATGTTTTTTACTATGATGAGTTATTTTTGATCTATGAATTTAAGAAATGTTTTCTTAATTTAGTTTTTTGTGCAGGTGCTCTGAACAATTTGACGATGGAAGATGCCCTGCCGGACAGCGACGGGGTAGGGGAGTCTGAGCACACTCATGTATTGCATTTTACAAGTGCAAAAGAGCCATAGAGCCCCATTATATGCAAATGGATTTATACCGCGATTATAAAACCCGTACTGCTATATGGGGTTATCGTATGGTGGCCTGGGCAGCCCTTAAAACCTGAATTTGTTAGGGAAAGTTCACAGGTCTAGCATGATTAGCATACGCGAAGCTCTAAGAACTACGCCAAGCGAAGCTCTCCAGGTCATTCTAGACCTTCTTCCCCTAGATATAAAAGGGTACCTAGCAGCGGCGACGTCAGCCCTGCGTCTTCGGGAATCGCTCAGCTGGAACACACAAACCAAAGAACATTCTAGCATGCTAAACAATATCAGTTTACTTCCTGGAAGTACGGATCGCTACTACAGTTTAGGAACGTAACTTCACGGTAAATTTCTTCAGTAGGGTGGATTGGGTGGAGTTGGATCGGTGTTACGGTAAAAAGGTAGCATATCCATATACACCGAAGGCTCTAAATTAAATGGCAGGATCGGGGGAGGGGCTTTTCAAAGCATTGTGACCTAGAACCCTCTTTCAGACTACCTGATTATTGTAGTGTCGTCCAGGTTGATGGATCTGCAATCATGGAAGCCACGGCGTGGATAGGACAGGACACTATCAGCAAGGACATCTTTATTATCAGCGATAGCCAAGCCGCCATCAAATCCCTTGGCTTCCACTCATTCAATTGTGAACCACGTGAGTCCCGGGCCACAGGGACATTGAGGGAAACCGTAGGGCAGATGAGCCTGCTAGACAGGGCACTACCAAGCAGGTTCTTCGTGACAAAGAACGCTTAGGTATACCCTTTGCATGCATGCTACTGCTAAACGAATATACCAACCGACAAATTACAGAAAGATGGCAACAAACCCCAGGGTGTCGGATATCCAAGCAAACCTGGCCAAGAGAGATCTCGACAAGTTTACACCTTAAGAAGGGCTGATATTTCCAAGTTAATAGGAATACCAACAGGTCATTGCCTTATTGCGAGCCATGCAGAGAGACTAGGTGTCCCCTATCATCGTTGCTGTAGAAGCTGCAAAGACGACGAAGAGGAAGAAACTGTAGAGCACCGCAACTGCCCCGCACTTAGCGGCACCAGACGGCGCTGCCTGGGAGTTCCCTTCCTGGAGAACATTCGGAGTACGACATAAAGGACTTGGTGGTCTTCATTAAGATTTCAAATTGAATCGAAGAGTTAAGAGGTGTCTTTACGTGGTATCACAACGGGCCTTCTTATACTGGCCTAAGTGTACCCCTGTGGCAGCCACTTCAACCTAACCTAACCTTATAAACAATTGAATTTGAGTTTCTGTTTGGAACTGATTTATTTATAATCTAACAAAGGTTTATATACAAACTCTTAAAACTATGTTCCTATGCTAATTGTGTATGTTTGTGTGAATGTTGGTATGGAGGGACTGATTCTAATCTTGCTTAGGCGATCAGTTGGTCGCTTTTATTTTATTGCATTTTTATTTCTTTTCAGTATTTCAGGCATTTTCTTAAGTGCATAAATGTGCATTTCTATTATGGGCAAAAATCCTTCTTTTGGGTTTGAATGCTAGCTGTGGCACTTAATGTCCAGCATGTTATTGATTTACGATTATGTATGTTTGTATCATAGCTGTTAAATTATGATTAGGATTAGTAATCGGTTAGATTATTTTCCAAAAGAATCGTAATGATTATTTAATTGTGGGTTTGAAATATTGGGATTACGTAATGATTACGATTATAAAGAATCAAAAAATAATCAGGATTACTATAAATTACTGAAAGGAATCAAAAAGAATCAAAAATAATAAAAATAAACAATTGATTCTTTTTAGCGATTCTTTTTGATTACTTTCAATCCAAAATACCAAACAACTTTTCTCTTTAAATTTTAAGACCATTTTTTATTAAAATTTTTTAAATTGTTTTTTGTATAATCTGAGATATATGCATTTATATATATATATATATATATATAAATGATGATATTTTTGCTATTATTAATAGCAATTCAGCCATTCAATATAATCAGCCCCATCGCGAAAGTTCCCAGTTCTGATCATCAGAATAAGCTTCAATAAGCGTAGCTGATATTTACACCTGGATGAAAAACAACAATGCTGAAGCGAGTAGTGTTAGAATTCAAGAACGGTTGTTAACTTGTTGGTACGCTTACGTTAACAAGTCAAACAAGAGCTTATGCAATCATATAATCTATACTTCATACTTCACGTGTCGATCAGTTGTTATTAATGGTGTTCTGTGTGCAAAAACGCTCCATTTGAAGACAACATCTCACAAACTGATCAATTGGTTTTTGGAGAAAGCGACTTCTCAAATGATGAGATCTTGGACAAGAAACCAGTATTTTGAGGTGTCTGGAAAAACTATTTTCAACGCGAAATTGTATACGGATATTGAAAAAGTTAGTTTGTATGTGCATATGGTTACAATTAGTTAGGGTTGTTTTAGTAATGTTTGTTTTAAAATTTAAATTGTTGTGTTTGGTGTTGTTGTAAGTGTTTGATGAATTGAACTTAGAAAATTATATTCATATATGTATGTATGAATTCACAGATTTCTGATCAGAATAAGATGTCGACAATTGCAAAATGTGTCGGATGTGATCGGAAGATAAGAGCTGCCGGTGACGTGACCTCTAATTCTGTGAAGCATTTACGGGTCAAACATAGCGAATTGTATGCGGAATACAAAAGTTTGAAGTCGGGCAGCCCTTTTGGCAATTCTGCGCAAACTGCCTTCGATAGAAAGCTTTTGCATGCTATTGTTGACGGAGCACTGCCTGTCTCAATTTTGGAAAGAAGGTCTTTCATAGACCTCTTGCAGACCAGTGGCATGAAGATAATGAGCAGCTGTAAAAAAATTGAAAGAGTATTATGGCGAAGTGGCACAAAAAATCAAGTCGGAAATGGCCTCCGTAAAACAATTCTGTACAACCGCGGATATTTGGTCTGGGAACCACCGGAGCTTTTTGGGGTATACTTGCCATTGGCTCACAGAGAACCTGGAACGAAAGTCGGCTGCTCTTGCTTGCAGGAGAATATTCGGCGTGCACTCAGCTGAAAAAATTGCACAAATCGTTGCCTAAATTAACTAGGGATTTGGTCTGAGCCCGTCCAATGTTATTTTGACGGTGACAGACAATGGATCCAATTTTGTTAAGGCTTTCAAGGAGTACGGGTGCACGGAAATTGAAACTTCTCATGAAGATGAAAGCGAAAATGATTTGCCAGTTTTCCAAAACGAGCTGCTGCTGCCAAAGCATTTTAGATGTTGCAGCCACACGCTGAATTTACTTGCTTCCGCCGATTACGTGAAGATTTTGAGAAGTGAGCAGGCTTTCTATATCCAACATTCGATGGGAACTGAAAATTTTTAACGATTTTGTTGAACTATAATGTACTAAAGACAATATTTTCCAGACATTCGAAAAATGGACCGCCTTGTGGAGGAAATTATTGTGGAATGCGTGGGATCGACATTGCTTGTGCCCGTTGTAACTCGGTGGAATTCACTGTTCGACGCATTCACGAAGTTACTTTGGGCCAAAGACAAGTTGAATCCTTTGTGCGAAAGACTCAGCTTGTCACAATTTTCTCCGAGCGATTTGCAGTATCTGGAGATGTACCAGTTGTAGATGGTGCCTATTGCTCGTGCCTTGGACTACCTTCAAGGAGAAAATAACGTGAATTTCGGTAAAATGTATTAGTATTTGTTATCGTTTTCACATTAAGTGTATAATCTATGTAGGTTGCTTATCTCCAAACAACAGCAAAACAAGCCAGAAATGCAACAAGTTTCCTCTGTGGTTGCTAAGTTGGAGCAGCGATTGAGAGATCGGTTTGACGCCTTTTTCACTTTAAAACCGGAGGCCAATATAGCACTAGCGGCAACTGTACTAACTCTAGGTAGTAAAATGAGCTGGATCAAGGTGTTGCAAAGGATAAAACCGGAGGTGACAGCAGCGGACATAAGTACCTGGGTTTTAAACACAATTTGCGATTTCTATGCGCAAATATTGAAAAGTAATGCATTATTTTGCAAATAATAGGCATTTTGATTTTGACCTCAACGGTAGGATTGCTTGAATATTTTTATATTCTTTTTATCAAATTCATTTATCTTTATACAGACACAGATAACGAAGAAGGAACAAATGCTACTCCTGAGCCAAGTGCTAGCGATCGTCGGGCTTTTTTGACCCATCACTTTTTCTGTTACTTAAATGACAATTTAAGAACAGACGACACTTGGGAAAAACAAAGCAGTCTAAAGGAAGCTTTTGTTGCCTTTAATACTCCCCTGACATCCTCAGCACCAGTAGAGAGGTTATTTTCCTTTGCGGGGATATTGAACAGTCCAAGGCGCCAGTCAATGTCGGACTTATCATTTGAGAAATTGGTGTTATTGAAAGCAAATTATAAATGGAATTAGTGTATATTTTTGTTATAAATGAATTTTGTTAATTTTTTGGTGTTACATTTAGTTATTATGCCTTGAATATCTTTATTTGTTATACAAAATTTAATTAAAAAATTTATTAAAAATTAAAAAAAGAAAAAAGAGAAAAGTTGATTGGGGTTTTGGATTGAAAAGAATCAAAAAGAGTCAAAAATAATCAAAAAGAATCGCTGAAATGTATCAATTATTTATTTTGATTATTTTTGATTCTTTTCAGTAATCTAGAGTAATCCTGATTATTTGTAATCTTAATCATTACGCAATCTAGTTGGGACCAAGATAATCGTAATGTAATCAATTATTTCACTCTCAAATACAAAGTAATCAGATTAGTAATAATTACGATTAGTATTCAAAACTTAACAGGTTTGGTTTGTATATTAGAAAGTGTGTGTCTCTAAGGATATGTTTATGCAACCCATCCTATTTGTATGTCTGTATATATGTAAGCGGCCGCCGTGGTGTGAAGGTAGTGTTGCCGGCCTACCACACCGAAGGTCCATGGTTCGAGCCCTGGTACAGGTAACATCAAAAGTGATTTGAAAAAAGTTTTTCAAAAACGGGGTCGCCCCTCGGCAGTGGTTTGGCAAACTCTCTGAGTGTATTTCTGCCATGACAGGCTTCTCAGCAAAAAATTCGTCTCCTTTGTAGATGCCGTTCGGAGTCGGCAAAAAACTGTAGGTCCCACCAATTTGTAGGGAAAAATTCAAATCGGCACACCACAAATTGGAAGAGAAGCTTGGCGCAAAAATCTCTTAGGAGGTTTATGATGATATACCTGTTGTATATCGCGCCATAGAGATAGAGATATACAGGGTGGCTGATGAAAGCCGCTACCAAAAAAAAATTAAATAGCTTTTTTTCTATTTAATGAATCTGGTAAATTTTTTTTTTATTTTGCAGATTGACTTTTACATTTAACAAAAATGGATAACTGGGACACTGAAACAAGAATTTGGATTGTCCGCCGCTATCACGCACTGGAGTCCGTAGTTTCGGTTCAAAGAGAGTATAGGCGCACGTTTGGCGGCAATCCTCCGAGCAGATGGACCATAATAAGACTTGTAAACAATTTTGCCGAGCATGGGACAGTCAACAGAAGACCTTACCATCGAAACCCTTCAGTTCGAACGGAGGAAACAATCGCTGCTGTAGCTGCTGCCATACAAAACAATCCACGTGTTTCGACAAGAAGCTTATCTGCTCAAATGGGTGTAAGCAGACAGTCATTACAGTCAATTATGCACAAAGATTTGGACTTATTCCCATATAAAATTCAAATGGCCAACAAACTGAACGCTGCAGACTTGCCGATTCGCTTGGAATTTTGCCAGAAGATGCTTCAAATGGTGGAAGAGGATGGAAACATGTTGAACTGTCTTTTCATGTCTGACGAGGCCCATTTTGATTTAAACGGCAACATAAACAAACAAAATTGTCGAATATGGAGTGCTTCCAACCCACAGATACTCCATGAGACGGAATTGCATCCACTTCGTGTCACAGTGTGGTGTGCAGTTTCATCACGCTGCATTGTCGGGCCCTACTTCTTCGAAGAAAACGGTCACACCGTTACGGTTACTGGAGACCGTTACTTGAGCATGTTGAGAGAGTTTTTCTATCCAGAATTACGCCGAATGAGAATTTCTTTCAACTCTGTGTGGTTTCAGCAAGATGGTGCAGCTCCTCATATAGCCCAACCTGTTATGACAGAATTGCGACGAAAATTTCCCAATAAGCTGATATCCAGAAACTCCACATTCCGTTGGCCACCCAGGTCGCCTGACCTTACTGCACCTGACTTTTTCTTGTGGGGTTATTGCAAACAGGAAGTCTTCAAAGCAAAACCAACAAATTTGAATGAACTAAGGCAATCCATTCGAGAAACAATTGCGGCTATTCCTGTCTCAACTCTCCAAGCAGTAATGAACAACTTTTTGGTAAGATGCCGAACATGCATCGACGAGCAGGGGGGCATTTAAATTCCATTATTTTTAAAACTAATTAAGCTATATTTAATAAAATTTAATGAGCTTTAACATGAATAAAAGAAAAATTAATTCCATACACTGAAAAAAAAATTATTTGAGTTTCTTAATGTAGCAAAATTCATCAGCCACCCTGTATGTAAGCATGTTCAAATACATATATATAAATTCTAAACGTAAAGTATCAGGGTTTCCGTCAGCCATGAAATATCAAGACATTATATCTTGCGATAATCAATATATCGCAAATTTTTTTGCTCAATTTTTCACTTCTAACTATTCTGCTGTCACCAATTCAAACTTTCAAAACTATCCCTATAAGCTACACGGGACAAATTCAATTAATTCACCAATTATATGCGCCAAAGATGTTCTAATTTACCTTAAAACCTTAAAAGAATCTTTTAAATATGGTCCTGATAGGATTCCTACATGTTTCTTGAAAAATTATGCGAACCATATTTATCAGCCCCTTACCAATTTGTTCAATCTATTACTACGCTGTGGCGTATTTCCAACAGCGTGGAAAGAACCGTTCCTTCTACCGCTGCACAAAAGCGGGAGTAGGTCTTCCATAGAGAACTATCGTGTCGTAGTAAAGCTTTTTGCCATCCCAAAATTGTTTGAAGCTATTGTTACAAATCAACTTAGGGAAACAGTAAGGGAAAGTCCACAGTTATGAATTTACTTGAGTTCACAAGCCAAATGGCTTTAGAAAAAATCTGCACACCGACGTTATTTATACGGATTTCAGCAAAGCCTTTGACAAAGTGTCTCACTCATTACTTATTCATAAACTCCGTCAGTTGGGCTTCCAGCCGGGTCTCAATCGCTGAATCTCTTCTTATCTTAGTGAGAGGACACAAAGAGTAGCGTTTAAAAATTTAGTATCCGATGTCATTTATGTCTCCTCAGGAGTTCCTCAAGAAAGCCATCTTGGCCCGATTCTGTTCTTGTTGGTTATAAATGATATTTCTACAGTAATAAAATTTGTAAAAATGTTAATGTATGCTGACGACGTAAAGCTTTTCGTGGCATTTTTGTCATTTGAAGATAGAAATAAGCTACAATCAGATCTAGATACACTAGTTACTTGGTGCGATTTAAATTATAAACCACTTAACCTTAAAAAATTTAAATACAGCCTGCTTCCTATACAATTAAAAATTTTAGTCTTGAGCAAGTGTATGGTTTTGTTGACCTGGGGGTTACTCTGGACTACAAGCACAGTTTCAACCGCCATATTAACACAACAGTCAATAAGGCTAGAGGTGTCCTAGCATTCGTTAAACGATGGTCTAAAGAATTTAGCGACCCTTATGTAACTAAGCCCTCTTCACTACATTAGTTAGACCGATACTTGAATACGGTTCTATAATTTGGAACCCGTGTTACCATGTTCATGTAGATCGCCTTGAATCAGTTCAAAAACAATTTTTACTATTTGCCTTAAGAGATTTTCATAGGGATCCCTTGTACAATCTGCCACCCTATACGAATCGTTTAAAACTCATTAATCTGCACACACTTTCTAGTCGGAGGGAAATGCTTGGAATTATTTTTATGATTAAATTGCTAAATGGTTCACTATCCAGCCCATTTCTTCTAAGTGAAGTGAACTTTAATGTACCGTCTCGTCCTTCAAGGCATTTTAAACCTCTAGTCTTAAAACAGTGCCGAACCAATTTTCAGTTAAATGAGCCTTTTCGCTGTTTGTGTCAAGATTATAACTCTCTTTCTGGTAGATTTGATATTTCAGACTCGCTTTTCAGCATAAAAAATCAATTCTTTCTATCCTAAATTCATAGCTACTAATTGTTTCTTATTCTTTGACTTCTATATTAACTTCTAACAATAATTTTATTCTGTTAACTAGTTATTTCTTAATGTATAATCTATCCTATATCTACTTTACTTAGCTGATGAGGTTTGCTCTGTAGCTGAGCAGTTTTAGATCTCGACGATTAACAAACCAAAGCCTTTCAACGACTCGGCACGAACGAATAATCCGCGCGTTATGCGGATGCGCCCCTCGCGCGGGTCGGGCGGGATATGGTGGGTAATCCGTTGGGAATTATTATTATTATATTTGAACATAGTATCGAAAAAAAATATTTATTTGTATACAATATTTTTCTTCAATTTTAGTGGACTGTATTAAATTATGCATAAATGATTAAAAATGTTCAGAGATATTTGAACACTTTCCAAAATCCAATTGATTATTTTATATTCCAATTAACGCTTTCTTAAATCCACTTCACCCTTTCTGAAATCCAACTGGAAATATTGTAGTTGTACGAGTACTAGGATGAGCTAAACAATGAATTTCGTCAAATATAATTTTTCGCACAGAATTTGGAACATATGGTCTAAAATCTTTCTGACCAAATATTTAGATCTAGTAGTGGAATATTTATTTCTCTTAAGTTATTTTTGGACTTAAGATCAAAAATCATATTTTTGAGTGTTCCCTCGTTTTGTTGTGCCTTGTGTAAAGTTTGATATCTGGAATACATGACAGTGTATAGGCAACTATGTTATTTTTTTTTTTCAGATATATATTGAATATTATTTGTAAATTTTGCAATATATTCAAGACGAAGAGTTGACGAGGGCATCTTTCTGTTTCGGAATTTATACATGAGTTAAAGGTTTATGATTAGTATATCGGCGGTGACACTGCAAAACCGCGTAACTGACATTTGTATCAAAATCGAGATTTGCTCACCAGGGCCTTGATTTTTAAATGTAAATAAAAGTATTGGCTTTTATTTAAAGTTGGTCTAAGGAATTCATTAGCCCTTATACTACCAAAACGCTTATACGTAGTTGGTAAGTCCGGTTTTGGATTACACTTCATTACTGTGGAACAATCGTTTTCAGATTCATTCTGCGTAATGGAATCTTCGCAAGAACTATTTTTTCCCGTTGAGAGACTTATGGAATCTTTCTCCCTATTGCAACAGTCTGAAACTTCAACAGCGGCTTACATTACAAAGTAGCCGAGAAAGGCTTGGTGTTGTTTAATCCTGAAACTTTTGAGAGGCTTGCTGAGTTGTTCATTCTAGCTTGGCGTGATTATATCTACTGTCGCTTTAAGATACATCTGACTCGATTTTCTTAGTTAAAAGATTTCAACACCATCTTTAAATTAATAAATTCATCTAATGATAGGTTGGCTTGAAACCTGTCCTTTTGACCTATATAGGCATAGCTACCATTTGCCACTCTGAATCTAACAATAGTAGTCATAGTTCTGCAGTGCTGTTCGCGCCTCTCAGTGATCCTACACTCTGTTGCTAGGAGTCGCATATATTTCTACACGAAAAATATAATAAATACGTTAAACTGCGTTTAAGCTCATGCTAAATTGTTATATTATGATACTTAGTCTGTAAGATTTGTTGAAAATAAATGAATAGCAATTTTCTAGACGTTAGGGGAAGCTTACACCTTTCTTCTTTGTTTTACGAATCGTCGAGGCCTACTCTGGACGGACTGAGGACCTGTAAAACAGTGGCGAAAAGCAAATCTATATTGAAAAGTTTTGATTTTGACTACCCTGGGACCTTCGGCAAGGTAGACCAGCACTGTTGTTGTTTTTGTTAACAGTGCTTCGCCCTGCCAATGGGCTCGATCACTCTAAATTGTCATCAGGCTCTTCTAACGGAAGTCCGAGGAAACGCGCAGTTTCCACAGGGTTGGACCAGAGTGATGTTCGACTGAACAGGAAAAGAGATGTTTGGTATCATGAGGGACATACCACATGCAGGCCAAGTGTTTGGTATGGTGGGGTTCAGTCTGGATAAATAAGATTTCAACCTATTACAATATCCAGAACGAAGTTTTGCTAGCATGTCTCGAGTCTCCCTTGGAAGTACACGCTCCTCTTCAGCCAATTCAGGTGGCTGAGTATTGATAACGGGATTCACAGGCCGAAATCTGAGGGATCTGTCCACCGACTCGGGGTGGAGGTCATTTAGAGCCCGTCTATGGTTCCGCAGATCAAACGGCAAAGAGATATGGTGCTGGATCTCATCGTAGTGCTTACGAAGATGTCTCTTTATGTCTCTGGGGGGCGGTGCTACATCCAAAAAGATGTCGATTTGGATGACTGGGTTTATGACAGTTCAGAAGGAACTGACTACTCAAGAGTTCCGCGTGCTCTTGAACATTGATCAATTTTGCCTCTTGATGGAGGTGAGACTCAGATGACATAAGCAGACATCCCGTAGCAGTTCTGATGGCAGTGTTTTGACAGCCTTGAAATTTCCTCCAATTGGTGTCAGCAAGATTGGGGGACCATATGGGCGCAGCATAGTCAATAACAATAGCCTTATATGTAGCAAGCAATGTTTCTTTGTCTTTTCCCAAGTACTGCCGGCCAGTGACTTGAGCATCTTATTGCGGCTCTGTACCTTTGAGGCTATTGCGGTGGCATGACCAGCGAAGGTGAGGCCGTTGTCAAATGTTACACCCAAGATTTTCGGGTGGTTGACAGTAGGTAGAAGTACTCCGTCTACGTGGACATTTAACTCTTGCCCCATCTGCGCATTCCGTGTCGTAAACAGGGTCGCCGTCGATTTAGTCGGAGATAGGGTCAGATTTCGCTCGGTGAAGAAGCTGGAAAGGTCACGGGGGTAACTGTTGATTCTAGTACAGAGTTCGTCAATGGGTAGACCAGAACTCTACCCGACCGCCTGACTACAATTTAACTTATTTCTTTTTATAATGTAATATTGAATATAAAGTTTGCCAAACCGCGCATATATACACATTGTAAACAATGAGCCAAAAAAAAATTTTCAAAACCGCGTATGATGCGATGAACTGGAATGAGCATAATCATCTTCTTTTCTCACCAAAAGTAATAGTTGGATTGGAAATATATTTTAAAAATTTAGCTTTGTTGGAATTTATCCCATAAGAAAGTAGTTCGTGCTGAAGTAAAACAGTTTTTTGCTTCTCAAGTAAAATTTTAGTGGCAACACTTACGCGGTTTTGCATTTGTGCGTTACGCGGTTTTTCAGTGTTACCGACGATATATAGTAAACGTTCTACGTTCAAGAAAATATCTAAGGTGTTTAACTGAACTGTATATTGCCAAAGGTCCCTATCAAAAGTATAATAATTTATTTCAGTTTGTGTTAATTTTATTGAAAAATATGCAAGTGGTTCTACTGAGTTGTTACAAATTTGTTGTAAAACTGCTCCAATTACAACATTTGATGAATCTACAGCGAGTGATAATTGACCATCTTTATAAAAATGAGTAAGGGCTTTTTGTGTAAAAAGTTTCTTTACATTTTCAAAGTATATTTTTGATTGTAAATGTTAACATTTCAGGTAAAGGAGAAAGTTCTGTTGCTAATATTTTAATATACATATCTATGATAATAATTTATCATACCTAAAAAATTTTGTAATTTATTTATTGAAGATGCATCAATTCGTTCTGAAGAAAGTCTAATTTATTAACTCCGAATATACTTTTGGTAGGTTCAATATTTAAATTATATTTTTCTAGTCTTTTAAATACAGATTTTGAATGTTCTGCATGTTGTTGCTCAATGTCACAATGTCATCGATATAGACAAACCCGAATTTTAAACCTGAAAATACTTCATTTATGAAACGTTGGAATGTCTGAGCACTAGGGTAGGTCAAAGGAAATTCATTTTAAATGTTTGTAAATTTATTTTCTGAAAAGGAAATTTTAAACGAAAATATATCGCAAAAAACAGAAGATCTAGAAACTTTTAATTTTCTTTGCAACTCTGTTATTTTCTTATTTTTAATATCAACTAAAATGCATAAATTAAAGGAAATCCGAAATCTCGTCTCCACCTTAAATCAAATACAAGACCAGTTAGCTACAGAAAGTTTAAGATCAGAAACTCGTTTATATGTTCTGAATTTTGAAAAAGGAATTTTTTAAACTATAGCACCTGTATCAATTAATAAATGTAATTTATTGATAACATTTATGAATAGGTGGCGAGATGGTTGGTACATTATTAGCCACCGTCATAATGGATCTGTTTAGTTTAAAGAGTTTAAATTTGAATTAGAATTAATTTTATTTAAATTTAAATTACATGATTATAATGAAGTGTTTAAATAAATGGCGCCCAACCGGTGGGACCATACATATAAAAATCCTTATAAAAGGGTACAAAAGTGTGGTCGTTGCTCAAACCCATAAATACTTAATTCATAAAATATTAACTAAATAAAAACTTAAAATTGTGCGAAAAAAGAAGAAACTTCCGTACTCAAACAAAAATAAAAAAACAGAAATTGTGAAAACACGAATTGGGACAAATATTTCCGTGCACAAAATATAAAAAATTTTAATTGTAACGAACTTAAAATTTGTGCAAGAAACCAATTTTTAAAAACAGGAAAAATACTTCCTTAACCCATAAAATGTAAACTTAAAGACTGTGAAAAAAAAAAAATACATTTCTGTACACAAAAATAAAAAAAACTTTGAAATTGTGAAAACGCAAATGGGGAAAGTATTTCCGTTCACAAGTTATTAAAAATATAATTGGAACGAACTTAAAATCTGTGCAAGAAACAGAAAAAACACTTCCGTGCCACCGAGGGACGACCGAATTTGAGAGGAACATACCAGAAATCAATCAACTTCAAATGAAGGACATGGAAACCTCGAAATTGTAAGTAGAGTGTGCAGAAGCTATCTATTTATACTTTTTTTTTGTCTAAACGGTGGAATAAAATTTATGATTACTTATTGAGCTCAAAGACATAGCAAAAATAAAAACAACAATGGTTTTTTTTAAGGTTTAGTATTTCTTTTTTCATTTGTCAAAATGTCAATTTCCATCTGAAGTCACACTCAATACTAAGGAATACCTAGATAAATAGGGAATACGGATTTTTTCAAGCTTTGATAGGAAACACGGCTTTCTTAAGACAACAATGGGCACACAGACGATACAGGCACTTCTCAATGCAGCAGTCCGTACTGCAACCGAGCAATCACGTAGGGATGAGCTGACTGTCAGATTAGCTAAAGTTGAAGCGCCAGTTCAAGTTGCACGCTATGAAGCAGTTACTATCCAACCTAACGTGCATTGCGAAGAATCCTTGGATCTTGTAAAAACCATGCAAGAATTTAGGGGTGATCCGACACGGTATGTTTCTTGGAGGCAGGTGGCGCACACCGCTTATAAGGTATTTGAAAGCTATGAAGGCAGTTCAAGGCACTACCATGCAGTGGGAATAATTCAAAATATTGTGGTAGGGCGGCGGATAGCATTTGGTCTTCTTTCAATACAGTTTTGAACTTTCATGCCGTCATTGCGCGATTAGACTTTGCCTATGCCGATAAAAGACCTCTTTACCTAATCGAACAGGAGCTATCCACTCTAAGACAAGGTAAGATGTCTGTGGTTTAATTCTACGACGCAGTCGAGCGAAAGCTGACTCTCATAATCAATAAGATAATTATGACACACGGTGAGAACGCTAATTTAATAGAATCACTTAACAAGAAGCATCGCGATGATGCCTTAAGCGTTTCTATTTCAGGACTTAATCGGCCTTTGTGTGACATCCTGTTCTCATCCAGACCAACCAATCTTCCTTCCGCATTGGCACTGGCGCAGGAGCTCAAGTCAAACCAGGATAGGTCACTATTTGCAAATTCTTTTAATAGACAGGTACTTCAGAATTCTGACGGAGGTGGAGTTTTATTTGCCGTTCATTCCTCTATACCCTCAGAGGAGGTTAACCTACCTATTTTAGATTCCATTGAGTTCCAATGCATCTGCATTCAGCTAGCGAACATCTTTACGTACTTATCTGTTAGCTACATCCCTCCAGCATCAGAGTTTTCCGTATACATGCAACATGTCTTTCTGATCAAAACTGTTAACTTATTGACTAAAGCTTCCGATTCAAGGATTGTTTTGGGTTATTTTAACTTACCTCACATATCGTGGAACATATCTGATGGAAAAATTTTTCCAAATCAATCCAAACTGGGTTACAATGACTTTTTAGATGGAATCTCCGATCTCTGCCTTGATCAAATAAATGTTATCCCTAACAAGTTTGGGAAAGTCTTAGATTTAGTGTATGTTGATGATATAAACAAATTTTCTGTAAATCGTTGTGATCCGTTGGTTTTACCAGAAGACCTTTACCACCCTACTATGGAAATAGTCTACGAAACCATAATTAATGGCCAAGGTACTCAATGCTACTCATGTAGTAGCTTTGATTTCGACTTTTCCAAAGCAAACTACAAGAAATTAAATAAAGAACTGTCGAAATTAACTTGGCCTGAATTTGGTTGTGATATCGATCTAAACGTCTCACATTTCAATCAAACTATTTACTGCCTATTTGAGAAGTTTATTCCTAAACGTAAATTAATTTATGATCATCCTACGCAAGCTTGGTTTACTAAAAAGCTTAAGACTCAGAAAAATAGGAAAACGCGATCATTTAATTTATATAAAACATCAAGATTAAACAAACATTGCTTAGTGTATTCCATTCTACGTCAGAAGTACATCGATTTAAATAAAAAGTATAATAAAGCTTATATCTCTAAATCAAAAGGAGACATTATTCTCAGTCATTTAATGGTTTCGTAAATTCTAAACATAAAGTATCAGGGTTTCCCTCTGCCATGAAATATCAAGACATTATTTCTAGCGATAATCAAGAAATCGCAAATTTTGTTTTGCTTAATTTTTCACTTCTAACTATTCTGCCGTCACCAATTCAGGCGTTCAAAATTATTCATATAAGCTACACCGGAATAATTTAATTAATTCACCAATTGTATGCGCCGAAGATGTTCTAATTTATCTTAAAACTTTAAAAGGATCTTTTAAATATGGTCCTGATAGGATTCCTACATGTTTCTTGAAAAATTATGCGAACCATATTTATCAGCCCCTTACCAATTTGTTCAATCTATTACTACGGTGTGGCGTATTTCCAACAGCGTGGAAAGAAGCGTTCCTTCTACCGCTGCATAAAAGCGGGAGTAGGTCTTCCATAGAGCACTATCGTGTCGTAGCAAAGCTTTCTGCCATCCCAAAATTGTTTGAAGCTATTGTTACAAATCAACTTAGGGAAAGTCCACAGTTATGAATTTACTTGAGTTCACAAGCCAAATGGCTTTAGAAAAAATCTGCACACCGACGTTATTTATACGGATTTCAGCAAAGCCTTTGACAAAGTGTGTCACTCATTACTTATTCATAAACTCGGTCAGTTGGGCTTCCAGCCGGGTCTCAATCGCTGGATCTCTTCTTATCTTAGTGAGAGGACACAAAGAGTAGCGTTTAAAAATTTAGTATCCGATGTCATTTATGTCTCCTCAGGAGTTCCTCAAGAAAGCCATCTTGGCCCGATTCTGTTCTTGTGGGTTATAAATGATATTTCTACAGTAATAAAATTTGCAAAAATGTTAATGTATGCTGATGACGTAAAGCTTTTCGTGGCATTTGCGTCATTTGAAGATAGAAATAAGCTACAATCAGATCTATATACACTAATTACTTGGTGCGATTTAAATTATAAACCACTTAACCTTAAAAAATGTAAATACAGCCTGCTTCCTATACAATTAAAAATTTTAGTCTTGAGCAAGTGTATGATTTTGTTGACCTGGGGGACTACAAGCTCAGTTTCAACCGCCATATTAACGCAACAGTCAATAAGGCTAGAGGTGTTCTAGCATTCGTTAAACGATGGTCTAAAGAATTTAGCGACCCTTATGTAACTAAAGCCCTCTTCACTACATTAGTCAGATCGATACTTGAATACGGTTCTATAATTTGGAACCCGCGTTACCAGGTCCATGTAGATCGCCTAGAATCAGTTCAAAAACAGTTTTTACTATTTGCTTTAAGAGATTTTCATTGGAATCCCTTGTATAATCTGCCAACCTATACGAATCGTTTAGAACTCATTAACCTTCACACACTTTCTAGTCCGAGGGAAATGCTTGGAATTGTTTTTATGATTAAATTGCTAAATGGTTCACTCTGCAGCCCATTTCTTCTAAGTGAAGTGAACTTCAATGTGCCGTCTCGTCCTTCAAGGCACTTTAAACCTCTAGTCTTACAACAGTGCCGAACCAATTTTCAGTTAAATGAGCCTTTTCGCTGTTTGTGTCAAGATTATAACTCTCTTTCTGGTAGATTTGATATTTCAGACTCGCTTTTCAGCATAAAAAAATCAATTCTTTCTATCCTAAATACATAGCAACTAATTGTTTCTTATTCTTTGACTTTTATATTAACTTCCTACAATAATTTTATTCTGCTAACTAATTCTTTCTTAATGTGTAATCTATCTTATATCTATTTTAGCTGATGAGGGTTTCTCTGTAGCTGAGCAATTTTAGATCTCGACGATTAACAAACCAAAGCCTTTCAACGATTCAGCAAGAACGAACAATCCGTGCGTTATGCGGATGCGCCCCCTCGTGCCCGTCGGGCGGGATATGGGGGGTAAATCCGTTTGGGAATTATTATTATTATTACTACTCCTCGTAAGGCACCATTCGAACAGCGGCGGCAACCACCAGAACTAATGGATGTAGACCTATCCTACTCTCGATTCAGACAAGCCAGACCCCAACCAATTCGTACTAATGATGACAGATGCCGAAATCACGGTGCTTACCCGAGGACATCTCGTCAATATAATGTTAAAGCTGGTAGTATGTCTAACCGCAACGCTATGCAAAAGACGAAGAAAGCGCTGAAAAAGGCAGCATGGCAGTGACCAGCAACCAATACCGCAAATACAGCGTGTAAACAATCTTATCCAGTACGAAAATGAACATTGGAGTGACGCAGGCTATGACGATTATTATCAAGACGCAGAACATCAGGGTGCTGACAATCTCCAGGACGAACCTACCTTATTTTTTTAGAACAAAGTTTCTCCTACCCTATGTCGAACGGACCCTCGGGGCGAGAGGAATACAATTATTGTTTGAATCAGGTGCCGCGAAAAGCTAAGACCTTAAAGCTCTAAAGGGAGTGAAAACCTTAAGTGCCCTTTTTTCGTAAAATCTATTCATGGCACCGATAAAATTAACAAACAATGCACCATAAATATCTTCAATAAGAAAGCTAAATTCTTTGATTTGCCCAGTTTGGGAACATTTGATGGCATTGTAGGATTCGACCTTCTAAAGGAGTTAAATGGGAGTATTGATTTGAAGAGTGGTACTTTGAGTTATGACGGTGGAAATGGAAAACTCGTATATTACTACTGCTCGGACGTTAACAAATTAATAAAAAGAAGACTCACACATACTCAGCAAAGAGATTTACAAAGACTTAGTGCAAAGAGCCGAACGCAACAGTATAACCCAGGTGATAAGGGTTTTGGGAAAAACTAATAGAAGAATAGGAAACAAGTTTTCAAAACTTTATATAGAAAAATTCAAAAGGATCTTGGTACCTTTGTCATAATTGACGAACGGTGTGTACCTTCCGTAGTATAATATAAGACGGTTTTTTTTTTGCTTTGTCTTCACTAGGATCATTTTGCTTTCGCTAACCTTTCAAGCTAATGCAGGAATACTCAATTACACCAGCTCTTACTACATCGCAATAACATCCGGAAAGGCGGCTGTTTATAAGCGGCATGGCTATCTTCTACACACAACTAATTTGTCAGCTTTCGAGACAATAGCTGAAGCGACGGATATACTGCTGAAGCAATTCCCACAATCTCACGTTAAACAACTACTAGAAAATGACGCCAATGAAATATTAAAACTAGTGTACTCGGTAAAAGTGTATCATCGGCATGCCAGAGGTATTAACATTATAGGGACTGCGTTGAAGTATATAGCGGGGACTCCACACTTCCGACGACTTCCAAACAATCGACACCAGAACCATTGCCCTATTAGAAGCAAACGAACGAAATTCTTATCTGCTGGAATTTAGCTTATCAGAAGGAAATCGACGAGTTGACAGAGAGGGTAAATGAGTTACTACAAAATGCAAGAAAAAAAAAATCAGATAGATACAGGATATCTCTTTTCCCTAGCCTCCACCAGAAACAGAGCGGTAATCATGGAATTAGAAACTATTTAACGTCAGTCACTCTAGGAAAATTAAATATTATCAACTGAATCCTACTAAATGTTAGCTGCTGAACACTCTGCAAATTTATTTATTTTTCATTTCTAAACTTAAGATAATCCAAGATATGAATTGCATTATTGTTATTAAATATTCAAAAATAGATATACTTTGCAGTGCTCCGGCAAATATACCCCACCCTCCAACTGCAAAGAAGCCGTAACAGCAAACTTTTGTCAATCCTTGAAGGAAAGCCTCTGTACGCTACAACTTAACCAACACTCTGCGAAATGTAAGTCAAAATCCGCTGATAAATTTTCCACCATTGAGGCTATCTAATTATAATTTGTCTAAACGGTGGAATAAAATTTGTGAGTACTTATTGTGCTCAAAGACATAGGAACCCCTGTGGGTTACGGGTTTAGAATATGCCCGAGGTAGGCATACCGGTCGTAAGAGGCGACTAATATGCACAAAGGTAATGACGTGCAACTCGATGGTTGATCTACGGATATAATGCCTCTCACCTCAAATTACCCATCTTATCCTTCCTTACGGAAGGAGGGGTGATATGACCTAGAATGCTTCACTGGTCATAAATCGCTACCACGACAGTCGGGCAGTACCGCAAGGGAGTACCGGAGCGTATTGGGTTCAAATCCGGCCAAGGACTGTTACTTCGACAACACTCCCCATAACCTTCGGGGAGTGTTTTTGTCGTTACCACAGCAAGAACAACATAGGAAAAAATAAGAACAACAATGATTTTTTTGAATATTAGTATTTCTTTTTTCATCTGTTAAAATGTCAATTTCCGTCTGAAGTCACACTCAATACTAAGGAATAATTAGATAAATAGGGAATACGGCTTTTTTCAAGCTTTGATAGGAAACACGGCTTTCTTAAGACAACAACAATGGGCATACGGACGATACAGGCACTTCTCAATGCAGCAGTTCGTACTGCAACCGAGCAATCACGTAGGGAATTTAAATCCCAAATTAATGAGCTGACTGTCAGATTAGCTAAAGTTGAAACCCCATATACATGAACCACACCGCCATCTGGCAGTCAGGTTTTGATCATGATGGATTTTTTGTGCAGAGCTGCTTGGTTGTCACGCCCTGTTACCGGGTGCTCACGGTTTTTTTAATTATTGCTTTTTTATTCCAACAATTTTACAGTATGTAAATTTTAAAGTTTTCATGAAACGAGCTCAAGGCCAAGAATAATAATTTTTCACTTTTTAATTTTTTATGAAAATTATTATTGTTCTTTATTTTTTTAATAATCATTTTTTAATTAATTATTAAAAGTTGTTTAATTGCAAAAACACGCATTAGGCAATGAACTACGCAACAATTAGCGAAAAGGGGCATCACTGTTTGGGACACATCAACAAAATATTTGTTTTCGCTTGAAGCATATTCGAAATCCATTAAAATTAATTATACAAATTACAACAATAAAACTATTTCGTTGTCAATCACGTTCGCAGCTGGTTTATTATGGACCACTGGTAGAGGATTATTGTTATCCGTTTGTAATAATTGGAGTAAACAATTATTTTGCTGCGCGCAACAGGGTTGCCGCTTCGATGCAATCATATATAAATACGTTTAGAAATACAACATACAGCAGATGCATTCCATATGAAAAGATAGGTCGACCTCTCCGATTTTCGTCAATAGATTTTCTAGAATAGTGTGTCAAAATATTTTGGATTTTATTGACAGTGAAAATTTTAGAAAGCTTTTCTTTGAGTTAAAATATCTTTTAAACTATTAATTTTAGATATTGATTTTTTATACCAACAATTTTGTTGATTTACGGCCTGTACATTTTCAAGTATTCATGAAACGAGCTCAAGGCCAAGAATAATAATTTTTCACTTTTTGAATTTTTATGAAAATTATTATTGTTTTTACTTATTAATAATAATTTTTAATTAATTATTAAAAGTTTTTTGATTGAATAGAGTAGGAAAAATGTTTAGAGATAACTGCCATAGCTTTTCTTATAGATCCATTTCGGAACCTGCTAGACTTCACTCATCAGAGAAATTTTGGCACGCATTGTTAGCTTAATGGACCTTGAGCAACACCGCCAGCTCGGTCAGAATTGGGAAGTACCTCTCCGAGCCGTTCGAAACTAAATGAGGTTTCAGACAGGGTGACCCCCTATCGTGCGATTTCTTTAATTTAATGCTGGAGAAAATAATACAAGCTGCAGAACTTAACCGCGCTGGAACAATATTTTATAAAAGCGTGCAACTGTTGGCATATGCTGACGATATTGATATCATTGGCCTTAACAACCGCGCCGCAACTTCTGCTTACTCCAAATTAGAAAAAGAAGCGGAGAAAATGGGATTGGTGGTGAACGAGGGCAAAATGAAGTACCTTCTGTCATCATGCAAAGAGTCAGCGCATTCGCGCCTTGGCAACCAAGCCACTGTTGGCAGCAATAATTTCGAAATAGTGAAGGACTTCGTTTACCTGGGAACCAGCATTAACACCAACAATAATGTTAGCCTAGAAATCCGACGAAGAATCACTCTTGCAAACAAATGCTACTTCGGACTGAGTAGGCAATTGAAAAGTAAAGTCCTCTCTCGACGAACGAAAATAACACTCTACAAGTCACTCATCGCACCCGTCCTGCTATATGGTGCAGAAGCGTGGACACTAACAACATCTGATGAGGCGGCTTTGGGAGTATTCGAGAGAAAGGTTCTTCGAAAGATTTGTGGACCTCTACGCGTTGGCGACGGCGAGTACCGAAGAAGATTTAATGATGAGCTGTATGAACTTTACGCAGACGCCGACATAGTTCAGCGAATTAAAACACAGCGGCTTCGCTGGCTAGGCCACGTAGTGCGAATGAGCGAAGATGCTCCAGCCCAGAAGGTATTCTTATCGGCACCCGCCGGTGGAAGCAGAGGAAGAGGGAGACCACCACTTCGATGGAAGGACCAAGTGGAGACCGATTTGCGATCCCGCGGTGTTTCCAATTGGCGCCAGTTGGCGCAACGAAGAAACGACTGGCGAGCTATGTTGGACGGTCAAAATCGCCCAGGCGGTTAGATGACCATTTAAAGAAGAAGAAGTTTGTGATACAAAAATTTTTACACTATATACTACTTCGAAATGGCATAAATATTATGAAAATGTAGTTTTATATTTTAAATTAGGTCAGTTTTTTTATTACTTTAAAAATTTTACATTCGCTCTCATTACAAGTCGATACAACTTTACATTTAATTTCGTTGCTTGAAAAGGGTATAAAGCTGTGGAATGACCGTGTGCCATTGATTCGAACAGCTGCAGCGAAACGATCCTTTAGGAAATCTTTTTCTTTTTGGTAATCAGCTTTGGAACAGAAACCAAATTGCATTGTTTAAAATTCATTTTTGACAGTATTAAAAAATTCAATTGGGGTAGTAATTGGTGTGGAGTCAGGACGGCGTAAACAAATCTTTTAACAGTACCACCGATTCCATCACAAGCGTTTTTACCATGCGATGTGGCAAAAAAGTGTCATTCCCCTTTTATATTAAAATCCTGTGATACGTTAAATTAACAAAATTGTATTTATTTTTATATTGCGAAACTGCGCCATCTGAAAAGTAATAAATTTTTTTAACATTGTCGTTATTATATTTTGATACAAGCCAATTAATAATTTTCTTTTGAAATAAATAAACAGCAGTGGTATCATGGATGTTACACTCTGAGATGAGTACAAAGCTCTCAAATGTGAAGCTCTTATTCTTATCCTTTTCTTCCGCGATAAACAACAAAGGGCTGAACTGTAACCTTATTGTTATTCCAGTGGTAATCCTGAATGGCGTTCTGTACCAGAAAAGTTAAATTTTCAGAGAAGTCACCAACTACTATAAATTCGCCTTCCTTTAATTGAAGTTTCAGTTCTTTGAAGAACTTGTTTTGGCTTTTGGCTATAAAATTGTGTGTTAAAAGTTGTTCGCGCCTAATTGGCAACCTTGTAATTGATCTATTCTTTCTATTGACATTCCTTAACTTTGGAAGCACTTTGTCGTTGTCAGACGTTGTTTACTTCCGCCTTTTTTCTCTCTATAAAACTTTGTGAAATCAAATGGACGTCTTTTCTTTTAATCCGCGATAATCGGCAAGTATATCTATTTCCACACCCGCAAACCGCTATAAACCGCCAACAAACTGGTCCTTCAACCCGGATACCACGTTATTTTAACCAAATAACTAAAAACCCGCATTATTTCAAAAATTTTATATATTACATCGCTACGACATACTTTTCTGCGCAAATGTGTACCCTGAAAGCTAGAGACTCCGTGTTAAAAGCAATCAAACGCCATTTGCAATCAAGCAAAGCTGATGCGCTTGCAGTGGATAGGGAGGTTGCATCCACCTATTTAGAAATGCTCGAAGAACAGTGTAGTTTTGCTGTTTTCAGAGGATCTTGTGGAAAATCGAACCCACTCACTCTGATTGCAGCTGCCTAACCCATAGGCTTTGCTGCGGTAGTTTAGCAAGCTTCTTAATTCAAGTTCTCCTCTAATTGTTGTTTGTTATCTTGCCAACCGTATACACAATATTTTAGACATTCTGTCTATATGTAAATCATTTATGCTGGACTTTGTTTTTGTACATTCTTCTTTCTATTTTTAGAAGATAGTTATTGTACATAACCGCGTGCTCCGGTATAAATTTATTTTTGTTGTTGGTTTTATGGTCTGTTCATTTTTACATATTTTTGTAAGTTTAACGAGCTCAAGACCAGTTGATAATAATTCTTGGTTAATTATTATTGTTTCTGATTAGAGGAAACATTTAAAGCAACAAACATATACAGGCTATAGTATAGTTTTGCTATTTTCAGAGGATCTTGTGGAGAATCGAACTCACTTTACATATAGAGAGAATGTCTAAAATATTGTGTATACCGTTGGCAAGATAACAAACAACAATTAGAGGAAAACTTGAATTAAGCAGCTTGCAAAACTACACGCCGCATAGCCTATGGGTTAGGCAGCTGCGCTTGCAATCATATAAATGAACTAGGTAAATTATTTAGCATTATTTTTGAAAACTGCCAAACAGTTCACCTCACAGAAAGTTCACCTCCAGTAAATTCCCCAAAGCTACCATACAATTGTGAAAACATATTTAAACGTTTGTGAAATTTTTTAGTTACAAACTCGCTTGGAAAACATTGATTTCAACGTTTGGAAAATATTGTTGAATAAACACTTTGTAAAATTAAATTATTTTTTTTTTAGTAAAACGGTGCGGCCGTCACAAAAAATTTCATACATTTTTGAGTTAAACGGTGCGGCCGTCACATAAAATTAAATACGTTTTTGAGTGAAACGTGGCGGCCGTCACGAAAAATATACAATTACTTTTTAGTGCAACGGTGCGGCCGTCACGGTAAACAAATATAACTTTTGTAATCTGCTTAACAGAATTTATAATAAACATCAGCTTGCAACAAACAAGGTTCTTTGTTGAAATTAATAGCGTTTTGTTCCTAGTGCAAAAATTAATCAGTCATCTCTTTGTACGTCATATGGTAGCACACTCTGCAAATCAGGACATTTTTCTTAAAAAATTTAAAACCCCATTTATTTACATTCAATTTTACGAAGTTTTCCCAACCTTAAATTATCAATTCAGAATATAGCTTCTTAGTTTCGGATTAAAGTTTGCAATCTTCCTTTCAATTTAAATCTCTTCATATCCAATTTGCCTTTCCATTCAACTTGTTTTATTCCTAAATAATATTAAGTTCATTCTTTTTTTTTGCTAATGTCAGATTTCGAAACAAAATTCAAAGAATTGAAAAATTTCTTTAAAATTAAAAAATGCGTTTTAAATACAGGTCCTTCATTATTTACAAAGCAAGAAAAGTTAGATGAATATGAAAATTCTTTAATAGAGGCATATAATAACATTTTGGTAGAGGTAATTGTGCACTTTGAAAATCGATCTAGGCTTCCTGTAAATTAAATCCTATCACGTTGTAGGGAACAATTAATTAAATGTTTTGCAGAACTTAACTGCGCAGTTAAGGTACCAACTAATAGCAGCGACTTAGTTAAAGGCAACGTTTTTACATCTGATAGTGAGTGGATAGAGGAAGAATCCTATGACGACTCCCAGAACGATTCCGAGGAAGAAGAAGAATTATATGACTCATCACAGCCAGGCACATCCGAAAATCGTATCGGTAACCAAAGTTTGTTCTTTGCTGACCACTGAAAATATTTCATTACAAGAAAATTTCATAGGTTTCGACAACTCAGCTCGTATATTAGCCAATGTCCAGGCAACTCAGTAAATTTTTTCAGATCAGTAACTTTTTCAAAATCCGAAGAAATTTATAGTTACTCGGCAGAACCAACAAAAATGGCTACCACGGAGCAAAAGAAAACTTTTATCTCGATGTGTGCTCCTATAATTAGGGAAAACTACAATGGCGATCCATTAGCGCTAGACTCCTTAGATAAAATAGACCTAGTAACAGACTCAAATCTTATACCAACCCTCATTGCATTAGTTAAATCAAAACTCGAAGGGAACGCAAGAGAGGCAATTCCGGCTAACATAACATATATTCAAGAGATTAAAGACGCGCTTAGAAGTAGAATAAAACCAGACAATTCAAAAATTGTTGCAGGAAAAATAGCAAGTTTTTAATAATAATTCGACCGAATTTGCTAAACGTGTAGGAGAATTATCTGATGCTTTAGAGCGATCTCTAATCACACTGGTCTACAAATTCGAACTTTTTTTCTCCACCAGAGACGCGAATATGAAATTCGTATGTAAAACAACCCCCTGATTCCGAAATCGAGGTTATTTTTGATTCTATGGTAACGATTTTGAGATATTTATGATTTACCGTTATTTCAAAAAAAAAAAAAAAAAGATTGCTCCACTTAATCATGTATATCTCAATCTCTGACCAATTCCAAAGATTTAAAAGCTAATAAAATTTGCCATAAACAATGCATACAAAACTTTTCGCTAGGCCCTGCAGGTTCGAAGATAATGAACAATCAATACGAATTTGTACCTTTTTTTTTGTAAAAATATAAAAAAAAATGTGTACTTTGGGAGGAAGGATATCGAAATTTTTTTATTTTTTTCATGATATTTTTTTTTCTCTGTAAGCTATGTTTTATTACAAAAAAAAAATAAGCTTTCATCCAATAAAATCGATGGACTAGTACAAAAGTTAGAACATTCAAATAAATATAGCCATATAATACTTAAGTACCCTACAAATATTAGCATATGTACATATGAGACAATAACAATGTATGTAAGTTTTGTCTTAACTCTATGATCGTATTTTATACTTGAAAAAGTTATTTGTTTTGTTTTGACGCTTATTTAGATTAGGATCGGTTTCTCTTATGAGAAACCAACAGTAGTCACCCATAATTGCGACATCTCAGAATCCTTGATACCGAATTTCAATTAACTTAAAAAAAATTTAAATGGGAGTGCAGAAAATTAATTTTTAAAGACATATTTACTCCTGAAAAGAAAATAAATAAGTAAATTAGATAAATAAGTGACACATTTTTGTGTAATTTTCTTAGGCTGGATTCATCGTTCAGTTCCGGACAAATTTTTTGTTTACTCGTTCTTTTTCCACTTCTCTGATACAGAATGAGAAGAGAACGAGCAAAATGTAAACAAAAAATTTATTCGGTACTGAACGATGAATTCAGCTTTAGGGCCGTTTTCTCATGTAAACTTTAAAATTTTCATAAAAATTTTTTGTTTATCGGGCAAATAGGTTTTAAGGTTTACTTTAGAAAACGGCCTTAATTATGTTTTTTTTTTATTTACCCATTTTCGCATAGTTCTTGATTAAGTCGTTCACTATCATCTCGTAGGTACGACTTTTGCGTTTGCCTAAAAAGAAGCAACGACTTTTTCGAAAGAAGCCCACGCTGCTGCCTCCACTGGTGACAATAGTTCTTTGAATTGGTTATTGTTAAGCATCTTTCTTATTTGCGGCCCAACAAAAATGCCTTCCTTTATCTTGGCTTCTAAAATCACTAGAAAGATGGGGTTTAAATGACGGAAGGCTTCACCTTCTTTGTCCAAAGCCTTAATAAAGTTTTTGATAAGGCCGAGCTTGATGTGGAGCGGGGGTAAAATAATTTTTTCTTTCTTTATAAGAGGGGAGTATTTTATGTTATCCACACCAACTTTAAATTCGATTCGGTCTGGTCAATCCTTTATGATGTAGTGGTCTTTACGAGCTCGGCTATCCCATTTGCAGAGAAAGCAACAGTATTTTGTGTACCCACTTTGTAGACCGCATACCATTCCAACGACTTTAAGATCCCATTTTCGCATAGTTTTTAATTAAGCGGTTCACTATCATCTCGTAGTTAGGACTTATGCGTTTGCCTAACAAAGAAGCAACGACCTTTTCAAAAGGATCCCACGCTGCTGCCCTCACTGCTGACAATAGTTCTTTGAATTGGTTATTGTTAAGCATCTTTCTTATTTGCGGCCCAACAAAAATGCATTCCAACGACCTTAAGATCGACACATATTTTCCAGTCATGCTCTTCATATTTGATAAGTTTAAGTAATTTTTGCATTATCTCGTAGGTTTCCTTCGTATTTACTGCATGCGCGATCGGGATAGACGGCTTTTGGTTGCCAATATGTAATAATACGGCCTTTAAACTTAGTTTATTGCGGTCTATGAACAATCGCCACTCTTTGGAATCATATGGTTCACCAAACTGTTTGAATAAGCCAGTAATCTCTTTGCAGAAACAAACAAACAAACTGTCCTCCTTCGTATAGAGGCGTGTAGCTCGGCCTTTACCTTGGACAATTCCAAATCTCTTATCCAATCATTGAGTTGTGCTTGTGACAATGCGTTTCTTTCATTTTCCGTGTGAAGTTCAGTACAACTTGATGCCGTGTAATGATGCTGCCGTTGACAATGAAACTGTACCCGGAACTAAAATTGAATGTGGCAATGGCAATGTAGATAGATCAGCAACTTCCGTTGAATTTGGTACTGGCAATGACGCTGTAGATACGCTGGCACGCGTTTCTTTTCTTGACTCTCCAACCCCAAATACTTCTGTAGTACAAATATAGCAGTCCGTGGAATGGCAAGTTGGTTCCCTCCACTTCATTCTTCTTCTTCTTTAAATGGTCATCTAACCGCCTGGGCGAATTTGACCGTCCAACATAGCTCGCCAGTCGTTTCTTCGTTGCGCCAACTGGCGCCAATTGGAAACACCGCGGGATCGCAAATCGGTCTCCACTTGGTCCTTCCATCGGAGTGGTGGTCTCCCTCTTCCTCTGCTTCCACCGGCGGGTGCCGATAAGAATACCTTCTGGGCTGGAGCATCTTCGCTCATTCGCACTACGTGGCCTAGCCAGCGAAGACGCTGTGTTTTAATTCGCTGAACTATGTCGGCGTCTGCGTAAAGTTTATACAGCTCATCGTTAAATCTTCTTCTGTACTCGCCGTCGCCAACGCGTAGAGGTCCACAATTCTTTCGAAGAACCTTTCTCTCGAATACTCCCAGAGCCGCCTCATCAGATGTTGTTAGTGTCCCCGCTTCTGCACAATATAGCAGGACGGGTGCGAAGAGTGACTTGTAGAGTGTTATTTTCGTTCGTCGAGAGAGGACTTTACTTTTCAATTGCCTACTCAGTCCGAAGTAGCATTTGTTTGCAAGAGTAATTCTTCGTCGGATTTTTAGGCTAACATTATTGTTGGTGTTCCCAGGTAAACGAAGTCCTTTACTATTTCGAAATTATTGCTGCCAACAGTGGCTTGGTTGCCAAAGCGCGAATAAGCTGACTCTTTGCATGATGACAGAAGGTACTTCGTTTTGCCCTCGTTCACCACCAATCCCATTTTCTCCGCTTCTTTTTCTAATTTGGAGTAAGCAGAAGTTACGGCGCGGTTGTTAAGGCCAATGATATCAATATCGTCAGCATATGCCAACAGTTGCACGCTTTTATAAAATATTGTTCCAGCGCGGTTAAGTTCTGCAGCTTGTATTATTTTCTCGAGCATTAAATTAAAGAAATCGCACGATAGGTGGTCACCCTGTCTGAAACCTCGTTTAGTTTCGAACGGCTCGGAGAGGTACTTCCCAATTCTGACCGAGCTGGCGTTGTTGCTCAAGGTCATTTTGCATAGCCGTATAAGTTTTGCGGGGAAACCAAATTCAGACATAGCGGCATATAGGCAGCTCCTTTTCGTGCTATAGAAAGCGACTTTAAAATCAACAAAGAGATGATGTGTGTCGATTCTCTTTTCACGGGTTTTTCCCAAGATTTGGCGTATTGTAAAAATCTGGTCGATGGTAGATTTACCAGGTCTGAAGCCACACTGATAAGGTCCAATCAGTCTGTTCACATCAGGCTTCAGTCTTTCGCACAATACGCTTGATAGGACCTTATATGCGATATTCAAAAGGCTGTTGGCGCAGTTTGCAGGATCGCCCTTCTTGTGGATTGGGCAGAGAACACTTAGATTCCAATCTTCAGGCATGCATTCATCCGACCATATTCTGCATAGAAGCTGATGCATGCGCCTTACCAGCTCCTCGCCTCCGTGTTTGAATAGCTCTGCAGGCAAACCATCAGCGCCAGCTACTTTATTGTTTTTCAATCGGAATATTGCTATTCGCACCTCATTATAGTCGGGTTGTGGAACGTCAATTCCATCATCTTCGATTGTGGGCTCGGGTTCGGCATCTTCTCTGGTTTCTTGCTCAGTTTCTCCATTTAAAAGGACAGAGAAGTGATCCCTCCATATTCTGAGTGCTCTCTGAACATCGGCCACCAGGTCGCCGTTCTCATTCTTACAGGAGTTTGCCCCGGGTTTAAAACCTTCTGTCATTCGCCGAATTTTTTGATTGAATTTTCGGGCATTATTCCCGTTGGCCAGCATCTCAAGCTCCTTTATTTCGCGCTTTTCGCGTGGCTGCTGGTGGTGATGCTCTGGCCTCATTATGGGTACTGGCCGCGGCTTCCTCCCACTTTGCCACGCGCATGGTGCGTATAATGGTTTCAGTGGCTCGTCGGACTGTATGTGCTGTGCGCCTGGCGTTGGCGTCGTCGTGTCCAGCGGCTGCGCGCGTGGGGTTGGTTGCGTTGGCGTACTTAGCGACTGCGCGCTGAGCGGTTGTGCGTATGGTGTCACGCGTGGTGCTCGGACCATCCTCCGTCTCTAGCAGCATTGCCCTTGGCCGTTTCGCCTCCTCCTCCGCGTAGCGCTGGCGCATGCGCTTGATGCTTTTGGCTAGTTTGTTGTTGTAATTTTCCATTTTGATTTTTTGGAGAAAAAAAAATTCGTAGCAAAATTTATTTGATGTTTTCACCTCGGTGGTTTGCGATTGAATGTTTAAGCATCGCTCTGTCCTCCCACCCTTGGTCTTAATTACAATTATATTTTTGTTTCTAATCGCTTGCGACGGTTTCTGCCGCATGATAGGCTTTTAGTTCCGAGATGTTTACGGTTTTCTCCTTCCCGCCGTCGGTTTTCCGTACTTTGAGTATCACTGGTGATACATACCCTAGGATCTGGTAGGGCCCATCATACTTGGGGGCCAACTTTGCCGCGAAATTTTCTGCGGCCTTCGATAGGTGGTGCTCCTTTACGAGGACTAATTCGCCGATTACGGGGGTCCATTTTCTCCGCCGTAAATTGTAGTGCCGTGCTTGGTCTACCGCTGCTCGTTCCATGTTTTGCCTTACGATTTTGAAGGCCTCCTGCATTCTGTGCCCCTGGCAGTCGCGTTTCCCGTCCTTGTACGAGGAACGCAGGACTGTACCCTGTGGATGCGGTGACACTGGTGTTTACGGCAAGCTCGATTTCCGGGAGAAGATCGTCCCATCGGTTGTGCTGCGATCTGGTGAGTTGCGCCACGATGCGTTTGACGGTCCGGTTTGCTCGTTCTGTGGGGTTCTCTTGGGGGGTGTACGGTGCCGCGAATTGTTGCCGTATCCCCATCTCCTTGAGGTAGCGCTGCCACATTGTGCTGGTGAACTGGACCCCGTTGTCCGATATCAGTATCTTGGGAGTACCGAATCTTGCAAGGATGCGTTCTCTGAATGCGCGGCGAAGCCCGTCAGCTGTAGCACGCCTCATTGGGATCAATTCCACCCATTTGCTAAACCGGTCGAAAAATACCAATAGCGTCGTATTTCCGTGAGTTGAACGTGGTAGAGGTCCGATGAAATCGGCGCATACCGTGGCAAATGGTTCCTGGGCTACCTGTGAGAGCATTTTTCCCGCTGGCTTTTGTTGTGCTTCCTTATACTTCTGGCAAGACTCGCATTGGCGTACATATCGGCTGATATCCCGGAACATGCCGGGCCAATAATACCGGTTGGCGATTCGTGCTACTGTACGACGGATGCCCATGTGTCCAGCGCTTGGTATATCGTGGTTTTCCTTTAGGACTCGCTGTCTGAGCGGTGTGGGTACACATAACTTCCACGGGACCACCTCTTCGTCGTGTGACCGGCAGGGAATATGGCGGTACATCTGCTCTTCTTGTATTGCATAGTCGGCGTACTTCTCCGGGTTGGTGCGTACTTCATCCACCCGCTTGCGCCACCACTTGCATTGAGTCTCTGTCGTCGTCGTTAGTCGCAGGGGCTCTAGTGGTTGTCGAGATAGTGCGTCGGCTACCAGGTTGAGCTTACCTTTTCTATACTCGATGTCGAATGTGTGTTGTTGCAGCTCCAATGCCCATCGTGCTATGCGGCCTGAGGGGCTTTCTATCGAGTTTAGCCACTTCAGCGACATATGGTCCGTTATAACTTTGAACCGGTATCCTTCCAAGTATGGCCTCATTTTCCGTATTCCCCACACGATAGCAAGGCACTCCTTTCCTGCAACTTTCTCGGGGTCCGTGTGGATTCCCTTATCGCTTACCACATGGCCTAGGTACCGAAGTTCCTTCTTGAAGAATTCGCATTTCTCCGGGTTGATTTTGAGGTTGGCGTGTTGCAGCCGTCGCATGACTTCCTGTAAGTTGCGTATGTGTTCCTCCAACGTGGAGCCTATGACAGTTATGTCGTCGAGATACGCGAAGGCATGTGGTTCCATTTCTGGCCCAATGACTTGGTCGAGTGCCCTCTGGAATGTTGCTGGTGCGGAATGCAAACCGAAAGGCATAACACGCCACTGAAATAATCCGCACCCGGGTACTGTGAAGGCCGTGTAAGGACGACTCTGCGGTTCCAATGGTACCTGGCAGTAGCCGTTCTTCAAGTCAAGGCTGCTGATGTATTTCGCCCTTCGTAACTTGTCCAGTATGTGTTGTATTCTTGGCAGGGGGTATGCGTCGGGTATTGATCGGGCGTTGAGGTGCCGATAATCTACGCACAACCTCCACTTACCATTCTTCTTTTTGGCTAGCACGATCGGTGCGCTGTGGGGGCTAGAGGATGGCTCGATGCATCCCTTGTCGAGGAGTTCGTCAATTTCCTTGTTGATGATGCTCTGCATGACCGGATTTCGGGGGAAGTAGCGTTGCTTGATGGGGCGGTCGTCGGTGAGGATAATCTTGTGTTCCGCCACTGTCGTTACTCCGTTCATAGTCTCGAATTTTTGGAGTTCTTTCGCGAGAAAATCTTGTATGCCCTCTGCCTCGTCCTGGTTGGAGGCGCCGTTGATTCTGTTGATCCTCTCATCTATGTCGGTACGCCTGGTGTCAATGTGGGTTGGGTAAGTGGCCTGGATAGCGCGAGGTGTCCTCCTCCGTAGGATATCGTGGCTCCCATGCTCCCTAGCGTATCTAGTCCCAGTACGATGTCGTCGATTGTCCCGGGCATAACGTGTAAAACTGTGTGGTGTGACGCGTCTCCGAGGCGTACCTCAGTCCTTATGGCGTCGAAGATTGTGGTGCTAGTCCCGTTTGCCATCGTTATTGTGATGGCCACTCTCACCATTTCTCCGCTCCCAGAGTTCACCACACGTTTTGCTAGGCTACTCGAAACGAAACTTCTCGATGCCCCTGTATCGATGACCGCCTCTGCTGGTTCCGCGCCGAGCCTGGCTACGGCGTAAAGGCGGCCATGCTCTGGGTACATTGCTACCGCTGATTCGGCACTGGGTTCCTTGGGCTCACTGCGCCTTGTCCTTCGTGAAGCCCTCTGCCGTTTCCCTGACGTTGACGGCAGCATTCGATTGTGCGTACCTCACTGCGGCCGCACTCCCAGCAAAATATTTTTCGGGGGTTTCGGCAACTATTGGCGTAGTGTCCTTGCTCATCGCATCTCCTGCATACATTGTTGGGGTCGAATCCCTGATTTTCTGGAGGTGAGTAGTGCGGTCTGTTCGGTGGTCGTGGCGGGGTTGCAGGTTGTGGTGGTGAAATTAAAGTTTTGTCACCTACTACGTGTCTCGCGACTTCTCGGCGATTTCCGTCTGGTGGTCGTGGATAGCCCTCGTGGATACTCTCGTATTCCGCGGCAAGAATGATGAGCTCGGTAAGATTGTTGAAATCCCTACGTTTGATGTACAGTAGGTAATCCGGGTGGCTATTGCGGAAGATTCTTTCCAGACGTTGCTCGTGGCTGTACCCGGCGTGCCTCATCAAGTTTTGGATCGCTAGCACGTAGTCCTTGTATTTCTCGCGTGCGTGTTGCCTTCGTTGCCGTATGTCATCCTCGAGGCGTTCGAAGTATCTAGCGGGTAGGAAGAAACGTAGAAAATCCTGCCTGAATGTCGCCCAACTACTCCAATGTGCGTTGTTGTTCCGATACCATTGAAGAGCGGTGCCTCCTAGTAACTCGGTCATGGTTTTTGGGAGAAGATCCATGTTTAGCGTGTATGCCTCCGACAACTCTTCCATTCGTTCGATGAATGCTAACGGGTCTCTACCCCCGTCATACTTTACCGACCACTTCCGCACTTGGTCGATGATGGTTGCGAATATAATGGTTGGCGCCTGGGTTACCTGTGGTGTCGCACAGGTGCCTGCTGATGCTACTCCTGATGCGGGGTTATGTCGTGTGGGTTGCGTATCCCGAGGGGGGAAGGCCGGTATGTTCTGCTTAGGTGGTCCATTGTTTAAACTTACGCCTGTGTCCGGAGGGTCTGTTTCCCCCGTCTCGCTTTCGTCCTGACTGGAGGTTGCAGCGTCCTGGTAGGTGGCCTCCAATGACGCAAATTTGGCCTGTATTTCCGTGTCCGTCGCCGCCTTCGCTGCCAACGATAATATCCGTTTTCGGATTTCCCGGGCGGAGCCTGTCTGCTCGATACCCAATTCCCGTGCGATGGGTACCAGCTGCTCCTTGGGAACGTTGTCCAGCCACGTGGTGTCTATCTGGTCGGCCATTTTGTAATTTCCGGTGTGTAGTCAGGAATGTTCCTTCTGACGTTTGAACGATTTGCGGGGTCCCTGCTCGGGCGCCAATTGTAACGAAGCTTTCTTGTTGCCCCGTTGCTTCTTTGGTAATTGCTGGGGTATACTCGCCTTGTCCAGGGTTCGCTTACAATAAATTTGTAAATTCGGGACACTGCGCAAATCGTTTCGCTGTATTAAACTTTACTTTATTCTTACTTAATGCTAGAATATTAATTCATTCGTATTTTATTCTAAAATTCAACTCCCTCTGACTTCATTCGTCGCCACTCGGCTGTGGTGGCGTGGCTTAACGGTCCAGCCGCGTTCCGTTAGACGGATTGCGTTAGGGTCTGGTGCGTTGCACTCTACCGTGCTTCCGTTGGCGTCGCTGTCGCGTACTATGCTGGCGTACTGACGTCGGCGTCGTGTGTTGCAGAGGCGTTGCTCTGCCACGCCCGGTGTCGGTGCCCCTCTTAGGTGCGTTGTATTTCGCCGCTCTGCTGCGGTCTCTGCTGACGTATCTCTGCCGCGCGGTATGTCGCCGCTCTGCTGCGGTCTCTGCTGACGTGTCTCTGCCGTGCGGTATTTTGCCGCTCTGCTGCGGTCTCTGCCGCGCGGTATGTCGCCGCTCTGCTGCGGTCTCTGCGGGTGTGCGCGAGGTTTCTAGTGGTAGTTGTACTGGATAGACCCAACTACAACCCCCTTCGATCCCACGGCTCACTCCTACGAGGCGAATCTCTATTGTACTGGATAGACCCAACTACGATCGAGATGAGCTCGCTGGTCGCTCTGGTCGTGACCACAGCTCCGTGCTGACTCACTGCTGTGATGCTGTGTTGATGCTTTTATAGCTGTGGTGTTACATGTTGCTGGCTCGGGTGGTTGTGTTGCCATGGTTACTGTGTTGCTGTGACATGTTGCGACCGCTCGTTGTGTTCATGTTGGTGCTAATTTTGTTGTTGAGCCTTGTTGTATGTTCATCTGGTTATGTGGGGTCGTTTTTGTGTGGGCCAAATTAATGGGGATTTATTTGGTCCTCACAACTTATAGCATGTAACTTTCAAAAGATTTGAAAACACACGTCGCATCCTTTTAACAATATATTGACCGCAGATGAAACAGAACATATCTGGATCATTTTTACACTCAGACTCTCGCACCCTTTTATTCATATTATTTTTTTAAGTAAATGATGGGTTATACAATGCACAATGAAGGAACAATTCGCATTTACTCCTATTTATACTCAAATTAAGTAAAAAAATTTAGTATCCGATGTCGTTTATGTCTCTTCGGGGGTTCCTCAAGGAAGCCATCTTGGCCCGATTCTGTTCTTGTTTATAAATGATATTTTACAATAATAAAATTTTCAAAAATGTTAATGTATGCCGACGACGTAAAGCTTTTCATGTCATTCGCGTCATTTGAAGATAGAAATAAGCTACAATCAGATCTAGATACACTTGTTACTTGGTGCGATTTAAATTATACGCCACTTAACCTTCAAAAATGTAAACACATGGGTTTTTCGCGTGGAATTTCTCAGCCCGCTTCCTATACAATTAAAAATTATAGTCTTGAGCAAGTGTATGATTTTGTTGACCTGGGGGTTGCTATGGACTATAAACTCAGTTTCAACCGCCATATTAACACAACAGTCAATAAGGCTAGATTAAACGATGGTCTAAAGAATTTAGCGACCCTTATGTAACTAAAGCCCTCTTCACTACATTAGTCAGACCGATACTTGAATATGGTTCTATAATTTGGAACCCGCGTTACCAGGTTCATGTAGATCGCCTTGAATCAGTTCAAAAACAATTTTTACTATTTGCCTTAAGAGATTTTCATTGGGATCCCTTGTACAATCTGCCACCCTATACGAATCGTTTAAAACTCATTAATCTGCACACACTTTCGAGTCGGAGGGAAATGCTTGGAATTATTTTTATGATTAAATTGCTAAATGGTTCACTATCCAGCCCATTTCTTCTAAGTGAAGTGAACTTCAATGTACCGTCTCGTCCTTCAAGGCATTTTAAACCTCTAGTCTTAAAACAGTGCCGAACCAATTTTCAGTTAAATGAGCCTTTTCGCTGTTTGTGTCAAGATTATAACTCTCTTTCTGGTAGATTTGATATTTCAGACTCGCTTTTCAGCATAAAAAAATCAATTCTTTCTATCCTAAATACATAGCAACTAATTGTTTCTTATTCTTTGACTTTTATATTAACTTCCTACAATAATTTTATTCTGTTAACTAATTCTTTCTTAATGTGTAATCTATCTTATATCTATTTTAGCTGATGAGGGTTTCTCTGTAGCTGAGCAATTTTAGATCTCGACGATTAACAAACCAAAGCCTTTCAACGACTCGGCACGAACGAATAATCCGCGCGTTATGCGGATGCGCCCCTCGCGCGGGTCGGGCGGGATATGGTGGGTAATCCGTTGGGAATTATTATTATTATTATTATTAAAAATCGAAGCCTACCTAGACAAAGCGGTTCATTAGTTATATAAAGAAAACACTAACTGCTTTAAAAAATTTTGCTCTTGCTTCAAATGTACCTGGGTTTGAAATTTTAAAATTTACTTAATTTAGAAAACGGCATTAACAGTTTTTTGTATCTAATAACCCTTCGAAAATCTACCTGTCTACTAACTAATATATAAATACTTAAACATATGTACGTGTACCCTACAGTATTTTATGGCTATATTTGTTTGAATGCTTATAAATTTTGTATTAGCCCATCGATTTTATGGGATGAAAGCTTATTTTTTTTGTAATAAAACAGCGGTTACAGAAAAAAAATGTCTTGAGAAAAATAAAAAGTTTTCGATATCCTTCCTCGCAAATTACCCTTTTTTTATTATTATTTTTAACATAGTTTCCAAATCAATTTATAAACTATAATGAATAGGGCACCTGGTTACCAAGACCCTTTGGTTCCCTGTTATGGAATATTCTATTGTTTTGGCTTAATACTAGGTTGTCATAACTTAATGGATTTTTTCAGTTTTGCTAAGTGTTGGGGTAAACGTTATGTAATTTCAAGACATTATTCACCAAGTTGGTTGTTTCATTTTTACTGCAGTCTAGGGCAATGTGCATTGGGGTTGGTACTTTTGATAGTGGGCAAAGTTGGAGCATATGTTCGGTTGTCAATGGTGTCGAACATGATGAACATTCCATCTGGCTATTTGCATTGTAGTAGTGGGATGTATTGAATAACATGGTTCCCACTCGCATTCTTGCTATATTTATACATTGCTCCCTTGTTTGGTCTCTTTGTTTGTGTGACCGAAGGAATGAATTTGAAGATCTCCATCTATCTTGTTCTTCTTCTTCTTTTATTTTGAAACAGTAGTTTGTTATTATACTACTATGGCAATGTACTTCTACGGTTAATGGTAGGCATAGTGCTTCTTTGGCTTTTTGATCTGCTTGTTAATTCTCTTTGATTCCTACGTGTCCTGGGACCCAGATGATTTTTATCATTTGGCTTTCTTGAGCTCTTGGGAAGTCTGGTCCATTGTAGTTAGCCGAAGCAATGTATTTTATAACACTTTCACTGTCGGAACATATCAAAGTTTTTGTTTGTGACTCGACGGCGTATGTAATTGCTTGCTCTACAGCTGAGAGTTCTGCGTTGAAGATTCCTGCATGTGGCGGTTGTTGTTGTTGTTGAGCTTGTAGAGCTTGCTTCAGAGTTTTAAAAGAGTTAACTGAAGTTTGTTCTACTATAGCGTATAAGTTAACACCTGCTAAGCACCCGTATCAGATTCATGGGAAAAATTACATTGCCATTTGAATAAGAAACCGAACATAAAACCCTTGACAGTGAACATTCCGTTCACACCAAAAAAGCTGACACTATGTCTGTGATGTGCCGGTGACAAAATATAAAAATATCAAAAAGGCAACAACATCGAATGCGCTCGCTTTAGCCAAATGAAGTGAAATAAAAACCATAAGGCAACAACAACATCGACTGCGACCATTAAGGCATCAACAACATTGACTGCAACCGCTACTGCATTCGCTGCCGCCTTAGGTTTGGTGTTTAATGAATGTAAAGTTAGTCTTCAGTCTTTTGCCAGGCTTTCATAGCTACAAACTGATATTGTAAATCAAAGTTATAAAGTTATTGGTTTTATTTAATACAATAAAGACGGTGATTAGTAATTGGCGCCCAACGTGGGGCCGCGCGCGTATTTAATTAAATCCTATTCATTGGACGAACGGCGTGGTCGTGAGCTCGGACTCATTGGAAAATATCAGAAAGCAGATTTCAAGCAGCTAAGCAGATTTAAAGATACACCAGGAGGAATTCAACAAAAAAGAAATGATTGTAAGGAAATAGATTTAAGAAAGTGAATTTGAATTAAGTAAATTAAAATAAGTCATAATAGACTTGATTGAATTATGCACTGAATATTTAGAGAGAAAAAGTAAGCTGTTAGCCAGTGAATTTTAACAAAAAATTAAAACATAATAGGCTCAATTGAATTGTGTATTGAAAATTTACAAAGCTGTAAGCCAGTGAATCTAAGAGCAACAGTGAAGAGTTAAATTAATAAATAAAGGCTAAAATTGCATAGCTGAAAAATTTTGTGAATTAAATTGTAAATTAAAGTAAAAAAATGGATGAAGCGCAACTTCGTACACTCATTAGTGCTGCTGTAAGAGTAGCCACTGACTAGACTAAACGTGACTTTCAGAGTAGAATTGACGAACTGACTCAGAGAAACACCCACCCAAGTAGAAGAATATCAGGAAACAACATTTGACCATGATATTGAGTGCAACTTATCATTGGATGTAGTGAAATAATTGCCAGAGTTTTCTGGTGACCAGACTCGTTACGTGTCATGGCGGCAGGCAGCTCATGCCGCCTACAAAATTTTTGAATGATACGCTGGTAGTTGTAAGCACTACCAGGCCGTATCAATTATTCGTAACAAAGTTACAGGACGCGCAGATTCTGTGCTTTTCTCGGTCAACACCGTCTTAAGTTTTAAAGCTATTATAGCAAGACTTGATTTTTCGTATGCTGATAAGAAACCCATACATGTTATTGAACAGGAAATGTCCACCCTCCGCCAGGGAGGCCTTACAATTAATGACTTCTACCATTAGAACCACAGACAACGAGGCGGTTTATTCGAAATCATATCCTTACCCGATGGCAGCATCAGTATTTGTAAATAGCAAAATCCACAACCTCCTACGCGATGGAATAATAAGACCCTCCAGGTCTCCCTATAACAGCCCTATATGGGTGGTCCCTAAAAAGGGATTAACCGAACATGGCGAAAGGAAGATGCGAATGGTGGTGGACTTCAAGAAACTCAATGAAAAGACTATCAATGACAGATATCCTATACCTGACACCTCCGTTATACTAGCAAATTTGGGTAAGTCCTCAATTTTCACAACGATAGACCTTAAATCTGGCTTCCACCAGATAATACTGGCTGACCGAGATAGGGAGAAACCCGCATTTTCCGTAACAAACTGAAAATACGAGTTCTGTAGACTGCCGTTCGGGCCAAAAAATGCCCTGAGTATTTTCCAACGTGCCATCGACGATGTGCTTAGGAAAGAGATAGGAAAAGCATGCCACGTCTACATTGACGATATAATCGTATTTTCCAAAGATTATTCAAGTCACTTCTACGACAGCCGTATCCTTCAGAAATTATATCTGGCAAATATGAGAGTTTCTCTAGAGAAGACTCAGTTTTTCAAAACAGAGGTCGAATTTCTCGGTTTTGTGGTTTCCCAGAGTGGTATCAAAACTTTAAAGGATAAGGTGCAGGATATTGTTAATTATGAGGTCCCGAGAACACTTCGAGCTTTGCGCTCCTTCCTCGGGCTATCAGGTTACTATCGGGGATTCATAAAGGACTATGCGTCAATAGCTAAACCCCTCACCAAGTACTTACGAGGTGAAAATGGAACAGTAAGTACCAACGCTTCAAAGAAAACCAATATCGAATTCGACGAAGAAGCCCACAATGCCTTTTGGAAAATTAAGGATATTTTGTCATCCGAGGATGTGCTTCTTCTTTACCCCGACTTTCAAAAACCCCTGGACTTAACTACAGACACATCCTCTCATGCTCTGGGAGCAGTTCTTTCTCAAGGAGGTCGGCCTGTTACTATGATTTCACGTACACTGACCAAAGCCGAGGAGAATTATGCTACTAACGAGCGAGAATTGCTCGCTATTGTTTGGGCATTACAAAAGCTCAGAAACTACCTTTACGGTGTCAAAAACCTTAACATATTCACGGACCACCAACCCTTGACCTTCTCAATTTCGGATAAGAATCCGAACTCAAAACTAAAGCGATGGAGATCTTTTGTGGAAGAGTTCTCCCCTAAGTTTAATTATAAGCCGGGAAGGGAAAATGTCGTCGCTGACGCGCTGTCAAGACAGCATATTAATGCTCTAAGCACTGACCAATCTGATGAAACTGCTCATTGTGAGGAATCCTCAACAATGACTATTAAAACAGTTACGAATCCTATTAATTGCTTCAGGAACCAGATAATTCTCGAAAATGGAGACAACGAGTCGGTGACTACAAAAATTCTTTTCAAAACTCAAATGAGGCACCGCGTTGTTTTCACCAATCTTGAGAGAATATCCATCCTAATAAAAAACTGCCTGAATCCTAACAGGGTAAACGCATTGCTATGTGAACTTCCCGTACTGGGGAAGATTCAAAACCAAATACTTGTAAGCTTTCCAGCAGTCAAATTTGTTTACACGAATCTTCAGGTGATCGACATATTTAACAGGGACGATCAACTGGAGATTTTGCAGTCTGAGCACAACAGAGCTCACCGCTCACTGAAGGAAAACATTAATCAGGTTCTTAGGGAATACTACTTTCCCAATATTTCAAAAACTTTGCAGGGTATCATTTCTTCATGTAAAACATGCAAAGAAGCTAAGTATCAACGACACCCACCCAACCCAGGAATAGGCGAAACCCCCATTCCAAGCAGGCCCGGCGAAATTTTGCGCATAGATATTTATCAACCGACAAAAAATTTTTTTAACGTGCATCGATAAATTTTCAAAGTTCGCTGTGGTCCAATCAATTCCGACAAGATCAATAATAGATTTAAAAGAACCCATAATCAAAATTATGAACTTTTCCAAGGACACAAAATATCTCATCAGTGACAATGAAAAATCTTTGAACTCAAATACAATAAAAGCCCTATTGCAGGACCACTTCAATGTTTCCATTTACACAACTCCACCACACCCCAGTACTACAAACGGTCAGGTGGAAAATTTCATAGCACGCTTACAGAAATAGGCGGCTGCATTAAGTTGACCCAGGGCTTAAATGACACAAATGACCTTATTCTCCTCTCCGCTTACAAGAACTATTCATTCGGTAACAAAACAAAGACCAATTGACATTATTCATAACAGTGTGCAAGCATTTCATGATGAAATAAGAAATAGATAAATAACCAAAAAGCATAACGATCTCAAGAGCCGTAATCAGAATTGTCTGACTAGGTCTTACCATCCAGGTGACAAAGTCTTTGTCAAGACCAACAAGAGAATAGGCAATAAATTTACAAAACTATACTTGGAAGGAACACTTACCAAAGACTTAGGCACAACGGTTGTAGTCGACGGCAAAAGAATTCACAAAACAAACCTTAGATGACCTTTTTCTCCTTATTTCAGCGCCCACTGGTAATCTGTCTGATTGTGGCGGTCATTGGCTCGCAAGGTAAGATATTAAACTACACGAGCGCTGCATACATCGAGATTGCGAACGGAGAGGTTGCAACCTTTTCTAAGTATGATTACCTCATTCATCATCAAAATTTGACTTGTTACGAAGTTATGGCCAGAGACACACAAAACCTACTAGATTACTTTCCACAGTCACACATAAAGAAATTATTGCAACTGGACGCAGACCAAACTATGCGGCTGCTGGATTCACTAAGAATTCATCATCGCCATGCCAGAAGCATCAATTTCCTGGGAACTGCGTTGAAGTATATTGCAGGTACCCCAGACTTTGACGATTTCAACCGGGTATCTACCCGGGAGGAAGCCTTAATTGAATCGAATAACAGACAGATCTTCATTAATACCGAAACAAAGCTAAGAATAAATCAACTGACCGATACCGTCAACAGGCTAATTAATGCAACAAAAAAACACGAAATTAACACTGAACATCTTTTTGAAGTCGCCTCATCCAGAAATAGGCACATCATAAATGAGCTTGATACGATTATTTACTCAATAAGTTTGGGTAAACTACAAATAATAAATCCTATTTTGTTAAATAATAAAAAAAATTAATAAGCTTATTGATAAAGAGCATTCTAAAAACGTTTCTGTAAGCGATCTGTTAACGGCTTCAACACTTAAAATCTTGCAAAATGAGAAAAATATTTATTTTATAATCAAATATCCCATTATAAGTCAAATATGCAACAAACTTGTAGTCAGGCCAGTTATTAATAATAATAAAACAATAATGTTAGAAGCAGGTATAGTGGCGGAGTGTAGTAGCGAGTATCATCAACTTAGTGATTGTAAAGAAACAACATCAAAAGCAATCTGTCGAATCACAAACACAAGCAACACATGCCTGCTAAATATGTTGACTACATGCAAGCATGATTTAATGATTTATATGGTTGACGCGAACGGCCAACAACACGAAATTACCGTTTGACGTCGGTGAATTCTTATGTCAAAATGCACATGTGAGAGGGAACGCGCAAAAACGATTCGCCTATTCTCTAAGCTTTTGACATAAGGTGTGGATGAGGAAGAAGAAGACGCTATGTCATTTGAAGCGACCATATAAATTATTTGATCATGCATGCAAGTCGATACCAGCTGACCATATTGCTCCTCTAGAAGAAATTGACGATGGACTGGTAGTCATCAACGATCAAACAGTTGAAGTACGCGAAGACAGTTTCCCACAAATTAAAATTAAAGGTACCTTCCTTGTATCCTTTAAGGATAGTGCCAATATTAACAACATCAGCCACACAAACTGGAGGAAAGCTGTTCGCTCCTACCCGCATTCCCACAACAGCCGGTTCTATCGCACCGGAATGACCCGGGTTTTCCCACCCGGCCAAGGGCTGTTATTTCAGTGTAACCCTGTCCAATCTGTCCCGTCCCACACTTAAATTGCCGTCCTCGGAGCAAACCCTTGCAGCTGGGTTGCTCCATTGTCTCTTGTTACGGGCTGGGGTCGAACCCAACCCTGGACCAAGAGACTGGATCTGCTGCGTTTGCTGGAAGAAACTTTATATTAAACGGTCGTATTCGGTACAATGCGCCAAGTGTAAGAGATGGTTACATAAATCTGGATGTTCAGGGCTTAACCCTGCCATCCACAGACCCCGTACTTTCTTTAGTACTTTTGAGGCACCTTGCTGTACACGTCCTAGGACGTCCCGCGGTAGCCGCAGCTCTGGCACTCCCTTACCGCCTTTAACTACCCCCAATAGTCACAATAGTGGCTCAGTCTACACGACTGGCAGCACCGCTGCCACCCCTGCCTCACCCACTCCCGACTGTCGCTCACGCACACCAGCGTCTCCATCTCACACGGCCGCTCAACACTCCTATCCCCCCCGGAATAGGTCAGATATGAGCATCACCGAGCGTCAGTCCCCTCTGTCTCTGCCCCTAATGCCCCCCCCCTGCTTCCAGGTTGCACGTGGGTCAGGAACACCACCTCCTAGTACCTTTCACTACGTGCACCGTTTGTCGGCAAAGATTGTATACGCCTGCGACATCGGTCAAGTGCAACAGTTGCCTTGGCCTGTGCCACACCCTTATGTGCTCTGGGCCCGCAAACGGCAACCTTTGGACGGATTCGTTCATAGCCCCCTGTTGCAGTACACAGCCGCCCTCCACATATAGTTTAGGCCTTAGCCTAGCTCCACCTAGGCCAACGCATCCGTCCCTCACGCCTAGTATGTCCCCCGCCTCCCCTCCTACACACTTCAAAATTCTGCAGCTGAACTGTAACGGATTAGCTGGAAAGATCGCGGAGATAACTGACTTTATGAAGACGCACAACATCAAAATCGCCGCGATACAAGAGACAAAACTGAACACGAGATCGGACTTACGAACTTGTGATGGGTATAATGTACATCGTAAAGACCGTCCCAGCGGTCTTGGGGGTGGCCTTGCGTTCATTACACATCACTCTGTACAATACAATCTATTTTCTCCTGACGTCGACCCCAGGGACTCTACCTTAGAATGCCAAGGCATAGCAGTCCGGTCAGGCGACGCCGACCTGCAAATCATAAACATCTATATTCCTCCTGTCACGTGTTGTCCTAGAGATTATCATCCCGACATTAGTGCGTTGCTAAGGGGCGATAAACGCCTAATCCTAGGCGACTTCAACGCACATCACGATTTCTGGCACTCTAACTTGCCAGCAGACAGTAGAGGACAGGCAATTGCAGACCAAATAGATAACTCAGCATTCTGTACAGTCAATGGAGATGTCCCCACCAGGGTGGCAGGCAACTGTCACAGTTCGCCAGACATCTCCATAACGAGCGCGGGCCTTATTAACTTTGTCATCTGGCGACCGATGCTTACATTAGCTTCAGACCACCTACCCATCTTACTCTCTGTTGAACGACCGACCGACTTCATAACGACTGATAAAATAACATACATCAACTTCACCAAAGCGGACTGGGACCGCTTTACTGAATATACAGAGCGCTCCTTCGCTGCCTTACCCACTCCAACGGACGTACGCAAAGGCGAACGAGAGTTTCGCAAGATCATCGATTCAGCCTCATGCCGCTTTATTCCTGCTGGCAGAATACCAGGAATTCGTCCGAATTTCCCGGCAGAAGCTGCGGCGATGGCAAGAGAACGTGACCAAGTGAGACTCATCAATCCCGCAGATCCCAGAATAAAATATCTTAATGCTGAAATTCGTAGGATTGTCAACGAACACAAGCTGACCAAGTGGAAACAACACCTTGAGACATGCAACCTCTCCGGCGGAGTCGGCAAATTATGGTCGACTGTCAAGGCCCTATCCAATCCGACCAAACACAAAGACAAGGTCGCCATTGCTTTCGGCGACAGCGTCAAATCGGACGCCAGGAAATGCGCGAACTCCTTTTGCCGGCTGTTTATAATGCATCCACCTGCGGATAGGACTAAGAGAAGAGCCTTCCGACGTGCGCGCAAACACTAACACTCTACTGCGCCCATTGCCGTCTCAGTCGCAGAGGTTAAGGAAGCCATAATGAAGATGATCAAACACCTTGGCCATGAAGGACAGAATTATTTAGCGGCTCTTTTCAATCTCTCTCTAACTACCTTCGTTATACCTGAGATATGGAAACAAGCGATTGTAGTTCCCCTATTAAAACCAGGGAAGCCGGCGAACCTAGGAGAGTCCTATCGTCCGATATCCCTCCTTTCGCCGGTAGCGAAATTGCTAGAGTCCATTCTGCTTCCTTACTTCGTTACAAATCTAAAATTGGCCGATCATCAACATGGTTTTCGCAAAAATCACAGCACGACATCCGCTTTGAACGCCATTACGACGCAGATTAACAACGGTTTGAATCAAAATCCACCAAACCATAGGACGGTTCTCGTGGCACTTGATCTGTCAAATACATTCGACACGGTCAATCACGCCACTCTCCTCCGAGACCTAGATGAGACACCGCTCCTTGCCGGCTTTAAGAGGTGGACCGCTAATTACCTCAATGGTCGACAGGCAACAGTCAAATTTAGGAACAAGAAATCTAGACCACGAAGAATAAAACAAGGGGTGCCGCAAGGTGGTGTTCTCTCTCCCCTCTTGTTTAATTTCTATATTTCGAGACTTCCCCCCCCCACCAGAGGGAGTCTCCATTGTTTCCTACGCTGACGACTGCACGATAATGGCCTCGGGCAAGGGTCCCTCCATTGATGAACTCTGTATAAGAATCAACAGTTACCTCCATGACCTTTCCAGCTTCTTCACCGAGCGTAATCTGACCCTGTCTCCGACTAAATCTACGGCGACCCTGTTTACTACATGGAATGCGCAGATGGGGCAAGAGTTAAATGTCCACGTAGATGGAGCACCTCTACCTACTGTCAACCACCCAAAAATCTTGGGCGTGACATTTGACAACGGCCTCACCTTCGCTGGTCATGCCACCGCAATAGCCTCAAAGGTACAGAGCCGCAATAAGATCCTCAAGTCACTGGCCGGCAGTACTTGGGGAAAAGACAAAGAAACATTGCTTGCTACATATAAGGCTATTGGCCGGCCGGTTATTGACTATGCAGCGCCTATATGGTCGCCCAACCTTTCTGACACCAATTGGAGGAAATTGCAAGTCTGCCAAAACACCGCCATCAGAACGGCTACGGGATGCCTGCTTATGTCATCTGAGTCTCACCTCCATCAAGAGGCGAAATTGCTCAATGTTCAAGAGCACGCGGAACTCTTGAGTAGACAGTTCCTTCTGAACTGTCACAAACCTAGTCATCCAAACCGACATCTTTTGGATGTAGCACCGCCCCCCAGAGACATAAGGAGACATCTCCGTAAGCATTACGATGAGATCCGGCATCATATCTCTTTGCCGTTTGATCTGCGGAACCATAGACGGGCTCTAAATGACCTCCACACAGAGTCGGTAGACAGATCCCTCAGATCTCGGCCGGTGAATCCCGTTATTAATACTCAACCACCTGAATTGGCTGAAGAGGAGCGTGTACTTCCGAGGGAGACTAGAGTCATACTAGCACAACTTCGCTCTGGATATTGTAATAGGTTAAACTCTTACTTATGCAGACTGAACCCCAACATACCAAATACATGCCCTGCATGTGGTATGACCCCTCATGATACCATACATCTCTTTTCCTGTTCAGTTGAACCCACTCTTCTAACACCCAACAACCCTGTGGAAACTGCGCATTTCCTCGGACTTCCGTTACAAGAGCCTGATGACAATTTAGAGTGATCGAGCCCATTGGGCAGGGCGAAGCACTGTTAACAACAACAACAACAACCCGAGAGCCGCACCAGCTCAAATATTGAATATAACCAAGCTCGTTCCCCTGTTATCTCTCCCCTACCTCCATCATGCGAACTTGAAGAATCTAGAGCATATTGCAGCCTTACAAGAAATAACGCACATACAGTCAAAACAATTTTCAACTGCATTGTTAATTTTAATATTCATCGCTGTCGTCTCCATTGTTATGGTCACAATTTACAAATGTCATCAACATCGCAAAAATGCAGATCTAGTAAAAAGAGTCGTACAAGAAGCCGAGGACAGCTCCATTTCTACGGGGGGAGTAGTTAACACCTCCTAAGTACCCGTAGCAGATTCATGGGAAAAATTACATTCCCATTTGAATAAGAAACCGAACATGAAAACCTTGACAGTGAACATTCCGTTCACACCAAAATAGGTGACACTATGTCTGTGATGTGCCGGTGACAAAATATAAAAATATCAAAAAGGCAACAACAACATCGAATGCGCTCGCTTTAGCCAAATGAAGTGAAATAAAAACCATAAGGCAACAACAACATCGACTGCGACCACTAAGGCAACAACAACATTGACTGCAACCGCTACTGCATTCGCTGCCGCCTTAGGTTTGGTGTTTAATGAATGTAAAGTTAGTCTTCAGTCTTTTGCCAGGCTCTCATAGCTACAAACTGACATTGTAAATCAAACGGTTTCCTGAATAAACTTATAAAGTTATTGGTTTTATTTAATACAATAAAGACGGTGATTAGTAATTTATACTGAGGAGCCGCCTTGGTTTGAGCCGTCAGTATATATGGTAAGATCTGGATTTAAATCACTTTTTATTTTCGAGAAGTAACATTTGAATACTTCGGCACTAGTGTTTTCTTTATTGTAGGTGCAGAGGGACATGTCTATATCGATTTTTAGTTTCGACGTTGTCTGATTTTTTAACGGTTGTACCGTCATGGGTGTTTTTTTATCATTAAGGTAGCTTATTATATTCCCCAATGCGCATGCTTTTCTACCACCTGTCCTTTTGTTCGCTGATTGCATCTCCCAGATGTGTTCGTGTAAAGGGTGGTCACTCAGCGTCAAAGCTTTAGCTGCGAGACTAGCTGACCTCCTATGTAGTTGCCAATTGAAATCGTGGTACCTCGCTTCTAATCTGAGGGCATCTATCGGAGTTGCAGAGAGCAGACCTGCCGCCGTGCGAAAGCATTTATTCATCGCTGCGTTAATTTTGTTTTTATTCTTTTCGGATGTCCATCCATATATAGTGAGTCCATGTTGAATTATTCCTTCTGATATAGCTCTACTTATTGAGATAGCAATGTCTACGTGTGGTCCCTTCTTTCTGGTGCAAATTACCTTTAGAAGGTTGTTGACTTTACCCAGTTTTTCACAAATTGTGTTTACATGCTCCTTCCATAATGCGTTTCTTGAAAAGGTGAGGCCAAGGATCGAGATTTTTTGTTTTAGACAAGATGTTTTACAGAAGATGTATTGCACTTGTTTTTCTTGCATATATGCAGAGCTTCTGCCTTATTGATAGGTATCACTGCTCCTGTTGCTTTTGCCCACTGTTGTACTTTAGTGTTGATGTTATTCAAGCTACAGTTAATTTGCTCTGTTGCGCCTGAAGATAATGCAAAAATATTGTCCGCATATATACCGATAAGGTCTACGCCACTTGTGTTTATGATATTTTTTATAAGCGTATGGCAGTACGTTGCAAACAATACTACTGACAGCGGAGATCCTTGAGGGAGGTTTAGATAAAAAGCCATCTACCCGGACTGTTATTCTTCGATGCGACATAAAGGACTGGATAGTTTTTAACACCGGCACAGGAATGCCCCAGCTGGAAAGTTCTTTTATTACTACAAACGACATCACTCTATCAAATGCCTCTTTTATATCTTCTGATAATATAACATTATGTTTATTTGCCTCTAATGTGTGACATAGTGTATGTACTCCATGCTGCGGCAAAAAGGCATGTTGTTCTGGCAGAAAGTGAGATTTGCAGTTTTCCCTAATTTTCCTTGCTATAATTTTATCGAAGGCTGTAGCTAGAACTGAGACTAACGATATAGGTCGGTATGTTGTTGTTGTTGTAGCGACTACTTAACCTGTCCAGGGTGTCACCCCCCACCAACATTGTCATCAGGCTCTTCTAACGGAAGTCCAAGAAACCTCGCGGCTTCAACAGGGGTGGACCAGAGTGAGATTGGAGTTAGAAGAGTGGGCTCGGTTGAGCAGAGGAACAGATGGTTAGTATCGTGGGGAGACACGCCGCATGCCGGGCAGACATTTGGCATGTCGGGGTTCAGTCTGGATAAGTAAGAGTTTAGTCTGTTACAATATCCAGAACGAAGTTGAGCCAGCGTGACTCTTGTCTCCCTGGGCAGTTCGCGTTCCTCGGCGGCAACAGGTGGAGCTTGTGCCTGTAGGACCACATTCACTGGACGAGACCTGACAAAGGAGTTTACCGACTCCGTGTGGATGAGGTTGAGGGCCCGCCGGTGCACCTCTGGATCAAACGGCGAGGAGATGTGATGCCGGATCTCATCATAGTGCTTACGGAGGTGACTCCTTATTCTCCTGGGAGGCGGATTTTCGTTGAGCAGGTTCCTGTTCGGATGCTGCTGATTATGGCAGTTGAACAGGAATTGTCTGGACAACATCTCGCAATGCTCTTTGACATTGAGCATTTTTGCCTCATTATGAAGGTGATGCTCAGGAGACATAAGGAGGCACCCCGTGGCGGTTCTAAGTGCGGTGTTTTGGCAGGCCTGCAACCTCCTCCAATGTGTGTCTGCTAACCCCGGCGACCATATTGGCGTCGCGTAGCTCAGAACCGGCTGGCCGATTGCCTTGTACGTTGCCAGTAACGTTTCTTTGTCTTTCCCCCAAGTACTGCCAGCTAGTGACTTGAGGATTTTGTTACGGCTTTGTACTTTGGTGGCAATCGCGGCTACATGAGCACCGTATTTGAACATGTTATCAAACGTGACCCCTAAGATTTTGGGGTGTGTGACAGTCGGAAGCTTGATGCCGTCGACGTAGACGTTTAATTCCATGTTCGCCTGCGCTGTCCACGTCGTAAATAGGGTGGCCGAGGATTTGGTCGGTGACAGTGTCAGGTTCCGTGCAGCGAAGAAACTGGAAAGGGTTGGAAGGTATGAATTTAGTCTCGAGCAGAGCTCATCAACGGAGGGTCCAGTCGCCAGGATCGTGCAGTCATCGGCGTAGGAGACGATCGAGACGCCTTCTGGTGGGGAAGGGAGCCTCGATATGTAGTAATTAAACAGAAGCGGGGATAGGACACCACCCTGTGGCACCCCCTGCTTAATTATACGTGGTTTTGATCTTTCGCCTCTAAATTCAACCGATGACTGCCGGCCACTCAGATAGTTGGCGGTCCAACGCTTTAGACAGGGGGGAAGGTTTGAATCTTCCAGGTCGTTAATGAGTTGTGCGTGATTAACAGTGTCGAAAGCTTTCGACAGATCAAGCGCAACTAGCACGGTCCTGTCATTTGGGCGAGATTGGTTGAGACGGTCACCTATCTGTGTGGTGATGGCGTTTAGCGCGGTGGTAGTGCTATGCATTTTGCGGAAACCATGCTGATGTTCGGCTAATCGCAGGTTAGCGGTATAATAAGGGAGCAAGACCGCCTCCAAGGTCTTCACTACTGGCGAGAGGAGTGATATCGGTCGATATGACTCCCCCACGTTAGCCGGCTTGCCGGGCTTTAGTAGTGGCACCACCTTTGCCTGTTTCCATCTTTCTGGAATGACAAAGGTGGTCATGGACAGATTGAAGACGGTTGTTAGGTACCTTACTCCCTCATCGCCGAGATGTTTTAGCATCAGCATGGATATACCGTCTGGCCCAATGGATTTAGAATTTTTGGACCTCCGTATGGCCTCCTGAACCTCTGTGGTGGTGATGACAATGGGCGCTTGGTTGTTTTTGCGTTTGTGCGCTTCCCTGATGGCGCGCCTGATTTCCTTGTCAACCGGAGGATGCAGTACGAATTGCCGGCAGAAAGCGCTCGCGCATCTCTTTGGTTTCGACTGTACCTTATCACCAAAGGTGATGGATATTTTGTCGTTAGGTTTGGTCGGATTAGACAAGGATTTGACAGTGGACCATAATTTGCCAACACCAGCAGAGAGGTTGCAGGACCTTAGGTGCTCCTCCCATTTGGCGCGTTTGTGTTGATCGACTAGCCGTCTGATCTCCGCATTGAGATCTTGAATTTGGGGATCCGTAGGGTTCAAGCGTCGCACGTGGTCACGTTCATTAGCCAGGGCCGCTGCCTCTGCGGGGAAGTACGGACGTATCTCCTTAATTCTGCCTGACGGAATGTATTGATTGGAGGCTGAAGCTATGACCATGCGAAACGCTTTTTCCCCTTCTCGTACATCAGACGGGATGGGAAGAGCAGCGAAGGTGCTCTCAGTGAAACCAAGAAAACCAACCCAGTCAGCTTTGTTGAAGTTAGTGAAGGTGCGCTTCTCAGAAGTGACGAAGTCGTTGGGGCGATCGATTGAGAGGACTATCGGCAGATGGTCAGATGCAAGAGTGAGCATTGGTCGCCATTCAACGCAGTTTATGAGACCTGCGCTGACAATTGTGAGGTCTGGCGAACTGGAACAATTTGCCGCAACTCTCGTGGGGGCGTCCCCGTTCACAGTGCAAAACGTCGAATCGTCTATTTGTTCAGCCAATTCCTGTCCCCTACCATCGGCTTGTAGGCTTGAGTGCCACAGATCGTGGTGTGCGTTGAAGTCTCCGATAATTACACGGTTATCGCCCCTGAGTAACGCACTGATGTCAGGGTGGTAATCTCTCGGACAGCAGGTGGCAGGAGGTATATAAATGTTTATAATTTCAAGGTCGACGTCTCCTGTCCGGACAACCATTCCTTGACGTTCCAGGAGGTTGTCCCTCGGGTCGACGTCAGGCTCAAATGTACGATATTGCACGGATTGGTGGGTGATGAAGGCGAGTCCGCCCCCAAGTCCCCTCTCTCGGTCACGTCGGTGGATGTTATAGCCGTCACAAGTCCGAAGACTTGATCGGGCGTTTAACTTCGTCTCCTGAATGGCAGCGATCTTGATGTTCTGACGCTTCATGAAGTTCACTATTTCACTCACTTTCCCAGTTAGGCCGTTGCAGTTTAGTTGTAGGACGCGAAAGTGCGAAGGGGGAGAAATATTCACGCTGGGAGTCAGGGACTGGTGCGTATGCCTTGGTGGAAGCAGGCTGGGTCGCACACTACGTCGCACTCTAGAAGTCGAGGGATCCGAAGCACCAGAAGGTGGCGAATCAGTTGACGTTGTAGGTTGCGTAGCTCGACAGCATGGTGCAACGTACGTGTCAGTCCATAGGTTCCTGTTTCCTAGTTGAGAACATATAAGCAGGTGACACAGGCCAAGGCAAGAGTTGCATTTGACTGATGTCGCAGGTGTATATAATCTCAACCGACAAACAGAGCACAAGGTGTAAGGGACCAGGAGCTGGTGGCTTTGACTTACATTTGTACTAGTGCTGGAAGAAGAAGGGGAAGTTGAAAGTGGGCGGGGGGTAGGCTGTCGCTCGGCATTGCTCACTTCTGAAACAGAGGTGCTACGTAGAAAGTAGCTGTGAGCGGCTGTGTGAGGTGTTGGCGCCTGTGGGCGTGAGCGGCAGCGGGTGTTACACACTACTTGCTGGGCGTTGTTTGTGCTATTAGTCGTGCAGACTGTTACAGAAGCTTGTGACGGCGCGATACTAGATCGTCGTTGGCCACGGGACGTCCGAGGGCGTGAACAGCAAGGGGCCACGAAAGTTTTGTAGAAACTAGGGGGCCTATGTGTGGAGGGATTTAGCCCGGAGCATCTGGTTTTGTGCAACCATCTTTTGCAAGAATTGCATTGGACGGAGTGTGAACGCTTAACATAGATTTTCTTCCAGCAGACGCAGCAGATCCATTCTCCTGGACCCGGGTTGGGTTCGACCCCAGCCCGGATAAGGAGGGTTTTGAGCAGCCCTGCTGCAAGGAGCTGCTCGGAGGATGACAATATTAGTGAAAAAGGTGACAGGTTAGACAGGGTAGAGTCGAAATAACAGCCCTTGGTCGGATGTAGAAATCCGAGTCATTCCGGTACGTAGAACCGGCTGTTGTGGGAATGATAGGTCGGTATCCTTCAACTAGGTTTGCACTTTTGTCTGGTTTGGGTATTGGTGCAAGAATTGCTACTTTCCAGTAGTGTTGATAAACTCCAGTTTGGAGAATTTTTGTGTATAATTGACATATTCGAATCTTAAGTGATATGTGCGAATGTTGGAGCATGGCGTATGCTATTTTATCTATACCTGGAGTTGTACCCTTTGAACTTGAAATTGCTATATTGAGGTCTTCAACGGTTATTTTATTAAATATATTATGTAGGCTGTGGGCTTCCTCGGAGGTGGTGTCAATTTGGAAATTCTTTTCAGCGCTTATTACTTGGGGATCGAAAGATTTGTCCGAACCTATTAAGCTCCATGTTTCTGCGAACTTTTCTGCTATCAATTGTGGGTGAGTTATAAATTTATTGTTGGCAAAAAGGGTTAGGAAACTTATGTGTTGTGGTGATTTAATTTTTTTGATTTTGCTCCATATTGTCTTTGTGTCAATAGTTGGGTTGAGAGAGTTGATGAAATTTTGCCATGTATTCTTCTTGGCTTGCTTACATGCTCGCCTAACCTGCGCACATAGTCTCTTGTAGTTTATTACGTTTGCTGTATCGCGCCTTGTCTTAAAGGCCTTCCAGGCGGAGTTCTTTAAGTCAATTAATTTGGCTATCTCTGCATTAAACCATACGGGGTTTTCCCGTAATTGAATACTTTTTTCGCATGGACTCATTTGCTGATTTCCTAATTATTTTCTTTATATTAGCTGCCTCTTGGTTAATGTTCGCCGTTTCTGAGAAGTGCGCGCTAATTTCTACGTTTTTTTTTGAGAAAAGGTCCCAATTTGCTTTAGCATCAACGAAGCCTGGTTTAAATTTTGTCAAACCCGGTGTGATGTTATTAAAATTTAAAATCGGGAACTGATCGCTGCCTTGTGGGATGCAGCTCCAGGATAAGGTACCTGCCAATTCTGCACTGGCCATAGTTACGTCTACGGCTGTCAGAGTGTTTTTTGTATTAAGTAGTGTTGGCGAGCCATCATTTAAGATAGCCAGGCTTCTATTGTTTACAAATTCCTCCCATATTTTTCCGTTTCGATCCGTAGTTAAAGATCCCCATATTGTATTGTGTGAGTTTAAATCGCCTAGTAATAAATGATGCCCACTGCTGTATACTGGAATACTATCAAGCAGTTGCGATGTAAGGTAGATTTCGACTTCCTTATATATATTCGTTATGTGGAGTTCGGTTAATCCATGTACTGTAATGGATTGGTGGAGGTTGTTGCTGGATACCACATGATTTGAAACGTTTAGGGTACTCTTTATTAGAATAGCTATGCCAGATTTAGCATACTGAAAATCTTTATTGTGGTGAAATATCTTATAATTTGGTAAGTGCAATAGATGCAGATTTTTTTGCACCATATATATATAGGAAACACCTGTAAGATGATTATATCGGGGCTATGTTTTGAGACTAATAATTCAAGGGCATATTTATTGTTGATAAAGCCTTGAATATTCCATTGGAGGACTGATGTTAAGACCGAGATCTATGATTTTTTATTACTTAAAGAAGGGTTTTTGAGATTGTTTATTCAAAGTCTAAGATATCGCTGTCAAGTTGTTGTGTTGGTATAAAGTATTTGTTGTTTTATTAAGTGTTGAGTTAAATTAGTTATAGGCGATTCATGTATTTGCGTTTGAGTGTGATCGCTAGAGGCGTTGTGAGTTGTGTTGTTAATTGAGTGCATTGGAGTTGAGTGGTAGTTGTTATTGTTGGCTATTGTGCAAGTTGTCATTTCTATGTCGCTGCTTTCTGTGTTCGTATTGTTATCAATATTATTAGAAGAGGTATCCATAGTTGTTGTTAAACTTACGTTTTTTTCTGATGAGTTTGTTTTTGTGATTTGTTTGGTTTGTTCTGATATTTTTTTAGTAGTGTATCAATGCTGGAGTTTGATGAACTTTTCTTTTGAATGTTATTTTGAGGTGATGTACTGGTTAGAGTTTGGTTGATGGTTTGATTTGTATTTTTTTGGTTTTGAATGTTATTTAAAGGTTGTGTGTTAGGTGGTGTGATTTGGTTGGTGTTTTCTTGTTGCGTTTGTTCGATGTTATTACTTTTTGCAGTTTGTGCATATGAGTTTTTGTAGTTTGGTTCATTTCTAGGCTCTATTTGGAATGCAGTGGGGTTGCTATTGTAAATCTTCCAAGCTTCTCGTACAGTACACCGACGTTCGATTTTGATCTTATTGATCGATTTATGTTCGAGGAAGCTAGGGCAAGAGGGATCTTCGGGGGTATGGGTATCAACTTCACAATTTACACAGAACGTTCGCGGACAGGTGTCATGAGGAGGTGGGGTGGCACATCTCTTGCATAATTCAATGTTCTTACATTTATTTTTTGTGTGACCTAGCTTCAAGCTATTTCTGCATTTCATAGGGTTAGGGATATATTCATGAACTGCGACTCTTTCAAAGCCCAAGCTAATTTTTTCTGGTCTTCGGATGAGGTTGAATGTTACTATTGCTGCTCCTGTTGGGGTTAGTCCATCATTTCCTAGTTTCATTACCTTCCTTACCTCGATGACTTTTTGGTCTGCTAAACCTTCTTCTAATTCTTTTTCGGAAAGATTTTTGATATTTCTCGAGTAGATTCTACCCTGGGTTGAGTTAAGGTTTTTGTGGAACGAGATTTTTACTGCCGCAATATCGATGTGGGTGGCTTTTATAAACTTTTGTGCTGCTTCAAGGTTTTTGCCTACTCCGCACTTATATGCTTGAGACCCTTTTCTATTTGGAAGACGTTGTAGGATGATAATTTTTGTATCTCAGCGTCATCTTGACAATTAGCGGTGGCTACTAGGTATCGTGGGATATGATCGTCGTTTTGTTGAACTGGGGGCAGAGGTAAGAAGTCCTCGTCCCTAGGTCTTTTTGGTTTAGATGTTGGGAAAGATATGTTCTCGTCCGGATTTAGGTTTTTAAACCTATTCCTATGTGGGGGGTTAGCCCCTCTCATCTTCTCTATTTCCCGATAAGTAGAGGTATAATTTTTAACACCACTTGGAAATAAATAAAACACTCGAAGAATAGCGAAAAGAAAACAAAAACAAACTATTTATTCACACTAGCACTAAAGTACGCAGCATGCGAAAAACACGTCTGTATACTTTGTATTTTTGTTCATTATCTTCGAAACTACAGGGCCTAGCATGCATTGTTTGTAGCAAATTTTATTATTCAACCGTTTTGGAATTGCTCAATTTGTTCTTGCTCTGTGCTCGTTCTCTTCTCATTTTGTATCAGAGAAGTGGAAAAATAACGAGTAAAATGTAAACAATAAATTTGTCCGGAACTGAACGATGAATCCAGCCTAAGAAAATTACACAAAAATGTGTCACTTATTTATCTAATTTACTTATTTATTTTCTTTTCGGGAGTAAATATGTCTTTAAAAATTCATTTTCTGCACTCCCATTTAAATTTTTTTTAAGTTAAGTCGCAATGATGGGTGACTACTGTTGGTTTCTCATAAGAGAAACCGATTATAATCTAAATAAGCGTCAAAACAAAACAAATAACTTTTTCAAGTATAAAATACGATCATAGAGTTAAGACAAAACTTACATACATATTTATCTGTACATACTCGTACGCTAATATTTTTAGGGTACTTCATTATTATATGACTATATTTGTTTGAATGCTTATAATTTTTGTATTAGTCCATCGATTTTATTGGATAAAAGCATATTTTTTTTTGTAATAAAACATAGATTACAGAGAAAAAAAAATTTCATGAAAAAAATAAAAAAATTTCGATATCCTTCCTCGCAAAGTAAAAAGGTACAAATTCGTATTGATTGTTCATTATCTTCGGGCCTAGCGAAAAGTTTTGTATGCATTGTTTATGGCAAATTTTATTAGCTTTTCAATCTTTGGAATTGGTCAATTTGTTCTTGAGATATACATGATTAAGTGGAGCAATCTTTTTTTTTTTTGAAATAACGGTAAATCATAAATATCTCAAAAACGGTAGCATAGAATCAAAAATAACCTCGATTTTCGGAATCAGAGGGTGGTTTTACATACGAATTTCATATTCGCGTCTCTGATGGTGTGCTAGCGACTACTTAACCTGCCTAAAGTATCACCTCTTATCCAACACTGTCATCAAGCTATTCTAACGGCATGTCAGGGTTCAGTCTGGATAGGTAAGAGTTTAGTCTGTTACAGTATCCAGAACGAAGTTGGGCCAGCATTACTCTTGTTGTTAACAGTGCTTTGCCCTGCCCAATGGGCTCGATCACTCTAAATTGTCATCAGGCTCTTCTAACCGAAGTCCGAGGAAACGCGCAGTTTCCACAGGGTTGGACCAGAGTGATGTAGGTGTTAGAAGAGTGGGTTCGACTGAACAGGAGAAGAGATGTTTGGTATCATGAGGGGACATACCACATGCAGGGCATGTGTTTGGTATGTTGGGGTTCAGTCTGGATAAGTAAGAGTTTAACCTATTACAATATCCAGAGCGAAGTTGTGCCAGCATGACTCTAGTCTCCCTCGGGAGCAAACGCTCCTCTTCAGCCAATTCAGGTGGCTGAGTATTGATGACGGTATTCAAAGGCCGAGATGTGAGGGATCTGTCCACCGACTCGGTGCGGAGGTCATTTAGAGCCCGTCTGTGGTTCCGCAGATCAAACGGCAAAGAAATATGATGCCGGATCTCATCGTAATGCTTACGGAGATGTCTCCTTATGTCTCTGGGGGGCGGTGCTCCATCCAAAAGATGTCGGTTTGGATGACTAGGTTTATGACAGTTCAGAAGGAACTGTCTACTCAAGAGTTCCGCGTGCTCTTGATCATTAAGCTATTTTGCCTCTTGATGGAGGTGAGACTCAGATGACATAAGCAGGCATCCCGTAGCAGTTCTGATGGCGGTGTTTTGGCAGACTTGCAATTTCCTCCAGTTGGTGTCAGAAAGATTGGGCGACCATATAGGCGCAGCATAGTCAATAACCGGCCGGCCAATAGCTTTATATGTAGCAAGCAATGTTTCTTTGTCTTTTCCCCAAGTACTGCCGGCCAGTGACTTAAAGATCTTATTGCGGCTCTGTACCTTTGAGGCTATTGCGGTGGTATGACCAGCGAAGGTGAGGCCGTTTGGTTGACAGTAGGTAGAGGTACTCCGTCTACGTGGACATTTTACTCATGCCCCATCTGCGCATTCCATGTAGTAAACAGCGTCGAGGTCGATTTAGTCGGAGATAGTGTCAGATTTCGCTCGGTGAAGAAGCTGGAAAGGTCATGGAGGTAACTGTTGATTCTAATACAGAGTTCATCAATGGAGGGACCCTTGCCCGAGGGTCGGAATCCCAAAAGGTTCTCGGTATGTGGTGGTTGCCGAGCAGCGACGAGTTGACCTTCATACATAATTTCAATCCGGAAGTTTTCGACGAGTCAATCATACCAACAAAGAGGCATATGCTTCGAGTGGTGATGACAATATTCGATCCCTTGGGCCTGCTAGGTTTCTTTGTGATCGAGGCAAAGGCAGCTCTTCAGGATGTTTGGTGATCAGGAGTAGCTTGGAATGAACCCGTGCACGAACAAGAACAACTAGCATGGTGGCAGTGGGTGCGTAAACTAAAACACATAAACGAAATCCGAATTCCACGTTGCTATGTCTTGGCAAGCTGTAGTAACGATAACCAGTTGCACGTTTTTGTCGACGCCAGTATATCAGCATATACAGCTGTGGCATTCCTGCGTTCCAGTGACGTCGGTGACATTAGGTGCAACCTAATAGCATCAAAAAACAGAGTCGCCCCATTGAAACCGCTTTCGGTTCCGAGGCTGGAGTTGATGGCTGCAATTCTTGGGCTCCGCCTCGCCAAGTTTATACAACAGGAGATTTCCATACAGATTAGCCGTCGCATCTTCTGGTCCGATTCGAAAGACGTCTTATGTTGGATACGGTCTGACACTAGAAAGTTCAACCAATTTGTGGCCGTACGCGTGGGGGAAATCTTAGAAGAGTCACAAGTCGGCGAATGGAGGTGGGTGCCATCGAAGCACAACATAGCGGATGACGCCACTAAGTGGAAACCAATACTTGACTTTGACAGCGCTGCCAGGTGGTTTAAGGGACCGGAGTTCCTGAAACAACCAGAAACCGCCTGGCCCACATCCGAGATGCAACAACCAGAACCCACCGTGGAAAAAATACAGCACATAGCAGTACACAACACAGCTAAAGAGGATGCAACACCCGATCCCAAACGATTCAGTAAATGGGAAAAAATACGAGCAGCACAGATGTGTGTTCTCCGTTTTCTTCGCTTGACGCGAAGAGTTCCAACAAAAAACCCTATAACTCAGATGATTATATACGATACGACATGCACAAGTGCCGAGCTTCTGATATTTCGTATGTGCCAGCGAGAGTGTTATAGCGAAGAACTAAAGCAACTGGTTACCAACGGGGTAAGTCGTAAAAGCTCAATCTACAAACTTTCTCCATTCATAGATAAGTACGGTCTGCTGCGCGTGAAGGGACGAATCGACGAAGCAATGGGTGTGTCAACAGACCTGAAACAGCCGATAATTCTCCCAAGACATCATAGTGTTACCGATCTCATCGTAGATTTCTACCACCGAAGGTTCCATCACCATCATACACAGGCGTTGATTATTTTGGACCCTTCGACGTGATGGCTGGAAGACGGCATGAGAAACGGTGGGGCGTTGTTTTTACATGTATGACTATTCGAGCGGTTCATATTGAGGTTTCGCCATCACTCTCGACGGACTCGTTCCTTCTCGTATTGAAACTGTTCATTGCCCGAAGAGGCGTTCCCAGACGTATTATATCCGACAACGGAACCAATTTTAGAGGCGCCAGTCGAATATTGGCGGAAGAGATTGAAAAGATATCGTCTGATACTATAATGCAAAAATACCCTGAAATTGAATGGACTTTCATACCACCGGCAGCGCCGCACATGGGTGGCGCGTGGGAACGCATGATTCGTTCTGTGAAGTCAGTATTGATGGATATCCTGCCAAAGAGCAATCTACGCGAAGAAGTGTTGAGAGCTGCCCTAGCAGACGTTGAGAGTATCATTAACATGCGACCACTAACATACATTCCACTGGATTCATACGAAACCGAGGCTCTGACGCCAAACCATTTTCTTCTAGGCAATTCAAGCGGCATAAGAGAAAAAGACGACTTCGACGTAGGACTACCTACACAGCTAAACGAAAACTTTCGTAGTGCCGGCGATCTAGCAGATCGATTTTGGAGAAGATGGCTCCGCGAATACTTACCAGGTCTCACCAGACGAGCAAAATGGTTTGACACCCCCCAAGTGCCTATCACCCCAGATGACATAGTCATCATTGTAGACGAAAACACGAAGCGAAATACTTGGATAAGAGGAAGGGTACTAGATGTTATACGCAGCGCGGACGGTCAAGTTAGAAGCGCAGTGGTCAAGACTGCCAACAGCTTGGTGACCCGTCCGGTAGTGAAACTGGCGCGCCTCGATCTGAAGTCGGTGAACCCCACGCAAGAGCATGAAGTTCACGGAGGGGGGAATGTTAGCGCGCAACATGTCGGTACACCCTTGATACATATTTCCTTTACTTAAAAATGCAACCTTGGGGTTGTATGTCCCGTAACTGCCCAACTGAGCCGATCTAACGTCAAGCAATTGCACTCGGGCCTTTTTCTTTTCGTTGGCGGAGTGGAACATACAGCTACAAGGAGCACAAGTATTTTAGCGATTATATTACTTCCAATATAATAACCTTGTAATTTATAGTTGTACCCATCTACCATTTGAATTAAATGAATTTACCATAGTAATACAGCTGAAAATACGTGTTTAAATTGCCACCCGTCAACACAAACCGTTGTTAATCTGCGTTGTAATGGCGTTCAAAGCGGATGTCGTGCTGTAATTTTTGCGGAAACCATGTTGATGATCGGCCAATTATAGATTTGTGACGAAGTAAGGAAGCAGAATGGACTCTAGTAGTTTCGCTACCGGCGAAAGGAGGGATATCGGGCGATAAGACTCTCCTAGGTTCGCCGGCTTCCCTGGTTTTAGTAGGGGAACTACAATCGCTTGTTTCCATATCTCAGGTATAACGAAGATAGTTAGAGAGAGATTAAAGAGAGCCGCTAAATAGATCTGTCCTTCGTGGCCAAGGTGTTTGATCATCTTCATGGCGATTCCGTCGGGTCCGATGGATTTTGAGGGTTTGTCCTTCATTATGACTTCCTTAACCTCTGCGACTGAGACGGCAATGGGCGCAGTAGAGTGTTTGTGTTTGCGCGCACGTCGGAAGGCTCTTCTCTTAGTCCTATACGCAGGTGGATGCATTATAAACAGCCGGCAAAAGGAGTTCGCGCATTTCCTGGCGTCCGATTTGACGCTGTCGCCGAAAGCAATGGCGACCTTGTCTTTGTGTTTGGTCGGATTGGATAGGGCCTTGACAGTCGACCATAATTTGCCGACTCCGCCGGAGAGGTTGCATGTCTCAAGGTGTTGTTTCCACTTGGTCAGCTTGTGTTCGTTGACAATCCTACGAATTTCAGCATTAAGATATTTTATTCTGGGATCTGCGGGATTGATGAGTCTCACTTGGTCACGTTCTCTTGCCATCGCCGCAGCTTCTGCCGGGAAATTCGGACGAATTCCTGGTATTCTGCCAGCAGGAATAAAGCGGCATGAGGCTGAATCAATGATCTTGCGAAACTCTCTTTCGCCTTTGTGTACGTCCGTAGGAGTGGGTAAGGCAGCGAAGGAGCGCTCTGTATATTCAGTAAAGCGGTCCCAGTCCGCTTTGGTGAAGTTGATGTATGTTATTTTATCAGTCGTTATGAAGTCGGTCGGTCGTTCAACAGAGAGTAAGATGGGTAGGTGGTCTGAAGCTAATGTAAGCATCGGTCGCCAGATGACAAAGTTGATAAGGCCCGCGCTCGTTATGGAGATGTCTGGCGAACTGTGACAGTTATTTGCCACCCTGGTGGGGGCATATCCATTGACTGTACAGAATCCTGAGTTATCTATTTGGTCTGCAATTGCGTGTCCTCTGCTGTCTGCTGGCAAGTTGGAGTGCCAGAGATCGTGATGCGCGTTGAAGTCGCCTAGGATTAGACGGTTATCGCCCCTTAGCAACGCACTAATGTCGGGATGATAATCTCTAGGACAACACGTGACAGGAGGAATATAGTTGTTTATGATTTGCAGGTCGGCGTCTCCTGACCGGACTGCTATGCCTTGGCATTCTAAGGTAGAGTCCCTGGGGTCGACGTCAGGGGGAAAATAGATTATATTGTACAGAGTGATGTGTAATGAACGCAAGGCCACCCCCAAGACCGCTGGGACCCATCACAAGCTCGTAAATCCGATCTCGTGTTCAATTTTGTCTCTTGTATCGCGGCGATTTTGATGTTGTGCGTCTTCATAAAGTCAGTTATCTCCGCGATCTTTCCAGCTAATCCGTCACAGTTCAGCTGCAAAATTTTGAAGTGTGTAGGAGGGGAGACAGGGGACATACTAGGCGTGAGGGACGGATGCGTTTGCTTTGGTGGAGGTAGGCTAAGGCCTAAACTATGTCGAAGTCTAGAGTTGACAGCGCCATGGCCGATGTTGTCTGGCGTGGAAGGTGGCTGTGTACTGCAACAGGGGGCTATGAACGAATCCGTCCAAAGGTTACCGTTTACGAGCCCAGAGCACATAAGGGTGTGACACAGGCCGAGGCAATGGTTGCACTTGACCGATGTCGCAGGCGTATATAATCTTTGCCTACAAACGGTGCACGTAGTGAAAGGTACTAGGAAATGGTGTTTCTGACCCACGTGCAGGCTGGAAGCAGGGGGGGGGGGGGGGCATTAGGGGCAGAGACAGAGGGGACTGACGCTCGGCGATGCTCATATCTGACCAATTCTGGAGGGAATAGGAGTTTTGAGCGGCCGTGATGGAGACGCTGGTGTGCGTGAGCGACAGTCGGGAGTGGGTGAGGCAGGGTTGGCAGTGGTGCTGCCAGTCGTATAGACTGAGCCACTATTGTGGCTATTGAAAGTAGGTATAAGCGGTAAGGGAGTACCAGAGCGGCGACTACCGCGGGACGTCCTTGGACGTGTGCAGCAAGGTGCCTCAAAAGTACTAAAGAAAGTACGGGGTCTGTGGATGGCAGGGTTAAGCCCTGAACAACCAGATTTATGTAGCCATCTCTTACACTTGGCGCATTGTACCGAATACGACCGTTTAATATAAATTTTCTTCCAGCAAACGCAGCAGATCCAGTCTCTTGGTCCAGGATTGGGTTCGACCCCAGCCCGTAACAAGAGACAATGGAGCAACCCAGCTGCCAGGGTTTGCTCCGAGGATGACAATTTAAGGGTGGGACGGGACAGATTGGACAGGGTTACACTGAAATAACAGCCTTTGGCCGGGTGAAAAAACCCGGATCATTCCGGTGCGATAGAACCGGCTGTTGTGGGAATGCCTAAGCCCCTAAATATCCCTTTATGAAACTATGGTGTTTCGATGGTTATAGTGATATATTAAATTGAAAGTTTTTTGGCTATATATACTTAGACTATATTACTGCGAATTCATGACACATCACGTTTCATGCATTACCTTTTCTTTCCAAGTTCCATCTATTAATTACCAACCAACGATTAATCACTTGCAGGGTTTATTAATAGCACAAATAAAAGATCCTTGTCCAATTATTCAAGTATAGAAACAAATTTGCGCGTAGCATAACAGTTAACTTCTGCCCTTGTACCATAATCAAACATATAAACGTATATAAATGAGCTTTCACATAAACCTCTTGATATACTTTTCATTCAAGTGCACATATTCGAAAAAATTTAACTGTTCATAATTTTAGAAATAAGTTTAATTATTGAAACCACATATATCCACCTAGCCAACTAAAACTTTTGAAGAACCCTGCGCAGAGTTGTTCCAAGACGTCTAAGCAATATGGCACATAGTCAATAATTACTGACGTGTTGGACGCATCACAATAACTATTGACGGTGTAGCATGCAATGCAAGGGGGCTGCTTAACACAGGGGCAGTAGCACAAAATTTGCATTATATTCCTTTTAAATGAGAAATGCACAAAGTCTTGAGATTTGCCTTATTTCCACTCGCTAAAATCAACAACTCCCCTTTGCCAATAAATCAAATTTTTGCATTAGTGCTCATATACAAGGTGGCGCAAAAGTAAGCTTCCGATGTTCAGCATATCGGTTGTGGCACGTGCAGTGTGTGCTGTTGCACCGTCTTGTTGGAACCACATGTTTTCCAATCCCAATTCATCAAGTTGCGGCAAAAAGAACTCGTTGATCATTGCTCTGTAGCGCTCACCATTCACAGTAACCGTTTGGCCCCGACCGATTATTGGTCAAATAAATAGTCAGCAATATTCCGCGTTCTGGAGCAGTGTAGCGTAACATTGTTTATTAGCGTGTATTTCGCATGTGTTTACTACACAAATGTCAAAACAGAACTGCCTTTAGGGGCCAATCGCAAAATTTATAGCATTTTCTGATACTGGTGCAGTTTAAGGCACCCACCAAAATTATGCCAATCAAGTCGAATGGGCTATCAAAAGACGCGTATTCACGTCTAAATTGAGAATCTGAAGTCGGAGTAAAATTTTGTTTAACCGTTCAAAAGTTATAAACAAAATACTAATTCATCGGAAACACTTTGCTAATACACACTTGTGTTACTTTAGAGCACAAAAAACTTTCATTTATATATCTACTATCACTATTTTACACAGTGAAACCGGACTGAAGCTAAACCGACGAGAAAACTTAATAATTTTAGCGTATTTAAGAAAAAAAATATACACGGAGCAACCGAATTAGTTGTGTAAAAACGTTGAGCATTGCCAGATATTAGGTACTATAATGAGACACTATGATGCCAGCTACCTTAAAATGTATGCCATATTGAATAACCACTTGCTGCTGGAATAAAATACTTGTGTGTGCACGTAACTGCTAATATACGTCCAAAAATCTCAAGAAAGGTATCAAACGACGCGTTTTGATCTCTGTATCAATAATCAGAAAGCGGAAATTAAATAATTGGTTTCATCCCAAATAGGGGGCTTGATCCAAGGTATTTATGGGCAGAACACTTCTGCGTAGGCGGCCTTCGGCCGCGCTTAAAAAAAATAACCACACAATATTTCTACGCAGAACACATTTTTGCACTTTTTGGTACACCCTAATCTGTGATTACAACAACCACATGAAAATGACATAAAATGTTCATCTTTAATTGCAAATATCTCTGAACAGACATAAAATCTCGAATTTCCGCTTTCGGATTATTGATACGAAGGTTAAAACCCTTCATTTGATACCTTTCCCGATATTTTTGGACGTATATTAGCAGTTACGTGCTGTCGTATAGAATTACCTTTTTTAGGTGTTCGGTTCCCCTGTAGGCCTATTTTCATCTTTCAATGGTCACCTAGGGTGACATGATATTCCAAAGTATACCGCAATCTGTGTAAATTTATACAAATTATTGATGTTAAAACTAATAATTAGCATACGAGTATATACTAAACCTACATATGTGTATACCGCATTTTTACAAAATTAAAAAATGGGCAATCCATAATAAAGAATAAAATTAGAAAATGAAAATTTGCGCGCGATTTTTTATTCCAAATTTTCGCCTGCGGCGCTTTGAAATCAAACTCAATTTTTCCATCGTTTAATCAATTCTGAACTTTCGTCTATAGCGCTTTTTAAATAAATGATAATTTACTTTATATTTTATTTTTTGGTATTAACAATTCTAGATACTGTTGCAATATTTGTCTTAAAACTAATTGACGTTTGTTTGATTATATGGATTGTGTAAGCAGCAACTTAAGAAGTTCTTCATAAGTGGTCTAGGTTTGTTTTTTATATATATTGGCACCACTGTTAAACTTTACTTGTAATGGTATGTTGGCAACGCTCAAAATCTTAATGTTTTTACTATAAGTACCTCGCACGGTTAGGGGTAGTATTTGTAATATTAAATACGCTTTAAATAATGAGTTTTTGGGTCGGTTTCTTTTCAGGTTGGCTGTATTATCTAAATTAATAATAGGAGATATAATAAAAAAGGATTATTGTGCTCTGAAAGCAATGTAAAAAGTGTAGTAACAAAGTGTATGCGTTCAAATAGTATTTTGTTTATAACTTTTGAACGGTTAAAAAAAATTTAGCTCTGACTTTAGATTCTCAATCTAGGCGTGAATACGCGTATTTTGATACCCCACTCGATTTGTTGGGTCTAAATTTGGGCGGGTCCTGGAAACTGCACTTTTACCATACACTATTTCATTGGCAGAGTAGAAGAACGCCATATCTGGTCAGACTTGTTGTTGTTGTTATTGTTATTAAAGGTCTTCGCCTAATGAGCACGATCACGCTGAGAATCGTCATCAGGCTCTTCAAACGTAGGTTTAATTAAACGCACAGTTGCAGCAGAATTGGACCAAAGTTATATTGGTGTTAGAAAAGTAGGTTCAATTCAACAGGAAAAGAAATGTTTAGAATAATGAGGTGACATACCACGTGCAAGGCACGTATTTGGTATGGTGGGGTTCAGTCTGGTAAAAGAAGGGTTTAACCTCCTACGTTTACGCAGATCAAACGACAAGGTAATGTGGTGCCGGATACCATCATAGTGCTTGCGGAGATGTGTCCTTAGGGTTATTTTGAAGCTTTTTGACCGTTTTGATAAAAGCAAAAAACGCTGTTTTTTCTTTTTTCTCCTGCATGTTTCGGTGCTATTTTGCACCATCCCCAGGGAGTCTGGTTTATTGGACAAAAAACATAAAACAATTTTGAAATTCACTAAATTAAATTTCCAAATAACTCACTTACATAAATTACAGTTAACAGTTTTAAATTGTTCAAAACCAACTAAAACAACTCTGACAAAAGTTAACATTTATAGCATTCATTGATGGCGGTTGCATAAGCACAATTAATATTGTCGACATTGACAGCTTTCTTAATTCCTTGTTGTATTCGAAGTCCTTCTCTTTCGCTGGTGAAGGGAAAAATTGGCGAAGAGGAATTTCGAATCCAGTTGTGTTGCTATTTTATGTTTTGTTAAATAAATTAATAATACAAATGCATAGGGCCAGTTTCACCAACTCGACTAAGACTAAAACTAAGTCGTGACTTAAGTTAGCAAAGATTCGAGACTAACTTAATTTTGGGTTTCAGCGACTGAGCGACTTAAATAATTTTGAACACAACAACCCGATCAGCTGTTTTATGCATAGTAGTCTTTTTTCATACCAAGCAACCCTGCGAATCCCAATACCCCAGTGCAAAATGGGCATGTATGGCCATACACCAAGGAATGTATTGAGCTTACACCCATTTCTCTTTAGTTGGAAGGTACTAAAATTATCGCTTAATTAAAAACGATAGTTTCGTAATAGTTTTATGCTAGAAAACAAGCGTTCACATGAATCTACGCATACGTCGTTAAAGTCATGCTTGACGAATTTTCCGGCTGGAACATTGTACAAAGAAATTAGGAGCATAACTGACATTTAGGTTTTGAACGACATCAACACTGACTTAGTCGAGAATAAGTCTGCTGGCAGGCTGACTAAGTTGTGACTTAGTGAAGTTAGATGATGAAACTGAAGAAGTGAAAAACTCGACTTAACTTAGTTAAGTGAACCGGCCATAGTGTTGCCCTCGGAATGGTAGCAGAAAAAGAAACCGAAGGTTTTGTTGCACAGGAACTTCAACAGAGGTCTATAAGAGCCCACTTTAGTTAACGGAATCATTGTAAGTGGTAACCAATTTCCTTTTAGGGCATTTTATTGATTCAATTGTTCTGGAGATTTATTGAGACTATAAGTTGCGGCCGCCGTGGTGTGAAGGTAGTGTTGCCGGCCTACCACACCGAAGGTCCATGGTTCGATCCCTGGTACAGGTAACATCAAAAGTGATTTGAAAAAAGTTTTTCAAAACGGGGTCGCCCCTCGGCAGTGGTTTGGCAAACTCTCCGAGTGTATTTCTGCCATGACAGGCTTCTCAGCAAAAATTCGTCTCCTTTGTAGATGCCGTTCGGAGTCGGCAAAAAACTGTAGGTCCCATCAATTTGTAGGGAAAAATTCAAATCGGCACACCACAAATTGGAAGAGAAGCTTGGCGCAAAAATCTCTTAGGAGGTTTATGATGATATACCTGTTGTATATCGCGCCATAGAGAGATAAGTTAAATAAGCCGCATATAAATATTTGTTGGACATTTTACCAGCGCACACACAACAGTCCAAAAAGCAGTTTGCAGTTTCGCCGATTAAGTTCCTATTGATAAAAGTTGTGTTATAAATTTTTCCATTCCACAATACATTTTGCTGTTGGTCCTGCCGAATTTAACTCTTCCGCATATTACCAAAATCTATTCAGCGCTTTCTTTCTTCCTTTATGGAAGGCGAGGGAATTTCCAGCTGCCCTTGAATAAGGCTTATTAAAGTTTATATTTTTGCAGCTTATTTATACTTTTCGTCGTTAAAACACAAAAGCAATACGATATTAATGTATAAAAGTGATTTTTTATTATTAAAAGCTAAATTCACTTAAATTTTTTCCGCGCTCATTTAAAATTCCCTGATGAAATATCTCGCAAAATACTGTTGTGTATTGTGATACCTACTTTACTCGCCAAACCCCTTTTCACTTCTTCCAACATCGTTTAGAATAGGCGAAGAGAGAGAAGCGAAAAAATACTTGCGGATTTTGTGTTCAGAATAAGCGAATAGGGAGAAGCGGAAAAATTCGTGTAGAATCGGGCTGATAGTATTCTTACGTTCTCAAAGTCAGCAGTGTGTTTGTTGCTTGTTAAGTTTTGGGTTTGGGCTGTAGAGCTCTTTTGATTTTTCGCATCTGCTTTGTGTTCGGTAGGGTATCTTAATGGGGGTGTTCGCGCCTTGCACACACCAGCGCCACCCCAAACCGTCGACTCGTAGTTGCATACACCCTCCTCCTCCAAGCGGGGGAGGAGCCTCCTCGTGGTGATACCTGGTAACGCTACGGCGGCTAATTCGAGCGGCGACCTTCTCACCCTCCAAATTCAGTGCTGCAGCGGCAGCTAGACGGGATAGGGCTGAGTGCAAAACCGGTCCGAGTAGTCCGATGACCGGTGCCTCTTCCAGGGGTGCCGATCGGGAGGCCAGCAACGCGGCTACCACCAATCCTGTAGCTTCCACCAGTGGCCTTGCCATTCAGCGCAAAGCGTCTGGTGAGTCCGTAGCTGGGGGCGCCAAGGGTGAGGGGGGTACTAGCGATAGGGCCAAGGACTCGATGCCTAGGCAACCCACAAAGGCCAGCCACCAGGATAAGCGGTCTGCAGAACGGATTCTCTACAGAAACGCGACCTCACCGACAAGGGAGGAAGATGTTTCGGCGGAGGTTTGGGCGAAGCTCCGGCGAGAACTGGCGTGGGCTCGGCGGGTAGTGCCGGACTTTAAACTGGAGTTGTATGGCGCTAACAAAGGGGAAGCCTCTAAGCGCAATCGCTCAGTGGAGGTGATTACCCCAACGGCACCGAAAAGGGCCAAAACGCAGGGAGGCTATACACGGTCTTTCGCGGCGGTAGCCAAGGATCGCAAGATCATTGGCGTTATCGATGAGGGAAGCGTAGATGGCAGGATCCCGAAACAACAATGGAAGTGGATCGAAGCCGCGCTCGCTAAAGTTGCCATCCAGGTGAAGAGGGAGAACCCTGGACCGCCACCATCCTATACCGATGTGTGTTGGTACCATGCAGGATGGTACCAAGGCAATGTCAGGCTGATCGCCTGTGGTGACGCTAGTTCCGTGGACCTATACAAGATCGGGGAATAGGGGAAGTGTACCCTGGCGCGCGCCTCAAAGCAGTGGATGCGTGCGACATCCCGCAGCGGCCAAGAGCTAGAGCCTGGGTTCCAGTGACGCCAACGGAGCCAGATGAAATCCTGGAACAATTGCAGGAGTTTAACCCGGGTCTACCGACCCAAAACTGGAAGGTGGTCAGCGTGGACAAAGCAGCCGGACAAGCGACGATGCAGATAGTTCTGCTGCTAGACCAGGCAAGCATCGAGGCCCTGGACCGGTGCGACTACCGCGTAAGCTATGGTTTCAAGAATATAAGCCTGAAGGTGTACAAGGCGGACGCCGAAGCCCTGGCTAATTTTTCATCTCTGGCGGAGGTGGAGCCTCCCCCCAGCGATAACGAGATGGAGGTTGATGACAGTGGGTCGGATGTGCGGAGCGGCTATGCCTCGTCCAGCTTGGACGGTAGCGGGACTCTCAGGAGGCTTTACTCCGAGAGTCAGCTTCTGAGCGAGGACGACGCCGACGCGACGCTCACGGAGGAGAGTGCTAAAAAGCAAGATGATGAGGGTCCTCCAAATCAACCTTCATCACAGTAAAGCAGCGTCAGCTGCACTTCTACTCCAACTTTCGGCAGGTGGAGTAGATATCGTTCTAGTTCAAGAACCGTGGATCACTGGAAATAGGATCTGTGGTTTGAGGACTCCCACTTACAAGCTCTACAGCGCTCAAGATAAGGGTAAGCCTCGTACGTGTATTTTAGCTAAGTCGAATATTAACGCTTTTCTTCTACCCCAATTTAGTGACGGAGATCTGACAGCGATTAGCGTCGAGAGGTAAGGTAGAAGTTGTAGATTTGTCTCTTTCTATCTGGCCCATGATCACGAAGGTTCACTACCGCCACATAACTTCAGAGAGCTCGTGAGTTCCACTAGGCCACGTAATAATCTAATTGTGCTTGGAGGCGATGCGAATGCCCATCACACTCAATGGAGCAGCACTGACACAAACGACCGAGGTGAGTCACTATATAACTACTTATTAGGCACTAATCTAAGTTTATGCAACAGGGGAAGTGACCCCACATTCATAACAAGGAACCGCGAGGAAGTCCTTGATATTACACTGGTCAGCGACTCCTTCAGCGACCTCATAGAATCATGGAGGGTTCTAACAGAACACTCCTTCTCAGACCATAGATATATTAGTTTTTTAATAGCAGATACGCACACATGTCCAAAATTCATACAAAATATAAAAAGAACAAACTGGGGCTACTACAGGAAGCTCATTGATAGAAATCTATCAAAACAAATGGTCACACCTAGAAATGATAAGGAACTAGACGAGCTAGTCAACACCTTTAATCAACAATGCAAGCTTGCTTTAGATAACGCCTGCCCGATCAAAAAGGTAACGGAAACCCATAAGCCACCTTGGTGGTCGTCTGATCTAGATAGACTCAGAAAGGCTTGTAGGGTTGCCTTTAATAAAGCCAAACAGGACGGCCGCGAGCTATCCTGGGCTGTTTACAAAACTAAGCTAAGTACATATAAAAAAGAAATCCGCAAGGCCAAACGAGCCTCCTGGGTGGAATTCTGCAGTGAAATTGAATCCACATCTGCTGCCTCGCGCTTGAGGAGGGTGCTCTCAAAAGCGCCAGCAACACTGAGCCACGTCCAAATGCCAGATGGGCAGTGGACGGATTCGACTACGGATACCATGAATCTGCTCCTGGATACACATTTCCCGACATGCACAGACGTGTCTACTACTACCGGCGGAGAGGTGCCTTCCGATCAAATGATAAGGGAGATCACCGATGAGAAGAAGCTAGATTGGGCTTTATCTACCTTCAAGCCCCATAAGTCGCCTGGACCGGACGGAATATTCCCGGCCCAGCTACAACATACATCCGAGCTTATCATGACTTGGTTGAAAACTATGTTTATAGGCTGCCTAAGGCTCAACTACGTACCCACTTCATGGAGGGAGGTTAAGGTAGTCTTCATCCTCAAAGCCGGGAAGGCATCTCATACTAAACCTAATGACTTTAGGCCTATAAGCCTATCCTCATTTCTTCTTAAAACCCTAGAAAGACTTCTGGAGGACTATGTCAGAAGATCGATTGACCCAACTCAGCTCTCGCGGGCTCAGCATGCCTACAGTAAGGGTAGGTCAACAGATACTGCCTTGCACTCTCTTGTATCTGTTATAGACAAGTCACTTAACCTAAAGGAATATACATTAGTGGCTTTCCTCGACATTGAAGGCGCTTTCAATAACGTCCTTCCGGAAGCTATCACCTCGGCGCTGACGGGTCTGCGGGTCGGTACCTGTCTGGTGGAGTTCATTCGTAAACTGCTTACTAGCAGACGGATCACAACCGAGCTAGGTGGGAACTCGATTACACTCGTTAACAGAGGTACCCCACAGGGAGGTGTTCTCTCACCGCTACTTTGGGTGGTTACTGTAAACCAGCTTCTACGCCTCATGGAAGCGGAAGGCCACCAAGTGATTGCGTACGCCGATGACATCTGCGTTATGATGCGGGGAAAATTCCCTCAAACTCTATGCAATTTAATGGAATCAGCCTTATCTAAAATTTGTGACTGGGCAAAGTCAACAGGTCTGGGAGTTAACCCCGAGAAAACCGAGCTAGTCCTCTTTACTAGAAGGTACAAAATACCGAACCTTATACCACCAAAAATTGGTAACACGACTTTGGCATTCAGTGACAAAGTCAAATATTTAGGATTTACTCTAGACAGGAAACTACTCTGGGGTGACAATATAACAGAACGGGTTAAAAAAGCAACGTGCGCGTTGTTTACTTGCAAGAGAGCAATTGGTGTTTCGTGGGGGTTTTCTCCCAGGGTAGTGCACTGGATCTACACAGCCATTGTTCGCCCGATTCTACTCTACGGAGTGCTAGTCTGGTGGCCTGCACTAACTAAGAATACGTACCTCAAACAGATACAAAAAGTCCAAAGGAGTTCAGAACTCTGCATAACCGGGGCCCTTGGGTCCACCCCGACAGAAGCACTCAACACTATGCTGCATCTACCACCGGTTGATTTGGTGGCAAAGGAAGCAGCCACGATCACAGCTTTGCGAATAAGGGAGACTGGCGTCTGGATAAATGGACAAAGTGGGCACGCCACAATCTTGGGCAACCACGCGCCTGTTAACATTCCACCACACACGGACTACTGCGCGTCAAATAACGTGTTTGTCAGGAACTACGAGGTTATAATACCGACAAGACAAGAATGGGACAACAGACCACATACGGTTCGGGGCGCCATCAACATCTTTACTGATGGCTCCAAGCTTGAGGGGAAGGTGGGGGGAGGAATCTTTTCACCGGACCTGGGACTAGAGATCTCCTTCCGTCTTCCCGACCACTGCAGCGTGTACCAAGCGGAAATGCTGGCAATACACGGCGCGGCGAAAAGCTTGGTATCCATGCCCCAAAATGGTAAACAGATCTATATCTTCTCAGACAGTCAGGCCGCACTTAAAGCCTTGAACTCATACGTCGACAATGCAAAGTCGTTAACTGAATGTCGCAGATCTCTCAACGAGATGGCTCAGCACTTCAGTATTAGCCTTATTTGGGTACCTGGGCACAGGGATATTGAAGGCGACTGCAGAGCGGATGAGCTGGCTAGACGAGGTACCACCACCCGTCTCCTTCCAGGAAATAGTTCGGTAGGCATACCCATGGCCTCCTTTAAATTTAGTGTCAGCACAAAAACAATGGAAATAGCAAATATGCTCTGGTCAGGGCTCTCGACGTGTGAGATATCCAGGCTAACCTGGCCTTCTTACAACAAAAGACGTACAAACTCCTTGCTGTCCCTCAATAAATCGGGCATTTCATCCCTGGTAAGGGTTCTAACAGGGCACTGTTTAATAGGCACTCACGGCGCCAGAATGGGCGCAATGTCTAATGATTACTGTCGCAGCTGCAGATGTATTGAGGAGGAGGAAAGTGTTCAGCATCTGATGTGTCAATGCCCTGCACTCAGCAGGCGACGGTTAGCTATCTTGGGCCAACCGTTTCTCAATAACCTCGCTGAGGTATCACAAATAGAATTAAAAGCGTTATCTAAATTTATTGACTCCACGAAGTGGTTTGATCCCCTGCCTTGAACAGGGTGTGAGTTGGGTTTCCCTGGCGTCGACGGTAGCACAACCGTGTGAGTCGACTGGTCCTTCTCAGCTTTCGGGAGATCTTTGAACTCGGATACTCTAGGGTTGTTGGATCGGCTGACTGTTAAGCGGCTGAGCTGCTGTCGGCGTCGGGGATGACTTGCTCACATCTCTGGGGCATAGAGGTGGGTAGAGACCGTATAGGGTATCACAATGGGCCTATTTAGTGGCCTAAGTGTCGGGCAGAGTCCAGGTACTCTGTCCTGCCCTTGCAACCTAACCTAACCTAACCTTTGTGTTCGGTAAAAACTGTCCACTCAACAGTTCCGCATGCTAACGAACATTGAGCATTTTAGTCCCTTGGTGGAGGTGAGTCGGATGACATAAGCAGACATCCGGTGGCGGTTCTGATGGCGGTTTTTGGCAGACTTGCACTTCTTCCAGTTGGCGTCAGCGAGGTTGGGCGACCATATGGGCACAGCGTAAACAATAACCGGTCGGCCAACAGCTTTATATGTAGCTAGCAACGTTTCTTTAGCTTTTCCCCAAGTACTGTCGCCCCTTAACTTGAGGCTGTTGTTGCGGCTCTGTACTTTTGAGGCTATTGCGGTTTCACGACCAGTGAAGGTGAGGCTATTGTCGAACGTCACACCCAGGATTTTAGTGTGGGTGACAGTATGTAGAGGTACGCCGTCTACGTGGACATTTAACTCTTGCCCCATCTGCGCATTCCATGTATAAAACAGGGTCGCCGTCGATTGTAGTCGGAGATTTCGCTCGGTGAAGAAGCTGGAAAGGTCACGGAGGTAGCTGTTGATTCTAATACAGAGTACGTCAATGGACGGACCCTTGCCCGAGGTTATTATCGTGCAGTCGTCAAAGAAAAAAAGGAAAACATTTATCAAGGGCCTTATGCCGTCAAAAAAATCGACGGAACGAATGTAACCATATACGATAAAGAAACTAATAAGAAAAAAACTGCACACAAAAATAGATATATCAAGGTATGAACATTTATATATACTAGAGATCGCTCAGTGGTTGAAATTCAACCACTAACCTTTATTTTATTTTACTTATTTGTTATACCCTTCAGTCGCCTTTTTTACCTTTCTCTGCCGTTCATTGCCACTAACATATTTTCGTTTTCTTTGATTCCTTCTTCCACTCTCTACAGTCCCTATTTTAAATTTATTTTATTCTTTCCTTTCCTTCCTTTACTTTCTTACCTTTCCTTTCCCTTCCTTTCGTTTCCTTTCCTTTCCCTTCCTTTTCTTTCCTTTCTTTACCTTATCTTTTCTTACCTTTACTTTCTTTTCCATTCCCTTCCCTTCCTTACTTTCCTTTCCTTTTTCTTACTTTCCTTATTTTCCCTTCCTTTCCTTTTTTTTCCTTTACTCTTCTTACCTTTCCTTTTCTTTCGTTTCCTTTCCGTTCCTTCCGTTTCCTTTCCCTTCCTTACTTTTCTTTTCCTTTCATCCCCTTCCCATCCCTTCCCTTTCCTGTCCTTCCCTTCACATTCTTTTAATAAACTTTGTTTTATTTTATTTCATTCACACAAACCCAACCACAAATTCAAAAACAAAACAAACTTCGGTGTTGAATACTTTTTATGAACAATCATTTATTTTGTTTTTGTAAACACTGTTTGTAGGTGTCAGCAATGAAGTTTACATATTTCTTTTGTTGTGTTGATCTTCCGACAGGGTAGTAAGCTTACTACATTAAACAATCAATGTAAAATATGAGGAAATATGTAAACTGATTTTTGTTGGAACGATTTTCCGTCATACCTTGTTGTTGTTGTTGTTAACAGTGCTTCACTCTAAATTGTCATCAGGCTCTTCTAACGGAAGTCCGAGGAAACGCGCAGTTTCTACAAGGTTGGACCAGAGTGATGTAGGTGTTAGAAGAGTGGGTTCAACTGAACAGGAGAAGAGATGTATGGTATCATGAGGGGACATACTACATGCAGTGCATGTATTTGGTATGTTGGGTTTCAGTCTGGATAAGTAAGAGTTTAACCTATTACAATATCCAGAGCGAAGTTGTGCTAGGATGACCCTAGTCTCCCTCGGCAGAATACGCTCCTCATTAGCTATTTCAGGTGGTTCGAGGTCAATTACGGGGTTCACAGGCCGAGATTCGAGGGATCTGTCTACCGATTCGGTATGGAGATAATTAAGAGCCCGCCTACGGTTGCGCAAGGCAAATGCCGGATCTCATCATAGCGCTTTCGGAGATGTTTCCTTATGTCTCTCGGAGGCAGAGTTTCATCCAATAGATAACGTTTTGGATGACTAAGTTTGTGGAAGTTCAGTAAAAACTGTCTGCTCAACAGTTCCGCATGCTCGCGTACATAGAGCATTTTGGCCTCCTGATAAAGGTGAGACTCGGATGACATAAGCAGACATCCAGTGGCAGTTCTGATGGCGGTGTTTTGGCAGACATGCAACTTCCTCCAGTTGGTGTCAGCAAGTTAGGGCGAAAATATGGGCGCAGCGTAATCAATAACCGGTCGGCCAATAGCCTTATATCTGACTAGCAACGTTTCTTTATCTTTTCGCCAAGTACTGTCAGCCAGCGACTTGAGGATCTTGTTGCGGCTGTGTACCTTAGATGATATTGCGGTGGCATCACTAGTGAAGGTGAGGCTGTTGTCAAATATCACAACCAGGGTGGTTGACAGTAGGTAGAGGTACTCCATCTACGTAGACGTTTAACTCTTGCCCCATCTGCGCATTCCATGCCGTAGACAGAGTCGACGTCGATTTAGTCGGAAATAGGGTCAGGTCTCGCTCGGTGAGGAAGCTGGAAAGGTCTCGGAGGTAACAGATAATCCTCGTACAGAGTTCGAGGGGCCCTTACCCGAAGCCATAATCGTGCAGTCGTCAGCGTAGGATACAATGGAGACTCCGTCTGGTGGGGGAAGAAGCCTCGAAATATAGAAATTAAACAAAAGGGAGGATAGGACACCAGCCCGCGGCAACCCTTGTTTGATTCTTCGTGGTCTAGATTTCTTGTTCCTTAATTTGACTGACGCCTGCCGGCCGTTGGGATAGTTAGCGGTCCACGTTTTTAAGCCGGCAGGGAGCGGTGTCTCATCCAGGTCTCTTAGGAGACCATAGTTTATCTGCGTAGTAATTATATTCAGAGCGGTTGTTGTGCTGCGTGTCTTCCGGAAGCCATGTTTGTGTCCCGCCAACAGCAGGGGTGCAGTGAAGTATGGGAGCAGAATGGTCTCCAATAACTTCGCTTCCGGCGACAGGACAGATATCGGACGATATGATTCTCCTTGGTTCGCCGGCTTTCCTTGTTTTAGTCGGGGGACCACAATCGCTTGTTTCAAAATCTCTGGAATGACGTTAGTGGTTAGCGAAAGGTTCAACAGAGCCCCTAAATAACTCTGTCCCTCGTGGCCTAGTTGTTTCGGGTTCGATTGATCTTGAGGCTTGTCCTTCATTATGGCCTCCTTGACCTCGGCGACGGAGATGTGTTTGTCCTTATGAGCCCGAAGGATCGCTGGTCTCTTGGCCCTGTCAGCAGGTGGATGCATTTTAAATTGTCGGCAAAAGGAGATCGCGCATCTGCGGGGTCCGATTTGATGCTGTCACCAAATGTAACCTTGTCATTGTATTTGGTCGGATTTGATAGGGCCTTTACTGTTGACCATAATAATTTGCCCACTCCGCCGGAGAGGTTGCCTGCCTCTAGGTGATGCTTCCAATTGGTCCACTTGAAGTCATTGATCGTCGGTCGGATTTCCACATTGAGATCTTTAATTCTAGGGTCTGCGGGATTGAGGAGTCTCACTTGGTCACGTTCTCTTGCTAAATCCGCTGCTTCCGCAGGGAAATCCGGTCGAATTTCCGGTATTCTTCCAGCGGAAACGAAGCGGCCAGAGGCTGAACCGATAACCTTGTGAAACTCTCGTGCACCTTGGCGTACGTCTGTAGGAGTGGGTAAGGAAGCCCAGGAGCGCTCTGTATAGTCCGTAAAACAGTCGCAGTCCGCTTTGCTAAAGTTGATGAAAGTACGTCGTTCTGAGGTTATGAAGTCGCTCGATTGAGAGCATGGTTGGCAGGTGGTCAGATGCCAGTGTCAGAATCGGACACCAGTTGATGAGTCCTGCGCCCGCGATTGAGATGTCTGGCGAGCTGTGCCAATTGCGTGTCACTCTTGTGGGGCGTCTCCTTTCACTGTACAAAATGCCGAGGCATCTATTTGCTCTGCAACTGCATGCCCTCTGCTGTCTACTGGCAGATAGGAGAGCCAGAGATCGTGGTGTGCGTTGAAATCGTCGAGGATTAAACGATTATCACCTCTTAGCAACGCACTTATGGGGGGGTGATAGTACCTCGGGCAGATCGACATCACCTGACCGGACCAATATAAATTGGCATTCTAATGAAGAGTCCATAGGGTCGATGTCGGGAGTGTGTTATGAACCCCAAACTACCGCCATTACCACTGGAATGGTCTTTCCGATGTACATTACTCTGGGGTTTTTACCCGGCCAAGGGCTGTTATTTTAGTGTAACCCTGTCTCGTTTCCAAAACGTCGTATCCAACATGTTGTATTTAGAAAATTTGAAGCTTGAGCCAAGCTTCGAGTCGCGTATATATTATTGTCTACTAACCTCGAAAGGTAGAACTTGGTTGATATGCGGTCGGGGTTTTGCTCTCATATGTTGTTAAAAACAGCAGTGTTGTTGCAAACTGAAAAATGGTTTCATGGAATAAAAGATTGCACAAAGATAATATGTATACTTAAAAAATACTTTATTTAACATAAATACTATTTACCAAAAATTTTAAAAAGTCGTTAACACAACAATATTTTACAAAGTCCTAATAGCCATTTTGAAGAAGGAAGCGAGGCGGCTTTTCCGGAAGAAAAAAAAAAAAGAGGCAGAAAAGCGTGAAATAAATGAGCTTGAGATGCTGGCCAACGGGAATAATGCCCGAAAATTCTATTTTAAACCCGGGGCAAACTCCTGTAAGTATGAGAACGGCGACCTGGTGGCCGATGTTCAGAGAGCACTCAGAATATGGAGGGATCACTTCTCTGCCCTTGTAAATGGATAAACTGAGTAAGAAACCAGAGAAGATGCCGAAACCGAGCCCACAATCGAAGATGATGGAATTGGCGTTCCACAATCCGACTATAATGAAGTGCGAATAGCAACATCCCGATTGAAGAACAATAAAGCAGTTGGCGCTGATGGTTTGCCTGCTGAGCTATTCAAACACATAGGCGAGGAGCTGGTAAGGCGCATCCATCAGCTTATATGCATAATATGGTCGGATGAATGCATGCCTGAAGATTGGAATCTAAGTGTTCTCTGCCCAATCCACAAGAAGGGCGATCCGGCAAACTGCGCTAACTATCGCGGAGTCAGCCTTTTGAATATCGCATATAAGGTCCTATCAAGCGCATTGTGCGAAAGACTGAAGCCTGATGTGAACAGACTGATTGGATCTTATCAGTGTGGCTTCAGACCTAGTAAATCTACCATCGACCAGATTTTTACAATACGCCAAATCTTGGAAAAAACCCGTGAAAAAAGAATCGGCACACATCATCTCTTTGTTGATTTTAAAGGCGCTTTCGATAGCACGAAAAGGAGCTGCCTATATGACGATATGTCTGAATTTGGTTTCCCCGCAAAACTTATACGGCTATGCAAAATGACCTTGAGCAACACCGCCAGTTCGGTCAGAATTGGGAAGTACCTCTCCGAGGCGGAGAAAATAATACAAGCTGCAGAACTTAACCGCGCTGGAACAATATTTTATAAAAGCGTGCAACTGTTGCCATATGCTGACGATATTGATATCATTGGCCCTAACAACCGCGCTGTAACTTCTGCTTACCCCAAATTAGAAAAAGAAGCGGAGAAAATGGGCTTGGTGGTGAACGAGGGCAAAACGAAGTACCTTCTGTCATAATAATAATAATAATTCCGAACGGATTACCCACCATATCCCGCCCGACCGGCGCGAAGGGCGCATCCGCATAACGCGCGGATTATTCGTTCGTGCCGAGTCGTTGAAAGGCTTTGGTTTGTTAATCGTCGAGATCTAAAACGACTCAGCTACAGAGAAAACCTCATCAGCTAAGTAAAGTAGATATAGGATAGATTATATATTAAGAAATAACTAGTTAACAGAATAAAATTATTGTTAAAAGTTAAAATAGAAGTCAAAGAATAAAAAACAATTAGTAGCTATGAACTTAGAATAAAAAGAATTGATTTTTTTATGCTGAAAAGCGAGTCTGAAATATCAAGCCTACCAGAAAGAGAGTTATAATCTTGACACAAACAGCGAAAAGGCTCATTTAACTGAAAATTGGTTCGGCACTGTTTTAAGACTAGAGGTTTAAAATGACTTGAAGGACGAGACGGTACATTGAAGTTCACTTCACTTAGAAGAAATGGGCTGGATAGTGAACCATTTAGCAATTTAATCACAAAAATAATTCCAAGCATTTCCCTCCGACTAGAAAGTGTGTGCAGATTAATGAGTTTTAAACTATTCGTATAGGGTGGCAGATTGTACAAGGGATCCCAACGAAAATCTCTTAAGGCAAATAGTAAAAATTGTTTTTGAACTGATTCAAGGCGATCGACATGAACCTGGTAACGCGGGTTCCAAATTATAGAACCATATTCAAGTATCGGTCTGACTAATGTAGTGAAGAGGGCTTTAGTTACATAAGGGTCGCTAAATTCTTTAGACCATCGTTTAACGAATGCTAGGACACCTCTAGCCTTATTGACTGTTGTGTTAATATGGCGGTTGAAACTGAGTTTATAGTCCATAGCAACCCCCAGGTCAACAAAATCATACACTTGCTCAAGACTATAATTTTTAATTGTATAGGAAGCCGGCTGAGAAATTCCACGCGAAAAACCCATGTGTTTACATTTTTTAAGGTTAAGTGGCATATAATTTAAATCGCACCAAGTAACAAGTGTATCTAGATCTGATTGTAGCTTATTTCTATCTTCAAATGACGCGAATGACATGAAAAGCTTTACCTCGTCGGCATACATTAACATTTTTGAAAATTTTATTATTGTAAAATATCATTTATAAACAAGAACAGAATCGGGCCAAGATGGCTTCCTTGAGGAACCCCCGAAAAGACATAAATGACATCGGATACTAAATTTTTAAACATTACTCTTTGTGCCCTGTCACTAAGGTAAGAAGAGATCCAGCGATTGAGACCCGGCTGGAAGCCCAACTGATCGAGTTTATGAATAAGTAATGAGTGACAAACTTTGTCAAAAGCTTTGCTGAAATCCGTATAAATAACAGCGGTTTGCAGATTTTTTCTAAAACCATTTGAGACATGACTGGTAAACTCAAGTAAATTCGTAACTGTGGACTTTCCCTTACTGAACCCGTGTTGGCAGTCAGCTGTCAAAGTAGAGATCGGACCCGTAAGTTGATTTGTAACAATAGCTTCAAACAATTTTAGGATGGCAGAAAGCTTTGCGATGCCACGATAGTTCTCTATAGAAGACCTACTCCCGCTTTTATGCAGCGGTAGAAGAAACGATTCTTTCCACGCAGTTGGAAAAACACCACACTTTAGTGATAGATTGAACAAATTGGTAAGGGGTTGGTAAATATGGTTCGCACACTTTTTCAAGAAACATCTAGGAATCCTATCAGGACCGTATTTAAAAGATTCTTTTAAGGTTTTAAGGTAAATTAGAACATCTTTGGCGCATATAATTGGTGAATTAATTGAATTTGTCCCGTGTAGCTTATAGGGATAGTTTTGAAAGTTTGAATTGGTGATAGCAGAATAGTTAGAAGTGAAAAATTGAGCAAAAAAATTTGCGATATATTGATTATCGCTAGATATAATGTCTTGATATTTCATGGCTGAGGGAAACCCTGATACTTTACGTTTAGAATTTACGATATCATAAAATGACTTTGGATTGAGAATAATGTCTCTTTTGGTTTTAGGCCCGGTTTTTCAGTCCTTGGTTAAGCTCAGTTCAAACTAAGTTTGCTTAAACTCGGCATAAATTTAAACTCCAGTTAAACTGCAGAGCGGTTTTTCAGTGTGAGTTTAAGGCCGCTTTTAATATTTGCTTTTTATACGGCAACATTGGTTTTTTCTTTATCTAGATACGGCAACAGATAATATTTGTATACATATTCAACGCCATTGCTTCTCCTCAGTATTGTAATAGTTAGCATTTCGCCAATTTCTGCATCACTATAATCACTTTCGTCAGATGATATATCCAGTATTTAATTAAATATGAAAATATCGTCCTTTCTTAATTGCGTTCAGCTTATTGTTTCACAACCAAAAGCATCAAATATGCAAAACAGCTGACAGGTTAACTAGAGTTTAACCCTGCCGAATTGACCGCTTAAACTACGTTTAAACTTCGTTTAAAGTTGACTGAAAAACTGCGTAACAAGTTTAAGCTTAGTTTAACTGACAAATTAAGTTAAACTTGTACTGAAAAACCGGGCCTTAGAGATATAAACTTTTTTTTTTATTTAAATCTATGTACTTCTGACGTAGAATGGAATACAGTAGGTAATGTTTATTTAATCCGGATTTCTTATATAAATTAAATGATCGCGTTTTCCTATTTTTAAGAGTCTTAAGCTCTTTAGTAAACCAAGCTTGCGCAGGATGATCATAAGTTACTTTACGTTTAGGAATAAACTTCTCAAATAGGCAGTAAATAGTAGTTTGATTGAAATGTGAGACGTTTAGATCGATATCACAACCAAATTCAGGCCAAGTTAATTTAGACAGTTCTTTACAAGTCACTCACCATGCAAAGTCAGCGCATTCGCGCCTTGGCAACCAAGCCACTGTTGGCAGCAATAATTTCGAAATAGAGGAACCTGGGAACCAGCATTAACACCAGCAATAATGTTAGCCTAGAAATCCGACGAAGAATTACTCTTGCAAACAAATGCTACTTCGGACTGAGTTAGCAATTGAAAAGTAAAGACCTCTCTCGACGAACGAAAATAACACTCTACCAGTCACTCATCGCACCCGTCCTACTATATGGTGCAGCAGCGTGGACACTAGCAACATCTGATGAGGCGGCTCTGGGAGTATTCAAGAGAAAGGTTCTTCGAAAGATTTGTGGATCTCTACGCGTTTGCGACGGCGAGTACCGAAGAAGATTTAATGATGAGCTGTATGAACTTTGCGCAGACGCCGACATAGTTCAGCGAATTAAAACACAGCGGCTTTGCTGACTAGGCCACGTAGTGCGAAAGAGCGAAGATGCTCCAGCCCAGAACGTATTCTTATCGGCACCCGCCGGTGGAAGCAGAGGAAGAGGGAGACCACCACTCGGCTGGAAGGACCAAGTGGAGACCGATTTGCGATCCCGCGGTGTTTCCAATTGGCGCCAGTTGGCGCAACGAACAAACGACTGGCGAGCTATTCTGGACAGTCAAAATCGCCCAGGCGGTCAGATGACCATTTAAAGAAAAATATGAAAGAACAGCCATTTTAGTGTTCGTTCTTCGTGTTCTCGAAGGGTCGGTGTTATTTATTGACATCTCCTCTTTGCCTTGTATTTGAGAACACTCGCACCATCTCTCTTCCTCTTCCTTGGCATGCTTAAGAGTAGCCAACGTTATATCAGTTGTGTTTAACTAGTGGTGGGGGGTGTTATTGAGTTAGGTATGGTACACAGTTGAGAATAATCGCCACACTGCCCTCCTGATCGAGACGATCAGACACATTACCTGAAACGCTGCTATACACTCAATGGTTGGCACCGCTATATTAAACCTTATTTCCTCCAGCGATTGAAACTTCGACATCAATCCCCTCCTGCAGAGATTCCCACAATGCATTACATTTGCACATATTTCAAACATTTTGTCCGTCCTTAATCCCGCATGGCTTTGTGCTTTCACTTTCGTTAGCAGGATTCCTTTACATTCTCTCATGCCCAGAGCACTGTTTCACTTTATCCTCTAAGTTGCGTTGCTTCCTCGGAACATGACCACCATATGTTCGTATTTTTTCTTCAGCACACTCTGCACACTTAATAATACATTTCCTCACAGTTTGTCTGCAACCGATCCAATAGAACCGCCGCTTTAGCTCTGTTGTGTTTAACTAGTGGTGGGGGTGTTATTGAGTTAGGGATGGTACATGCTTGAGAATAATCGCCACACTGCCCTACACCTAAGTCTGATCGTCCCGATCAGACACATTGCCCGAACCAAACGCTTTATTAAACCTCGTTTCCCCCATGGATTAAAATTCCGATATCAATCCCCTACTGCAGAGATTCCCACAATGCATTACATTGTCACATATGGTAACAATTTTGTCCGTCCTTAATCCAGCATGGCTTTGTGCCTTCACGATTCCTTTCCATTCTCTGATGCCTAATGCACTGTTTCACTACATCCACTAAGCTGCGTTGCTTCCTCGGACCATGACCACCAGATTTTCGTCTTTTATCCTCAGCACACTTTGCACACTTAGTAATCCATTCCCTCACAGTTTTCTTTATTCCCATGTGGCTTCCTTCTGGGCAAATATGCGACGCTTTGATGACATCTGGAATTCTTGCCTGGGGAACAACAATAAGTTCTCAATGATTTTGGCCATCTTCACTTTCCCATATCTGATGCAAACAACCAGATGGTAGCTGTAAGTTACTCCATTGTGCACAATATGCTTTTGCGATGCCACTCTATTTAATCATCTCTTCTCTTCTCTTCGCTTTGTTCTCCTTTTGTCTTTTCAACACACGTGCCAAATCTGGATCTTTCTCCTGGCCTTGCCGAATCTTTTTCAGGAGGTACCTGTCCGTGAAAGCCTTTGGTCGAGGAGCTACCTCTGCTTTACGAGGCTCCTGTTGCTTCGTCTTCAAGATTACTTCCGTGCTGGTATAGCCACTATTGTGTCCAAAGACCAGAGGAACTTATTGGCCGTTGTTAGTCATAACCCTGTTCCTTAAGTTGGTGTGAATGTCTCTCTCAGCCAATAAATCGACGCAAATGATGACTTCGTCGACAATATTCGCTACCAAGAAGTTGTGATACGTAGCCACATTCCCAAACACAACTTTACATGTCACCTCTCCCAGGACTTGCTTGTTTTCACCAATTACTGTCCACAACTTAGCTTTTTGCAATCGCTTCACATTCCCGCTGACCAAGTCTTTTCGAATGATGGAATGTGATGCACCAGTATCGACAGTCAGCAAGCTCTTTTTCCCTTCCACGTACCCTTCAAAAGTAGCATTACGCGCTTTCCGTTCCAGTTGTGACACAGATATTATGGGGAATTCATCTTGCTCATCTTCTCTAGCTTTGCGTTTACGTCCACTTGAATTGGCGGGATTACTGGAGCCAGAGCCGCAATAACGAGCTATGTGACCAGATTTTCCACATTTAAAGCATTTGATGCCACCATAATTTTTCTGTTGCTTTCCACTCAATGCTTCCAGAATTGTGCCACCCAGTCTGGTAGTTCTACGTCCACGCGGTGAGCTTTGTACGCCGGCTTACTTAATAGCGAGGCTGTTTCCTGCGTTAGAGCATGTGATACCGTCTCAGCAAATGATCTCTTTGGATTTGCATATGCGGCTTGCTTCGTCTCGACATCACGTATTCTGCGTTTGCTAGATGAGCCAACCTCTCGATGAACGATGCGAATTCCTGCAATGTCTCATTTGGTTTCGGGAAACGATTCTGTAGTTCTATTTGGTATATCTGTTTTCGATGTTCGCTACCATAGCGTCTCTCAACTGCACCCATCAAGACCTCATAATTGTTTCGTTCGCCTTCGGGAATTGTTTGTAAGATTTCGGCTGCAGATCCCTTCTATGCCACGAACAATGCAGCAACTTTGTCTTCCATGCCCCAATTATTCACAGCTGCCGTCTTCTCAAACTGTAGCTTAAATACTTGAAAAGGAACAGAACCATCGTTTAAGCAATTGGATGACTAAGTTGTAACTCCTGGATACGACCTCTCAGTGCATATACTTCAGCATCGATTTTATTCTCTAGCTGTGCAATTTTCGCATCCTGCACTTCTAGCTGCGAAGACATTCGTGCCACCTGCATGGCTATACGCTCCTGTGCTTCCAATTGTGATGTTATACGTGTCTCCTGTTGTTCCATCTGAGATCACATGTATGCCTTCTGTTCGTCTAGTTAACTGCCATGCGTGTCTTCTGTTCTTCCAGCTGTGTTGAAATGCTTGATGACATCTAAGTCAATAAAGCCAACTACGCGTTTGTATCCACATCCATTTGTGGCAACACTGGATTCGGAGGCTGCTTTATCTCTTCCATTTTCGTCGATGCCTCCTCCACAAGATGGAAAACATAATCATCAACGTTGATTCCTTCCGCTTCCATTGCCTCCCGTAGTCGTGATTGTGACTCGTATTTATTGCCTGTGGTGTTTAGTCTGCGTTGTTTCAACTCAGTTTTGAGTTGGTAAATCTTTAATTCATTCAACTTAGCCATGTCCTTATTATCCTTGCAGCCACTGGTATTTATATAACAATACCCCTTCTGACACCAATTGTGCCGAATTCGATGAGTCCTTAATTATCAATCTTGGGTTAGATCACTATAAAGTCAAATAAACACATGCACAGATATTGTAACTAATAGCTAGTTTTATTTACTAGTAATAAACGCAATACAAGTTTAAGAGTTTGGTAACTACACAGTAGTTCACTGAACAACACTTGAAAATAAACTGATCAACCTGCCTTGCTTGGCCACTGCCTTATATAGTCCAACAGGGTGCTACCACATGCACCGAGAACTTTCTTGGTTGTTCGTTCTTCGTGTTCTCGAAAGGTCGGTGTTATTTATTGACATCTCCTCTTTGCCTTGTATTCGCAAACACTCGCGTCATCCCTCTTCCTCTTCCTTGGTACACGCTTGCATGCATAAGCGTAGCCATCGTTATCTCTGTTGTGTTTAACTAGTGGTGGGAGTGTTATTGAGTTAGCGATGGTACATGCTTAAGAATAATCGCCACAATATGTTTGGATGTATGTACAATAGTGTGCATAAGCAGTAGTTACATTTATTTATTCGAATAGTTGTCATTTTTTGGAATCTTATATTATAACTTTAAACGAGCTATTCTTGTGAATTTATGTATCCAGACTATCCCGAAAATCGCTCAACCGATTTCAATGAAATGTGGTGTGTACATATTATACTACATTCTAAGAATTTTTACCCAGGTGTTGCCACATAGGATGTTTTTACGTGGTTGTCACCTGTTTTTTTAAACGAAATGAAACAAGCCAATATGGTTATCAAACGAAAGGTATTTTCCTGCGTATTACAAAAAAATATTTCTAAGTAGGGTTGCCACTTTTTTTCGACAACAAAAATTCGGCAAAGAAGTACATATACCGAGAATCACACCCATCCAAGGGGCCGCTAGGGTGTACCATGCAACGGCATCAATTTCCAACATTGGCCATGACTGCGCATAAAGCTCAGAGACAAACTTTTGAGTTTGTCGGAGTAGAGCTAAATTTACCCATGATTATGCATGGTATGTGATAATTGTGGAATTTTCAAGAGCTCAGCGACCAAATACGTTAAAAGTAATGGTTCCGAAAGAAAATGAGAAACGTAATCGGCACATGGTTTGAATAGAAGTGTTGGCTTAGATTTCATGTGTATTAAATATCAAGAGGGTAATTGTTTCCTTTAGGAGACAGCTGCTTAAACACGTCCAAAAATATCGAGAGAGCTATCAAACAAAGCGTTTTGACTTCGGTATCAACAATCCGAAAGCAGATTTTCAATTTTTTGTTTTAGTGAAAAGTAATTCGCAAACAACCCCAAAAATTACCCAGGTCCGATCCCAAATAGGGGCTTGATCGAAGGCATTTATGTGCAGAACATCTTTCTGCGTAGGCGGCCTTCGGCCGTGGTTCAAAAAAATAACCCTTAGCCGGTCCAACACCGGCTACGCGATCCACACACTTTTTGCACTTTTCGGTACACCCTAATCTGTCATTACAACAACCACATAAAAATGACGGAAAATTTTCAACTTGGATTGCAAATATCTCTTCATTGAGACAATAAAGAAGAAATCAAAGAATGTTGACCGATATATGGAGAACTAACCGAAAACTATACCCATGTGACACTATTGTTTCTCGATTATTTGATAACAATAGACAGACTCTAAAACTACGTTCGCCATAGAGCATAAAACTCCAGTTTTCGTATCAAACACTTCACACAAAACAAGTGCGTTTATTCCTGAGATTGTTATATTCACTTGACAGCAATCAATCAACCTTATGTAAACAAGAATACGATAGAGAGTGCAAGTGTGAGTTATTGTTGAAAATTTTATAATATTTGTGTTTATTTTATATTTAATTTAATTTTAGATGACGAATAAAGTGAAAAAAAACGAATGCAGATCCTAACCATAAGAAGGCAATCGAGCTCAATGTTGTTAACAGAGAATGCATCGTCAAATAAAAACTATTTGCATAGATTGCAAAAGTGGCCGTCTTTACTAATAAAAAAAAGATATTGTTGAGAAAGCAATACTTTTTGTTGTTGGCAGTTGCACAAGTCCCTTCCAATTGATGCATCTCCTTATAAAGCGGCCAATCCGAAGGTGCACCGCCAGATGGTCCGATTTTGTCCTTCTACTTTCTACATGAAAACAACACTGCATCATTTATAAAAATTGTATTGCAATAACACTGGACTGATACTCACCTATATCTTGTCATTGGATTATGAATCTTACTTTTTGTTGGCAACCCTTAATTGTAGTGTTATTAGCAATAATATTCAGGTGTCAAATGTTATTGTAAGAAGAATCTGTTACTGTATTATTTCGTTGATTAATATATGTGTGTGCCATAGGCATATTATAAATAAGTGTCATATCATGAAACGTTATATTTTCCATCTGTCTGCCGAATATTAAGAACGTTGTAATATAATACGCGGTAAGACTTTATACTATTTTATTGTGTATATGTAAATTATAATTTGTATATTTATGTTATTTTATATTAATAAAGATTGAGCTACGGCTAACACCATAACAGTGGCTACGAGATAAGCAATACCCAATACGCCAAATACACTGGAGCAAGTGATAGAGACTCTTTTGTCACGACAACAAGGAAGCGCGGAGCAACAAAGGCAACTTTAGGAATGTCTGATCGCTGCTACAACCAACTCGAATGATCAAGACAGGAGGAGTTCGCCGACACACAGTACAACAGGCCGTTCTGAGGCTCTAATGGAGACTCTTTCTAAAAGTATACGTGAGTTTGTTTATGATCCTGAAGAAGGGCAAACCTTTGCTAAGTGGTACGTTCGTTACGATGCTGTTACAGTTTGATTACTTTTAAGAAAGGTAAGCACAAATGTGTTCGATTAGTACTGGGACTACATTTTGCCTGCTCAGCCTCGCGATGTAAATTTTGAAGACAAAATTTCAACACTAAAAAAGTTATTTGGTAAGAAAGAATCACAATTTAGTACTAGAGTAAAATGTATTGCGCAATGTACGCGAAGGAAACGACGGCATTGTAACGTATGCAGCTCGAGTTAACAGGTTATGTGAAAGGTTTTCGCTTCAAAATTGTACGAATGATAATCTCAAATGTTTGATATTCGTCCATAGTATTCAATCGAATCGTGATGAAGATCTTCGTGCTCGACTCTGAAACTGCTGACGGACCACTAGCATTAAATAATTTGGTCGCAGAAATTCAGCGTATTAAAAACTTGAAAAATGATGCGGTCGTTGGTGAACAACAATCCAAAGTTCAAGCAGTTTCACAGGCACCGAAAAAACAAAGTAAATTACCTAGCAACTCCAAGCAGACCTTGTTGGCAATGCGGATGTATGCAATTCGTGCGTGATGAAATTTACTATTTAGTAATAATCGACGCATACTCAAATGTATCAAGTTAAATCTATCACATCATTCAAATTTTTCGAATGCATTTCAGATTTCACATCACAGTTAGGAAGTCCTGAGTTGATAGTCAGCGATAATGGTACCCAGTTTTCTAGCAATGTTTTTGCGAATTTCTGCAAAACTCAAGGTATCGCTCATACATTCACAGCGCCACATCACCCGCAGTCGAACGGTCAAGCTGAAAGGTTTGTGTATACTCTTAAACGAGCTTTTAAAAAATTGGATAGCGCGGGAGCGCCAACGCAAATTTTACAATTGCTTCGTAAAACATACCGAACCACACCAAACCGTAATGCACCGCAAGGGAAATCACCAGCTGAATTATTCGTTGGAAGAAAACTACGTACAGAGTTCGACATGCTTAAACCTTCGAAGCCATGCAACGACACACGTAACGAACACATGGAAAAACAGTAAACGACATGGTGCAAAAGAAAGGAATTATGTAGTTGGAGATCTAGTTTACCTAAAGTTATATAAACTTAACGAATGCTATTGGGCACCCGGAACAATCGTAAAGGTTCTAGGCCAGGGGAACTACGAAGTTAAAATCGAAAACTCGGATACCTTTAGAGCAGTAAAATCTCATTCAAACCAACTTCGATCAAGATTTATAAAAACCCCAAAAAATACATTGGATATTTTATACGACTATTTTGAGCTTCAACCTAAACTAACATCTTCGAACTTAGGCAATTTGTTCCTTCCACTCTATTCCGTTGTTAGCAAGCTTTACCGTCCTCAAACTCCTTCAGTTGTCGCTTTAGCTCTCTATCAGTGCCGACAAGGTTCGTGCCATTGTCCGACCGTATACACACCGGAAATCCGCGCCGGCACATGCACATGAAGTTTTTCAAAATTGTAAGACAAGTGTCGGTAGTCAAGTACTTTGCTATCTCCAAATGGATCGCTCTCGTCGTCAGGTACGTGAACAACGCGATCCAACGCTTTTAGCTCCGTCTTCCCTGGGATATGATAAACGGCCCCATATAGTCTAACCGCACGTAGGTGAAGGGTCTCACGAATAGAGTAAGGCGATCCCTTGGGAGTTGACACATTAAGGGTGGGCAAGGAGCAGCAGCGACACGGCGAACTTCTATCCTTATACGTGGGATCCAATACCTGCGTCGAATTTCAGCGATTATGGTGGCTTCATTTTGATGTCGCTAGGCTTGATGATAATTTCCGTTACATAAATTTTGCGGGGTAAGATCGCCGGACGCCTTGTGTACGCCGGAACCGCATTCGCCGGATCTACCCGACCCCCAAGTCTTATTATTCCGTCTGCGTTCATTACAGGAGTTAGCTTCCAGAGAACGCTACCCTTCTCCACGCTCTTAGTAGCACACAACTGACGTTATACCCTAAAATAATAATCCGATATACGCTCACCTGTTTTGCGTATAGACTCACTCATCAAACGATGGACTTGAGCTTCATCATATTGTACACAAAACACAGTGGGCAATGCATCCAACCAGACGCGAGCTACTCCTTTTAATCGGCTGTAAACTGCCAACAACACACATCTTTCATCTAGTTGATAAGCGTTCATGACACCACCAACACGATCAAAAAATTGCTGCACTGTAAACGACTGCTTATTGGTCGGATCAAACTCCGGAATCATGTCTGATATTTCTTTAATTGACCGAAAATTTTAGTTTGTTCTCGGCGTTAAAACTTGTCTAATACTTTCGTTTACGCATTGGTTATTTACATTTTGTTGTATTACATTTACGTCAGTTGATTGCTGCTTATTCTGCTGAAACATGTTGACAATGGTCTCCATCATACTACGCAGATCATCAATTTGTTCCTGCAATCGAGGATTAATCACAGTTGGCGCTTCAATTTCATCCACACCAATATTTTCTAGTAGGCATAATTCTAATTATGCTCTCGTTCCAGATGTGGCCAAACCCTTCTCACGAAATATAAATTTAAGTCGGTCGATCTTTAATTCATTTACTTTCGGCATCGTTGATTGTTCACAGATCTTCGACCACGGTGCTTTCGAGCCACGGCCGCTCCAGCGAAGCACCATTGTCGCAATTGTTCAGTGTGTTTATTTGACTTTATAGTGATCGAACCCAGTAGCCCGATTCTGTAACTTTTAACCACTCGCTGAAGGTTAAGCTTATCGGCAAATTTCGGCGTTTGGTCTTAACGAAAGTGCGATTCTGTAACTCTCCTTTAACGCCGCTAAACAGCTGACTCTTGCTGGTGATAAAATATGGCAATACTTCTCTTTTCGCCGTATTTTGTACTAAGTTACATGATAAAATTCAAAACTATTTTTTTTTACTTTTTTCAAACGCAAAAATACTTGCAAATGTATTAATACCTCGAAAATAATTCGCGACAGCTAACCACACAGAAAGTGTTAGCTAACACTTTTCGTGTGGTTAAAAGTAGTGAATAGGAAAAAGCGTTAAAAATGGTGTTAAGCGAAGTTAACGCTAACATCTGGCGTTAAAATATTTACAGAATCGGGCTACGGGATTGATAATTAAGGAATCATCGAATTCGTCACAATATTAAGAAATCGTGTTAGCTAACACTTTTTGCGTGGCTAGCTGTCGCGAATTATTTTCGAGGTGTTAACAATAGCGTTAATATTAGCGTATTTTAGCGTTTGGAGAAAGTAAAAAAATTAGTTTTGAGTTTTTTGCATGTAATTTAGTGCAAAATACGGTGAAAAGAGAAGTATTGCCATATTTTATCACCATCAAGAGTCAGCTGTTTAACGGCGTTAAATGAGAGTTACAGAATCGCACTTTCGTTAAGAACAAACCCCGAAATTTGGCGATAAGCTTAAAGCTCAGCGGGTGGTTAAAAGTTACAGAATCGGGCTACTGGGTTCGATCACTATAAAGTCAAATAAACACAGTGAACAATTGCGACAATAGTGCTTCGCTGGAGCGGCCGTGGCTCGAAAGCACCGCGGTCGAATTGTGGTTTTGAAAAGAAATAAGAGAAGACAACTAGAATTCTCTTTATAATAAATATGGCCGTTTATTGTGTACAAAAATACAATTATAAATTATTTTACCTCTTTGAATATTGCGATGCGATGAGCAATCCTGGGGTGCCCGTGATGTGTTTGCTCTTCTGCAGTCGCTGGAAAAGTAGACGGTTGTCCAATCGAGGACAACCGTTGAACCTGAAAATTATCCTCCGGTTTTAAGGGGAGGTGAACCCACACATGCACACCCCCATACATGTATGTGCGTGCTGACAAAACACGAATATGCATGCATGCCCACACAGGTGGATGGATTGGTGTTAGTGATTGGAAGGGCGCTAAAGTTACATTAGGGTGGCACATTTTTTTGGGAACTTAGGCATCTCGCCTAAACATGCCGGCCCCCTTGCGATACGCAACATCTTGACCTGGCCCAGGATTTCCGACCACATCCTTTTACATCTATGATCTTAACCTAGAACGTGTGAGGGCCGGATGGCCCCGTCATAGCTCCGTCTGCCTCCGAACTACCTCCCGAAGTTTGGAGTTGTTTTGAATCTGGTGGCCCCATCGTTTCGCACCTAGAGCTAAAGAATAGGAGGAAGAAACTTTAAAAAATAAAAACGCTGTATATTTCTTGCCAGGAAATTGTTTATATCATAAATTTTTTTTTTCTTTATTGAATGAAAAATAAGAGAGAGAAAAAAAAGATGTTATTTTTACGCTCAAATTTAACCTTACATACTACTACATGCCCCCCGATAGTACAAAGCCAAAAATAGTGCTTTGGGCAAGCAGTGAAGCAAACGACGCTGGTAGCGTGCCCAAGGTTAAGACATCGGCATATACATCGCCCCCGAGCACGAGTTGTATCGGCGCCGCCGTATAAAAGTGGGTATCCGCCAACCGGATGTGCTGGTAAGGAGCAGCGATCTGGGCGTCCGCGTTATGCACCTGACTGATTCGGCGCATATATTTCACGCACAATGCGTGGGCGGTGACAGCTTTGTTGCTCCCGTGGTTGCCGCGGATGCGGAGGAAGCAACCGCGCTCTCCGCCCTAGCTCTTCCGCCAGCCCGCGGTCGATGACTGTGCGAGGGGAGCATGCATCGAGAAGCGCACGAATGCGCAGTAGTCCCCCCGGCTTCTAGTTTCACGACCGCGGTTGGCGCATGAGCCAGGGGTCGGAACGGCCGTGGTTCCGATATCGGCTCGGCGATTTCGTCGTCCTCTGGCGTCCAAGCGGTCTCCGACGCATGGACTGAAAGCGCCCCTTCCTCAATTGCGTTCAGTGACGCTTCTTCTTGTTCGGCCTCTTCCACTTGTTGGGCCCAGCTCTTGTAGGGCGTAGGCGCGCGTGGTGGATCGTCCATTGGAGCGTGTTTTGTGGTCGTCCATTGGCAGATGGAGGGTGGTGTGGTGTTTTCCACCTGGCGTCGCTAGTGCACTCCCTGCCACAATGGACCATCGATAGGCAGTTATCGCAATAGCCCGCCCGGATTAATTCCTTAAGGCGCTGCAGGGGCACCATCCTCTGGTATCGGGCGCACGAAAGCAAAGGGTGGCTTTCGCCACACAGCGGGCATGGCTTCGTATACCGGGCGGCTAGACGTTCGGCCCGTTTGCGGAGATAAGCGTAGCGAGTCATGCTGCAGATGACCAAAAAGGAAAGAAACAAAAAAAACTTTGTGAATATTTATACGGACGACCGGCGAGCGACCTCGTTCGGAGGTTATAAATTTCAACGGCAATAGCAATAATGCCAGCTTATATGCCTAATAATATTATATTATTCTACAGGAATTAGTTATTGGTTTTCCCGCACGGCACGGTAGCGACAAGTTGATTGCGTTGATCACCTTATATTTCGTTTCGTCACTGGCCCTCATGCAAAGATTTATTTGTTATTCTCACTTGCCTGGTCGCCGTCATAAGTGGCGTTAGTGCCGTGCACACAGCGACATTTTCGCTTTTTCGGTACTTGGTTTCGGTACCGAGCTGGGTAGAGATTATGTAGGTGGTGAATGTTCGGGTTTATTTTTTTTATTTTGTTGTTTTGTGGGCAAAACAATCCTGCCCCCTCCGAAAACAAAAACCCGAGAAAAATGAATAACAAAAAAATTTTTTCTTAGCTCGAAAAAACAATTTTTCCTAATTTTTTGTTTGAAAATTTATTCAGCATTATTACTTTTGTATTTTAATATAATCGGCATCTTCGCCGATCGGGTACGAACGTAGATTTCGTCACCCTATTTAGCCCGCAGTGAATGGTACCGATTTTGGCACATCGGGTTTTCGGTACCCGTTAACCAAAAATATAGCATCACTAGCGTGGTGGTAAAATTATACATATATACCTATATATGTACATATACCCGCAAATTTTGCGAGTCAATGAGAGTAGCATGGACTGGTGGTTAATTATTTGTATACATAAGCTGCCTGGCGACACGCAAGCATATGCTGCTGGTACCCATAGCAACGGGTGGTTGTGTGCGTAATCGGGTGATTGTCGTTTGCCCGGCCACCATACAAGCATAAAGCATCAAGCGCCATTTGTATTGAAAATTCGTAGCGTGCGGACGTAAACATGTCATCGGATGACGATTTTGTTTTCTTGTAACTGCAGTTGTTTTGGCGGAAAAAAAGAAAAAAAGAAAATTCTGGATGAAAAGTTTGCATGCAAAACGTAAACAGTTTACGCATGAGAACCTCTTAAAAGAGTTAAAAGCATCATGCACTCGCAGGTTTCAATAAACCGCAACGTAAAATCTTTTTCTTCCGCGAGCTTGCTCATTTCACGTTCTCACAAAACTAACACACTAATGCTTGTCAAACACGTTGGCAACGATCAAATAGACCAGCTGTCAAGCGAAAAAATCTAAAATTTTTGATTTTCATCAACGAAAGCCGACAACAAGTACGTGTGAGCACGACTACCCGTCGTTCGCGCCGATTGCTATGGTAACCACCCGTTGCTATGGCTACCAGCAGCATATGCTTGCGTGTCGCCAGGCAGCTATACATATATGAGCGTACTCACGATTTTGCAAAATCGTGAAAAAGAAACAAAGAGAAAAATATTAATAATACCTAATAATAAACCATTCGGTGAAGATGTTGGAAATGCGTTCCATACTTCTTACGTGTAAATTTGTAAATCAAGATAAAAGATTTTTCAGAAATAAGAATTTTTAGTACATATGAAATTTATGATGCAATTTATTGTTTGTTTCCTTTAGTTTTGTAAAATTGAAACCAAATAAATTCAAATGTTGAAGATTAAAATTTTTTATACATACTTTTAATTTTAATTTTTTAATAACTCGATATTAGGTACTAACTATAAGTTAGTGTGCACTCACATTTAACATATTTTAGGCTTAAGTATCCATATTAAATTCATTTAGGTTAAACTTTAAAACGTGTCTATGCGTGTGTGTGTGTTCATGTCAGTTTGCTTATTGGATTGAGGTGAAATATTTTATTTTTTCAACCATTAATCACTACCGTTATTCGTTTTTTGAATTCTTCTGACACATGTAGCCACATATTTGGCTGTGTATAGTTTATTGCACATGACTCCACTGTTCCCATGTAGAATCGTTCTGTAAAGCGAGTACATTCACTTTGAAATTAAAAATTATACCAAGGTATAGGGTATATGTAAGGCATGTATCAGCATTGCCAGTTTCAACAATCGCAGATTAGGATCACAGGATTAGTACCCAAATTCACTATTTTCCAACAATTGTTGGCGAAACTAGCTGACTTCAAAATATATAACTCATAATTGGATTTTTAACATGTTTTCCATATTAACTCAGTTTGTAATAGAACCTGCTGGATTTAAACAAAACTCCTCGGAATTTCTTCTTTATAAACCTAAAAAAGTACGGCATCCCAGGATTACCATCGTTGTATGTATATTCAATAGATGACTCATAGCTGTGTGAAGCCACAACTAAGTAACTAGCCTCTTATGTCCCAATAAGCATATATTTGAATTTTTTTTGAGATCAAATGCGTTTTCCAATTTTCAACATTGATTTTTAACTTGAGATCAATTGGAGAAACAGTCAATTCTCCAGGGAACATTTTTAATATGAAAATATTCTAACCACTTGAATGGGGGCAGAGACAGAGGGGGGCAGAGTTAAGCCCTGAGCATCCAGATTTGTGAAGCCCACTCTTGACGCATTGAACAGAATGCGACCGTTTAATATGAATTTTCTTCCAGCAGACGCAGCAGATCCAATCTCTTGGTTCGGGTTTGGGGTCAACCCCAGCCCGTTACAAGATAAAGTGGAGCAACCCCGCTGCAAGGGTTTGCTCCGAGGATGACAATTTGAGGGTGGGACATGACATATTAGACAGGGTTCCACTGAAATAACAGCCCTTGGCCGGGTAAAAAAAACACGGCTCATTCCGATACGATAGAACCGGCTGTTGTGGGAATGGGCTTACACTCGTCTTGGCGCTGGATTAGCAAGGAGGAGTTGGTACTAGGGGTCGGGAAGGGAGTTGCACACTGCTTGTTCGGCAGTATTAGTGCCGAGAATATGTGGCGGTGCTATGCTGGCGCGGGAAGGAAACTAATAAGTCTATGTGTGGAGGAGCTTAGCCCGTAAGAACTGCTCTTGTGCAAACATGTTTTACATGTAGCACATTGAATATAGGGTGAACATAAATATTCTACCACCAATCGCAACAGATCCAATCTTTTGTTCCAGGGTTGCTGTTGGATTATTAGTTGTGATCTATTGAAAGCAACCGTGAAAATACCATTGGGTTATACAAATATATGGGAAGCAACAACAAAAAATTAAGTTACCAGGCTGATATAAACGGTTTGAGTTGAAAATGCTTAAACAATAACTGACTCAATAGTGTGTAGAAGCTTGCGGAGCTAAAAATTTACATCATTGTGTATGACGCGGTAGAAAATGCAAAAAAAAAGAAACAGTAAACGTCAATGTTCAAAATGTCAGAAAAATTTGCAAATTAACCAACAGGATCAACACCCAACATACATCGAAAAAATATTTCTCCAGCCTTGGAGGTATCCATCGTTATTTTCAAAATTTTCTGCAACATTTGAGAATTTCTTCTCTGACGATAACATCGAACCTAGTCGGTCAGTGCAGGGGGGTTACTCTGCAAATGCTATTCGAAAGCTGTCAAATAACACACTTTTTTTCCAAATGCGAAAGAAATTTCTTTCAGGACATCGTAGATGGTAGATAAATTTGATCGGTGTGGATCGGCTCTTGGTGTCTTAGAGGCGAAGGAGTTCTCCACCCGTGGGATTTATCAAAGGCCGGATCTCTCATTACAGGCTTAACGATAGGTGGAAGCGTTTAGAGTCCTGCCGAGTGTCAAGCAGTCCCCAGTACCCCAGAAGAATTTATTCAGATTAAATGTGGTGATCATTAAAGGGCGCATGCGGCACGTATAGGCCTAGAACACAATACCAGAGGAAAATTTCGGGAGCGGAAGATACCAATTATCAAACAGTTATACTTTTCTTTATGCAGTGGTCGGAATTATGGACTGTGTCGAAAGAAGATGGGATGGAGTATTTAATAGCTAGTTTCTTCAGCACTGACTGAAGTGAAGTTTAGGCGGTTCATCGAAGCTTAGTGATTGAATAAGGCAGAGATTAGAATATGTTTTTTCATGAGATTCGGAACATAGCACGGTCACATCTGAATTCAAGCCGTCAGAAGGACTTTCCCCCCGATAGAGCTAGTATTGTAAAGAATTTATGTGTTATATATAGGTGTAAACGTAGCATAAATATGGGAATGCCATAGATAAGTAAACATAAAATATTTCTGAGCCTTGTATAATGATTAATGCTTATGATGAATTTGCTTCTTCATGAGATTCGGAACATAGCACGGTCACGCCTGAATTCAAGTCGTCAGAAGGACTTTCCCCCCGGTAGCGCAACTCCAGATAGAGCTAGTGTTGTAAAGAATTTATATGTTATATATATTTGTAAACGTAGCATAAATATGGGAATGCCATAGATAAGTAAACATAAAATATTTCTAAGCCTTGTATAATGACTACCAATCCAATTTCCAATAAAGAACTAACGAAAGGGGGCAACACGTTGGCAAAGTAATATATCCAATATAAAGGATCTGGTCTAAATTTTTGTTTCTAACTAATGAATTTCTTGCAAAAGGCTCTTAAAGTTATGCTTTTCTGAACCTTTAAAAAAAATTTCCAAAAATACAATTTATTATATTTTATCTTATCTTAGTATTTTTCTCATTCCAAAATCTGTAAGAAAACCACTCCAAAGCGCTTTTTAAGAAATATTAAGTTTCCTGGCGTGCCATTTCATGCACCCGAAAATTCGATACAGAAAATTTCAGAAATGCTTAAGTTTACAAACGTATAACTAAAAACTATGTTTTCTTTTTCATTCTTTTAAATGAGAAAAATAGGCCTTTTTCTTTATAAAATACACTTAAAAAAAAAAGATTCCCTTTTTACAGCTAGGAGAGTATTCTCTATCACTCAAATGCCAACAAATACTGTAAAACACAAGCGGTAGTGTTCTGCGTTAGTGAATCTCAAATAATAAAAAAGAATTTCCCGCTGGCAATCTGGAGGTAAAGGTAAGGAGCTACAAGGTGTAGTGGAAGCCCTAAGTGCGCAGGTGTAGGCCCTCAGTCCAGTGGGTGCAAAAGGTAACGTGCCTGTACATGCACATATTGCGTACAGGGCTACAAACATACTATTACCTACCTCGCAGTCAAGCAGTCGTTTCCAGAGTATTCGGAGAACAGCGTCACATCCATCATTCAACCGTTCGTGGTTCAGGAAAATGCAAGAGTCGCAGCAATGCCAGATAACGCCGTCAGTGCAGAACCCCGCGCAAGCTAGTCCAACGTACATTTATTCACCAGCGTTCGACAATTATCAAAACCATGAGTATATGTTATCACAAACACATATGTATAGACAGCTAGTCACAGCAGTTAGAGAGCGACACACGATAAAAGAGATCGCGTCTATTCTACCGAGTATTCGTCAATTCAATTCGTGCAAAGGATTGAGCTGCTAAGAGAAGTTTGTAACTGGAAAGACTCTTTGCTTACATTCGCCGTATTGAGTAAGCTTAAAGGTGTCACCAAGCAGTGGGCAGATGCGTTTGGTCGTGTATTCTAATTAGATTTCCCCATATGTACATAATCCTGCTGATGCACACATACCCTTGATAAATTCAAAAATGAGAAAATGATAGAGTTCTATTATAGAATGATTACAATAGGCCGTCGTGAATGAATTGACGACGCGTCAATTAATAGATACATAATTAGTTTTCTTTGGGTCGAAAATGTAAAGCGCTATTGAGTGCTTTGAACTTAGAAAAATGTACAGGTTTATTGCAATCATTACATAATATTACTGCCAGTGATATGTATATATTAGAGAACAAGTGGAACAGAGCAGAAGTTTATGCCACTTTGCTCTGACCGTAACAACGAGTTGAAAGAAGCAGAGTGAGGTAAAGTTGACATGCTACAAGTGTAAAGAAAGAGGGCACATAGCAAGAAACTGTGTACTACAAAAGAGTAGTGACACGAAAACCAAGGGTGGCAAGCCAGTAAATAGTCTTGAGAGTGCAAAAGCAGCAGAAGCATAAATACAAGAGTAGAAGAGGAAGAAGTGGCAGTTAACAAAATTCAAATTAAAGTGAAACAAAGAGAGTTGCTCAAGAGTGTTAGTATTTTGGGTAAAGAGGAAGTTCAATGCAATGTTTTGATAGATTCGGGTAATGCACAATAATTAGTGAAGAGATCGATTGCTAATAAATGCTGTGAGCGTTTTAGACCATACGATGAGAAGTTTATTGGGTTTGCAGGCGGTGAGGTAGCTTGCAAAGAGAAAATCGTAACGAAAATTAAATTTGATGAAGTGGTGTATGCAGCAAAATTATTAGTAATCGATGATTCGATAATGAAGTACGATGCGTTGATGGGAATCGATTATCTCTCAAAGGGTAAAATAGTTATCGAGGGTGGCATGTTTAGTATCAAGGCTATTGATCGCAGCGCAGTTGACGTAGGGAATGATTTGCAGCCAGGCCCGGAAAAAAAAACTAGTTGAGTTGTTGAATAACTATGGGCATTGTTTTGGGGAGAAATTACCTGAGCTAGGAAAATCTAAAAGTTTTAAAATGGATATAAAGCTAACAAAGAAACCATATAGCATTCCGATACCAAAACAGCAGTCGATAGAAAATATAGTGAAAGAATTCGTAAGTTTAGGGATAGTTCGTGAGTCTAAATCGCTGTAGGCATCTCCTATCGTTTTGGGGCAAAGGTCAAACGGAGAGGATAGGCTTTGCGTCGATTTCCGAGAACTCAATGCTATCACCGAAAAGCAACCAACAGTCGTTGGCAAATAAGAAATTTTTAACTACTCTCAATATGATGTCGGGATATTACCAGATCGAGCTGAAAAAGACATCAATGCCGTTCACCACATTTGTAACTCATAGAAGGTGGTCAGTTACGTTGATGAAGTGATTGTCGCTAGTAGTTCTGAAGATGACAATTTGCAATACTTGAAAGAATTCCTCGATATTATTGAACGAGAGGGGCTAACACTTGGCTTTCGAAGTGTGCGTTCATGAGGCGCACTGTGTCGTTTCTTGGACATGAGATAGATGAAAATGACATCAGGCCAGGCGCGTGAAAAACACTGGCCATACGAGATTGTCCTGTACTTCGAAACCCTTTAGAAGTTCGTCGTTGTATTGGGCTCACGGGTTTTTTCTGTAAATTCGTAAACGGGTACGCATTAATAGCCAGACCATTAACAAAGTTGACGAAGAAAAATTTCGAGTTTGTGTGGAGTTCGACATGCGAAGATGCGTTTAGAAAATGATAGATAAGATTGCGAGCTCACCGGTTCTCACTATGTATGATGTAATGAAAGCCCACGAATTGCACACGGATGCGTCAAATAAGAGGCTTGCAGCGATTCTGCTGCAGCAAGATGAGAATGACAATCTCAAACCGGTAGCATATTTTGGAAAAGCATGCGTAGGTGCAGAGAAAAGCTATCACGCATACGAGTTGGAGGTACTTGCTGTTGTCGAGGCATACCAACGACTGCGAACGTTCCTTTTGGGTAAGCATTTCACTATAGTTACTGATTGTCAAGCTATACCCAGTGCAAGGTTAACGAAACCGAATATCTCGAATATGATTACCAAGGATGCCATGAGTCTGACACCAATCGAGAAATCAGCACCAATGACTGCTAGTAACATACAATCACTGACAGTTGAAGATTGGGTATCAGTGATACAACAACAAGATGCGAAATTGAAATGATGACAGTGGTCATCGAGGCGTCGATGGGACTATGAATACAGCACTGAAATACTTTTGGTTCCCTCGCATGAGAAATTTTGTCAAATCCTATAATATATCGTGCATTGACTATTGCTACCACCGCACCTAAGCCGTAAACAAGGGGAGTTGTTCGGTATGGACATTCCAAAACTTCCGTTTCAAGTATTACACTTAGACCATCTGGGACCGTTCATTAAAAGCAAACGCGGGTACGAATATATTCTGGTGATAGTCGATGCTCTAACCAGATATACAATTATTGTTCCCACTAGGTCGACGAAAACGAAACCAGTAACCGACGCACTCAACCAGCTTACTTTATATTTCGGCCTGCCGCAGACGATAGTAATAGACCGCGGTACCGCATTCACGTCCACAACTTTTGCATCATTTTGCAATTCCAACAATATAAAACACATTAAAGTTGCCGTCCGTACGCCACGGGGAAGTGGATTAGCCGAGCGGGTAAACCAAGCAGTATTAAGCTATCTGAAACCATCCACCTGCGAGCCGAAAGATTGGGACATTCATTTGCGATCTTTGCAGTAATCCCTCAATACTAAGATAAATTCGACAACGAAAAATGCCGCAACAGACCTAATATACGACTTTCCACTAAGTGACATTAGCGGTAGTAAAATGCTAGCCGCAATGCAAGAGGTTAACGCGCTACTTCTAATTAATGGTCGCCGCAGTGAGGCCATTGGCAACATCGAAAACGAATAGAAAGAAAGGTTCGATAGCACTCTAAGCCAGTGAGGTATGCTGAAAATGACTTGGTCTTGTTGGCTGCTCCTCCTTATAGCTCCGGCAAATCACGAAAGCTCCAACCGCAATACAAGGGACCTTACGTTGTTAAGAAGGTCTTACGATTCAATCGATACGTCGTCGAAGACGTAGATGGGCATCAGTGCTCTCAGCGTAAATATTCGACAATTGCAACCAGACAACATGAAGCCACGGTGTTCATTATTCCCACAAATCGATGACGAATGTGATGAAGGCGAAGATTAACCAAATCGGGACGATGTTGGATGTCAGGAGAGGTCACCTTTAGTTTACGCATGAAGTTCCATCACTAAAATGTGCTCATTAACTATGTACTTTTCTCTCATTTATTCATATTTCTTTACTCACACTTACACATACACAGATGAGATGTACCTACAAAATCACTCTGCCCTCAGCGGAGTTAGTTCGGAATAAACCTTCAAACAATTAACAGGCCTTAATTCATTAAGCGGTCATTCAATCTGCATGGTTTGCTTTCTTTCCCCTTCCTTTTCTTATCTTTCGTTTAATTCCCTTTCCTTTCCTTTCCATTCATATCCCTTCCTTTTCTTTCCCTCCCTTTTCCTTACTTTCCTCTTCTTATCTTTCCTTTTTTTGCTTTCCTGTTCTTTTCCTTACATTTTCTTTCCTTTCCATTCCCTTCCTTTCCTTTCCCTTCCTTTCCATTCTTTTCCTTTCCTTTTTTTACTTTGCCTTTCCCTTCCATTACTCTCCTTTCCATTGCATTCCTTTCCTTTTCTTTCCCTTCCTTTTATTTCCTTCCTTTTCCTTTCCTTTGCTTTCCATTCCCTTAATTTCCTTTTCTTTAATTTTTTTGTCTATACTTTCTTTCCATTCCCTTCCTCTCCTTTTCTTTCCTTTCATTTCCTTACCTTTCCTATCCTTCCCTTCACTTTCTTTTAATAAACTTTGTTTTATTCTTTTTTATCTTATTTCATTTATTTTATTTTATTTCAATCAAATCAAATCACAAATACAAAAACAAAACAAACTTCGGTGTTTAATACTCTTTATGAGTAATCATTTATTTTGTTTTTGTAAACACTGTTTGTAGGTATCGGCAATGAAGTTTTCATACTTACTCATATTTTACATTGCTTGTTTAATGTCTCCAACAAAGCAACTTTTCGTGATCAATACAATAACAAAAACTAAAGCAAAAATGCATGACACGTTTGCTCACACAACAGACGCTATATAGTGCGAATACTTGTTTTTCATTGGTCCTTCTCCAACTCTTCGCACTCACAGTGAGAGCTGATCACACGAGTAATACAAAAACATGCATGACATGTCTACTCACACAACTACGACTTTATTGTGTCAATACATGTTTGGCATTTGTGTTAGTGTATTTTGAAACTAATTTTCCAATATTATAATAAATTTTCTTTTTTTAAGTTTTTTTGATTGACGACACTGCAGTTTGGCAATACCTATCCATAGATATATAATTGTTAATACCTTAAATGTATAGTTTGGCCATAAAGTGGGACAATTTTACCTCAGCTTGCGCATTTATATTATAGATTAAGCTCCTGTATTTTTTAATTAATTAGTGTGTAGTCCAGTGTTCTTGTGAAAGTTTATAACATATAATTTCTTCGTTGTTTTATACTTCAGTTCACTACAGGTTTTTAAATCTATCTAACACACATTTTTTCAATTACTTCCTGTCTTGTAACGGGCATATATCTATGTACCGCCAACATCGTTACCACGCCAACATCGTTAAACCACGTAAAGAGAAGGGATTAATAAGATAGGATATTCAACAATTGTAAAGCATAATGTACAACATTGTACATATCAATATTTTAATTACTTGTCCGGTATAGAATTCCATGTAACGGCGACGAGTTAACAAAACTTAAATTAAAGACAAGGATTTCTGGCCACAAGTCGAATATAAAATTAAGAAATGATGTTTCGGAAAACAAGACCGCCTTGTCGTCTCACTGTAAGGATACAGGACACTATCCTGATTTTTAATGTATCAATTTTAGAAAAAGATAAGTGAACAAATGCGACAGTGGTGCTTCGCTGGAGCGGCCGTGGCTCGAAAGCACCGCGGTCGAATTGTGATTTTGAAAAGAAATAAGAAAACGAGAATTCTCGTTATAATAAAGTGGCCGTATATTTGGATAAAATATAATTACAGACAATTGCTTTACCTTTTTAATATTTTGATGCGGTGGAAAATCCTGAGGTGGCCGTGACGATGTGACTGCGTTGAGTGTCGCTGAAGAAGTAGACGGTATTCTAATCGAGGACAACCGTTGAACCTGAAAATTATCCTCCGGTTTTAAGGAAGAAACTTTAAAAAATAAAACGCTGTATATTTCTTGCCAGGAAATTGTTTATATTATTTATTAAATAAAAACCGAGAAAAAGAAAACGATGCTTTTACGATATTTTATGCTTAAATCTAACCTTACATGCTGCATGCCCCCGATAGCACAAAGCCAAAAATAGCGCTTTGGCAATGAGCCAAACGACGCTGGTAGCGTGCCCCAGGTTACGACGCCGGCATATACGTCGCCCCCGTGCACGAGTTGTATCGGCGCCGCTGTATAGAATTGGGGATCTGCCAGCCCGATGTGCTGGTAAGGAGCAGCGATCTGGGCGTCCGCGTTATGCACCGGACTGATTCGGCGCATATGTTTCACGCACAGGCGGTGACAGTTTTGTTCTTCCCGTGCTTGCCGCGGATGCGGAGGAAGCAACCGCGCTCCCCGCCCGAGTAGGTGGTGTGCAGCCCTAGCTCTTCCGCCAGCCAGCGGTCGATGACTGTGCGAGGGGAGCATGCATCGAGAAGCGCACGAATGCGGTTATAAGTTTCAACGGCAATAGTAATAATGCCGACTTATATGAATGTCTAATAATATTATAATATTCTACTGAAATTAGTTGTTCGTTTTCCCGCACGGCACGGTAGCGACAAGTTGATTGCGGTTGTCACCTTATATTTCGATTCGCCACTGGCCCTCAAGCAGAGATTTATTTTTCATTCTCATTTGCCTGGTCGCCGTCATAAGTGGCGTTCCGTGCACACAGCGACATTTTCGGTACTTGGTTTCGGTACCGAGCTGGGTAGAGAGCGTGAATGTGGTGGATGTTAGGGTTTATTTTTTGTTGTTTTGTGGGCAAAACAGGCCTACCCCCTCCGAAAACAACAAAAAAAACAAAAGCCCCGAGGAAAATGAAAAAAAAAAAAAATTTTTTTCTTAGCTCGAAAAAAAAAACAATTTTTCCAAATTTTTTGTTTGAAAATTTATGCAAAGTTATTACTTTTGTATTTTAATATAAGCGGCATCTTCGCCGATCGGGTACGAACGTAGATTTCGTCGACCTATTTACCCCGCAGTGAATGGGACCGATTTTCGCACATCGGGTTTTCGGTACCCGTTGACCAAAAATATAGCATCACTAGCGTGGTGGTTAATTATTTGCACACATACATATATGTGCGTACTCACGATTTTGCAAAATTGTGGAAAAGAAACAAAGAAAATTAATTGATTGAAACAATTCATAATTTTCTTGTTTCCGGCACGCGTGGGTCAGCAGCAGAGGTAAGTAACATTGTTTAAAAGTTCAAAAGCTTTTTAAATGTATTTAACCAAATTTTTTTTCTTTTTCAGATGCACAAACGGTAAATGGAGATGCTGCTGTGGAGGATCGCCTGCCGGCGCATGGAAATATATTGGGGAAGGTAAGTGTATATTAGCGCTGCCCGAAACTCTGTATCGGTTCGGTAGCAGCGCAAATTACTTAGGAACAAAAAAAATGTGTCTCACACGCTGTGGCGGCCGGTGCATGCTTTGCGACACATTTTGTATGTATAAGCATATATGTACGGAGATTTCTATGCAAATACTAATGGTTTTCTTTCTTTTATTTTCAGGTGATCGAAATTTTTATGCAATTTTACTTGTAAATATTCAATAATTGAGTCCATATCATGAAGACGCAATAAATCGTGTTTATGTAAATAGAGTATAGTGGCAGCCATGGCGGTAACAGCCCGTTCACCTTCCAATAGATAACAATTGCGACACAAAAATCATTTAATCGAGTATAGAATCGCATCAACATTATGTTTCAGAAAATGTTGATGTAATTGGCGCATCATTTTCGATAATATACGATCATGATGTTCCAGGAAACTCGTCAATTTGGGGAAGCCCTCAATAAATAAACCATGCATAGCATATTCACGATCAATTATCAATTGATTGAGCGCCCAAAATGCTTCCTCCTCTTGCATATACAATAATAGTGCACCAGCCAAACATGCCATACCCAGACAATAACCCAATTCTGGATTATATATACTATAGGTATTTAGCACATTAAATAGAGAGCATTGTTTAACGCTATACCGTTGACGATAATCGAGATTATCACAAAATTTACGATTCACATCGGAATCAATTTGTCGCACCTCAGTCGAATATTTGCGTGCCAATGATAACATCGAAGCATATATATCACGATTAGCTGCTATTAATTCGTCAACATTCAGTAATTTTTTCCACGCTGGCCAACGCATACGATCTGGTATACCTTTGAAAACGCGTCTACGTATTTTATCATTATGCGGATTTCAATTGGAAAGCATTTTTACCCATTTTTTATCACGCTCCAATTCAATTTTGGTACGTTGCAGCTCCTGTGAATCGCGGGTTTCGGGTAGGCGGGAATCATACATGAAGGCATATTTGTATGTAATATGATAAATTTCAAATGTGGGATTCTCCCAGGGGTCCACCACATTCGCCGGATCCAAACCCAGTGAATAACGATTGAAAAATCGCTTCACGTTCATCGGCAGCTCGTTGCAGTAACGCCTCTTGTTCATCCAAAGCGGTTGTTGTACTTTTGCTATTGACATTGTGGCTTTTTTGTGTTGGTGCATCACCTCCAGTTGGTGGTGCTGCTGTTGCAACAATTGCTGTGGGCACTAAATCGGTTGTGTGACTGTTTGGATTTATGTGCGTAATCGTTGTATTTGTGGTTGTTGCTGTTGTATGATTATTGTCGACGGCGGGTGTAATTGCGGGCGGCAAGATATTCGTCATCTTATTCACATTGCTGTTAGTGTTTGTAATATTGGCGCTATTGTTGCGATTATATGCGGTATAGCAGATGGATCTGAGAAGGGTACCGGTGAGATAGCAGGAGTTACGATAGCAACTTCTGTTTGAGTTAATGGTGCCACCACTGGCAATGTTTAGCGAATTCTGGCAAAGCTTGCAAATCGTGTGGTAAAATGCGTACATCATCTGTATTGGCTATGGTTCCAAAGTCAATGAATATCACACGGTATTGTGGCTTCGTACCAGTCTCACTCTTGAAAGCGTCGACGTGGAAGTGCAGCACAAACATACCCAAGATAAAATAGTGAGTTATAATTGTCAATATAAATGATGCAAAAATGATGTGCTTGAAATCTAGACAACGCACAGAAGTTAATTCTGGCACTATGTTATAAAATATGCGGTTTATTTTGTTCTCCCACCAGTTTGATAGTAGATAGAGTATGATAGGATAAACCAGCACAGCATGTGATATAAGGTGCTTTCGCAATGCTAAACGTATTTCGTTGGCAACTTGTGTACACACCGCTAAACGCTGCGTACAACCACAAGCACAACTTGATAGCAGCAGCACTATAAATGGCCATTAAACTGTAGTTTGTTGGCGCACAACTGTAATATAAAAACAGTGTAAAAGTGTTTGAGTCGCGCTTCAAAAAAATAGCCCTTAGTCGGTCCAACACCGGCTACGCGGTCCACAGTATTTCTGCGCAGAACACACTTTTTGCACCTTTCGGTACACCCTAATCTGTGATTACAACAACCACATGAAATGACAGAAACTTTCCAACTTTGATTGCAAATATCTCTTCCCTGAAACAAAAACTCGAAAATCCGCTTCCGGATTATTGTTACCGAGGTCAAAACGCGTCTTTTGATACTTTCCCGATAATTTCGGACGTGTTTTAGCAGTTGTCTCCTAAAGGAACAATTACCAAAATTTTTATCCAATGTCGTTTGCTTTAACCCGTATAAATTTTACTTTGCTTTATTTTATTTTTTTTTTAATTTAATTTAAATTTGGAAAAAAAGATTGCATTAAAATACATGGTACGCAAACAGTTTAATTTGCACAGTGGTACCAATACGAATTTATTCCTAACTGCTACAGGGATTAGAAATTTTCGCAGTAGAATTTATTATTATTTATTGCTACTAAAGATATCGCAAGCTAATAATTCAACTTTGAATGCATATCATTCGCAATCCCCTGGTCCTTTATACAGAAAAATACATACTCCTATCAACTGAATTCCACCAGCAACAATTTCAGTATGTATGTGGCAATCGTTAGGTGTGTTCGGCTAGAAATCTTGCAAAACTTTTTTTTTAATTTTGAACTCTTAACATTTTTCAATTACCGACTTTCAAAACTCACTGATTGCGTTACGTCCCAACAATCTGTAAATGTTTTTCAAAATAATTTAAAGTAAACTTGCTACAATAAGCGATATGTAGGCCTTTTCAGTTTTAATTTATTTGAAAGTTTCAGGTAAACTTTTTTATAAACTTCAAGAAAAAACTGTTACCAATAATTTCAATTAAAAAGGAAAATTCAAATTTTTATAAAAATTCAGAAAAAACTATTTGTCAGTTGGTTTTTTTTTTTGCTTTTCAACTTAAAATATTTCCAATTCTGTGTTTGGAAGCTGGCTTGAGGTGAACTAGTTTTAAATAAAACGCAAGTTTTTTTCTTTTAATTCGATATATTTCGATTACCCACGGTAATCGTCATCAGGAATTTTTTCACTGTAACAAAATATAAACACAAAATATAATAACAATTCACATTCAGTTTTTTAAAAACAAAAATTTTTCAAAGACATTCACTACATACATTTATTTCAACGTCCGCATCAGTTGACGTGGTGTTTTACACTGGTTTTTTTGTTTGTCAACAAATGCCTAAACAAGTGTGCAGAGTTCGTATCAATGTCGCTTTTGTAGTTGATTCGGTTGTTTGTTGGTGTATTTATAATATGCAGCATTTCCAAAGTAAATCTCTTGCTGTAATGCTGTTCTTGTTGGAGAACGGTCGCTTTGTCGAAGCTCGGTGTGTGGGAGTTTTTGGCACAGTGGGCCATGAGTGCTGTTTTATAGTTTTTATTTTGATGGCAATATTTGTAGTCTGATTTATGTTGTGATAGTCGTGATTTTAATTTTCCTTTGGTTGTCCCCACATATATGCTATCACATGGTTCATTTTCTTTTCCATTGCACGGGATTTAGTACAATACGTTACTTTTTTCTAAAGGCGGTATTTTTGTTTTTGTTCTATTAAACATATGTTTTAGCGTATTAATTGGTTTATGGGCTATTTTTATCTCTTCTGTGTTGTAACAATCTGATTTTACTAAACGCTCTGACAACTTTGGTACATAAGCTACTGACTTGAATATTTTTGTGGTTTTTGATTTATCTTGATTATTTTCTATTTCATATCTTCTTAACAGGGTTTTAATAATATTATTGGGAAAATCATTGCTTTTTAATAATATTTTAATTTCATTCTTGATCTCCGTGTGGTAAGTGTCATCTGTTATCCGTAACATTCGCCGTATACAGCCCATTGCTGTATTTATAATCATCGTCTTTGGATGCTTTGAGTTAAAATTGATGATTCGTCCGCTTGATGTGGGTTTCTTATACCACGTTAGTTTCAGTTTATTTCCTCTTCTAATAACCATTGAGTCTAAATAAGGTAATTTTCCGTCGTCCTCAAGTTCTGTTGTAAATTTTATATTTTTATTGAAGGAATTTAGTGTGTCAAGTGTGCTTTGTACATCATCTTCATGTATTACTGCAAATAGATCGTCCACATATTTTGTCAGGAATCTAGGTACACGCGCTAACTTTTTAATTGTGTTGTCTAGTAATTCTTCCATTACAATATCGGCTATTACTGGGGAGGTTGGTGATCCCATCGGCAATCCTTTTAGCTGGGTGTATACTGTGTCGTTGAATTTAAAATATCTGTTCTCTTCTATGCAAAACTTAAGTATTTCTATGAACAGTGTCTTTGGTATATTTGTGTGTTTCTCTATTGTCGTCCATTTACCTTTTATAATGTCCAGTGCTAATTGTGTTGGAATACTGGAAAAAGAGATACTACGTCAAAAGATACTATTTTTTCTTCGTCAAAAATATAGGTGTTATTGATTTTGTTTTTAAATTCCTGGGTATTTTTAACGTTGTATGCCGAATTAGCCGTTATATTTTTCAAAATGTCTGCTACATATTTACATAGGTTATGTGCTGGTGATCCGGTGGCTGAGCATATTGGCCTAAGTGGTGTTCCTTCCTTGTGTAATTTTGGTAGTCCATAAATCCTTGGCGACAGGGCCGTTGTTGTGGTAAGTTTGTTTCTTCCGATCTTTGAAATTAACTCTAATTTATAAATTTTATAGACTGGACTATTGTTTTTGCTCTGTAGTCTAGATGTGGGATCCTGTCTTTGTATCCTATACATTGTCAAGTCGTTTAATATATCTTCCATTTTCTTATTATAGTCACATATTTCCATTGCTACCGTTTTGTTGCCCTTGTCAGAAGTTAAAATACGAATATTATCATTTTTGCTCAGAAATTTCCGCGTCCGTCCTACTGTGTCTATTATTGCACGATCTATTGCACTTTGCCTATTTCTTGTAGTATGCTCTTTTATCAGTAAAGATAATTTTGTTCTTGCTTCCTCTTGTTTCTCTTTGACTTTGATTGTTTGTATGATATCCTCTCCATCCGCTATATATTTAAATAAAGGGAACTGTTTGTTTTCAATTGGAAGAGCAAACTTTGGACCTTTTGACAAAAGCATTTTTACATCTTGGGGAAATTCGACGTTTGTTGTATTAACGAACCACTCTTCATTTTTGTTGTCGTCGAATAAGAGGTGGTTCCGACTTTTTCGTAGTTTTTCATACTTCGCTTCTTGTCGCTGCTTCACTGTTGTTGTTAGTTTCTCTGCGATTTTTGTCTCAATTTGCAATAATTTTTCAAAATCTTCCGCGCCAAGATGTTCCTTAAGTTTTGTTGTTATTTGCTCCATCTGCTGTTGCTGTCTTTTTAATATGTTGTGTTTTTGTTTTATTAGAAGACTTAGTATTTTTGTGTGAAAGTAATGTGTGTGTCTATCTAAGTTTCTATCTATGTCTGTTTTTTTGTTAAGCTCAAATATAAATAAGCTATTTCATCTGGTTGTACATTTTATGAAATTGGGAACTAATTTAGATTTCCTGCATTTAAAAGAAATTTAAGACTACATTTTTGTTTTACCACTTTCTTTGATGTATATTGAAATTTATTTATTAGTGCTCTAGAGTTGTTGTAGTTTTTTTTCATTACTGCATACTCCATTTTTGTCAAACAAGATTTTATATGAGAATGACGGCTAAGAAGCAAAAATCATGGCTCCATCTTAACCACTTCCGAAAACTGGTAATAGTTGGTTTATTTGATTGCAATATCTAACTAATATACAAAATATGGTTTGAATAAAGTTTAAAAAAAAAACTTTTAGAAAGCCTTCTTTAAAATCTTTCTTGTAGGTTTAAATTAATAAGCTTTTTAATAACGTGTCGTTTCAATTAAAAAACGTTTATTTTCAAACGGTTTATAAGCGAAAAATCTGAATTTTGTGAACTTAATACTTATTTCGGAAAGCCTTTTAAAGATTTATTTTTAGTTTACTTTGCTTGTTGGGGTGAGACACATGCATTTTCTCCCATATTCGATTTTGAAAAATATTTCTATGCCATGCATAATATTCCACTAAAATAAGTCAAAATATTTCTTTACAAAAAGTATTGAAAAATATTTGTTTGCCATTTTGCAAAATTTTCCTTTGAATGTTGGAGCCTAATTCCTCCGATTGTTTTACGGTTTGCTTTTCCTGCTTCGCAGCGATCTCCCCCCTCGGTATTGGTCGGCACCGTTATGTGTATACATGTCTTGTTGTTTGATAGATAGATGTCGATACCCTTTGGAACATACTAATGTTTGTCCTAATTTCAGGTACGCGAGCAATTGCGGTATTGCGTTGACGATGAGCGGTAAGACTCCAGCGCGCCACTAGACAATATGGGATTAGAGCTAGAGCCGAGATTCCAAAGATAGGGGTGAGAAAAAAAAATATTTTTTTTTTTCATATGTATATTTGTTTCCCCAATGAGCATTTTTGTAAATGTTTCAAAATTTAAAGTTAAAAATAATAAGTAAAGGGGTTGCGATATGCAAGCCCGTTTGGTTTTAAAGTTTAAAGTGTAAAGTAACCACTTCCGTAATATGTTAATAATTGGTTTAAGTTGCAGCATCAAGTTATGATTAGACTTTATTTGTTTATTTCGGGTAGCTATTAAAACATTTATTTGAAATTTACTTTTGCTTGTTGGGTATTCACAATGGGGGATGTATACGGGGGTGGGACCATCTGCTACCAACTTGTCGTGGCAGATAGATAGCTTTCCGTGGCAGTTTGGTTCGCCCTTCTGCGTTGGGCTTTCTTTGGCCTCGATATCGAGTGAAATTGCGTTTTATGTGGCAGAATGGGTCGCCCTTCTGCGTTAGGCTTTCTGGTGTCCTCGTTAAGGGTAGCGAGTGAAGGGTGGAAAAATTTGGGGAAGGGGGTGTCGAAGAGGGAGTGGAAGGTTAAGATGAGCCAGCGGGCCTCTCGACATCCATTCCCTCCATAGAGAGCTGAATCAGCTTGACCAACGGTCTTCTGATCTGACCCTTTTCGGTCGCAAAGTCAACGACACGAACCCGGTTATCTTCTACGTTGGTAACTCGACCGAGCCTCCATTCGTTCGGGAACAAGTTGTGTTCTTTGATAACAACGAGATCCCCCACCTTCATATTCTATTTCACTCGTTTTTGAAGTTCGGATAAGTATTCCACTTTCCATCGGCTGCAGAAGGTTTGATGAAGAGCTTTGAGCTTCAGCCATCTATTGATAATGGAGGCAGGGCTCTCATTCACCTCTGGTTCTGGTGGAGCTAGAAGATGACTTCCAGTTGGGAAGTGCCCAGGGGTTAATGGTTCCAGATCCGCGGGCTCATTTTAGGCTGGACTAAGTGGCCGCGAGTTGAGGCATGCCTCAATCCGGCACAATAGCGTGTGGAATTCCTCATGCGTTAATTTATGAGGCCAGGGTAACTTGCTGAAGTGGCTTTTGAAGCTCTTCACTCCCGCCTCCCAGAGTCCGCCCATAGGTAGAGCCCCGGCCGGAATAAAATACCATGTCATGGCTTGATGGCTATATTTGGAAATAGTCGTATCTCGGGCTTCCTAGATAAATGCGTTAAATTCAGATCTTAAAGATCGTGAAGCTCCGACAAAATTAGTACCATTGTCGGAGTAAATGTTTCTCGGACATCCTCGTCTAGCAATAAAACGCGAAAAGGCTGCTAGAAAGGATGGAGTACTAAGATCATTGGTCGCTTCCAGATGGATCGCTTTAGTCGCGAAACAAGCAAAGAGGCAAACGTAGCGTTTATACAGAAAAAAAAACATTTTTGAAATTTAAATCTTTATAAAATAATAATCTTTGGTTAGGGTAAATTTAAGCAACATTTTTCATATTGAATGAATTTGGAATAAAACTGTTATACAGTGTTCGTCGTTATTTAGAAGGCATATAGGAGGTTAGGTAAGGGGCCATCGAGATTCGGTTTTGTGCACCAATGGCCATGGTAGAGGGTGGGTCAGCACCAGGGCGTGGCAACAACACCCGCGGTGCCCCCTTATATTGTTCGCCCTTTTTATTGTACGTATCTTTTTATTTTTCAGCATGGTAAGCGGTCATTTCCGGTTCGTTTTCAGTTTTCAGGTTTTTTTTCTAGTTGATTTAAATTTGTCTGTTCTTTCTTTTGCATTCGTTTTATTTCAATTCTAGTTTGTCTGTTTTTTCCCCTTTTCCGTTCGACTTTATTTCAATTTCCATTTCGGTTAAATTTTAATTTTGATTTTATTTTAAATATTTTTTTAAATTTAATTTGATTTTCTGTTTTGTTTCGGGCTTTTGAAATTTAAATGTCAACGGTCTGTCCGTGGCATCCGGGTTTAACCGGATGTTGTTTTTATAGCTGTTTTGCGCGGTTTTGTGCATTTTAGCTGTCGTGAATTATTTTCGAGGTGTTAAAAATAGCGTTAATATATTTGCAAGTCTTTTAGCGTTTGGAAAAAGTAAAAAAATTAGTTTTGAGCTTTTTGCATGTAATTTAGTGCAAAATACGGTGAAAAGAGAAGTATTGCAATATTTTATCACCATCAAGGGTCAGCTGTTTAGCGGCGTTTAAGGAGAGTTACAGACTCGCATTTTCGTTAAGAACAAACGCCATAATTTGGCGATAAGCTTACCGCTCGGCGCGTGGTTAAAAGTTACAGAATCGGGCTACTGGTGTGATTAACTAGTGGAGTGTTTTTGAGTTAGGGATGGTACATACTTGGGAGTGTTTCGCACACTGCCCTCCACCTCCTGATCAGACATATTGCCCGAATCAAATGCAGCTAGCCTTTCCAAATGGACCACCTTCAGCTTATTCCGTAGGCCTCTCAATAGTTTTTATACGCTTCATGACTTTGTATGGGCCTTCCTAGTTACATTGCAACTTTGGAGACAAACATTTCTTACGTTGTGGGTTGTATAGCAGCACTAAATCTCCTTCCGTGAAACCTTCCGAATTTATTGCTTTGTCGTACCTGGCTTTCATCTTATCAATCATGGTCTAAACTCGTGGCCTACAAGGTCGTGAATTTCTCTCACTTCCTCTTCCAAGACGCTAGTGGATTTCCGAGCGTTTATTCTGGCATCATCAATAATCCAAAACTTAAGTCAGCAGGCAACAAGATTATTTGCAAAAATCACCCTTGCAGGTTCTGACCTGTTGTCTCATGTACTGAAGAGCGATATGCCATCAGGAACAAGGAGATGTGAGTATACCAATCCTTATGAAACCGATCCAATGCTTTCTTTAGGTGTTCTTCCAATGTTCCATTGAATCGTTCCACCATGCCATCTGACTGAGGATGCAGTGCAGTAGTTCGAGTTTTCCGAATGCCCAATGTCTTGCACATTTCATGGAATACAGCTGATTCGAACACTTCTTAGGACTTAGTTTCAGAACAGCACCAGCTATTCTTTGGAAAACTTCCTCCAAGTTCTTTAGGTGTTCCTCAAAGCTTTTTCCCAGCACGATGATGTCGTCGAGGTAAACCAAGCATGTTTGCCAGTGCAATTCTTTTAGTATCTGGTCCATGAGTCTCTCAAAAGTAGCTGGAGCATTGCGTAGCTCGGAGGGCATTACTGTAAATTGCCAAAGCCCTTCTCCATGCTGACGGCCGTCTTCTCTTTATCTCCATCCTTTATTTCCACTTGCCAATAGCAGCTTTTCAAGTCCAGTGTGGAAAACCATTTCGCGCCAGATAACGAGTCCAGATTATCGTCGATTCTTGGCAATGGATAACTTTTCTTCTTCGTTACGTCGTTCAATTTCCGGTAATCCACACAGAACCTAATTTTTCCATCCTTCTTTTTCACTAGTACTACCGGTGAGCTTCATGGACTAGCTGATGGTTCCATCACGCCGTTAACGCTCATTTCTTGTATAATCTCCCTTACCACTTGGCGTTTGGCCAATAGAATACTTCGAGGAGCTTGGTGGATTGGCCTTGCATCACCAGTATCCTTGTCAAATATGCTCGAGTACTTTGTTCGAAGTTGCTTTCCCTTACTCTGATGGTCTTTTTCGAGCCCTTCCGTCCCCGCCGTGATATCATCTGAATCTCGCTGTTTAGGCGAGATGCCTAAAGTCTTAAAAAATGGGCCACCCTAATGTAACTTTAGCGCCCTTCCAATCACTCACACCAACCCACCCACCTGTGTGGGCATGCATGCATATTCGTGTTTTGTCAGCACACATATACATGCGTGGGGGTGTGCATGTGTGGGTTCACCTCCCCTTAAAACCGGAGGATGATTTTCAGGTTCAACGGTTGTCCTCGATCGAAAAACCGTCTACTTTTCCAGAGACAGTCGACACGATCATATCACGGCCAGCCCAGGATTTTTCGCCCGCACCAAGGTAAACTAATTGTTTATAAATTATATTTTTTATAAATATACGGCCACATTTTTTATAACGAGAATTCTCGTTTCTTTTTTCTTTTCTATTTCGAGCACAAATTCGACCGCCGTGCTTTTGAGCCACCGCCGCTCCCAGTTAGCACAACGCTCGAATTTACATGGTCCATCTCCCCGTCTAGAGACACCAGCATACAGTCCACAACAACAACAATTGGAGTAATAATTGCAAAGAATCTAATTTGTATTACCAGAAGCTGCCACACAATAAAGGAGAAAATACTCAATATTGTTCACACTCTGCCGCAATCACAAATTACACACAACTCTGCCATACACTCTGCGCAATTACAAAAAGCGAACAACTCTGCCATACACTCTGCCACATACCACAACAAACAACACCAACTTTATACAACAAATTCGGCCGATCACCACATCAAAGCACGTAAGTTGTATATTTCTTGCCACTTACTTTTTTTTTTGTGTGTTGCATACAATTGTATAAAAGTGCCGCCCGCGAGTGTAATCAAACGTAAGTGCGATTAGTGAATATTTAATAATAGTGATTTTTTTTTGTTTCGGTTAAGTGCTTTAGTTTTCTTTAAATTTTAAATTAAATTAAACGCTTAAAAATCCTTGTGACTATCCGGATTATCCCCCCACCAGTGGTAAGGTTTTTTGGACACAGCGCAAGGCAAGAGGTAACATAACCTCATTTTCACAATTAGTTCACTTAGCCTTTCGATCTTCAGTTTTTGTTTTTTCCACTTGTTTTTTTTCGTAATATACAGAACAGAATTTTAATCGAAGGCTAGTTTTATTATTTTCTTATAAAATTCACTATTTTTATAGCACTTTTCTTTGTTTTCACATTTCTTCATTTAATATTCACTTTCGCTCGTTTGATACACCGCGCACTTTATCTGTGTTTGTTGTGTATTTCTTTATTGCGGCAACACATACACACATATATACATATTCCCCTTATACGTGTGGGTGGCGAGTAAGTCACAAAGATTTTGTTTACATTTTTGCGTTTGTAGCAAACAAATATTATTATTATTATTATTATTCGTCAGACAAATCGGCCAAGTCTGCAATATAATTCAAAAATTAACAATAAATAAAAATAATTGAATTAAATTATACATTAATTGAGTTTACTACAATTTTATTGAGGGTGGTTTGTTTTTCCTGGGTAAAATACTGCCTTTACCTTTTCTATTCAGCATTTTTCTTGTACGGTTGAGCATTTCATCGTACCTTCAGCTTTCTTTTTTCGGTTTTGTTTTGATTCTACAGATCCTCTAAGTCCAAAATATGGAAAGTTTCATTAGGCTGGCTGATTCGATTTTTGAATTCGAATCAGACTACAATGAATTAGAGGATTCAGTCCACAGCAAGTACACTCTTGGGCTTCAACAAGAGGACTTGAAGGCAATGTGGAGGAAAACCAGAACGGCTTATGACGACTTACTAAATTCAGATAAGTTAGAGGCCACTGGTATAGTTTCTGTCAAACAGAAGTATAAGAGATCATATGCAGTATATTTACGCTGCATGTCAGATATGGCTACACCCCAAGCGACATACAACAAAACAGAAAATTAATCTGAAGAAAAGCCCGAATTTGAACATAGTATCCGCCTGCCTCCATGTGATACTGAAGTTTTCAAGGGCGATTATCTGTCATGGCCAACATTTCGTGACATGTTCACGGCTATATACATCTTAAATAAACGCCTAACACCAGTGGAGAAATTGTTCCATCTGAACAATAAGACACAAGGTGAGGCAAAAGATATCGTGAAAAAATGTCCACTCACGAACGAGGGATTTGATACGGCCTGGAGAAATTTATGCGAGAGATACGAAAACAAACGTATCCTAGTAAACTCGCAACTCCAAATTTTATTCAACTTGAAAAAGGTAGAGAGTGAATGTGGTAGCGCGATTAAAACACTTCAGCGCGAAATAAATAATTGCCTTTCGTCCCTGCGAAGTCATAAAATTGACACGTCGAACTCTCTCTCTCTCTATGGCGCGATATACAACAGGTATATCATCATAAACCTCCTAAGAGATTTTTGCGCCAAGCTTCTCTTCCAATTTGTGGTGTGCCGATTTGAATTTTCCCTACAAATTGGTGGGACCTACAGTTTTTTGCCGACTCCGAACGGCATCTACAAAGGAGACGAATTTTTGCTGAGAAGCCTGTCATGGCAGAAATACACTCGGAGAGTTTGCCAAACCACTGCCGAGGGGCGACCCCGTTTTGAAAAACTTTTTTCAAATCACTTTTGATGTTACCTGTACCAGGGCTTGAACCATGGACCTTCGGTGTGGTAGGCCGGCAACACTACCTTCACACCACGGCGGCCGCACGTCGAACTGGGACGCAATTATAACGTATTTGTGTTCGACGAAATTGCCGGAAAGTACGCTTGGTCTATGGGAGCAAAGCATAGACCACAAAGTGGAAATATCCAAGTGGGAGGATATGGACAAATTTTTGTCCAACCGCTTCCAGACACTCGAAACCGTGTCTGGGTTCATAGGGAGTTCTTCGAAAGTGCAAAAGCCGCAAAGTACGCGGATTGCCAACGAAACCCCTGCAAAAAGACTTGGTACATACCAAGCAAACGTGACTAAACTACTGTGCACAAAGTGCAAATCGAATGCCCACAGATTACGAAACTGTCCCCGTTTTCTCAAATTAACTCCGGTGGAGAGAATTAACTTGGTCAAATCCACCAAAGGCTGTTTGAACTGCCTATCCCCAGGACATACTGTGTCGAAGTGCACCAGTTCTTATGACTGCAACAAGTGCCACTCTCGACATAATACGCTCCTGCATGCGGAGTCTCTTCAGACGCAGGCAACCACCAGCCCTAATCAGTATCATGCTGATAATGCTGCCTCAACTTCAAAACAGGCACAAGAGAGACGGGAAGCTGAAAAATCTGTTTCGGCCATAAACAGAAACGTTAAATCCTGCCATGTGCATTCAAGCGCAGGTGTGCTGCTAGGGACAGCTCGAGTAAACATTCATCATAATGGTACAGACTTCCCAGCAAGAGCACTGATTGATTCTGGTTCGGAGTGCTCGTTTATGACAGAACGACTCAAACGCAGAATCAATTTACCGGCAAAAAGGATGCATGCTCAAGTTTCGGGCATCACTAATGCCGTCTCAGCTCAAGTCAAGGAGGCATCCAATATTGAACTCCGTTCACCAGTGGACCCTTGCTTCAGCTTAACAACATCAGTTCTAATTCTAGCCAAACTAACTGGGAATCTGCCATCCTGCCATATCGATGCTACGACTATGCAGGCTTTCCCAGACTTAGTCTTGGCAGATAAGCGATTCTACATCAACGAGGAAGTTGATATTATACTTGGCGGAGACGTATACCCGCAAATTATATTGAGTGGGCTGAAAAAGAATGTACTTAGTACACTTCTCGCCCAAGAAACGGTGTTCGGTTGGATATTAACCGGGCGCATAGAAGCACCGAATCCAACCAGAAATATAGTGTCCTTTTACAGCGAAGTTGCTTTGGACAAAAAGCTGACCGCATTCTGGGAGTTGGAAAATCTTCCAAGAAACAAAAGCCCAAACGCAGATGACAAGTACTGCGAAGATTTATATAGAGAAACTACGAGTCGTAGAGAGGATGGAAGATATGTCGTCTCTCTTCCATTCAGACAGGACTACCCAGATCAGATAAACATAGGAGGGTCTCTTAGGCGGGCGTGTTCACAATTTTTTAGAAATGAGACACGGTTAGCAAAGAACCCGGAATTAGGGAAAGAATATATAAGGGTCCTGTCTGAATACGAGACATTAGGGCATATGCGAAAAGTTACTGCCATTGTACCAGCCGATTCGGCGGACAATTACTTTTTGCCCCATCACGCCGTAGTAAAGGCGGAGAGTACCACCACTAAGGTACGCGTCGTATTCAATGCGTCGAGCCCAACGGCAAATGGCACAAGTTTGAACGACATTCTCCTGCCAGGCCCAGTACTACAATCAGATCTTCCAGTACTTATACTGCGATGGAGACTATATCGCTTCGTTTTCAATAGTGACATCGAAAAGATGTATAGGCAAATTTGGATGAGCGATGATCACGTCAAATTCCAACGGATTATTTACCGAACATCGCCTCAAGAACCCATAAGCCTTTACGAGCTGAAAACGGTCAATTTCGGGGTTAATTGTGCGCCTTATCTGGCAATTAGAACCCTTTTACAACTAGCAGATGAAGTAGAGAGTTCTTACCCTACAGCATCTAGCATATTAAGGGAAAACATGTACGTAGATGACGTACTAGCGGGGGGACACACACTCGCATCGGCCATTAACGCGAGGAATGAGATTCGACAAGTCTTACTCTCCGCGGGCTTCCCACTACGAAAATGGACTTCGAATACTGAGGAAATTCTCAACGACATCCCAATATCGGATCGGCTGACCGAGGACTTTCTGGCATTCGAAGATACCAGCACCGTTAAGGCATTGGGCATAAGATGGAATGCCCATTCAGACCTGTTTTACTTTAAAGCAGGGTCACTAGAAGAAAGTGAAAAGTTAACAAAGCGAGCGATTCTATCCGCCATCGCCAGACTCTTCGACCCTTTAGGATGGCTTGCACCAATGGTCATTGTGGCAAAAATTTTGATGCAGAACATCTGGTTAGAGGGCACCGATTGGGATGAACCAGTTTCGTCCAATACATTGGAACGATGGCAAAACTTCAGACATCAATACCACGAAATCGACAACATAAAGATACCACGATGGGTAAACTTTTCACCAGAAGATGATGTCGAAATACATGGATTCTGCGATGCTTCGGAAAAGGCATACGCTGCAGCTGTCTACATGCGAGTCAAAAGCAATGATGATATCTTCGTGAATCTACTCCTTGCCAAAACCAGAGTAGCACCAGTGAAGACCATCTCACTTCCGCGTTTGGAACTTTGCGGAGCAGTACTGTTAGCGGAAATGATGGAATCAATATTCCGAAACATCAAACTTGGACCAGTGAAACAGTATCTATGGACGGATTCCACCATCGTTTTGGCATGGATAAGGAAACCACCCTGTTCCTGGTCAACATTCGTCGCACACAGGATTACAAAAATCATCGACCTAGTCGGCAGCAAGGACTGGCTTCATGTCAACTCGGAAACGAATCCAGCAGACTTAGGAAGCAGAGGACTACCGGCATCGGATTTGGTCAACAATTCTTTGTGGTGGCAGGGACCTTCTTGGCTACAAGAAGACAATTCCCAATGGCCAGTACAAGAAAAGGAGTATAATACATCCGTGGAGGAAAAGAGAACGCAGGCCTACGCAATATCAACGCAAAAAGAGATCGAGATTCTTGACCGGTTTTCGAATTTACCGAGGGCTTTGAGGGTACTATCATATATTATGAGATTCTTTCGAAGAACTCATCCCAAGACAAAAGCTTCCTTTCAGGAAAAATCGTGCCTAATCTCATCCGGTGAGATCAAGACCACGACGCAACTCTTGATTAAACTCTATCAGAAGCAACATTATAATGAGGAATATGTAAACTTGAAGAAGGTACAGGTAATCGATAGGAAAAGCGAGATATTGCCACTCAACCCATTCATCGACAAAGATGATATTATTAGGGCGGGTGGTCGTCTTGGAGCGTCTCAAGACCTCGCTTATAACGAGCGCCACCCAATCATACTGCCATACAATTGTAGGTTGACGCGTCTGACTGTACAAATGATACATCAAATCTCCCTCCATGGGGAAAACCAACTGATGCTCCGTCTCATCCGCACCCAATATTGGATTCCGAATGTTAAGAACATGATTAGGGCCACCATCCATAACTGTAAGGTCTGCACCATTTATAAAAAAAGAGCGCAAACCCAACTTATGGGTACCCTTCCTTGCGAACGCACTACTTTCACCCGCGCGTTTACCAATACCGGGGTAGACTTTGCCGGGCCTTTCGACATTAAAAGTTACCGCGGTAGAGGATGTCGATTATCAAAGGGCTACGTTTGCCTCTTTGTTTGTTTCACGACTAAAGCGATCCATCTGGAAGCGACCAGTGATCTTAGCACCCCATCCTTTCTAGCAGCGTTTTCACGTTTTATCGCTAGACGAGGATGTCCGAGAAACATTTACTCCGACAATGGTACCAACTTTGTCGGCGCTTCACGATCTTTGAGATCTGAATTTAAATCATTTATCTCGGAAGCCCGAGACAAGGCTATCTCCAAATATAGCCATCAAGCCATGACATGGCATTTCATTCCGGCCGGGGCTCCACATATGGGGGGACTCTGGGAGGCGGGAGTGAAGAGCTTCAAAAGCCACTTCAAGAAGTTAGCCTCGCCTCATAAATTCACGCATGAGGAATTCCATACGCTATTGTGCCGGATTGAGGCATGCCTCAACTCGCGGCCACTTAGTCCAGCCTCAAATGAGCCCGCGGACCTGGAACCCTTGACCCCCGGGCACTTCCTGACTGGAAGTCATCTCCTGGCTCCGCCAGAACCCGAGGTGAATGAGAGCCCTGCCTCCATTATTAATAGGTGGCAGAAGCGCAAGGCTCTTCATCAAACCTTCTGCAGGCGATGGAAGGTGGAATACTTATCCGAACTTCACAAATGAGTGAAGTGGAAGCATCCGAAACAAAATATTAAGGTGGGGGATCTCGTTGTCATCAAAGAGGACAACTTGTCTCCCAATGAATGGAGGCTCGGCCGAGTTACCCACGTACACCCCGGCGAAGATAACCGAGTGCGTGTAGTGGACCTCATGACCGAGAAGGGGCAGATCAGAAGACCGTTGGTCAAACTGATTCTGCTCCCTATGGAGGGAATGGCTGGCGATAGGCCGGGGGCCTCATCTTAACCATCCCCTTCCATCACCTCCCAACCGTTTTGACCTCCCCTATCCCAAAATTTTCCACCCTTCACTCGCTACCCTTAACGAGGACACCAGAAAGCCTACCGCAGAAGGGCGATCCATTCTGCCACAGAAAACGCGATTGCACTCGATATCGAGGCCCAAGAAAACCTATCGCAGAAAGGCGGACCAATCTGCCACTGAAAATCTATCCATCTGCCACGACAAGTTGGTAGCAGATGGTCCCACCCTCGTATACATATACATATACCTATACGTTCATATCTTTCAAACATACATATGACAAACAAATATTTTCTCACCCCTATCCTTGGCTCTAGCTCCAATCCCATATTGTCGAGTAGCGCGCTGGAGTTTTCCCGCTCACAGCCACCCTCTGTACCGCAACTGCTCCCGTACCTGGAAGTAGGACAAACATTAGTATATTCCAAGGGGATGGACACCTATCTATGCACCAACAAAGTCAATATTCATCTTCAGCCGCCAAAATCGTTAGGTAAACCAGGATATGGCGAACGTGAAGTGAATTTTGGTAATTTGTACCTTGAGGGGCAACTACTAAAACACGTCCGAAATTATCGGGAAAGGTATCAAAAGCCGCGTTTTGACCTTGGTAACAATAATCAGGAAGCGGACTCTCGAGTTTTGGTATCAGTGAAGAGATATTGGAAATCAAAGTTGGAAGATTTCTGTCATCTCATATGGTTGTTGTAATCACAGGTTAGGGTGTTCCGAAAGGTGCAAAAGAACGTCAGTGGGAAATCAACGTGGAAAACAGTGAAAACGGTATTTAAACTGAAATAAATTCACACTTGTGCAATTACCTTTGTGCGATATTCCATTCGCACCATCGAATTTCATCCATCATAAAGGAACACCCAAGGTCTGCCAAATCCGTAAAAAATTTTCGATTAAGAAAACAAAAAATTTAGCCAACTGTACTATTGTAGAACACAAAAAAGGCGAAGAAAACACAGTGTGCGTTGTTTGCAACCGAGAAAAGGGAGGTCAAAAGGTGGTTTTGCGTAATTGCCTGGTAGTCGTATTTGCAGGTGCTAAAAAGGGTTTGCTCTTTTACGTTGCGAACATTTTAATTTCAAAATTAGGAGAACAGAGTCGGAATATACTTGGCGTAGGATGTCCAGTTTTCGAAAGCGACACGTGCATAAGCCTGTACCGGGCACGCGCACAAGTCCACAAACCGGACAAGTAATAACGTCCAGCGGCAATCCTTCACTCGATGTCATAGTTGGTGGGGGTTTGCCTGTGGGTTCAATTTGTTTGATTGAGGAAGACAAGTATGTTACGTATTCTAATGTTCTGGCCAAGTACTTTGTGGCTGAAGGAGTAGTTTCCGGCCAATCAATTTTGCTGGGGAGCTTGGATGATGATCCAAAAGAAATAATGCGTAAACTACCAAAACCACTTAATGATTGTGAAGTAGAACGGGAAAATGCCGCCGAACTGGAAAACGGAGATGCCCCCAAGAATGGCTTACGTATCGCTTGGCGTTACAATGATCTGCCATCTGTAAACTCTGAGCAATCTCCCAGTAAAATAGGGCACCATTTTAATTTGATGGAACAAATGGATAAGGATTTATTAGATTTTGTGGATACATTGCTATGGAATGGGAAAACATTTATAAGTTCAGATGAAAATGAATACGAGGATTATATTGTTTTAGGAGATGAGGAAAACGTGTTGTTCGGAGCTGAGCCTACTGCCCAAAAATATGATACTGATCAAAACACAACTAGCAGCAGTAGTGTAAGCAATACCAGCTGCAAAGAAGGCGATATAGAACAAGAACGCATAGAAGCAGTAGCTGCAGAAATATTATCCAGTCCAACTAATACAAGCGCAGCGGCTAAGAGCTCAAATAGTTCTGATATTAGTTCTCAACAAACGTCCACAACCTCAAACTTAGATAGTAGCAAGAAGTCATCATCCCGCAAACAAAAGGAGAATGTACACACAATATTTAAAAATCCCAAATATTTACGTCTCCTTAAATTAGTACACTCATTTGCTAGAGAGGAAAAATTCACACCAGGCGCCTTGGTGTATCGCAGCCTCTGTCGCATTTGCATAACATCACCGAACAACATTTTCCCTAACATCACTGGGGTCACCGCTTTGGTACGATGAGGATTTTTCGAAGCATATTTTAAAATTTCTTACTGTTCTTAGAGGCATAGTTCGCAATTCAGTATCTGTGTGTTTCATTTCTATGCCGATGAATTTGATCGCCAAAATTGATGAGACGCTAGTGCCGAAAATTCGTAATCTGGTAGACTATGCAATCGACTTAGAATCATTAGCTGGCTTCATAAAGGAGCTGCCTTTAACCGATGCTTCATTTGCTCTGGATTAGAAGTGGATGACTGCCCTTTACTCCATGTTTTACCCTTGGTATGCCGCTTTAGTTTCGAACGAAATTTCCCCATTTTAAGTAGCACTAAAAATTGAATCGTGACCTGAAAAGAAAGAAAACGATTAATATTTGCATACAAACTATATGTACATATATGTTTACAGCTTTTTTGGTTCCTAAGTAATTTGCGCTGCTACCGAATCGATACAAAATTTCGGGCAGCGCTAACAAATACTTACCTTCTCCAGATACTTATGCCCATGCGCCGGCCAGGCGATCTTCCACAGCCGCATCTCCATTTGTCCATGTGCACCTGAAAATATAAGAAAAAAAATTAGATTTAATACATTTTACAATAAAATGCAATTTTACTTACCTCTGCTACTGCTGCTGCCCACGCGTGCCGGAAACAAGAAAATAATGAATTGTTCCAATTCTTTCTGCTACGCTAGGGCAGAGAAAATTGGAACAATGAATTTCTTTGTTTCTTTTTCACGATTTTGCAAGGCGTGAGTACGCACATATATGTATGTGTGCAAATCTTCAACCATCACGCCATGCGAGCTCTCATTTACTCGCAAAAAAATTTGCTAGCATATGTATATATGTATATATGCATAATTTTACCATCACGTTAGTGATGCGATATTTTAGTCACCGGGTACCGAAATCCCGATCTGCCAAAATCGGTACCATTCACTGCGGGATCAATAGGCTAACGAAATCTACGTTCGTACCTGATCGGCGAAGATCCCGCTTCTAGTAAAATAGGAAATAATCTATAAATAATAAATTTTCAAACAAAAATTTGGAAAATTGCTTTTTTCGAACTACGAAAATTTTTTTGTTTGTTTTTTGTTATTCATTTTTTCTCGGGGTTTTGTTTTTGTTTTGTTGTTTTCGGAGGGGGCAGGACTGTTTTGCCCACAAAACAACAAAAAATAAACCCTAACAGTCACCACATTCTCACTCTCTACCCAGTTCGGTACCGAAACCAAGTACCGAAAAAAGCGAAAATGTCGCTGTGTGCACGGCACTGACGCCACTTATGACGGCGACCATGCAAGTAAGAATAAATCTCTGCATGAGGGCCAGTGGCGAATCGAAATACAAGGCGATCAACGTAATCAACTTGTCGCTACCGTGCCGTGCGGGAAAAAAATAACCAATTCCCATGTACGGGTAATATGCATTGTAATTCTAAAATTTCATCATAGATCAGAATCGTGCCACATTATATGGCATTGAGAAACCCCGAACGAGGTCGCTCGCCACCCACGTATATGGGCGTCCATACCAATATACCAATATTCAAGGGGATTTTTCTGTTTTTTTTTCTTTCTTTTTCGGTCATATGCAGTATGACTCGCTACGCATCCTTGCGCAAGAGGGCCGAACGCCTAGCCGCCCGGTACCCAAAGCCATGCCCGCTGTGTGGCGATAGCCACCCACTGCGTGCGTGCACCCGATACCAGGGGATGGAACCTCTGCAGCGCCTCAAGGAGGTTATCCGGGCGGGCTACTGCGACAACTGTTTGTCGATGGTCCATATTGCCAGGGACTGCACAAGCGACGTCAGGTGCCGACGATGTGGTGGAAAACACCACACCACCCTCCATCTGCCCATGGACGATCAAGTACGCGCGCCTACGCCCTACAAGAGCTGGGCCCAACAAGTCGAAGAGGCCGAACTGGAAGCAGCTACAGCGGACGCGATGGAAGAGGAGATGCTGTCACTCCACGCATCAGAGACAGCCTGGTCGCCAGAAGAAGGCGAGATCACCGAGCCGGTACCGGAACCACGGCCGTTCCGACCGGTCGAAGGGGTACCGGACTCACTGCCGTTCCGGCCCCTTCTAGCTCACGAGCGGCGCGCCTTCCAACGGCGCACCCCGCGGTCACCGCAACGCAACACCCACAACGCCAGCCATCACAACAACACATCCAACCGGACCCCACGACGCGCCCACCGAAATAGCGGCAAACGTCGACTGGCCACTCAGCCGCGCCAGCGACTGCCCATTAATCATCGCCGCACCAATACCGACGAGCGTAGACTGGCCTCCCAGCCGCGCCAGCTACGCATCAACACGAATTTCGACGGTAGACTGGCCCTTCAGCCGCGCCAGCTACCACGGGTTTCCGGCTTCCGCGACGGTCTCAGCCGTGTCCTTTCCCAGGTGGGCCCTCCGTTGCGCCCCATGACCACTCTCTCGCCTACTGCGATTGTGAAGCTGGAAGTCGGTGGGGGATTGCTCCGCATCCGGGCGATCATTGATGCCTGCTCCCCCCGCACAGTGATCGATCGCAGCTTGGCGGAAGAGTTAGGGCTGCATACGACCCACTCGGGCGGAGAACGCGGCTGCTTCCTCCGAGTCCGCGGGAACCATGGAAACCCGAAAAGCATAACGGCGCACGCGTTATGCGTGTCCAATCTACAGCGGATCAGCCCAGCCCAGAACGTCGACGCCCGAGTCGCCGCTCCTTATGAGCATATTCGGCTGGCTGATCCGCAGTTTTTTATTTCAACGCCGATCCACCTCGTGCTAGGTGGGGACGTCTATGCCGACGTCATAACAGCGGGCACGCTTCCACCGTCGTTTGGGCCACTGCTTGCCCAAAGCACAATTTTTGGATTTGTGCTGTCGGGAGCCGTTAGTATGTAAGGTTAGATGTAAGCTACAATAACATTTCTTTTTTAAATTTTTATTTTTTTTTCTTGTTTTTTATTTAAAATAAATAATACTAATTATTTCCTGGCAAGAAATATACAGCGTTCTTATTTTCTAAAGTTTCTTCCTCCTATCCCTTAGCTCTAGGTGCGATACGATGGAGCCGCCAAACTTCAAACGGCATTTCGGAGGCATACGACTGGGACAGCGCCAGCCGGCACTCACTAGGATAGTTTAAGTCCTTAGCTTAAGAGGAGGCGCGGTGGAAAATCCTGGGGCGGGGTAAGATGTTGCGTATCGCAAGGGGGCCGGCATGTTTAGGCGAGATGCCTAAAGTCTTAAAAAATGGGCCACCCTAATGTAACTTTAGCGCCCTTCCAATCACTCACACCAACCCACCCACCTGTGTGGGCATGCATGCATATTCGTGTTTTGTCAGCACACATATACATGCATGGGGGTGTGCATGTGTGGGTTCACCTCCCCTTAAAACCGGAGGATGATTTTCAGGTTCAACGGTTGTCCTCGATCGAAAAACCGTCTACTTTTCCAGAGACAGTCGACACGACCATATCACGGCCAGCCCAGGATTTTTCGCCCGCACCAAGGTAAACTAATTGTTTATAAATTATATTTTTTATAAATATACGGCCACATTTTTTATAACGAGAATTCTCGTTTCTTTTTTCTTTTCTATTTCGAGCACAAATTCGACCGCCGTGCTTTTGAGCCACCGCCGCTCCCAGTTAGCACAACGCTCGAATTTACACTCGCTGTTAGAAACATTTTTCTGAAGCTGTTTGCAATTTATAACTACAGGTGGCGCAAAAGTAAGCTTCCGATGTTCAGCTTATCGGTTGTGGCACGTGCAGTGTGTGCTGTTGCACCGTCTTGTTGGAACCACATGTTTTCCAATCCCAATTCATCAAGTTGCGGCAAAAAGAACTCGTTGATCATTGCTCTGTAGCGCTCACCATTCACAGTAACCGTTTGGCCCCGACCGATTATTGGTCAAATAAATAGTCAGCAATATTCCGCGTTCTGGAGCAGTGTAGCGTAACATTGTTTATTAACGTGTATTTCGCATGTGTTTACTACACAAATGTCAAAACAGAACTGACTTTAGGGGCCAATCGCAAAATTTATAGCATTTTCTGATAGGAGGATTAGTTTTGCGCAGTAACCGTTTTTCACCGACCGAAATAAATAGTCAGCAATATTCCGCGTTCTGGAGCAGTGTAGCGTAACATTGTTTATTAACGTGTATTTCGCATGTGTTTACTACACAAATGTCAAAAAAGAACTGACTTTACGGGCCAATCGCAAAATTTATAGCATTTTATGATAGGAGGATTACTTTTGCGCCACCTTGTACCTCGACCTCTTGGAATTGTCCCAATATAGCTCTTTTGGAAAGTTTAATTGGCGATTTGAACTCATTAAGTACTCTTATCGGTATATGTCCATCTTGCTTCGTCTTAAAAAGGGTTTTTTCCACTAGTATATTTGTCTTTGATTTGTTTGCCGTCTCCACAATTTGTTTGTCCCATAATCTCCATCTAACTTTGCCCATATAACCGCTTCTGACTTCGGTGGAATAGGTTGACTTGTTTGAAAGGTTTGCTCATCTCCTTCAGCTTTGCGTTTTTGTCCACTTGAATTGCCGGGATTACTGGAGCCAGAGCCGCAATAACGAGATATGTGACCTGGCTTTCCACACTTGAAGCATTTAATGGCACCTTCATTTTTATGTGGGTTTCCATTCAATGCTTCCAGAATTGTTTCTACCCAATCTGGCAGTTCTACTTCCACGAGGTGAGCTTTGTACACTGGTTTACTTAAAAGCGAGGCAGTTTCCTGCATCAGAGCATGGGATACCGTTTCAGCGAATGTCCTTTTGGGGTTTGCATATGTGGCCCGCTTCCTCTCCACATCACGTATTCCATTTATGAAACATTGGATTTTTACCCTCTCCGTAAATTCAACAGGCGCGTCTGCATTTGCTGGATGGGCCAACCTCTCGATGTCCGATGCAAATTCCTTTAAAGTCTCATTAGATTTCTAGAAGCGATTCTGCAGCTCTATTTGGTATATCTGCTTCGTTCACTACCATATCGTATCTCAACTGCACCCATCAATACTTCATAATTGTTCCGTTCTCTGTCAGGAATAGTCTGTAAGATTTCAGCTGCAGGTTCCTTCAACGCCACGAACAGTGCAGCAACTTTGCCATCAGTACCCCAATGGTTCACCGCTGCGTCTTCTCAAACTGTAGCTTAAATACCTGCAATAGAACAGAACCATCAAATGACCGGGGTTTTACCTTTGGAGTATTCGCTGAGGAAATGCTTGACGACATCTGAGTCAATACAAACAAAAACGCGTTTGTGTCCACACTTACGGCTTGAATCCTAGACTCCTTCTTCTCTTCTATTTTTCTCGATGTTTCCTCCACAAGTAAAACACATAATCGTTAACATTAGCCTCTCGAAATCGTGACTGTAGCTCTGATTTATTGCCTGTTGTATTCAATGCACGTTGTTCCAGCTCATTTTTGAGCTGCTGGGCCTTCAGCTTATGCCATGCCCTTGTTATCCTAGAAGTCACTCGTATTTATTTAACAATACCGCTTCTGACACCAATTGTGACGAATTCGATGATTCCTTGATTAATAATCCTGAGTTCAATAACTAAAAAGCCAACTAAACACAAGCACAAATTCTATAACAAATAGCTGGTAATAAACGGTACTGGTGCAGTTTAGGAAACCCACCCAAAATTAAGGCAAATTGGGTATCACGCGCATTCATGTCTAGATTGTGAATCTGAAGTCGGAGCTCAATTTTTCAACCGTTCAAAAGTTATAAACAAAATACTATTTGTTCGGATACACTTTGTTTATACACTTCTTGTGATACTTCAGAGCACAACAAACTAATAAAAGTTCTTAGATAATTATTTAATTTAAAAATAAATGTCTATATGTCTACTTACATGACATTGTGCTATTCAGTGTTTGAATTGCATAATAAAGAAATGGCTTTAAATATGTGGTTTATGCGCTCGCTCTGCGTAGTGTACGTTCGGAGGAAGAGGAATTCGCTTTGTAGCCCTCGAAATGCTCCTCCACTCTTTCATACCGGGGAACTTTCGCCCGAAGCTCACGCCATTGTATGAGTCCATATATATCGTCGTACCCGGTGCGATCTTTTGCTTGATGATTTCAAGCAATGTTTATCAACATCAATCTGCGACCGGAACCGCAAACATATTTTTCGCCCGCGCTCTATCCCACCAAAAACCCGTTGGGCCTCTACATAGCTTCCGCGGTTGTATTTTCGGCGTCCCATTTTTGCTTCGTCGATTTCAACCATCTTACCCTCGCCACCAATCACATTGTCGCTATTACTAATGGACCATTCCATAAGCACTTGTTGCGGTCACCATAATACCTAAGAAAATTTTTAACAATATAATGCGACCCTGCGCTTGCTTTTTGAACGCTTCCTATTTCATTGAAGTTTGACATTAGCACGGTCGAACGTGGAATTCGGCATTTCCGCCGCCTTTTTCAGCCAGCGAGTGAAAGAACGTGGACGCAAGAACTTGAATACTCTTTTCATTGAGTTTCATGTGTGGGTTCTCGGCCGCGAATACATTTTCGGCGCAATACCATACATATTTACAAATATGTCATGCTTGCTCCGGCAAGTGGATACCTGCGCTTAACTAAATATCTCGTAAGTAAAGTTTACCCCATGGGTAATCGGAGGGAGTGGTATCTAATTATCTGTCTAACATTATCCGATAGGGAAGCACGACGCAGACATTGTAGCCCATACCCGGCGGAATTGGTAGTAGAAGCAGCGATAAGGCGTACTCTCCATTTATGACTAGCTGCGGCAGCAGAATACTAAGTTACACAACGAAACCAGCAATTTACTAAAAATCGTTCCGGTATCGTTGGAAGTGCTACAGGGCGGGCCTATAGACGCTAAACAGGTTTTTTTTTAGTTTAAGTAAGGAGAGCGCGTAGCAGATCTCCATTTGCTGGAGTGTCGCCTCGCGGGATTACCTTTGATTCACACACGCTCATACATAGTCAGATGTGAACGTAGGTGGGTCGACATACGCGTGAGAGTGCTCGTACAGCGAAGCCGACTCCCAGCTGTCATCAAAGCAAATTGGGAGAGCATCACACTGAAGGCGAGCGTGATCAATAACTTTACCAACGTTCCTCGGCGCAGGGCTGTGTAGTGACATATTATTTAAGAAATAATTGATTTGAGGATTCTTCCTATCGATCAATTAAAATACATTTTTAATATGGGTAAGTCGAGTTAAGAGTGATAGATTAGAGTACGTGCGATCTCACGGCAAACGGGCCTTCTTAAATTAAACACTCATCTTGCATATTGTTGGCAGGGATTATTTGGGAGAACGGGCGGCCGCCCTTAGCGTGGCCCGGGCCTGTGCAAGACGTCTTGTTAGGGCAAAGGGCATATGCGCTAGATAGTGGGATTAAGTCTAACCATTTCCCTTAAGACCCCTGCCCCACCCTTTCAATTGCACCCGTAATTTCTGCGATGTGACTACCCTTCGGCGACCTTTGCGCAGGCGACCGATCTGCTTGTGTATCATATCGGTGTACGCCACCTATAGGCGCGATATGCGCGGAGTCAATCTGACATCTTTCGGGGAAGTAGCAGACACTGAAACGAATTCACGTGGCGGAGACTCATTGTTGGCAATAATTTTTTTACGTTATTTTTTTTCTTTCAATTAGCGCGTCGAGTTTCGGCGAGAAGAGATGAGATCTCGCTACTTTGTCTAAACTAGGTTAGTTTAGAAAATACAGGCAGCATGAAGAGGCCGAAGTTAAATTTAGGTCAAAGCTACGGCATTACGTATGCCATCGATAATCAATACTTATACCGTATCATAATAAATAACATGGATTGTTAATTTTACGTAAATTAGTGACTATTCATTTCTGGTGTGGTGTGACCGGACGGACATTGCGACGACATGCGGGCATGAGGAACGGCCGTAGGTAAATCCGCGGTTGCATATCGCGGTCGGCTAAAATCGGTGCCGCGGTCGGTCATGGCTTGGGATGGGTAATGAGAGGCCGGCACGATAACACCTCTGGCCAGACGGTGATGTGATCGAGTAAGTGCTAGACATTCCTGGGGTGATACTTTGGGGTACGATTTTTTTGTATGATACGGATGGCATGGACCAGGGCCAACAGAACCAAACCACTGTCCGACGAGCTAGATCGAGCTTAGTGCAAGTGTACCCACCGTGGTACCCTGGGACATGCACGACGAGGATGTCACGCCGTGGTGGTCTCTGCGCGACACCTGAAAGCTGTACGTAACACACTTCTCTTATGAAGCTGGTCTAGTCAACGACCGTATGGGGTACAATGCCCACCACTTCTTCCAAATACGCGGTTTTAGGGTGCGGTGTTACCACGAAATATGTCACGAATCGGCAAATTCGATCGACGCTTAAATGGGAGCCGGAAAAGAATGTATTATTATAGACACTTTGCTTGAATGAACACATCTTTTTTATTTTTTTTTATTTTTCAAAACCGTGTTCAACTTCCGACAGGTGAAATTTTTACCGGACATAACGCACTGTTTTTTACATGTTGGGTAAGTTTTGAAATCACTTGTCGTGAAATGTCGTCACGTTTTCAAAACAATTTTCACACGAATTCATTATTTAAACACTTGAAATCACATCCCACACAAACCGCTAGCGGAAAACTGTTAATTATTTGTAACAGTTTTTTTCATAAGCAGTTAGTTTCAATTAATATTTACTGTTATTCAAACTAGTGCTTAAAAGTATATGTGTCTCTTTCATTCTAATAGTTTCTTAATTGAACTTCAAAGGAGCAACTGATGCCAGCCCATGAAAAAAATATGGGAACATTATTTCCTGTCCCAGTGTTGCCAGAAAGCTATAAATGGCTGTTACTTCTTTAAAAAAAATACCGTATGCATCGATATACTTTCATAGCATAATACGAAATTGTAGCATAAGAATAATTTAGTAGAATAAGTACTTACTTTTAGTAGTTTATTGGTACTATCAGTTTTAAATTAAAAGCAGTAGTTACATATGAAAGTATGTTTCCTTATAATGAAACATAAGCCCGAGGAGGCAGCAGTTAAAGAGGGTGACCTGCCAAAAATGTATATGTCCGAGTTTGAGTACTATGGTCCTGATATGCCAAACGATTATTCACCACATACCATACAAGGTATCTTTAGAGATGAAGTTCCATCAAACATGATTACACCTGTAGGTCGATTCTGTAACCATTTTAACGCCAGGTGTTAGTGTTAACTTCGCTTAACACCATTTTTAACGCTTTTCCCTATTCACTAACTTTTAACCACACGAAAAGTGTTAACTAACACTTTTTGTGTGGTTAGCTGTCGGGAGTTATTTTTGAGGTGTTAACAATAGTGTTAATATATTTGCAAGTGTTTTAGCGTGTGGAAAAAGTGAAAAAATAAGTTTTGAGTTTTTTGCATGTAATTTAGTGCAAAATACGGCGACAAGAGAAGTGCCGATTGTGAATGGACGTATGCTAAGAGAAGTGGATGACCCATTTGACCTGCCGTCCTCCCAGTTTCGGAAATTATGTCTCGTGGGCCTCGATACTGTCTCAGGAATCGTAGACCGGTTGAAAACTACTTTAAATGGGCAGAGAATAACATGCATATCACCTAAAAACCAGGTAAGACTAAATATTGAATTCAATATGCGTATATACACATATTACTTACATGGCTGTCGTTTGCAGATTTTATGTGCGCTGAGGTTTTATGCAACACCAATTTTCCGGACGCCATTCCCGGATTCTCCACCAACAGGTCGACCATTGCATTCAGGTGGTCCACTGAAGCCCGCTGTCTCTTTGCTGCTGCACTGGTAGTCGCCATTCTGAAAATTTACAAAATTATACGCAGAAAATCTGTAATTTCAATAAAATTATGCAAATTCTTCCCTTTTAGTAAAATTTGTTCACTCAACTTGTTGCCGCCAAATAATTTTAATGTTTTTTCTTATTCCTCTTTGTGTTTTTCGTGTTTTTGACACTATGAATACCAGTATTGCCATGTTTTATCACTATCAAGAGTCAGCTGTTTAGGAGCGTTAAAGGAGAGTTACAGAATCGCACTTTCGTTAGGAACAAACGCCGAAATTTGGCGATAAGCTTAACGCTCGGCGCGTGGGTAAAAGTTACAGAATCGGGCTACTGAAAGACCCAAGTTGTTTGCTAGTGTTGTTTATAATGAAAATATCAGTGATACCGTAGACTTATTTTCCATTGACTATCAAGTATTAAAGGAAAAAGATGGATTAGAGTTGGAACTGTTAGAAAAGGTTGAACAATACAATCACATGTAAAAGTTTCTAGCGCGTCGTGTGAACCAATGCCATATGCACAACACTTTATTGATACTGGTGCACGAGCCGATTGCATCACTGACGTATCGACTACCTTTTTGTAAAATAAAGGAACTAAATTCGAAATTCAAAAACTTTTCGAAAGCGAAGTTGTTGAGGAATGCGAGTCAGCGTGGTTATCACCTGTCGTAATGGTGCCAAAATGAGATGGGGGTACTCGTGTATGTGTAGACTATCGGACCTAATTGCTATAACGAAGCCAGACCGATACCCATTGTCTCGTATGGATGACCACTTTAGACTTTCAAAGTCGGTATTTCCAAATCGCTGTTGCTGAAAGAGAGCGTTAAAGGAGAGTTACAGAATCGGACTTTCGTTAGGAACAAACGCCGAAATTTGGCGATAAGCTTAACGCTCGGCGCGTGGGTAAAAGTTACAGAATCGGGCTACTGAAAGACCCAAGTTGTTTGCTAGTGTTGTTTATAATGAAAATATCAGTGATACCGTAGACTTATTTTCCATTGACTATCAAGTATTAAAGGAAAAAGATGGATTAGAGTTGGAACTGTTAGAGAAGGTTGAACAATACAATCACATGTAAAAGTTTTTAGCGCGTCGTGTGAACCAATGCCATATGCACAACACTTTATTGATACTGGTGCACGAGCCGATTGCATCACTGACGTATCGACTACCTTTTTGTAAAATAAAGGAACTAAATTCGAAATTCAAAAACTTTTCGAAAGCGAAGTTGTTGAGGAATGCGAGTCAGCGTGGTTATCACCTGTCGTAATGGTGCCAAAATGAGATGGGGGTACTCGTGTATGTGTAGACTATCGGACCTAATTGCTATAACGAAGCCAGACCGATACCCATTGTCTCGTATGGATGACCTATCGCACGCCGCAAAAAACACTAAGTTCATGACCACTTTAGACTTTCAAAGTCGGTATTTCCAAATCGCTGTTGCTGAAAGAGACCGATACAAAACATGCCTTATTACGCCTGGCACATTAAGAGGATGTCATTTGGTCTCCGCAATGCACCTTCCACATTCCACATTCCAGAGACTTATTGATCTTTTCAAGGCAACGTTGCGAAATGTTCACATTTTAGCATATTTCGATGATATAATAGTTTGGTCACCATCATTTATAGAGCACTTAAGCGACCTAAAATGTGTATTCCTGAAGTTGGAAAAGTTTAAGATGCGCGTTAATTCAGCCTGTAGAGCTCCAAGCTTTTTTGTAGCCTTAAAATCCAAAAGTAAATAAAAAACAAACTCTATTGAATAGGTAGACAAATTTTCAAAGTTTTTATTTTGTAATATTGCGGTACAACAAATTATGTGACGTGGCCGTGCGTTCAATGAGGAATGAAAAAATCTCCTTTCTCCAAAATGCTGTTACCCAAAGTCGCCTGATGATTTTACTAGCTGCATATTTCCAGTAAGTTTGTTGTTTTGCCAAATGCACTTTTGCAAGATGAGAATGCATATTGATACCTACATTGGGGCAGTGGCGGCCATACCACCAAAACATAGCTTTTTTGCAAAGGCTAGAGCGATATATGAGGTGTGTTCAAAAAGTATCGCGAATTTAGTGTTTTTTTAAAAATTATTTATTTATTCATGAATATCTGTTTTGTCCCCTTCAAAGTAATCCCCATGAGATATTATACACTTGTGCCAACGGTTTTTCCAATCTTCGAAGCACTTCAAAAAATCATTTTTTTGTATCTTGTTCAGCTCCTCCTTCGATGCCGTCTTTATCTCGTCAAGAGAAGCGTAACGTCGTCCTTTCATGGGCCTCTTCAGTTTAGGGAACAAGAAAAGTCACAGGGGGCCAGATCTGGGGAATACGGTAGCTGCGGCATCATTAGTGTGTTGTTTTTGGCCAAAAAGTCGCGCACAAGCAACGATGCGTGAGCAGGGGCGTTATCGTGGTGCATTTGCCAATTTTTGTTCTTCTTTGCACATCTTCTCGGCCTTCTGAGAACATTTTGTACCACCGATAAACGTTGCTTCGGTCCAAGGTAGCTTCTCCGTATGCCACAGTCAACATTCGGAATGCATCCGCGCACTTAATTTCGTTTTTCACACAAAATTTGATACAGGTTCTTTGATCCATTTTTTTGAATAGGTAAAAATCGAAGACGATCCAAAACACGTGCAAGCAAAGCAGCTGTCAACAATTAATTGAACATTCAAAATGGCCGAGCTTGTCGGCATAAGTGAGAGACATGAGTACCAACATAACGCCACAAAAAATTCGAAATTCGAATATACGTAACCAGCGAAAATTCTAAATTCGCGATACGTTTTGAACACACCTCGTATATTGAACACCTTCTGATAGGCGGCATACATACGTATATACATCTTGGCTGTCCACTCAGCGGTTGCATGTGATGGCCGTCTTTGCATTAGACATATGGATACATATGGGAACTTGCTGAGAGCGACAACAGCTAGTTTTAAATTTTGTTATAAAAATTGTGAGTGCACCGAACTTGTAACAAGGTGACCAGCTTCCTAGAAGAATTAAGGTTACCAGCTTGCAATGTATTACATTATCTTAGCATATTATTTGGTACTGATTTGCTCATCTTGATGCGGTGTCGGTTGTGATTCTAAGCACAGCCAAATGTCGTTTTTGTTGTGCAAGTGTTAAGTACTTTGGCCATGTATTAACGACCGCAGGCATACAAGTTGATCCAGAAAAGACACTGGCGATTGCACATAGAAAAGAACCAAGAAATATCAAAGAACTGATATCATCTATACAAACCTGCTCCTGGTATCGGTGTTTCATTGGCCGTTTCGCTGAAATTGCTAAGCCGCTTACGGAGCTAATGAAGAAAAATGGCAGTGGGGTACACCACAGATGGAAGCTTTTAACAAGCTTAAACAACGACTCGTTTGTCCTCCAATTTTGAAGCAAGCTAAAGAAAATCTCCCTTTTATTATTAAGGCGGATGCAAGGCGGCCGCCGTGGTGTGAAGGTAGTGTTGCCGGCCTACCACACCGAAGGTCCATGGTTCGAGCCCTGGTACAGGTAACATCAAAAGTGATTTGAAAAAGTTTTTCAAAACGGGGTCGCCCCTCGGCAGTGGTTTGGCAAACTCTCCGAGTGTATTTCTGCCATGACAGGCTTCTCAGCAAAAAATTCGTCTCCTTTGTAGATGCCGTTCGGAGTCGGCAAAAAACTGTAGGTCCCACCAATTTGTAGGGAAAAATTCAAATCGGCACACCACAAATTGGAAGAGAAGCTTGGCGAAAAAATCTCTTAGGAGGTTTATGATGATATACCTGTTGTATATCGCGCCATAGATAGATAGGATGCAAGTGCTTATGCCTTGGGAGCTGTTCTTATTCAAGGGGAGAAAGAATGCGAACACCCTATCGAATATGCAAGCCGACTGTTGACTACAGCAGAGAAAAATTATTCAACTACCGAACGCTATTGTATGGGCATGTGCCAAATTTAGGGGCTATATAGAAGGAGATGAAGTGCTATTGGTTTCTGACCACCAACCGCGGAAATGGTTACTAACCATAAAATCACCCACAGGTCGCCTAGCAAGGTGGGCACTGCAAATACAGCAGTACCATTTTAAAATTGACAATACGCCAGGGAGAACAAATTCTGTTGCCGATATGTTGTCGCGGCCATCCTGTAACGAGAGAGAAATCTCAACAAATTGCATTTATGCCTTCCAAATCGACTTGCCACGTAGTAAAGCTAATAAGCTGCGGGGAGAACATCTTAAATTTTGAATTCTTTAGAACAAGCCGACGAAAAAAGCAAACTTATGGTACACTCGTGGCTATGTTTTGAACAACGGCATATTTTATTGTTAAGCAAACGGGGAGAACATCTTAATGCAGATGATGCATAGCTCGTCGTACCTAGCAGTAGTATTCTATACTATGATGACAGCACTGCCGGCCACTACGGAGCAGAAAAAACCATTGCGCGTATTTTAAGTCGCTACTTCTGGGCAAGAATGCGATCCGAAACTACAAAATACTTTAGAAACTGCATTGACTGCCACCGATACAAGAAAGTAACATGAAGCCAATGGGATTGATTCAAACAAAAAGTAGCAAAAACAGATTTGAAGTTGTGGCAGTAAATCTATTTGGTCCCTTGCCGAAGACGGAAGATGGCTATCAATGGATTCTTATTGCAGAAGATGTTGCTAGTCGATGGGTAGAATTGTTCCCTTTAAGAGGAGCAACTGCCGAAAATCGCGCTAAACTATTGATTGACAAAGTTTTTTTTACGATATGGTGTTCCAAGGCGTCTTAAATCCGATAATGGAGTGCAGTTCGTATCAGCAATTATGCAGCAAATAGTTTACTGCCTGGGAATTCACCAAGTTTATACACCTATGTATCACCCTGAAAGTAATCCAGTCGAACGGAAAAATAGAGACCTGAAGGCACAACTAGCAATCCTTGTCCAAAATCAACACAACGTATTGAATGTAGGTTTACCGTCCGTACGATTGGCAATGAATTCAGCTAAGTGTCAATCTACCAGCTATACAGCAGCTTACCTCACTTTTGGAAGAGAGTTGCGCACTTTCGATGACGTGAAGCATGATATACGCACAATAGCAGAAAATGAAAATTTCATTCCGAAAATTACACCGCATTTGAAGAGTCAAGCAAACAAATTTCAAAAACGCTAGAGAGGTAGAACAAAAGACCCAAGATCGTAACAAGATGTATGCCGACAAACACAGACAAGCACAGGCTAAAATCGATGTAGGAGACGATGTATTGGTTACAACTCAAGTATTGAGTCAAGCGGCGAAAGGTATTACCTCCAAATTCGTAACAAAACCTGATGGGCCTTGTATGGTCAACCGTAAAACTGGTGCAACTACCACTTGGGACAACCCCCCACATCCGCTCTAACACTGTACAAAGGTACCAATGCCAAACCAGATCGTCCTCCACTTTGCGATTTACGTTTCCTTGAGTTTCTAAATAATAACAATAACAAGTAAGGAAGTCTAAGTTCGGGTGGAACCGAACATTATATACCTAGTAGTGATCTATTATGTCATCCCAATTTACGCAGGTCTATTTTTATACTTTCAGTTCGTATTTGCGTTCAAATAGACAGACGGACAGACAGATAGACGTATCGAGAGACGGACATGGCTACATCGACTCAGCTCATCCTCCTGATCATTTCAGTATACGTACAAACATTCTATGTTCATGAAAGGTATGAATATCAAAAAAGATATACAACTTGGCTTTTGCAGTGATATGCAGTGATATATCTCGATTCGTTTATGCCTTTTATAGGCGCCAAAGAACTCCACCGATTTTTATGAAATTTTCACCATATATAATTCTGTTCACTTGGTACAGCACAGAAAATATATAGTTTTGGAAAAGTAGGCGGGGCCACGTCCCCAGGCTATATAAATCTTCAATTCGTCATAACTCCGAACTTTTTTGGTCTAAATTAATGAAATTTGGATATATGTGTCACTTAGTCAATATCTATATAATTTTTCAAAAGTGGGCTTTGCCACGCCCACATATTTTGTGTTTTGTTTTGCCCTTCAGCTTTCACGATAGGTCCAGGAGTTCGCTGGGCGCGACACAGTCTGTATATAGCTTTTGGAAAAGCCACCAGGTTATATAAAGCTGCAGTTCGGTATAGTTAGGAGTTTATTTGGTTCAAGTTAATGACATTTTATATATAGATGTGTTCTATGTATCAAAACGTCAAAACAACGTCTACCAGGTTTGCTAGTATATTATAAAATGGCGAAAGCAAACAACGAATTTCAGCATTCTTTTGTAAAACAGAGAGACTACTTTGCATTCAAATAGACAAACGGGCAGACAGACAGACGGATGGAGAGACGGGCATGGCTAAATCGACTCCGCTCATCGTGCTGATCATTTTAGTGAACTTTTATCTTCTTGTTTTCATACTTACATACATTTAATGTTTATGAAAGATATGAAAATCAAAAAAGATATATAACTTCGCTATTGCAGTGGGCTATTAACTACGTGCCAGAATATTTTGCTTGTGTGTTTCCCGAGTTGGCTAATTTTTGGCAGGAGTATAATACATACTACTGAGAAGCAACTGATAAATTTTCATTGAAATATCAAGATTGAATTATAAGCGATTGCCTTTGAAAATAGCAGAAATTTTATGCTGACAAAATTTTTTTGCGGCCGAGTTCTTAAAAAGCTTATTATGTGTGCAAAATCTGATGGATATATCTTGCTTAGTTGTAGAAATATCGCTTTTTAAATTTTACAAGAAAATTTTTTAGAACTATGTTAAAAAACTGGGGCTGGATATTAACCGATTTGGCCCATTTTTACAGCAAACAGTTACCTTTATATATAGAACATTATCACCAAATTTCGACAAATCAATTTTTGGTTGAGTTATGGCATACAAAGTTTTGTGGAATAGTCCACTATAAAAGCCTCTTTCGTATACGTTGGTCGCTTTGCCGCGGCGAAGGGGCTTAAGTGTCATATTGGCATCCCTCCTGTAGGCGGGTTCCAATGTGAGACGAACTAAGAGGAAAGCTTCGTTTTCTCCCACAGCCTCGTTTGCGTGTTCTCTGCGAGTCCACTGCACCCGCTGCTGCGGAAGAACCGAAAATGGCCGCACCAACACCACCCCTAAGCCAAGGTGTTGAGGTACCCGTTCCGAGGGCCGAATGATCAGCGGCAATGGAAACAAATTTTGAAAATAAAGTAAAAAAAATGGGGATGAGGAGAGCGTTCTGGGAATGATTTCGGGGGACGAACTCCTGGCAAGTAGCTAGGGGAGCGTCAATACAAGAGAAGACAGGGGTACCAGCCATAGCACCCCTGTCATCCCAAGCCAAATGACTACCAACCTTAAAAAGGAGGACAAGGGTACCAGGCATAGTACCCCGGTCCCCCCAAACAATAAACCGGAGAGGACTGGGTGTGGTGTGAAGCGTTGGTCAGGGACTACGAGAGCACCCATGCCAACAAGCCCGCGGCTCAGCCAAAGCAAAAACCGAACCAGCCAAAAGCGAAGCAGTCGGCGAAGCGCAACCGATCATATGAAGGGAACGGGCGCGAAGTTAAGAAAAGCAAATACCACCAGCACGATGGCCCTAGTGCTGCAGCAGCGGCTAGGCACACCTATAGCGAGGCGGTCAGAGATCACCTCCAGGTGGCACTTGTCGACGCTAGTGGGACTAGTGGAAGTAGGGTACTGGGAGTTTGGAACTCCATAGAGGCACGGCCATCTGAGATGGTCGTCGAATACCTCAACTGCGAGGAAATTTGCCGCGGCTGCAGGGTAATCAAATGCGCGGACGTGTTCTCCAGAGAATTTCTCGAGAGGTGCGTTGCTAGGATTAGCAACGCATTTGATGGTCTTTCGTTAAAGATCATCAATGCTTCGGAGATCCCCAGGAGGACCCGGGCACGCATTTGGTTGCCCAAAATGAAGCTGGATGAGAGTAAACTCGTCCAGTGTCTAAAAATTCAGAACCCGGGTGTCCGGATGGACGACTGGGCGGTTATGAAAATTGAAGAGCAGCAGAGAAAGGAACGCGAAACTGAAGATTTTCCTAGCGGCGGTAGCACCCGACAACAACCTGGAGGAGGTGGACGACGCCAAAAAACTCTTGGAAGAGCTCAGCTTGGCAGGGCCAGCTGGGGTTGGCGCTTCGTCCGACTCTGGACCTGCAGCATTCGAAAACAGCCTCGGATAACCTTCTGGTCCTCCTAAGGGAGGAGGACATCGAAAACTGCCGAGTGCGAAATCGAGGGTATGGCGCTCCAAGGTCAGGGGCCTGCATGCCAGAAATAAACCTATTCTACACAATCGAAGAAGGTAAACCGAGGGCTTGCATCCTTGTTAATGCTTCCTTTTTACCTAATTTCAGCTCTTATTATCTAACAGTGGTTAGGATTGAGTCACGAGGCGGGCGTATCCTGACGATCGCCTCGGCGTACATGGCTCATGATCTACCAGCACCTCCTGTGGAAGTACAATTGTTGGTGAATGGAAATAAGGAACCGATCCTAGTGGGCTGTGACGCCAACGCCAGACCCTCGATGTGGAGCAGCGGCGAAACAAACGAACGGGGTGAGTTTCTCTTTGACTTTTTATTAGAAAATAATCTATGTATATGAAACACGGGCAGCTCTCCCACCTTTGCTTTTCCAAGTTCAGAAAACTTCGCAGGGTGGGAAGAAGTCCTTGATATCACTGTGACATCTGACTCCCAGGAACTTATAGTAAGGAACTGGGAGGAGTCCAAACGTTTATTCCTTTCTGATCATAAATTATTCTCTTTGGCATAGAGTGGGAGAGGGAGATAAGACAACCATATAGAAACCCGAAGAGAACTTCGTGGGGCTTATTTGACAGTGATAGGCTCTGTAAGAACAAAATATCCTTACAATCAACCAACTGTCTGGACGATCGAGTTAAGTCTCTAGAAAAAAGCTTTCAGGTGGTCTATAAAGTTGCCTGCCCAATATCCAGGAGCAAAAAGACTCTCCCACCGTGGTGGGATGAAAGCCTTGTCGACCTGAGGTCAAATCTTAGGAGGGTCTTCAATGACTGCTACTCAAGGAGAAACTTTGAGGAGTATAGGACCTGCTTGAGGGAGTGTAAAAAAGCTGTGCGAATCGCAAAGGCCAAATCCTGGCAGAAACACTGCTAGTCGACTAGGGAAGATCCTTGACAGGAATCACTCAAACAAAACCTACGTTAAAGACGCTGATGGAACATGGGCAGGATCATCAGCGGAACCTCTTGACATCCTTATAGAAGCCCACATTCCGAAGAATTTACGTTAGCTGCGTTTGTTGATGTGGAGGGCGCGTTCCATAATGTAAGAGCCGACGCAATATCATCAGCACTCGTAAGGGTGGAGGTGGAGGAACCAATAGGAAATTGGATATCGCCCCTACTTCTTGACCGTGAAATATCAGGAGGGGCAAAAGTTAGTAAGCGAATGTGGGGGCACACCGCAAGGCGGGGCCCTCTCACCTTTGCTGTGGCTCCTTACAATAAATGACATCCTAGCTGAACTCAATACCAGTGGAGTAAAGATTGTGGCGTACGCCGACGACATGGCGATCCTTATCTCTGGTCCCTTCCCTTCCGTGATGGGTGAAATCATGGAAAGAACGTTGGCAAAACTAAGTAGGTGGGCACAAGAATGTGGCCTTAGGCTAAACCCTGATAAAACGGATCTATTACTGCTCACTACCTAAACTAAATGGCAAACAGCCTTCGAACTACCTAAACTAAATGGCAAACAGCTCTCCCTATCTACTAGCACCAGATACTTGGGGCTAATAATAGATTGCAAATGGAATTGGAAACCGTGCATCGAAGAGCGGGTGCGGAAGGCCTGTATCGCTTTCTACGCCTGCAAATCGATGTTTGGTAAGAAATGGGGTCTCAAGCCGAAGATGATGTTATGGATGTATGAGGCGGTGGTACGGCCAGTGCTGACCTATGGATATGTAGTGTGGGGGGAAGCTCTTCAAAAGAACTATAATCTTATCAGCCTGCAAAAGGTCCAGCGCACTGCGTGCGTTGGTGCCACCGGGGCCCTGCGTTCTGTCCCACTGCGGCTTTGGATCCAATTTTGAACCTGCTTCCAATCGACTTGCACATATTATGTACAGCGACACAAACTGCACTTAGACTCAGGGAGTTTGGGTGCTGGAAGGATACTCAGCAAGGGCATAGTTGTATTCTTAAAAACCTCCCAGCGGACACAATTAGTACCAAAACAGACTATTATCCTCACGAACTGAAGTTTGATAGCAGTGCTACTACTAACATTCCAAGTAGGAATGATTGGAAGAGGGGCACGTTTACAGGCGAGAACGGCATTAAAATATACACCGACGGATCCAAGATGGATTCAGGGGTGGGGGCCGGGATCTTCTCGGATTCCTTAGACATGTCTGTATCATTCAGACTACTCTCGCATTGCAGTGTGTTTCAAGCAGAAGTTCTTGCGATCTTGCAAGCCTGAAAATCAGTAATGATCTTTTCTGACAGTCAAGCAGCAATAAAGGCAAGCGCCACATACAAGCAAATATTGACTGACTTAACCGACATCGAGTTATCCATTACCTGGGTTCCGGGTCATAGAGGAATCGAGGGTAATGAGAAGGCTGATGAGCTGGCACGTATGGGCTCATAGAAAGGAAATGAAGAAACAATCAATTTATAAATGGGGGTACCCCTAGCTACTGCTAGGGTACTATCGAAACGAAGCACAACTGAAGTGGAGGACTACCACTAGTTGCGCAGTATCAAGATCCATCTGGCCAGAATATAGGACGAGAAGTCTGCTAAGTAGGTCAAGAGCTGACGCCGACTAACTTATAGCGGTCTGCATAGGTCAATGAGCGATAGGCACGCACGCGGAAAAGATGAGCATTCGGCACCATGACCACTGCAGGAGCTGTAAAGACGTAACTGCCAAAGAGACGGTTGAGCATTTCCTGTGCAAATGCCCGGTTCTGGTAAGATTACGTTTAAAATTCTTTGGGAGCCCCTTCTTGGAGAACCTGGGGAGGATATTGGGTGTAAGGATTCCAAGTATCGCTGGGTTTATAAACAACTCTGGTTGGTTGTAACATATATGCACACAATTTTAGTAGGTTAGACGGGTCTTTATGGCATCAAAACTGCTTCTTAAGCTACTTGGCCGACCTGGGTCACAGCCATTTTACCTAGCTACCTACCTACCACTATAAAAAGGGCGGGGCCACGCCCAGTTTCGAAAATTTTAAGTTTTTGGATTTTTTTGTTTACGGAAACTTTGAAAGTGAAATATAAATGATGTGAAGCTATTTTACGCAAAGTTATTGCCTATTTAATATATCTACGATCCTCTTCAAAATATTTCATATAAAAGTGCGCGTAGACCTTAACCGATCCCGCCCATTTTTTCCTGGAACATTCCTTGCATACCTGGCAGGTTTCCCTGCGTCCTGAATTTCGTTTCATTATCTTGAACGGTTTTTGATTTATGATTAATATTATTTCTAAATTTGACTTAATCAAAAGTGGGCGGTGCCATTCCCATTTTTAAAAATTTCTTGAAAAATTTATTTTATGCCTCAATCTCAATGTATTTACCAAATTTTATCCTTATAGGTGAATTATGTACTGAGTGTTTAAGCGACATAAGCTGTAGTCATTTCTTTCGTTTATTTCATTTGTATTGCATGAAATTCGCAATCAGCTAATGAAATATTCGAAAGATATAGTTTATGCTTTCCGATCCCAAATCGGGGTTTTTCACAACGAAAATGAGGAAGCCAATCCCGCGCAATGCCTCAGAGCCAACAGTGCTCGCCCCAATTAATAAATACAAGGTGTAACAGGTGCAACGCACCCCACTTCTATATAGAACAAATCATAATATATAAATAAAGTAATTAAATAAATATTACTCAAAGGTGCCCCTTATACATGTGCTCCGCACCCCCCGTTCTACTCTCTGAACAAATAATAAAATAATATACAAAAAAATAACTCAAAAAAACTACTCGCCCTCCATAAAGCTTAGACATGGTCCTTCGAGCCGGATTCGAACCGGCGACTTATGAATCTCACAATCTCACTAGACGACTAAGCCGTCTAGGGGGGGAGTATGTTTAAGCGACATAAGCTGTAGTCATTTCTTTCGTTTATTTCATTTGTATTGCATGAAATTCGCAATCAGCTAATGAAATATTCGAAAGATATAGTTTATGCTTTCCGATCCCAAATCGGGGTTTTTCACAACGAAAATGAGGAAGCCAATCCCGCGCAATGCCTCAGAGCCAACAGTGCTCGCCCCCAATTAATAAATACAAGGTGTAACAGGTGCAACGCACCCCACTTCTATATAGAACAAATCATAATTTATAAATAAAATAATTAAATAAATATTACTCAAAGGTTGCCCCTTATGCAACATGTGCTCCGCACCCCCCGTTCTACTCTCTGAACAAATAATAAAATAATATACAAAAAAATAACTCAAAAAAACTACTCGCCCTCCATAAAGCTTAGACACTGAGTAATCCCGCTTCTTGTGTTTATATTCTATATATAAAAAGTGGGCGTGGCTATAATCCGATTTTGCCCATTTGAAATAGTACTGGGAGATGAGTGCCAAGAAACCCGCATACCAAATTTCATTAAGATATCTCAAAATTGCGTAGCACTACTAAGTATAATAAGCTCTCTTTGTAAATACATAATTAAATAGGAATCATACCTAGTTGTTTAATGTTTCTGAACTCTAACAATCTATTCCTAAAATAAATTAAAGTACGTTGCTACTATCAACTATCCCCTTTTATTTGGAATTTAATTTTATAAAGTTAAAATTTTGAATAAAAAATCGCGCGATCTTTTATTCCATATTTTCGACTGCGTCGCCTTTCAAATGAAGCTTAATTTTTCCATCGTTTAATTTATTCTAAACGTTCGTCTATAGCGCTTTTTAAATAAATGATAAATTAATTTGTTTCATATTTTATTTCATAGTACTAATAATTCTAGATAATGTTGCAATATTTGTCTGAAAACTAACTATGATTATACGTGGATTCCGGCTACAAACTCATGGATTGTGTAAAGCAGCAACTTAATAACGAGTTCTTCATACGTGGTCTAGGTTTGTTTTTCATATATACTGGCATCACTGTTAAACTTTACTTGTAATGGTTTGTTGGCAACGCTCACCATCTCAATGTTTTTATTACAAGTAATTCGGAGCTTCGTGGGAATATTTCTAGTATTAAATACGCTTCAATGAATGGGGTTTTGCGTTGGCCTCATTATGTAAAACAAGTAAGGAAGTCTAAGTTCGGGTGGAACCGAACATTATATACCTAGTAGTGATCTGTTATGTCATCAATTTACGCAGGTCTATTTTAATACTTTCAGTTCGTATTTGCGTTCAAATAGACAGACGGACAGACAGATAGAAGTATCGAGAGACGGACATGGCTACATCGACTCAGCTCATCCTCCTGATCATTTCAGTATACGTACTGTAGTATTACACTGAATAGGCTTCACTGGCAATGCATTTTATGCATATACAAATATTGACCACACACAGCCAAGCCATCACGACCCAAATAAATTATGTGGAACCCAGCGGGAATTCAACATCATATATACACGCCGACACACAAGGCACATATCTGATTACATTTTTCAACCCCATTACTCAAGCCGTCGCATTGACCAACACACGTATCGATCAGCATGACTGATCGACAGTGTCGGTTTGTCAATGTGAAATGCCGAAATATCAATGAAATAATATGCTGACTTTGCATACAAACATTAGCAATGTAGATACTTTTAGTTTGTAAGTATTAGTGTAAGAAATTTGGTATAAAAGAGAAATTATTTTCTAATAAAGAACATTTCTTTTGGAAACACATTCATGGCGATCCTGCCAGTTTGGTCATTAGTTAGCGAAAAATTTGCTAGATAAGCAAAGCCGCTAAAAAGACCAAAGGAGTTTAAAAAAAAGACTATTTTTCACTCTTACACTTCAAAAATTCCTGCACTTTACACAACTGGGAGAGATTGGATGGCTGCTTGGACATACTCTATGGCGATGAGACACATCTCCAAGGCATAAAAAGGGTGGAATATCCGAATCAACCCGACTGGCGTCATAATGGAAGTCAGCAAACTCCTCCTAGGATGCATAAAAAGGGTGGAATAAATATAATTTAATATAAATTGAGCAAGCCTCACGGCAGCTTAACCAAGAGCAAAAATTTTAATATTTGCTTAGGAATAACAAAAAAATATATATATAAAGATAGGAATAAAAGAATTAAAAATTAACATAAGTATGCAGGAGATTACGACTCAGGAAGAATTTAATAGAATATTTAAAAGTGCGAAGATACTATAAAAGAATTTATAAAAATCCCCGAAGAAATTCTTAAAAATCGTAACACTGTAAAGCAAGGCCCGACACCGATTTCCAGAGTAGGTGACGGAATAAGCCTAATAAAAAGAAAGAAATACTTTTAGGCTACTAAATTTAACAACAAACACAAGAGATAGACTTAAATTAAAAGAAAAAATAAAAGAATTAAGAAATAGAAAAAAAATATATATAGAAAATAGAAAGAAAAAGAAGAAAATTCTAATTATTACTGAGTAAATTGGAATGCCGAAAATTCTGCAGAGAAAAGCTCTGAAAATAAACTGGTCAGATACGAACCAAAACTTAGTATAGAAAACAAAGAAGAAATTTCAGAGAAATGGTTAACTATTTTTGCATGCGTAATTGCAATTTTAATAAAAAATTATGTAAAGAATAAATTGAGAAAATTAAACAATGTACAACAACGCGTCTAAACAAAAATTCTATATGCCAAGAAATGAATCAATGGCAAGAAATATACGACACATTATCTGAAGAAAAAACAAGAGCCACTAAGTCATACAAATGCATAAATAAAAATACGCCTATAACAATACAAACAATAGTAAAGCATTTGAACATAATTTTAGAAGCTCTAAATAATATAGGACAGGTGATCAAAATGGTAAATCATATACCGTACGAGATAAATTGGTATCTTCTTTAGCTAGACACAATATAGAAGTAACAATACCAACCACAGTGGAGGAAAAACTCCAGGTTGATTTCAATTCAATTTTATCAGAACGTGCTCAGAGCCCGACTCCATCACCTTCTTTGAGTCAGAGTCCATCAGTGGAAGAAAATAAACCATTAGACTTCCCAATCGTAAACGTCACAATGGTACAAACTGTAGTTGAATTTATTAAAACTGCTTCATCAGTGCTACCAAAGTTTGATGGGAAGCCAGAGAATTTGCACAGTTTCTTAGACGGCCTTGATATACTTGATCAAATCAAAGATAACCACGAAGCCTTAGCAATAACAATGATAAAAACCAAACTAAAAGGCACGGCTAGAAGCTTCATTAGTAACGAGAGTACAATAGCACAAATAAAAGCAAAGCTAAAAACTGCAATAAAACGCGAGTCAGTAGAAGTCTTAACGGCAAAACTCCTGAACATCCAACAACGCAGAAAAACTGCAAATCAATACACCGCTGAAATAGAAAAAATCACCAGATCATTAGAAGGAGCTTATATCTCGGATGGACTTAATCCAGACTTGGCAACGAGATATTCAACACAAGCAGCAGCCAAAGCTATGTGTAAAAACTGCTCCAATGACAAGGTCAAAATGATTATGCAAGCAGGAACGTTCAAAACAATGAACGACGCAATCTCCAAATTTACCAACAGTTGTATAGAAATAACGGGTAGCTCAAACACAATTTTGAATATACGACAACAAAGTCAGTACCGGAGTAATTTCCGTGGAGGTTACCGAAGTAACAACTATAGGAGTGAATAAGGTAGAAGATTTAGACCGCAACCAAGATACAACAATAACTTTAGGTCAAATAATAATTCCCAGAGAGGATCACAAACCCAAAATGGCAATAAACCTTATAACCAGACCCGTAACGTGCGCAGCTGCACCCAGCCGGAAAACCAAGAAACTTCACTTCAAGATCAGTAGATAGGAAACTTCTTCTTTAAATGGTCATCTAACCGCCTGGGCGATTTTGACCGTCCAATATAGCTCGCCAGTCGTTTCTTCGTTGCGCCAACTGGCGCCAATTGGAAACAGCGCGGGATCGCAAATCGGTCTCCACTTGGTCCTTCCATCGGAGTGGTGGTCTCCCTCTTCCTCTGCTTCCACCGGCGGGTGCCGATAAGAATACCTTCTGGGCTGGAGCATCTTCGCTCAATCGCACTACGTGGCCTAGCCGCTGTGTTTTAATTCGCTGAACTATGTCGGCGTCTGCGTAAAGTTCATACAGCTCATCATTAAATCTTCTTCGGTACTCGCCGTCGCGAACGCGTAGAGGTCCACAAATCTTTCGAAGAACCTTTCTCTCGAATACTCCCAGAGCCGCCTCATCAGATGTTGTGTCCACGCTTCTGCACCATATAGCAGGACGGGTGCGTTGAGTGACTTGTAGAGTGTTATTTTCGTTCGTCGAGAGAGGACTTTACTTTTCAATTGCCTACTCAGTCCGAAGTAGCATTTGTTTGCAAGAGTAATTCTTCGTGGGATTTCTAGGCTAACATTATTGTTGGTGTTAATGCTGGTTCCCAGGTAAACGAAGTCCTTTACTATTTCGAAATTATTGCTGCCAACAGTGGCTTGGTTGCCAAGGCGCGAAGGCGCTGACTCTTTGCATGATGACAGAAGGTACTTCGTTTTGCCCTCGTTCACCACCAATCCCATTTTCTCCGCTTCTTTTTCTAATTTGGAGTAAGCAGAAGTTACGGCGCGGTTGTTAAGGCCAATGATATCAATATCGTCAGCATATGCCAACAGTTGCACGCTTTTATAAAATATTGTTCCAGCGCGGTTAAGTTCTGCAGCTTGTATTATTTTCTCCAGCATTAAATTAAAGAAATCGCACGATAGGGGGTCACCCTGTCTGAAACCTCGTTTAGTTTCGAACGGCTCGGAGAGGTACTTCCCAATTCTGACCGAGCTGGCGGTGTTGCTCAAGGTCATTTTGCATAGCCGTATAAGTTTTGCGGGGAAACCAAATTCAGACATAGCGGCATAGCCCAATCTTACTAGTCCCTAAAAAATCACTTTCAAGGAACAGAGAAAAAAGATGGAGATTAGTGGTTGACTACAGACAGGTAAATAAAAAATTAGCAGGAGACAAACTCCCACTCCCTGATTATATTTTAGATCAACTTGGAAGAGCAAAATATTTTTCATGCCTGGTCCTTATGTCTCGTTTTCATCAAATATAATTACACCCAGACTCTAGGGATATAACCTTATTCACAGCTGAAAACGGCACATATAGATTCAAGAGACTACCCTATGGTTTTACTGCATTCATTCCAAAGAATCATGACACTAGCATTTGCGGGCCTCAAACCATCTCAAGCATTTCTCTACATGGATGATTTGATTGTATTAGGTTGTTCTGAAAACCATATGCTAAAAAACTTAAGATACGTGGTCTCCACTTGTAGAAAATACAACCTAAAACTACATCCAGATAAATGCCTATTTTTCAGCCAAGAAGTAACTTATTTAGGACATAAATGTACAAACAAGGGAATATTACCCAACCCAAGCAAATTTGAAACACCCCAAATTATCCAACACCAAAACCAGCCGATGAGTTAAGAGATTCGTAGCTTTCTGCAATTCTTACAGAAGATTTGCACCGAATTTTGCAGAACAGTCAAGAAAATTAACTAGGCTTTGCAAAAAGAATGTTTCCTTCGATTGGACAAAAGAATGTCAAAAAGCTTTTGTCTACTTAAAGGAAACATTAATTAGTTCAAAACTTTTGCAATACCCAGATTTCAATAAAGAATTACGCATAACAACAGACGCTAGTGGGTACGGTTGTGGGGCAGTCCTTAGCCAAGAACACGATGGCAAACAGTTACCAATTGTTTACGCGTCTAGGTCATTTACAAAAGGTGAAACCAACAAAGCCACAATAGAAAAAGAATTGGCCGCAATCCATTGGGCCATAACCTTCTTCAGACCATATGTGTATGGCAGAAAATTTCTAGTTAAAACCGACCACCGTCCTTTAACATACCTATTCTCAATGAAGAGTACTTCATCTTAGTTAACACGAGTAAGACTCGATTTAGAAGAATACGATTTTGAAGTGGAGTATATCGCCGGAATATACGAAGCGCTAAATAAATTTGAAGAAAAAACACATGTCGGCTCGTTTTTAATCCTCCGAAAGTATATTTCAAAAAAGGAAAGAAAATGTGTAGCGATTTGAATACAAGCAACCTAATTGTTAAGGATAATATTGACTTAGGACAATTCTTTACCAGGCTTGAAAAAGAAGCCGGCAATTTAGGACTTGTACAAATACAGTTGTCCTTAGGGGACAAATTGTTTAAAATAAATTATACTGCAGTATGCAAATTAATAGAAATGGGTAACAAAGTTCTCAAAAATTTAACAATCGCACTAACCCCAGAGGTTATATATGTGACAAATCCCGGGAAAATTAAAGAAATTCTGCACAAATATCATGACGATCCTATTAGTGGTGGCCACCCAGGAATAAATCGCATGATAGATAAAATCAAGCAGAAATATGGCTGCCTAAATATGAAAAATGACGTAAGAAAATACGTAAAGAACTGCATCCACTGTAAGAAAAATGAAACTAATAAGCATATAAAAGAGCCAATGACAATAACGGAGACACCTCCGAAGGCATTCGATATTGTACAAATCGATACAGTCGGACCATTACCAAAGTCGATAAATGGAAACGAATATGCGGTTACCATTATATGCGATCTAACCAAATACTTGGTAGCGATCCCAGTCCCAAGCAAACACGCAACAACAGTCGCTAAAGCCGAGTTCGAGCATTTCATTCTGATTTATGGACGCATGAAAACAATCATAACGGATATGGGCACAGAGTACAAAAATAACTTATTCAAAGAACTGTGTAAACTGTAAAAAATTGAGCATAAAACTTCAACACCTTATCATCATCAAACTTTGGGTACTGTAGAACGCAGTCACAGGACATTCAATGAATATGTACGTTCACACATATCCTGTGACAAAGATGATTGGAATGAATACCTCAGGTATTTCGGGTATTGTTACAATACAACGCCATCAACCACACATAAATATTGTCCTTTTGAACTTATATGCACCAAAATACGAATTTCTAAAAGAAAATTAAATCAGCCCATTGTACAACCACGAAGCTTACGACAAAGAAGTAAAATGTAGACTTCAGATAGCACAGCAAAGAGCTAGGAAATTAGTCCAAGAGGCTAAAGAACAACAAAAATTTAATTACGATAAAAGTGGCTACAGTAAGGAAATAAACATAGGAGATTTAGTGTTAGTTAGAGAAGAGGCCTCCCATATGTTAGATAATAAATATAAAGGACATTATAAGGTTAAAAGTATTGACAAAAATAACAATTTTACTTTAATACCACATAGCATAGGAAATAGCGACAGAAACAATAAAGAAATTATAATTCATAAGAACAGACTTAAAACAGTATAAAACTTTTAGTAATAACAAAAAAAAAACAACCAAACAATAAGCTCTCCAGTTTACTCATAATAATAAATAGGCACACGAGCCAAAGAAAACAAAAATAGCATGTTATGCAAAAAAAAGAAAACCAAAGTCAGCACAATAAAGACACATGTTAAACAAATGTAAACAGATAAAACACCACATAAACAAACTCTTTATGCAATAATTGCAATAGAATACGAAAAGCAATTAAAATTTTGTAAACTCAAGCAAACCATAAGTGGGCACATTAAGTCTTTCTAATAGTCGTATACAATTGTCTGCAATTATATACGGCTATTCTTAAGGCGGATGGTGTAGTATGAATACGCTTCACTGGCAATGCATTTTATGCATATACAAATATTGACCACACACAGCAAGCCATCACGACCCAAATAAATTATATTGAACCCAGCGGGAATTCAACATCATATATACACGCCGCCACACAAGGTACATATCTGCTCACATTTGTCAACTCTACTACTCCAGCCGTCCCATTGACCAACACACGTATCGATCAGCATGACTGATCGACACTGTCGGTTTTCAATGTGAACTGCTAAAATATCAATGAAATAATATGCTGACTTTGCATACAAACATTAGCAATGTAAATACCTTTAGTTTGTAAGTATTAGTGTAAGAAATTTGGTATGAAAGAGAAAGTATTTTCTAATAAAGAACATTTCTTTTGGAAACACACTTCAGTACAAACATTTCATGTTCATGAAAGGTATGAATATCAAAAAAGATATACAACTTCGCTTTTGCAGTGGGGTATTAACTACTTGTTTTTACTTTTCATCCTGAACGTTTTGATATACATTAATAAATATATATCTCGATTCGTTTATGCCGAATAAAGTAAAATACCTTGTGCGCGTAACAAAAATAGATATAAACAAGTAAGGAAGTCTAAGTTCGGGTGGAACCGGACATTACATACCTAGTAGTGATCTATTATGTCATCCCAATTTACGCAGGTGTATTTTAATACTTTCAGTTTGTATTTGCGTTCAAATAGACAGATAGAAGCATCGAGAGACGGACATGGCTACATCGACTCAGCTCATCCTCCTGATGATTTCAGTATACGTACAAACACTTCATGTTCATGAAAGGTATGATTATCAAAAAAGATATACAACATCGTTTTTGCAGTGGAGTCTTAACTAGTTGCCCGGATATTTTGCTTTTGCAGTGGGGTATTAACTACTTGTTTTTACTTTTCATCCGGAACGTTTTGATATACATTAATAAATATATATCTCGATTCGTTTATGCCGAATAAAGTAAAATACCTTGTGCGCGTAACAAAAATAGATATAAACAAGTAAGGAAGTCTAAGTTCGGGTGGAACCGGACATTACATACCTAGTAGTGATCTATTATGTCATCCCAATTTACGCAGGTCTATTTTAATACTTTCAGTTTGTATTTGCGTTCAAATAGACAGATAGAAGCATCGAGAGACGGACATGGCTACATCGACTAAGCTCATCCTCCTGATGATTTCAGTATACGTACAAACACTTCATGTTCATGAAAGGTATGATTATCAAAAAAGATATACAACATCGTTTTTGCAGTGGGGTCTTAACTAGTTGCCCGGATATTTTGCTTTTCATCCTGAATGTTTTCATATACATTAATAAATATATATCTCGATTCTTTTATGCCAAATGAAGTAATATAAATTATGTGCCTAACAAAAATAGATATAAAAAATTGTGTGTCTTTTATAGGCGCCAAAGAACTCAACCGATCTTTATGAAATTTTCACAATATATACTTGGGTTCACTGGGTACAGCATAGACAATATATAGCATGGGAAAAGTACGCGAAGCCACGCCCCTAGGTCCGAACTTTTTTGGTCTAAATTAATGAAATTTGGATATATGTGTCACTTAGTCAATATCTACATAATTTTTCAAAAGTGGGCGGTGTTACGCCCCCTTTTTTGTGTTTGTTTGTTGGGTTGGCGCTGCTTCGGCCAACATAAACATTAACTCACATTTAAATTATTATTATTATTACAAAATTACACATTTATGACATTTCGCCACATCCCATCATTTACACTTTTGTTTTGCTTCCTTTGTATGATTGTTGTGACGGCGCAATTTGTATTATCTATGTCTTCTTTAAAATTCATTACACGGTTTTGTTGTTGTTGTATTCGGAGGCTTTCAAGTGTCAGTCTTCTTCTATATTTTCCTTCAATGTCCAATATTCTTACGTTGGCGAAATCAGCTGTGTGATTGTTAGACGTCAGGTGGTGTGCAAGCGCTGTTGTTGTTTTTCTGTTTTTGACATCGGCTTGGTGTTCGTGTATTCTTATGTTTAGCGATCGTTTCGTTGTACCAATATAGCATTGATTGTTTAAGTGTGCTGTGGGGTCTGTGGGCATATGTTATGTTTTGATTTTTTATTATTCTTTTTAATGCTTGGTTATTCGTAAGCCCAGGTACATAAGTTACTGTTTTTGTTGATCTCTTGTGCATTTTCGTTGTTTGGATGGTCGGCTTTATACAGTGTTTCCTCGATAAGATTTTGTGTTTTGTTTTGCTCTTGAACTTTCACGATAGGTCCAGGAGTTCGATGGGCACGACACAGTATGTATATAGATTTGGAAAAAGCCCCCAGGTTATATAAAGCTGCAGTTCGGTATAGTTAGGAGTTTATTTGGTTCAGGTTAACGACATTTTATATATAGATGTGTCCTATGTATCAAAACGTCAAAACAACGTCTACCGGGTTTGCTAGTATATTATTAAATGGCGAAAGCAAACAACGAATTTCAGCGTTCTTTTGTAAAACTGAGAGAAACGGACAGACAGATAGACGTATCGAGAGACGGACATGGCTACATCGACTCAGCTCATCCTCCTGATCATTTCAGTATACGTATAAACATTTCATGTTCATGAAAGGTTGAGCAACTGTTCGATTTTGTTGACCTGGGGGTTACTATGGACTATAAACTCAGTTTCAACCGCCATATTAACACAACAGTCAATAAGGCTTAGATGTGTCCCAGCATTCGTTAAACGATGATCTAAAGAATTTAGCGACCCTTATGTAACTAAAGCCCTCTTCACTACATTAGTCAGACCGATACTTGAATACGGTTCTATAATTTGCTTTGCCTTAAAAGATTTTCATTGGGATCCCTTGTATAATCTGCCACCCTATACGAATCGTTTAAAACTCATTAATCTGCACACACTTTCTAGTCGGAGGGAAATGCTTGGAATTCTTTTTATGATTAAATTGCTAAATGGTTCACAATCCAGCCCATTTCTTCTGAGTGAAGTGAACTTCAATGTACTATCTCGTCCTTCAAGGCATTTTAAAACTCTAGTCTTAAAACAGTGCCGGACCAATTTTCAGCTAAATGAGCCTTTTCGCGGTTTGTGTCAAGATTATAACTCTCTTTCTGGTAGATTTGATATTTCAGACTCGCTTTTAAGCATAAAAAAATCAATTCTTTCTATCCTAAATTCATAGCTACTAATTGCTTCTTATTCTTTGACTTCTATATTAACTTCTAACAATAATTTTATTCTGTTAATTGGTTATTTCTTAATGTATAATCTATCTTATATCTACTTTACTTAGCTGATGAGTTTTTCTCTGTAGCTGAGCATTTTAGATCTCGCCGATTAACAAACCAAAGCCTTTCAACGACTCGGCACGAAGGGGATATGGTGGGTAATCCGTTTGGGAATTATTATTATTATTATATACATTAAAGAATATATATCTCGATTTGTTTATGCCGAATGAAGTAATATAAATTGTGTGCGTAACAAAAATAGATACAAAAAAATTTGTGTTTTTTATAGGCGCCAAAGAACTCAACCGATCTTTATGAAATTTTCGAAATATATACTTGGGTTCACTGGGTACAGCATAGACAGTATAAAGTTTTGGAAAAGTAGACAGAGCCACGCCCCCAGGCTATATAAAGTTTCAATTCGTCATAACTCCGAACTTTTTTTGGTCTAAATTAATAAAACTTGGATATATGTGTCACTTAGTCAATATCTACATAATTTATCAAAAGTGGGCGGTGACACGCCCACATATTTTGTGTTTTGTTTTGCTCTTGAATTTTCACGATAGGTTCAGGAGTTCGCTGGGCACGACACAGTCTGTATATAGCTTTTGTAAAAGCCTCCAGGTTATATAAAGCTGCAGTTCGGTATAGTTAGGACTTTATTCGGTTCAAGTTAATAACATTTTATATATAGATATGTTCTATGTATCAAAACGTCAAAACAACGCCCACCAGGTTTGCTAGTATATTATAAAATGGCGAAAGCAAACAACGAATTTCAGCATTCTTTTGTAAAACTGAGAGACTAGTAAAACTGACGGACAGACAGACAGACGGACGGAGCGACGGACATGGCTAAATCGACTCCGCTCATCGTGCTGATCATTTCAGTAAACTCTTCTTATACTTACATACATTTAATGTTTATAAAAGGTATGAAAATCAAAAAAGATATACTCGTACATCTGCGCTATTGCAGTGGGCTGTTAATTACGTGCCCGAATATTTTGCTTGTGTGTTTCCCGATTTGGCTAATTTTTGGCAGGAGTATAATACATACTACTGAGAAGCAGCTGGTCAATTTTCATTGAAATACCAAGATTGAATTATAAGCGATTGCCTTTGAAAATAGCGGAAATTTTATGCTGAAAAGTGGGCGGCGCCGCGCATACTTCTGCAAAATTGACAAAATTTTTTTTGGGGGCCGAATTTTTCCTAAAAAGCTTATTATGTGTGCAAAATCTGTTTAATATAACTTGCTTGGTTGTAGAAATATCGCTTTTAAAATTTTACAAAAAAATTTTTCAGAACTATGCTAAAAAACTGGGCGTGGACATTAACCGATTTCGCCCATTTTTACAGCAGGTTATGGCATAAAAAGTTCTGTGGAACAGTCCACTATAAAAGGGGGGCCACGCCCATTTTCGAAAATTTTAAGTTTTTGGATTTCTTTGTTTAAGCAAACTTTAAAAGTGAAATATAAATGATGTACAGCTATTTTACGGAAAGTTATTGCCTATTTAATATATCTACGATCCTCTTTAAAATCTTTCATATAAAAGTGGGCGTGGACCGTAACTGATTTCTACCGTTTTTTCCTCGAAAACCTGCGTGCTGAATTTCGTTTCGATATCTCAAGCGGTGTTTGATTTATGATTAATAACATTTCTTAATTTGACTTAATTAAAAGTGGGCGGTGCCACACCCATTTTCAAAAATTTCTTAAAAATTTTATTTTATGGCTCAGTCTTAATGTATACACCAAATTTTATCCTTAAAGGTGTATTATGCACTGAGTAATCCCTTTTTTTGTGTTTTCGAAAATATTCTAAATATAAAAGGTGGGCGTGGCCATAGTCCAATTTCGCCCATTTTAAATAGCGCTCGGAGATGAGTGCCAAGGGACCCCCATACCAAATTTCATTAAGATATCTCAAAATTTACTCAAGGTATCGTGTTCACGGACGGAAGGACGGACAGACATGGATTTATAGTGTCAGGATTTCCAAGAATTAAATTTAGACAATACACTCAGTATTTATTTGATATTTTTCTTTATCAACAGCTTATACACACCCCTTCAAAATTCAAATTCTCTCCAGGTTACATTAAAAGCAAAAGTATAAGGAAACATAAAAAGGCAAATGTCAGAAATTCAGTGATGCCAGAAAATAATAAAATAAGATATTACATGAGTATACGCAGTCGATATGATTTGATGATAGCTCGGACCTTCCTGACGGAAACTCGTCCCGAGTTTATGTATCATTTATAGCGTCATCATTGTCATTCTATTGTAAATCGTCTATTTCGGGGAACAGTGTGCACTAGGCCGGGTCGATTTGTGGGGAGGCAAAAAAATCGCACATTGCTCTGTGAAAATCATATTCTAGGGATCAAAAGAAGAAACTTTGCCGAGGGAACCATACCTCTAAAACGAATTCTGATGTCCCCCAATTTGGGTCGAACTTTTGGGTAGGGGCAAATTTTGAAAAATCCCACTTTGACCCATTTAGAGTGCTCCAATCGAGTCCAAATGTATAACCGACCCCCACTAACTTTGGAGGCCCGACCCACCGATGCCAGTGGCACACCCCCTGGAACCCCCCTGGGGGTTCACCATACAAACATTTCAAAAAATCGCCGGTTTTGCACTTTACATGAAAAAATCAGCAAAATGCCGAAACCGGTTTGTCTCAAAACCAAATTTGACAAAGGATGACGAAAAATCGTTCCAATATACATCATTTCAATTTTGTTTAAAAACCACAGATAATTGGCATCCAAATGCTGGGCCATTTTTTTTCTCAATGGAATATCTTAGAGAGTAATATTTTGTTGTATTTCGTTTGTGTGAAACCTTGCTCTGGAACTATTTTTTTTTGCATGGTTTTTGCACCGATTTTAAATATATATATATTTAAAACTAAGTTTTAAAGAAATAAAAAATGTAATTTTCAAGAGATTTTGGAAGCGAGAATACTGGCATTTGAATTATTACAAATCGGTCTAGTATATCGGAAGTTATTGAACTTTGATACAGGGTGTTTTTTTACAGGTTTGTTTTTCGAATAGAGATAAAACTGGCATTTTGTGGTCAAATCTGGCAACTCTAATGTCATTTATGTTCAGTTTGGTTTGCCATTTCATCATGAACAGGTTGACAAAAGAACAACGCTTGCAAATCGTGCAAATTTATTTCGAAAATAATGGTTCAGTTCGCGAAGTTTACCGTGAGCTCCGTCCATTTTATGGTCGACATAATCGTCCATCAGAGCAATTAATTCGGTTAACCATGGATCGTTTTCGCACTACGTTTACTCTATGTGATAATACGCATCCGCAGAGACGTCGAACAGTGCGCACCGAAGAAACAATTGCCGCTGTAGAGCAAAGTGTTGAAGAGGACCCGAATGAATCGATTCGCCACCGTGCACAGCAATTGGAGCTTTGTCCATCAACTTTATGGAAGATTTTGCGCAAAGATCTTGGCTTGCGACCTTACAAGATCCAGCTTGTGCAAGAATTAAAGCCGCGAGACCATGCAATGCGTCGTGATTTTGGTGTATGGGCCGAAAATGAGATTGATTTCGATGCTGATTTTCATCGCAAAATTTTGTTCAGTGATGAGGCTCATTTTTGGTTGAATGGCTACGTCAACAAGCAAAATTGCCGCATTTGGAGTGAAGAGAATCCACATGAGACCCTTGAAACGCCATTACATCCACAAAAACTGACTGTTTGGTGTGCTCTATGGGCTGGTGGAGTCATTGCGCCATACTTCTTCCGCAATAATGCGGAAGAGGCAGCTACCGTTAATGGAGACCGGTATAGAGCCATGATAACCGACTGTTTTGTTCCCGAATTGGATGGCATGAATGTGGATGAGTTGTGGTTCCAACAAGACGGCGCTACATGCCACACAGCGCACGTCACAATCGATTTATTGAAGGAAACATTCGATGAGCGCATAATTTCGCGGAATGGACCTGTCAATTGGCCACCAAGGTCGTGTGATTTGACACCATTGGATTATTTTCTTTGGGGATATGTGAAGTCGCTCGTCTACACCAACAAACCAGAAACGTTAGGGGATTTGGAAGCCAACATTCGTGGCGTTATTGCCGACATACGGCCCCATATGCTCGAAAAAGTGGTTGAAAATTAGACCTGTAGAATTGGCTTTATTCGAGCCAGCCGCGGCGGCCACATGCCCGAAATCATATTTAAACATTAATGGCATAAAAGTATCCTTCCAATAAAGCCAAGGTGATGGACCTTAAAACGATTTTCTTGTGTTTTATTTCAATTCGAAGTTCTATACCCCTAAAAAAACACCCTTTATAAAAAGGACACAAATTTTTAAATGGCCATAAAACAGTATAGGCGTTCATTTGTATTGTCAATAGCCACCAAATGATACCATTTTTGATCAAAAATAAATTTTCTCAATTTTAAGTTATCCGTTTCAGAAATTCTTACCCTACTTTAAACTATTTACAGTAAAGAAAAGTTCTAAAACAATTTATGTGTATCGCTTGTAGTTCCATTTCTATAATTGGCTTGTTAATGTCATGTTTTTGTAATGATTTTGGTGATTTTGGTATGATATTGGTAAGTCAAGGCCTATTTCCCCTTGTGATAAAATTGCTCCTAATGCAAAGTCTGCTGCGTCAGTTGTAAGTATAAAAGATATATCAAAATCGTGATATTGCAGTATAGGTGGATATATTAGCTTTTCTTTTAAGTTGTAAAATGGTCTTTTGCATTATTCTGACTAAAAGAAATGAATCTTCTTGTCTGGTCTACATTTTTTGGTTTTGGATAACTTACTACCTGACATTTCGCTGGGTCGGTGTTAATGCCTTTACCTGTTATTAGATGTCCTAAATATATGACTTCTGATTTAAAGAATTGGCTTTAATTTGCATTTAATTAAAGGTTATCATTATGGTGGTTTAAACCGAAAGGTAGACGTTTGAATTGATAGTGACCACCCTGTGCAGAGAATGCAGTTGGTGGTTTTAAATCACTTTGTAGTGGTATCTAATGGAATGAACTAGTCATATTTAAAGTTAAGAAGTATTAAGCTCTTCCTGAAATACCTATTATTATCTAATCTTGCAAGTGGGGATTTATCATTTACTATTTTGTCGTTTAGTTTTCGGTAAGCGACTACTAATCGACTAATCTGGGTTCCATTTTTACTGTTTTTAGGTACCAAAAGTAAAGGTGATTTAAATGGGCTGACCGATGGTTCAATTATGTCACCATCAATCATTCCCTGTATCTTGCTGTGCTTGCGGCAGCCTGTTGTCTTATGTACTCGTATACTTGTGCGATATTAGTTAAATTGAGTTTTTGCTCCTTCTAAATGATATGTTGTTGTTTTAGTGATGCTACTCACAGCCTAGTCGTCACTTTTCTTACCTAGCATTGTCATCAAAATTTTTAACGGAAATCCCAAAAACCTTGCGGCTTCATTTGGGTGCATGCCGGGCAGACATTTGGCATGCCAGAGCTCAGTGTGGATAGGCAAGAGTTTAATCTGTTACAATACAATAAATAATTCATGTATACATTCATCTTATCTTATTAATATTTGGAGTAATCACATGAGTCTGCTTATCAGGTAATGTGCTTTTGACTCATATTTTGAACAAAGTTTACAAAAATTAATAACACTGAAGTGATGTAATTCTTAAGCAGATAACTTACGTTAATATCCCAGTTATAAATTTGAAAATTTGGAAGTTGAGTATTTTCTTCCATACAGAGCTGCGTAAATTCAATTCCATTACAATTACAATTACATTCCTCAGCAATTGGGGAAAGTAATCAATTCCTTTGTCTCACACAAAAGGAATTGATTGCATTTAAATTCCTCAAAAAAAATTACAAACTGTAATTTCCTTCTTTTGAGGCTCGAGTGCAAATACTTTTTTTTGGAATTGAAAAAAAAAAATACTTTGCGCAAGTGTAATTTCTTCCCCAATACTTTGAAAAGGAATTGAAAATGTAGTTGAAAGATTTCCAATTACATTACGAGGAATCCCAAGAGTACTTTCAAATTTCCCATTACATTCCTCGAAGGAATTGTGGAAGTAATTGAAAAGTGAAAGGTTAATACGTGCATAAAAACGTATTTTAATCGACTTTTCGGGCCATATTTTTCAATATTTCAAAAAGGATCCCTTCCATTACCCACATTCGAAAACACCAGGGAGAATGAAGTTTCCCTGATTTTTCCAGCCAAGTTCAGCCGTCCTCTTCCCTCTGCAGCGAAAGACGTGTGAAGGGCTTAAGCGGATGAGTAAATTTACTTTGAATTCATCATTTAAATAACCAAAAATATGAGAACCTTTATCTCTAGCACAAGACGGTTCAGTAGGGTAGCCAGGATTTTGGAAAGGGGGGAATGAAACAATTTTTTTTCGCAACCTGAAATTTGAGACACACAGTAAATTTTGTTTTAAAAATGTAGGCAAAATTCACGAAAATTCAAAGAAATTTTATCAAAATGAAAATTTTTCTTACACAATTTTTAGAATTTTTTGGAGTATGCAGTTTTGTAGCTCATTAAGTTTTAATGCAACAATGTGTCAATCCTTAAGTCGTGACACATTTTTCTAATTTTTGTAATTTTTTTCCGAAGAGCTTAGGTGTGTTTTTTCATATAAAAGAAATTGCTTTCATAACCTTGTATTGAAGAAAATACAGAAATCTCAAAGAAAATATTAGAGATTTTAACCTGGTCATCACATCAACATCAACCATAATGTCAGCCTAGAAATCCAACGAAGAATCACTCACGCAAACAAGTGCTACTTCTGACTGAGTTGGCAATTGAGCAGTAAAGTCCTCTCTCGAAGAACGAAAATAAATAAGTCACTTATCGTACTCGTCCTGGCGCAGAAGCTTGCATTGACAATATCTGATGAGGCGTCTCTGAAAGTATTCGAGAGAAAGATCCTTCAAAGATTTACGGACTACCAAAGAAGATTTAATGATGAGCTGTATGAGCTATATGCGGACCCCGACATAGCCCAATGAATTAAAACCCAACGTCTTAATTGGCTAGGCCATGTTGTGCGAATGAATGAAGATGTTTCGGCCCAGAAGGTATTCTTATCGGCACCCACCGATGGTAGCAGAGAAAGAGGGAGACCACCACTCCGATGGAAGGACGAAGTGGATACCGATTTGTGACCCCGTGGTGTTTCCAATTGACACAAACACGTAACGAGTGGCGAGCTATGGTAAATGGCTAAAATCGTTTAGACAATTAACTAAGCGGAATTTAAAGAAGAAGAAGGGTTGAAGAGGTGAGTTCTACTGTAGAAGTGGAAACGGGGAGAGTTGCAAACATTTTTAGCAATTTGTATAAGTTATGAAATGACGTTTTGTCGCAGCTCTGAAGTGAAGTCCGCAGTTTTGCGGAAGACTATGCCACTTTAAGAACTTTCTCCATAAATTGGTTTCGGCCACTATATTTTGGTTTTGAACAAGTGGTTCATAAAATTCAGCAAGCTCAATAAATTTTTGTCATTTTCTTCTCTGTGGTTTGTTGAAAAATTGGAGCGAAATCTCTGAAGATCGTTATATGTTGACTGAATTGACTATCGAAAAAACAGTAGTCTTGAAATGAACATCTAGTTTACATGCTTACATACTTTGACTAAATTTGAATCGGTTCTATTTGATTTCAATATACTCGTACATGTCAATTGACATGACAATTTTTCAAAGTCGTGTCTATCTTTTTTTGTTGAAGTTTATTACACAAAGGTAGAACGCATTTAAAAAAAAATTATTTTTAATGTTGACCTAAGAATTTTATAACACTAAGCAATAGAGAAAATGTTAAAATTTTAACAAAACTGACACCATAAATTTATCAATAAAAACGTGTAAACAATTCTCGTCGCTATCTATTTTTCCGCCGTTGTGTCCTCTGATTAAATTATTGAGCCTGCCTATTTTAGTATTTTCAGACCGATTGAATTCGGATTTTTAAAGACGTGATAGATAAGGGAGTAGAGTTTTAGATCAGCAATATCAGACCTCGAAAATTGCGGTATTATTTCGATCTGTTATATTATTACTACCAGAACCAATGTGTACGCATGCTGTTATTTTTAATTCTATGGTACCTTTTTGAGATATTTACGCTATAAACAATGCATACAAAACTTTTCGCTAGGCCCTGTAGGTTCGAAGATAATGAACAATCAATGCGGATTTAACCTTTTTTTTTTGTTAAAATATAAAAAAATTAGTACTTTGTGAGGAAGGATATTGAAAACTTTTTATTTTTTTGAGATATTTTTTTTCTCAGTGAGCTCTGTTTTATTACAAAAAAAAAAAGATTTCATCCAATAAAATCGATGGACTAATACATAAGTTATAAGCATTCAAATAGATATAGCCATATAATACTTAAGTACCCTACAAATATTAGCATATGTACATATGAGACGATAACAATGTTTTGTCTTAACTCTATGATCTTATTTTATACTTGAAAAAGTTATTTGTTTTGTTTCAACGCTGATTTAGATTAGGATCGGTTTCTCTTATAAGAAACCAACAGTAGTCACTCATCATTGCGACATCGCAGAATCCTTGATACCGACTTTCAATCAACTTCATTTGCTAATGAAACCGTTCGCCATGCTCGTCACTTTCGTCACCAAGATTTTGCAGAAAAAAAATTTGAAGGGAGTGCAGAAAATGAATTTTTAAAGACATATTTACTCCTGAAAAGAAAATAAATAAGTAAATTAGATAAATAAGTGACACATTTGTGTGTAATTTTCGTAGGCTGGATTCATCGTTCAGTTCCGAACAAATTTTTTGTTTACATTTTACTCGTTCTTTTTCCACTTCTCTGATACAGAATGAGAAAATAACGAGCAAAATGTAAACAAAAACGGAACTGAATGATGAATTCAGCTTGAGGGCCGTTTTCTCATGTAAACTTTAAAATTTTCATAAAAATTATTTGTTTATCAGGCAGATATGTTTTAAATTTTACTTTAGAAAACGGCCTTAAATATGTTTTTTTATTTTTCCATTTTCGCATAATTCTTGACTAAGGCTTTAACTATCATCTCATAGTTAGAACTTTTGCGTTTGCCTAAAAAAGAAGCAACGACCTTTATAAAGTGCTACAAAGTGCTAAATAAAATAACGCGTTCGAGGTTGAGTAGCAATTGTTCTTTATTAATAATATTCTTAGCTTTTATAAAAATTTCGGCTTATGTATATTCTTATTTACTAACATACATATTCAAATTCAATCATGCGCTTACACATATTCATATTCAATAAGTATATTAAAACGCATCGTATGCATAAACGGTTCTATTGGAATTATTATTGCTACTTTTGATTATTTGTTTATATTATTACATATTAACATTGAACGCGAGTGTGGGAAAAGAATTTATTCAAAAAGAAATTGATTTGGTTAATTTTGGTATATTATAGCTTTCCACTTGTTATGGATTCGCGTCAAAATCGATCGGTAAGGAAGGCGGTCGGCATGATGTCAATGGTGCACTGTGGCTAGTCATTGTGGGCTGGGGTGGGTTCTTGCCAACCTTACCGCCCTGCGCCATAATCAGAGAAATTCTAATCATGCCTTTAAAACGCGGGAAAAGCACAAAACCGCGCAAAACAACTATAAAATCAACATCCGGTTCAAACCCGGATGCCACGGACAGACCGTTGCATTCAAAATTTCAAAAACTCAAGGCAAACAGCAAATCGAAAAAGGCAAATTAAAAAAAAACCGGTAGAAGAAAATATCCAAAAATAACCGAAAACGAGGAAAAATTCAAACTAAAATTTAAATAAACAAATGGAAAGGAAAAAACGACAAATTTAAATTAACGAAAGAAAAAAAAACATAAATTGAACCGAACCGGAAATGACCGGTTAGCGCAGCTGAAAATAGAAGAAAAACAAACATGCAACAAAATAGTGCCGAACAATATAAGGGGGCGCTGGTGTTGTTGCGACGCCCGGTGCTTGACTCACCCTTATCCATGGCCATCGATGCACCTAATCTCGATAGCCCCTTGCCTAAAAATCCTCCCTGCCTTCTAGATAAATAGAAACGCAGGCATTCCAATTATTAAATTACAAATTTATTTAAAAAAAAATCGTTGCTTAAATTTACCCTAAGCCAAGGCATTCATTTGAGGTTTAGGTTGGTATAAGTTTACAAACAAACTCAAATACAAAAAAAAACTATAAGACGAACCAAATTTGCCTTACTTTCCTATAGTATTTTAGTTTTACTATTCGAATTTAATTGCTTAGTTATTAATTATTATTACATTAATTATTTTACATTGGGACTAAGGTTAAGGTTTGGTCTCACCCGGTCGTTGCAGTAGGCCGTTGGTGGGGCGCTACTATTGTGGTTCTCTCTGCTGGTTGTGAAGTGGGCCTACAAGAGGGAGGCCCTTGCTGTTGTCACTGCTGGTTTTTGTTGTTGCAGTAGCCCGTTCGCGTGGGCACTACTGTTCTTGTAGTCTTTGCTGGTTGTGGAGTGGGTCTACAATAGGGCGGCCCCCGCTGTTGTCACTTCTGGTTGTTGTAGTTGCAGTAGCCCGTTCGCGTGGGCGTTACTGCTGTTGTTGTCTCTGCTGGTTGTGCAGTGGGCCTACGATAGGGCGGCCCCCGCTGTTGTCATTGCAGGCTGTTGTTGTTGCAGTAGCCCGTTTGTGAGGCGCTACTGTTGTGGTTGTTGCCGGTTTGGTCGTTGCCGATTTTATTGTTACCGGTTGTTGTTGCCGGTTGTTGGCAGGCCTGCAACCTCCTCCAATGTGTGTCTGCTAACCCCGGCGACCACAACAGCCGGTTCTATCGCACCGGAATGACCCGGGTTTTTTCACCCGGCCAAAGGCTGTTATTTCAGTGTAACCCTGTCCAATCTGTCCCGTCCCACCCTTAAATTGTCATCCTCGGAGCAAACCCTGGCAGCTGGGTTGCTCCATTGTCTCTTGTTACGGGCTGGGGTCGAACCCAATCCTGGACCAAGAGACTGGATCTGCTGCGTTTGCTGGAAGAAAATTTATATTAAACGGTCGTATTCGGTACAATGCGCCAAGTGTAAGAGATGGTTACATAAATCCGGATGTTCAGGGCTTAACCCTGCCATCCACAGACCCCGTACTTTCTTTTGTACTTTTGAGGCACCTTGCTGTTCACGTCCAAGGACGTCCCGCGGTAGTCGCCGCTCTGGCACTCCCTTACCGCTTCTACCTACTTCCAATAGTCACAATAGTGGCTCAGTCTATACGACTGGCAGCACCGCTGCCAACCCTGCCTCACCCACTCCCGACTGTCGCTCACGCACACCAGCGTCGCCATCTCGCACGGCCGCTCAAAACTCCTATTCCCTCCAGAATAGGTCAGATATGAGCATCGCCGAGCGTCAGTCCCCTCTGTGTCTGCCCCTAATGCCCCCCCCTGCTTCCAGCCTGCACGTGGGTCAGGAACACCACCTCCTAGTACCTTTCAGTACCTGCACCGTTTGTCGGCAAAGATTATATACCCCTGCGACATCGGTCAAGTGCAACAATTGCCTTGGCCTGTGTCACACCCTTATGTGCTCTGGGCTAGCAAACGGTAACCTTTTGACGGATTCGTTCATAGCCCCCTGTTGCAGTACACAGCCGCCTTCCACGCCAGACACCATCGGCCATGGCGCTGTCAACTCTAGACTGCGACATAGTTTAAGCCTTAGCCTACCTCCAACTAGGCAAACGCATCCGTCCCTCACGCTGGATTAGCTGGAAAGATCGCGGAGATAACTGACTTTATGAAGACGCATAACATCAAAATCGCCGCGATACAAGAGACAAAACTGAACACGAGATCGGACTTACGAACTTGTGATGGGTATAATGTACATCAAAAAGACCGTCCCAGCGGTCTTGGGGGTGGCCTTGCGTTAATTACACATCACTCTGTACAATATAATCTATTTTCCCCTGACGTCGACCCCAGGGACTCCACCTTAGAATGCCAAGGCATAGCAGTCCGGTCAGGAGACGCCGACCTGCAAATCATAAACATCTATATTCCTCCTGTCACGTGTTGTCCTAGAGATTATCATCCCGACATTAGTGCGTTGCTAAGGGGCGATAACCGTCTAATCCTAGGCCACTTCAACGCGCATCACGATCTTTGGCACTCCAACTTGCCAGCAGACAGCAGAGGACACGCAATTGCAGACCAAATAGATAACTCAGCATTCTGTACAGTCAATGGAGATGCCCCCACCAGGGTGGCAGGTAACTGTCACAGTTCGCCAGACATCTCCATAACGAGCGCGGGCCTTATTAACTTTGTCATCTGGCGACCGATGCTTACATTAGCTTCAGACCACCTACCCATCTTACTCTCTGTTGAACGACCGACCGACTTCATAACGACTGATAAAATAACATACATCATTTTCACCAAAGCGGACTGGGACCGCTTTACTGAATATACAGAGCGCTCCTTCGCTGCCTTACCCACTCCTACGGACGTACGCAAAGGCGAAAGAGAGTTCGCAAGATCATTGATTCAGCCTCATGCCGCTTTATTCCTGCTGGCAGAATACCAGAAATTCGTCCGAATTTCCCTCCAGAGGCTGCGGCGATGGCAAGAGAACGTGACCAAGTGAGACTCATCAATCCCGCAGATCCCAGAATAAAAGATCTCAATGCGGAAATTCGTAGGATCGTCAACGAACACAAGCTGACCAAGTGGAAACAACACCTTGAGACATGCAACCTCTCCGGCGGAGTCTGCAAATTATGGTCGACTGTCAAGGCCCTATCCAATCCGACCAAACACAAGGACAAGGTTGCCATTGCTTTCGGCGACAGCGTCAAATCGGACGCCAGGAAATGCGCGAGCTCCTTTTGCCGGCTGTTTATAATGCATCCAACTGCGGATAGGACTAAGAGAAGAGCCTTCCGACGTGCGCGCAAACACAAACACTCTACTGCGCCCATTGCCGTCTCAGTCGCAGAGGTTAAGGAAGCCATAATGAAGGACAAACCCTCAAAATCCATCGGACCCGACGGAATCGCCATGAAGATGATCAAACACCTTGGCCACGAAGGACAGAGTTATTTAGCGGCTCTCTTTAATCTCTCTCTAACTACCTTCGTTATACCTGAGATATGGAAACAAGCGATTGTAGTTCCCCTACTAAAACCAGGGAAGCCGGCGAACCTAGGAGAGTCTTATCGCCCGATATCCCTCCTTTCGCCGGTAGTGAAATTTCTAGAGTCCATTTTGCTTCCTTTCTTCGTTACAAATCTAAAATTGGCCGATCATCAACATGGTTTCCGCAAAAATCACAGCACGACATCCGCTTTGAACGCCATTACAACACAGATTAATAACGGTTTGAATCAACATCCACCAAACCATAGGACGGTTCTCGTGGCACTTGACCTGTCAAATGCATTTGACACGGTCAATCACGCCACACTCCTCCGTGATCTGGATGAGACACCGCTCCCTGCCGGCCTAAAGGGGTGGACCGCTAATTACCTCAATGGTCGACAGGCAACAGTCCAATTCAGGAACAAGAAATCTAGACCACGAAGAATAAAACAAGGGGTGCCGCAGATGGGGCAAGAGTTAAATGTCCACGCAGACGGAGTACCTCTACCTACTGTCAACCGCCCAAAAATCTTGGGTGTGACATTTGACAACGGCCTCACCTTCGCTGGTCATGCCACCGCAATAGCCTCAAAGGTACAGAGCCGCAATAAGATCCTCAAGTCACTGGCCGGCAGTACTTGGGGAAAAGTCAAAGAAACATTGCTTGCTACATATAAGGCTATTGGCCGTCCGGTTATTGACTATGCTGCGCCTATATGGTCGCCCAATCTATCTGACACCAACTGGAGGAAATTGCAAGTCTGCCAAAACACCGCCATCAGAACTGCTACGGGATGCCTGCTTATGTCATCTGAGTCTCACCTTCATCAAGAGGCAAAATTGCTCAATGTTCAAGAGCACGCGGAACTCTTGAGTAGACAGACAAAGGTAATGACGTGCAACTCGATGGTTGATCTACGGATATGATGCCTCTCACCTCTCATTACCCATCTTATCCTTCCTTACGGAAGGAGGGGTGACATGACCTAGAAGGTTGCACTGGTCATAAATCGCTACCACGGCAGTCGGGCAGTACCGCAAGGGAGTACCGGAGCGTACCGGGTTCAAATCCGGCCAAGGACTGTTAATTCGACAACACCCTCCAAGAGCTTCGGGGAGTGTTTTTGTCGTACCTACAACAACAACAACAACAGATCTCTCAGATCTCGGCCTGTGAATCCCGTTATTAATATTCACCTACCTGAATTGGCTGAAGAGGAGCGTGTACTTCCGAGGGAGACTAGAGTCATACTAACACAACTTCGCTCTGGATATTGTAATAGGTTAAACTCTTACTTATCCAGACTGAACCCCAACATACCAAATACATGCCCTGCATGTGGTATGACCCCTCATGATACCATACATCGCATCTCCTGTTCAGTTGAACCCACTCTTCTAACACCTACACCACTCTGGTCCAACGCTGTGGAAACTGCGCGTTTCCTCGGACTTCCGTTAGAAGAGCCTGATGACAATTTAGAGTGATCGAGCGCATTGGGCAGGGCGAAGCACTGTTAACAACAACAACAACAGCAAATCGAAAAAGGCAAATTAAAACAAAACCGGTAGAACAAAATATCCAAAAATAACCGAAAACGAGGAAAAATTCAAACTAAAATTTAAATAAACGAATGGAAAGGAAAAAACGACAAATTTAAATTAACGAAAGAAAAAAAAACATAAATTGAACCGAACCGGAAATGACCGGTTAGCGCAGCTGAAAATAGAAGAAAAACAAACATGCAACAAAATAGGGCCGAACAATATAAGGGGGCGCCGCGGGTGCTGTTGCGACGCCCGGTGCTTGACTCACCCTTATCCATGGCCATCGATGCACCTAATCTCGATGGCCCCTTGCCTAAAAATCCTCCCAGGCTTCTAGATAAATAGAAACGCAGGCATTCCCATTATTAAATTACAAATTTATTTAAAAAAAAAATCGTTGCTTAAATTTACCCTAAGCCAAGGCGTTCATTTGAGGTTTAGGTTAGTATAAGTTTACAAACAAACTCAAATACAAAAAAAAACTATAAGACGAACCAATTTTGCCTTGCTTTCCTATAGTATTTTAGTTTTACTATTCGAATTTAATTGCTTACTTATTAATTATTATTACATTAATTATTTTACATTGGGACTAAGGTTAAGGTTTGGTCTCGCCCGGTCGTTGCCGTAGGCCGTTGGTGCGGCGCTACTGTTGTGGTTGTCTCTAGTGGGCGGCCCTTGCTGTTGTCACTGCTGGTTGTTGTTGTTGCAGTAGCCCGTTCGCGTGGGCGCTACTGTTGTTGTCTCTTCTGGTTGTGCAGTGGGCCTACGATAGGGCGGCCCCCGCTGATGTCATTGCTGGCTGTTGTTGTTGCAGTAGCCCGTTTGTGAGGCGCTACTGTTGTGGTTGTTGCCGGTTTGGTCGTTGCCGATTTTATTGTTACCGGTTGTTGTTGCCGGTCTTGTTGTAGCAGGTGGTTAGTGGCGTGGGCGGCGGTGGCGTGTTATTGTGGTTGCGCTTAGTGGCACGTTGATATGCACTGTTCCGGCGTGATGGATGGTGCGCCGATGAACCTATTGAGGTGCGAGCGTTTCGCATTAGTGTTGCATACGTTGCGCTATGTTAATATGCCGCACATTCGTTTGCGCAGGGCTCTTTTGCGGCCCGGTGTCGTGTTGATCATCTGCGATATTTTTGCGCCTTGTAGTAGCAAGTCGCTGCGCTCTAAATTGGCACGCACTCGTGCGTGCTGCGTTGGCGAAATGGTGGACGCTATAATAGCGCGGTGTTTCCCTAGCTTCGGTGGCGCGTTGATATACGCGTTGATATGCGCGTTGTTATGTGTGTTGGCGTGTGCGTTGATGTAGTGCTGAAGAACCGCGATGTTTTTTGCCTTACTGTTGATCGCTGGCGCTGGGCGAGCCATTCGTTCCGTTACTCATTGAAGGATCCAATCTGCTGTACTCGTTTCTGAAATCAAAAATACATACGAGTATATTCTTTATTTCTTTCATTTGCACATTACGAACTACAAAAACATTAACTGCAAAATCAACCAAAGTGTAGATGGAGTATTCCAGTTTGCAGCAATTTTTCCTTTTAGAAGTTTTGAAGGTTTACAATTTATCTAGTCAACTTTACCCAAGGGCCGCCATAAAGTTTATGATGATTTACCTCAAAACTAATTTGTCCTGCGAAGTATATTAATAGTTTTGGTTGACAGCTATGAAATAAAACTGTAGTTACTTTTTATTTGACTTAAAGCAATAAAATATATTATTTGAAGAAAAAAACAAAATTCTTTTCATCGTAAATAATGTAGGAAGGTAGGTTGCAGTGGCTGCTAGTAAACGAACTAGCACACATAGGCCCCGGAGGTCCCGTTGTGATACCACATGGATCTAAAGGTAGAAACAATCATCGTTATCGCCAACGCCACACCCACAACGCCAAACATCTGCCCCAACCAAACCTATGGAAATCAATGTAATCGATTATACTTGCCATAACATGACACTAACTCGTCTACATTGACCTCCATAAGGCCGGCCGGAAAAGCCGTCCAGCGCCACAGGTATGGCGCTAGCGATAACGAAGATTGCTTGTACCTTAAAAACTCCCTACTCGAACCATTTTGTGGATTCCGCGAAACGCAGAATGTCCTTTGGCTTAATTAAAGATAATTCGCCGAGATGATAGAAAATACCGAACCCCAGATATTTTAACCTAATGCCCCAGAGCGCGGGACATTCACATAGGAGATGCCTCACCATTTCAGGCTCCTCCTCATATCTACAGCTTCTGCAGAAGTCATTAAAGGGAATAACCAACATTTCTGCATGCCTGCCTAGACCTATATGCCCCGTTATAAGCCCCATCAGTAACGAGAGTTCCTCCCTTCTGAGTTTGAGTAGGGCCTCAGACCTACTCGCTATGATATCTGTCCACACCAGCTTTGCATGACTGCACGTACTGATCTGGTCCCATCTGTCACTTGCTTGTTGGAGGAACCTATGCCTCGTTAAGAGCTTACTGGTCGCGAGCGGCATGCCTAAACCCTTCCAGGACTGTGAAAGTGGAGCGATGCGCCCCCTCTAGCAAGCTCATCCACCGTCTCGATACCCGGTATGTCACAGTGTCCAGGCACTCATGCCAGGTGAATCGAGAGTTGCTCAGCCATCTCGTTGAGAGACTTGCGGCAGCCCTCCACAGTCCTGGAATTACATGTATATGCCCCCAGCGCCCTAAGAGATGCTTGACTATCAGAGAAGATGTAAACATCACCATTATTGATGTCCACTGTCTTCAGGAATTCTACAGCCTTCTGTATAGCAGCCACTTCCGCCTGAAAGACACTACAGTGGTCAGGCAATCTAAAACTAAGATTAAGACTCAGCTGGGGAGCGTACACCCCTCCTCCAACCTTGTTATCAAGTTTCGAGCCGTCTGTGTACATATGGATTGAACCATTGCCTTGGGTAGGTACAGTGTCCCAGTATTCTCTTTCCGGAATTGTGATTTGAAATTTCTTCTCGAAACAGTACTTCGGTGTACAGTAGTCCGAACTGTGCGCGGGGAGATTGTTAAGGATGGATGAGTGACCTTCACAAAGGGACCTCCATCCTGGTAGACACCTCAGTCGCAAAGCGGAGCACGCCGCAAAAAGTTTACCGCATAAGTCAATCGGTAGAATGTTCAGAATTGCATTCAGTGCATCTGCCGCTGTTGTGCGTAGAGCCCAGCTACAGAGTGCCGGCCTCCCTATCTTTTTTGTTGTTTTTTTGTTATTTTTAGTGTAATTATTCATTTTAGGTTCCCACGAATAGCGGAGAAAGAGGTTCGTCTACCCCGAGCAGAGATCCGCGGTACTTCCGTTAAGGCCAAGGGTTGCAACTGGGAGTGGCCATGCTCCCAGAGAGCACCGTTCTAGACTGGGCTATTTAAAAAGGCCCCCAGCCAGGCTGATCCTCGGCACGGTTCATGGCGCATGACACCTTGATCCAGCCCCTTACCTCAAGACCATAGTCAAGAATCATATCCATACGCCAGAGCTATTAAGAGAGCTAAGACGTATAGCTGACCTTAGCTGTATACTTTCCGTACAGGAAGGTACTAGTGCACCCACCTGGCCAGAACAACTGTAGTATCCATTACCAGTCGGCACCCTCGTGGAGGGTTCAGTCTGAGGCCAACCCGTAAATAATGTAACAAGGAGGAAATGTCAAAATATTCTAGTAAGTAAGTACTCTTGTTCCGAAAATTGGCAGGCTTCCAAATACATATTGCTATGGTGTCACCAAAATTGGATGTTAATATCCATATATGTACATACATATACGTTGTCTACCAATGGAATAAGATTTGCGAAATATGACACTAATTATTTGAACAAATTTTGATCATTATTCTTTGTACAAGGTGGCGCAAAAGTAAGCTTCCGATGTTCAGCATATCGGTTGTGGCACGTGCAGTGTGTGCTGTTGCACCGTCTTGTTGGAACCACATGTTTTCCAATCCCAATTCATCAAGTTGCGCCAAAAAGAACTCGTTGATCATTGCTCTGTAACGCTCACCATTCACAGCAACCGTTTGGCCCCGACCGATTATTGGTCAAATAACTAGTCAGCAATATTCAGTGCAGTGTAGCGTAACATTGTTTATTAACGTGTATTTCGCATGTGTTTACTACACAAATGTCAAAACAGAACTGACTTTAGGGGCCAATCGCAAAATTTATAGCATTTTCTGATAGGAGGATTACTTTTGCGCCACCCTGTATACAGTTTTTAATTTACGCAACATTTCAATTTACTCACATCTAGGTAACTTTTCCCCTATTCTTTATTTCGACACCGACACCAGCTAGATTTCTTCCAAAATTTAAATTAGATTGTAATCTAAGTATTCTCGAACTGACTTTCATAAGAGCAAAATGCACTGCCAAACTGCATTAGTTTAGTAAATTTTTTTTTTATTTTACTTTCACTTTTTATTTTGCACTGTCACTTCTGCGCGCACGTCTTTTCGATTTAAGATCACCGTACATTTTAAATGTTAGCGAAGGCTGAGGAAGACATTAGAGTTTAAAATAAAATTCTTCAAGCCACGGCGACTGCGCATTGGAAAAGTTCCGTTGCCCAGTCTGACATGGCGTGATTGTTGCCAGGTGGCACACTCGGGTTGGTGGTTGCCATCAGGACTCAGAATTTTATTTGTATTTTAAATAACTTTTAGTACTAACGAATCCTGTAAAAATACAGTATGCATGCCAGGAAAAAAAGAACAATATACTATGGAAACTAAATGAGCATTGAACTTTTGACTTTGCCTTAAAACTCAAATTATGGTAACTACGCTTTTATTTTAACGCGTAATGTAAAAAGGAATTTAGTAGGCTTTACGTCTGCTACTATTTTGCTCAGTGGCTATTTTTATTGAAGGTAATTTTCAAGTTACGGCACTATTCTTTGGAGACATGAAGAGTAATAGATTTGGGTAAAGTGCAGTAGGTATTAGAATTACTGCAATTTTGGTCAAGTCCGAACCCTGAAGGCACGCTTCCGTTGGCGCGCAAAAATAAGAAGGTTCTAGACCGTGCGCTTGGTGCGTTCCCTTGGTGGCCTGCGGAACCCCAAGTTTTTGGGTTTGGGATAGAATACACAGGAACCCCTCATCCTATCTCGCCGTTGACAATAATATTCCGATCTACAAGCTTCGTTAATATTGCACATAGTAACAAAATACTGCCGCTTTTAAAAACTCATTTAAGTCCAACTTTGCAATACTTTACAATAATGGATTGCCATTTGCTGCTAAAATGTATACTGGCAATATACCTAGTTTTACTAGCGTTCGGTCGTAACCGTGATGTGAGCCGTGTTAAGGTCAGGGATCAGGACAGGATGCCATGTGTCTTCCACCCTGGCCTCTTTCACTTTGATGGTTTTGGCATTTTCTTGGTGTTTTGTTTTCGAGACCGTGCATTTATAAAAAAAAATGTATTAAATTTTATTGTACGTTTATATTTCGTACATACTTTGTTACTCGTGCTCTTTTTATCCACTTAAATAATACAAATTAAATCATAACAAGTAAGGAACTCTAAGTTCGGGAGGAACCGAACATTTTACACCTAGTAGTGATCTATTACGGCATCCGAATTTACGCAGGTCTATTTTAATACTCTCAGTTCCTATTTGCGTTCAAATAGACGGACGGACAGACAGATAGACGTATCGAGGGACGGGCATGGCTACATCGAGGCAGCTCATACTCCTGATCATTTCAGTATACGTACAAACATATCATGTTCATGAAAGGTATGAATATCAAAAAAGATATACAACTTCGCTTTTGCAGTGCGGTATTAACTACTTGCCCGGATATATTACTTTTCATCCTGAACGTTTTGATATACATTAATAAATATATATCTCGATTCGTTTATGCCGAATGAAGTAATATACCTTGTGTGCGTAACAAAAATAGATATAAAAAATGTGTGTCTTTTATTGGCGCCAAAGAACTCAACCGCTCTTTAGGAAATTTCACAATATATACTTGGGTACACTGGGTACAGCATAGACAATATATAGTTTTGGAAAAGTAGGCGGGGCCACGCCCCCAGGCTATATAAAAATTTTCAATTCGTCATAACTCCGAACTTTTTTGGTCTGAATTAATAAAATTTGGATATATGTGTCACTTAGTCAATATCTACATAATTTTTCAAAAGTGGGCGGTGCCACGCCCACATATTTTGTGTTTTGTTGTGCTCTGGAACTTTCACGATAGGTTCATCAGTTCGCTGGGCACGACACAGTCTGAATATAGCTTTTGGAAAAGCCCCAAGGTTATACGTATAAAGCTGCAGTTCGGTATAGCTAGGAGTTTATTTGGTTCAAGTTAATGACATTTTATATATAGATGTATTCTATGTATCAAAACGTCAAAACAACGTCTACCGGGTTTGCTAGTATGTTATAAAATGGCGAAAGCAAACAACGAATTTTCGCATTCTTTTGTGAGACTAGTTTGCGTTCACATAGACAGACGGACAAACAGACAGACAGACGGGCATGGCTAAATCGACTCCACTCATCGTGCTGATCATTTTAGTGAACGTTTCTCTTCTTGTTCTTACTTACATACATTTAATGTTTATGAGAGGTCTGAAAATGCAAAAAGATATATAACTTCGCTATTGCAGTGGGCTAATAACTACGTGCCCGAATATTTTGCCTGTGTGTTTCCCGATTTGGCCAATTTTTGGCAGGAGTATAATACATACTACTGAGAAGCAGCTGACCAATTTTTATTGAAATATCAAGATTGAATTATAAGCGATTGCCTTTGAAACTAGCCGAAATTTTATGCCGAAAAGTAGGCGACGCCACGCCTACTTCTTCAAAATTGATAAAATTTTTTCGCCCGAGTTTTTCTTAAAAAGCTTATTATGTGTGCAAAATCTGATTGATATAACTTGCTAATTGTAGAAATATCGCTTTTTAAATTTAAAAAAAAAAATTTTCAGAACTATGTTAAAACTGGGCGTGGAGATTAACCGATTTCGCCGAATTTTACAGCAAACAGTTACCTTTATATACAGAACATTATCACCAAATTTCGTTTTGACAACTCAATTTTTGGCGGAGTTATGGCATAAAAAGTTTTGTGGAATAGTCCACTATAAAATAAACGGGGCTACGCCCATTTTCGAAAATTTTAAGCTTTTGGATTTCTTTGTTTACGGAAACTTTAAAAGTGAAATATAAATGATGTACAGCTATTTTACGCAAAGTTATTGCCTATTTAATATATCTACGATCCTTTTAAAATCTTTCATATAAAAGTGGGCGTAGACCTTAACCGATCCCGCCCATTTTTTCCTGGAACATTCCTTGCATACCTGCAAACCTGTGTGCTGAATTTCGTTTCGATATCTTGAACGGTTTCGGATTTATGATTAATATTATTTCTAAATTTGACTTAATCAAAAGTGGGCGGTGTCACTCCCATTTTCAAAAATTTCTTGAAAACTTTATTTTGTGCCTCAATTTCAATGTATTCATCAAATTTTATCCTTATAGGTGTATTATGTATTGAGTAATCACTTTTTTTGTGTTTTCGAAAATATTATATATATAAAAAGTTGGCGTGGCTATCATCCGTTTTCGCCCATTTTAAATAGCGCTCGGGGATGAGTGTATATACTGTATACCAAATTTCATTAAGATATCTCAAAATTTACTCAAGTATCATGTTCACAGACGGACGGACAGACATGGCTTAATCAATTTCTCTTTTCGTCCTGAACATTTTGATATATATAAGTTAATATACCCTATGTGCATAGCACTACTAGGTATAAAAAGGAAACACCTTTTTGGATGCTAATTACCCATTTTCCTTTTATCTGACACTTTCGGGCGCCCTAAAGAAAACACCAAATACTTGTTTGTCTGGAAATTAGAAGTTCCGTTATTGGTGGCTTTCCCACTCTATGGAAATATTTGGGCTAGCCACTTCCCGTGGCGGAGGGTGAATCAAGACTGTTAATTTACCTAACCAACCGCAGTGAGTCATGACCGATTGAATCAAATAAAAATTACTATCATTTGAAAGTAATCCATAACAGGCCTGCTCAATAGGAAGAAGGTTTACTTGCAAGGAAGCCTTTTCGGGATAAAAAATACGTGGGGCACGACTCACCCCTAGATAGAAGCCTCTAGTTCTACCACGAGCTAGCCGGGCAACAGAAGATCTGCCAGTAAAGAAGCTTTAGAAGTGTTTTGTTTCATAGTTTAGTAGGCTTTGCGGCAAAGGGAAATATGATATTGTGCTTTTGGCCCCACAGAAATAGGCTAGAGAAAAAAATGGAGAAGTTAGTTTTTTGTTTCCTAGTTATACGCTTTGCGGCAATAGACATTTTGATATCAGAGAACACGTCAAAACTCCAAGGCAAACGGAGAATTACTTTTTGTTTCTCAGTTTAATGGCTTCGCGGCGGTAGACATTTGTTATTGGAGAACTCGTCAAAACTCCGAACATTTTGGTTCTAGTGGTTTCACCCCCACCGAAAAGGTCTAACAAAAAAATAACCGGAGAAGCTGGTTTCATGGTAAATAAACCTTTTCACCCGGTAGACATTTTGAAACATGGAAACGGCCCATCAATTTCCCTGTCAGGACCTCCAAGCCATACACGCATTACCCGTTTTCCGGCGGACTCGACACAAGATATTTCGGCAGGAGTTTGGCGTTAATGCCTTGTTTAAATTTACTAAAAGCAAAACTTTTCCTAAAAACCTTCTGACCTTCCCTATAGTTAACTTGCCTAGAGCGCTTGTTATAAACGTTGTTTCCCCTATCTTTCGCTTGATCTAAATTTCTACGAATTTCATCGCGAATATCAGACAACTTATCAGCCCTAGGTAGGCATACCGGTCGTAAGAGGCGACTAATATGCACAAAGGTAATGACGTGCAACTCGATGGTTGATCTACGGATATGATGCCTCTCACCTCTCATTACCCATCTCTCCTTCCTTACGGAGGGAGGGGTGACATAACCTGGAAGGTTACACTGGTCATACCAAATCGCTACCACGACAGTCGGGCAGTACCGCAAGGGAGTACCGGAGCGTACCGGAGTCATATCCGGCCAAGGACTGTCAGTTCGACAGCACCCCCCAAAACCTTCGGGGAGTGTTTTTGTCGTTACAACAACAACAACAGCCTGTGGGGAGTATAGCCCTGTCCTTATATGAGTTACCCCGTAATTATCTAGAAATTGCTTCATCTCGTTTGAGATAAACTGTTTACCGTTGTCGCTGTGGATATACTCAGGGACCCCTACAACTCGAAAATTATCAGAAGCGAAGTAATTCATTATGTTTACCGTCGTCGGCTTTCTCTTGGATAAAGTCCCAAAAAGTCGCAATAGAACTGCTGAAATGCTCTTTCTGAAGTGAAGGTATTCGCTATGGGTGGTCTGGCCTGCTGATTTGTTGCTTTCCCTGCCTTGCAGATATTAGACTTGCCGACATACTCCCGAACGTTCTTAGCTTGGCTTGGCCAGAAGTGTTTTTGTCGAACGCGTTCCAATGTTTTCTGCCATCCACCGTGGTAGCTCCTGTTTGCGTCATGTGCTAGTCGGATCGCCTCCTCGATCAACCCGGTCGGTAGCCACAAACGCCATAGCGAGTCCTTCTCGTCCTCCACAACTTTGCGAAATTTGACCCTTTTGAAAACCGCACCTACATTTACACCTAAATCTGGCAGCGCATCTTCTTTCTCCAAGATGGTTTTGCAGAGCTCTAAGTAGTCTGTGGTTCGGAATTCTGGCGACGCTTAGTCAATTTCGTGAGGTGTGGTTACACATGGCAGCGCGTCTACATCAAAGCGCGACAGTGCATCCGGTACGACATTTAGGGTTCCCTTACGATGTTCCATTTTAAAGTCATATTTTTAAAGCAGAAGCCACCACCTAGCCAACCTACCAATCAAATATTTTTGAGTCATCAACCACTTGAGACTCGAATGTTCCATGATAATTCGAAATGCCAGACCCTCAATGTATGGTCGAAAGCGTTTGACACTGACTATGGCTGCTAGGCATTCCAGCTCGGTCACCGTATAATTGCGCTGAGAATTGTTTAGTTTCTTTGAAACAAATGCTATTGGATGCTCAACGGCCCCGTCGTAGACCTGGAATAGCACACCACCTACGCCTATTTTGGACGCATCGCACTGAATAACAAATTCTTTCGAGAAATCGGGTTGGGCCAAAACAGGAGCGGAACTCAATTTACCTTCAGCTTTTCGAAGGCCTCTATAGCATCAGGAGTACGTTTAAATGGTGCTAGCGACTTTCGAAGACAATCGGTCAAAGGGCCAGCTAAATCAGCAAAATTTGTAATAAAAGCCCTATACCAATTCGCCATGGCCACAAACCTACGAACCTGCCTAGGAGACTTAGGAATCAGAAAACTCTTAACTGCTCTATTCTACCTGGGTCTACCTTCAAGCACCCGCTACCTATCAAGTACCCTAAGTATCGAATTTCCTTCTGGCAAAATTTGCTTTTCTTTACGTTAATGGTGAGTCCCGCGTCCCTCAAACACTTCGCTGCTTCCGCCAACAAACTCAAGTGGCCCTCAAAGCTAGTGCTGCATACCATCAGATCATCCAAGTAGACAAAGACATTCTCCCGTTGCATAATCCGAATGGCGTAACCTTGAAATGGTAAAGAGGCTTTCCCGGAACTGCGAATGCTGTCTTCTCCTTTGATGATTCCGTCAACTTGATTTGGAAAAACGCGTCTTTCAGGTCGATTCCACTGATGAAGTGAGTATCCTTCAACCTGCTCAATAGCCCATTGATATGCGGCAACGGGTATGAGTCCTTTTTCGCAACCGCATTGACTTTTCTGGAATCGATACAAAGCCTGACCTTGCCTGGTGTTAGTTCGACCATAGGACTACATCACGGCGAGTTCGATTCCTCAATAACTCCCATTTCGAGCAGCCTATCTATCTCGCTAAAAGATTTGCCTTGCCTCGGTGGCGAGAGGGGAAATGCTTACTTTTGATTGGCACCGCATCGCCCGTGTCAATGTGATGTTCGACTAGCTTTGTTTGACCCATCCCTAACTTTTCAAAAGACGGAAACATATCTACTACATTTTGCTTTTTTGCCTTTCGTCCTCTGTAAGCACTAAGTGGTGCTTTGCAAAAGCTTACGCTCCTGTATTCGACTATGATATCTCTTCCTACATTTCAAAATATTTTCCGACACAAATGACTCTAGATTGTTTTTGAAAATTCGCCACTCAACTAGCTCGTAATTGTTGACTCGGTATTCCAAACTAGTTGGAAAGCTGGCCTGTTGAAGCTTTCAAAATTTTTATTGGTTTAGAAATTACCGCTGATGACCTAGGACTATCAGAACTGTCTGTACTATCGGGAAAAGTTACTACTACGTTTGGGTATTCCTTCGCCAGAGTGCCACTATTCCATGGAAATTCACCACTTCCATGCAACTCACTGCTCGCGAGGCACCTACCACCTGATTCAGTACCCGAGACGACTCCTCGAGCGCTGGCTGAACGACCGGCACCGAACGAGTTTCCCCCATCTTCTCGCTCGGATATTGGTTTTCCTGCCGGCGATGGTCCTTTACATACTTCGGGGTCAGCACCCCCCCATGCCCGCACTTAAAACAGAACGGGTTCCTAATGGGTTCCTCACAATAAATGTATGAATGGCCCATGGCCTGACAATTCCAACATTGAATTCCTGAATATTCCGGTTTCCTATTGCGACGATACTCCAACGCTTCGATCTGTGGGTCGCTTCGCAGTCCTCGCCTTCCATCCTACTATCAGGTGTTATCGCTCGAGCTTCACTAACGTGCCATCTAGTAAAAGTTGTTCCCAGAATCTTGCTTTCTTTTAGCACTTATTCCCCTTTTCGTGCTATGTCGAGTAGATCATGTAATGTCCTCGCCTCCGCGTTGAAAAGCATAAGCTGTAGGCTACTGTTGACGTTCCGTTTTATTATGTCAATCAGTAGGGCCTCTGACATCGGCTTCCTAAGGCGCACGTTTAGTGCTACTATGTCAGTATGGAACACGTCATATGACTCACTTAGCTTCTGCTTACGCATCGAGATCTGCATCATGATTTCGTGGTCACTTTTCAATGTTCCAAACTCCCGCTTCAAGGAATAGCACAAAAAGGGATAATTCGCATTTGGGTTCTGCTTCGTGAATAACCAGTACCATTCTTCCGCCCGTCCTGATAAAAATAAATGAAAGCTTGCTATCAGTTGGTCGTTAGAGCAGTGAGTCCGCTCGCATAGGGTGTCCAACTTAAACAAGAAATCAGCGACGCTTCCAGTATCGTCGAAGGAGACCTTCCAGTCCTGTGGTTTCACCGCCATGCTACCGGAAACAATATTAGCTTAGTTGCTCACGAAGGTCTGTGCTCTGTTACTTTCCTCTCTATTGGTATTCCGGGTATAGCTCGCACCGCCTTTTGAAGAGGTTACTGCAGCGTTAAGTAAGTCCATGTTCTCCCTGATCGTCCTCATTTCGTTCCTCATCTCCTCCTGAGAAGTGCTGAACAGCTGATGTAGCACGTTCGCCGACGAGTCTTCAGGAGGGGCCTCAGCTATATTCCTCTGAGTAGCGATTCTATCGCCTAAAGTGTTATACCTTTCTAGAAAACCATTAACTTCCTCCTATATACCTGTCAACACGTTATTCGGGGGATCGAAGAGATTCTGCATGGACGAGTCAAGGATATTGGCACTACCTGGTCTATCAATTTTCTGGTTGGAGGCAGGATTTAATACGATCCTGGGTTGATCTCCTCCGCTCGGACTTCCTACTGGAGAACGCAGAACTAAAGGCCGATTGGTGGGCTTTTCGGCAACGTCCCTCTACCCTGACCTCTAGGCTTACCCCCACTTCCTCGCGTAGAGGTCCTAGTAGTCATGCCTTCAGCCGACCGATCCATATTGAAATAAATCTCCAAACCAAATTTAGGTAAATATAATGAAAAAGGGTTCTGTTACATGGGCGGTTGGAATGTATAAAAGGGCAAGATTCACCTAACCGATATCAACTAGTTACCGCGAATGTGTTCAAAACAAAAATATATACATACAAATATGCATATGCTGAAGAAATAGATATTAGTACATATACGTGTTAAAATGGAATATGTAAAAAGCAAAAACGGTATAAAGTTTAACAAAAGCTACTTGTGTATTTATATATTTGATGGGAATGCTGACATTCCATCATAAGAAGGCATAGGTACAGGGTGGCTGATGAATTTTGCTACATTAAGAAACTCAAATAATTTTTTTTTCAGTGTATGGAATTCATTTTTCTTTTATTCATGTTAAAGCTCATTAAATTTTATTAAATATAGCTTAATTAGTTTTAAAAATATTGGAATTTAAATGCCCCCCCTGCTCGTCGATGCATGTGCGGCATCTTACCAAAAAGTTGTTCATTACTGCTTGGAGAGTTGAGACAGGAATAGCCCGCTGTTTCTCGAATGGATTGCCTTAGTTCATTCAAATTTGTTGGTTTTGCTTTGAAGACTTCCTGTTTGCAATAACCCCACAAGAAAAAGTCAGGTGCAGTAAGGTCAGGCGACCTGGGTGGCCAACGGAATGTGGAGTTTCTGGATATCAGCTTATTGGGAAATTTTCGTCGCAATTCTGTCATAACAGGTTGGGCTATATGAGGAGCTGCACCATCTTGCTGAAACCACACAGAGTTGAAAGAAATTCTCATTCGGCGTAATTCTGGCTAGAAAAACTCTCTCAACATGCTCAAGTAACGGTCTCCAGTAACCGTAACGGTGTGACCGTTTTCTTCGAAGAAGTAGGGCCCGACAATGCAGCGTGATGAAACTGCACACCACAATGTGACACGAAGTGGATGCAATTCCGTCTCATGGAGTATCTGTGGGTTGGAAGCACTCCATATTCGACAATTTTGTTTGTTTATGTTGCCGTTTAAATCGAAATGGGCCTCGTCAGACATGAAAAGACAGTTCAACATGTTTCCATCCTCTTCCACCATTTGAAGCATCTTCTGGCAAAATTCCAAGCGAATCGGCAAGTCTGCAGCGTTCAGTTTGTTGGCCATTTGAATTTTATATGGGAATAAGTCCAAATCTTTGTGCATAATTGACTGTAATGACTGTCTGCTTACACCCATTTGAGCAGATAAGCTTCTTGTCGAAACACGTGGATTGTTTTGTATGGCAGCAGCTACAGCAGCGATTGTTTCCTCCGTTCGAACTGAAGGGTTTCGATTGTAAGGTCTTCTGTTGACTGTCCCATGCTCGGCAAAATTGTTTACAAGTCTTATTATGGTCCATCTGCTCGGAGGATTGCCGCCAAACGTGCGCCTATACTCTCTTTGAACCGAAACTACGGACTCCAGTGCGTGATAGCGGCGGACAATCCAAATTCTTGTTTCAGTGTCCCAGTTATCCATTTTTGTTAAATGTAAAAGTCAATCTGCAAAATAAAAAAAAAATTTACCAGATTCATTAAATAGAAAAAAAGTTATTTAATTTATTTTTGGTAGCGGCTTTCATCAGCCACCCTGTATAACAAAAAAAAACGAAATAACATTAGACAAGGACATTTTTCCAGGTACACCTACCGCAATGCAGGGGCGGTCATAAGACACCTTGCCCTGTGACATTTTGGCGTACCGTGGCGGAAATTGGCAAAAATTCAAATTTATTTGGACTCCAGTACTCCTGACCGCAATGCAAGAAAACGTTGTTAAAATTTATTTTGTAATGCCGCAATGAAAGAATGCGGTTGGGTACCGCTTTCCCCAGATTTACGCAGTTGGGAAGGGGTGTGTTTTGGGCCCGTACTCCTTGTCCCGCAATGCAGGGGCGGCTAAGGGCTGCCGGTTGGAGAAGTAGGGATCCCTACAAAAAAAAATTCATACAAAAAAACAAAGACAGAACAAAACATGCACGTTCGGCAAACAAAAATAAAATTAATAATCCCAAGAAAGCTAAACCCCACTTAGCGGACAATATATATTTTCCCGAAGCCGACATCGGACAACATACCTGGGCCTGCCTACCTGGGACTAACGAGATGGTGAAACCTCACAAGCTGACCAGAAAAGTCATGTTGTTGTTGTTAATAGTGCTTCGCACTGCCCAATGGGCTCGATCACTCTAAATTGTCATCAGACTCTTCTAACGGAAGTGCAAGGAAACGCGCAGTTTCCACAGGGTTGGACCAGAGTGATGTAGGTGTTAGAATAGTCCAGAAAAGTCATCGCGTTCAGCGCCTCAGGCTGCCACGTTGGGCTAACTAAAATTGAAATGAGCGAATGGAAAGGAAAAAACGGGAAATTTAAATTAACGAAAGAAAAAAAAACATAAATTGAACCGAACCGGAAATAACCGGTTAGCCAGCTGAAAATAGAAGAAAAACAAAAATGCAACAAAATAAGGCCGAACAATATAAGGGGGCGCCGCGGGTGTTGTTGCGAAGCCCGGTGCTTGGCCCACCCTCATCCACGGCCATCGATGCATCTAATCTCGGTGGCCCCTTGCCTAAAAATCCTCCCTGCCTTCTAGATAAATAGAAACGCCAGCATTCCCATTATGAAATTACAAATTTATTTACAACTCATTTAAAAAAAAATTGTTGCTTAAATTTACCCTAAGCCAAGGCATTCATTCAAGGTCTAGGTCGGTATAAGTTTACAAAAACAACTCAAATACAAAAAAAATTATAAAGACGAACCAAATTTACCCGCTTTGCTATAGTATTTTAGTTTTACTATTCGAATTTAATTGCTTACATATTAATTTAATTATTTTATATTGGGCCTAAGGTTAAGGTCTGGTATCACCCGGTCGTTGCCGTAGGCCGTTGGTGCGGCGCTACTGTTGTGGTTGTCTCTAGTGTTTCTGTAGCGGGCCTACAAGAGGGCGGCCCTTGCTGTTGTCACTGCTGGTTGTTGTTGTTGCAGTAGCCCGTTCGCGTGGGCGCTACTGTTGTTGTCTCTGCTGGTTGTGCAGTGGGCCTACAATAGGGTGGCCCCTGCTGTTGTCACTGCTGGTTGTTGTAGTTGCAGTAGCCCGTTCGCGTGGGCACTACTGTTGTTGTTGTCTCTGCTGGTTGTGCAGTGGGCCTACGATAGGGCGGCTCCCGGTGCTGTCACTGCTGGTTGTTGTTGTTGCAGTATCCCATTTGTGAGGCGCTACTGTTGTGGTTTTTGGCGGTTTAGTCGTTGCCGATTTTATTATTACCGGTTTTGTTGTTACCGGTTGTTGTTGCCGGTCTTGTTGTAGCAAGCGGTTAGTGGTGTGGGCTACGGTGGCGCGTTATTGTGGTTGCGCTTAGCGGCGCGTTGATATGCGCTGTTCAGGCGTGATTGATGGTGAGCCGATGAATCTATTGAGGCGCGAGTGTTTCGCATTAGTGTGACATACGTTGCGCGCTATGTTAATACGGCGGACATTCGTTTGCGCAGGACACTTTTGCGGCCCGGTGTCGTGTAGATCATCTGCGATATTTTCGCGCCTTGTAGTAGCACGTCGCTGCGCTCTAAATTAGCACGCGCTCGTGCGTGCTGCGTTGGCGAAATGTTGGGCGCTGTAATAGCGCGGTGTTTCCCCAGCTTCGGTGGCGCGTTGATATACGCGTTGATATGCGCATTGTTATGTGTGTTGGCGTGCGCGTTGATGTATTGCTGAAGAAGCGCGATGGTTTTTGCCTTACTGTTGTTCGCTGGCGCTGTAAGAGCCATTCGCTCCATTCATTGAAGAATCCAATATGCGCTGTACTCGTTTCTGGAATCAAAATAACATATATTCTTTATTTCTTTCATTTGCACATTACGAACTACAAAAACATTAACTGCAAAATCAACAAAAGTATGGATGGAGTATTCCAGTTTGCAGCAATTTTACCTTTTAGAAATTTTGAAGGTTTACAATTTATCTAGTCAACTTTACCCAACGGCCACAATAAAGTTTATGATGATTTGCCTCACCACAAATTTGTCTTGCGAAGTATATTAATAGTTTTGGTTGACAGCTATGAAATAAAACTGTAGTTACTTTTTATTTGACTTAAAGCAATAAAATATATTATTTGAAGAAAAAAACACAATTCTCTTCACCGTAAATAAAGTAACAAGGAGAAAATGTCAAAATATTCTAGTAAGTAAGTACTCCTGTTGGCGGCCGCCGTGGTGTGAAGGTAGTGTTGCCGGCCTACCACACCGAAGGTCCATGGTTCGAGCCCTGGTACAGGTAACATCAAAAGTGATTTGAAAAAAGTTTTTCAAAACGGGGTCGCCCCTCGGCAGTGGTTTGGCAAACTCACCGAGTGTATTTCTGCCATGACAGGCTTCTCAGCAAAAATTCGTCTCCTTTGTAGATGCCGTTCGGAGTCGGCAAAAACCTGTAGGTCCCACCAATTTGTAGGGAAAATTCAAATCGGCACACCACAAATTGGAAGAGAAGCTTGGCGCAAAAATCTCTTAGGAGGTTTATGATGATATACCTGTTGTATATCGCGCCATAGAGATAGAGAGAAGTACTCCTGTTCCGAAAATTTACAGGCTTCCAAATACATATTGCTATGGTGTCACCAAAATTGTATGTTCATATGTACATACATATACGTTGTCTAGCAATGGAATAAGATTTTGCGAAATATGACACTAATTATTCAAAGAAACAGTAACTTTTATGACTATGTTGTTGCATTTTTTTTTGGACAAATTTTGATAATTATTCTCTGTATAAAGTTTTTAATTTACGCAACATTTCACTTTACTCACATTTGTTTCTAGGTAACTTTTTCCCTCTTCCTTATTTCGACACCGACACCAGCTAGATTTCTCCCAAATTTTAAATAAGATTGTAATCTAATTATTCTCGAACTGAGTTTCATAAGTTCAAAATACACTGTCAAAATGCATTAGTTTAGTAAATTTTTTTTTTTATTTTACTTTCACTGTCACTTCTGCGCGCACGTCTTTCGCTTTAAGATCACCGTACATTTTAAATGTTAGCGAAGGCTGAGGAACACATTAGGGCTTAAAATAAAATTCTTCAAGCCACGGCGACTGCGCATTGGAAAAGTTCCGTTGCCCAGTCAGACATGGCGTGATTGTTGCCAGGTGGCACACTCGGGTTGGTGGTTGCCATCAGGGCTCAGAATTTTATTTTTATTTTAAATACTTTTTAGTACTAACGAATCCTGTAAAAATACAGTATGCATGCCAAGAAAAAAAGAACAATATACTATGGAAACTAAAGTTAGCTTTGCTTTTGCGTAGTAAATTTAATGAGCATTGAACTTTTGACTTTGCCTTAAAACTCAAATTACTGTAACTACGCTTTTATTTTAAGGCGTAGTGTAAAAAGGAATTTAGTAGGATTTACGCCTGCTACTATTTTGCTCAGGGGCTATTTTTATTGAAGGTAATTTTCCCCGTGGAACAAAAGCAAGAATATTAATAATGATTAATTATTTTATAGGTGAGTTTATAGAAAAAAAAATTTTTTTTATCAAATTAAATCAGGTTACGGCAGTATTCTCTGGGAGCATAAAGAGTAATAGATTTGGATAAAGTGCAGTAGGTATTAACATTACTGCAATTTTGGTCGAGTCCGAAGGCACACTTCCGTTGGCGCGCAAAAATAGGAAGGTTCTAGACCGTGCGTTTGGTGTGTTCCCTTGGTGGCCCGCGGAACACCACGTAATTTCATCCTAATTCGCCGTTGACAATAATATTCCGATCTACAAGTTTCGTTAACATTACACATAGTAACAAAATACTGCCGCTTTTAAAAACTCATTTAAGTCCAACTTTGCAATACTTTACAAATTGACTAATAATGGATTGCCATTTGCTGCTAAAAATATATACTCGAAATATACCTAGTTTTACTCGCATTCGGTCGTAACCGTGATGTCAGCCGTTTTAAGGTCAAGGATCAGGACAGGATGCCATGTGTCTCCCACCCTGGTCAATTTGGCATTTTGGAGGCGTCTCTTTCACTTTGATGGTTTGGGCATTTTGTTGGTTTTTTGTTTTCGAGGTCGTGCATTTATAATACAAATGCATTGAATTTTATTGTACGTTTATATTTCGTACATAATTTGTTACTCGTGCTCTTTTTATCCACTTAAATAATTTAAATTCAATCATAAAAAGGAAACACCTTTTTAGATGCCAATTGCCCATTTTCCTTTTGTGTGATACTTTCGGTCGTCCTGGGTTACCCGCAATTAACTCTGACCACACCAAGAACACACCAAACACTTGTTTGCCTGGAAATTATAAGTTCCGTTATTAGTGCCTTTCCCACTATATGGAAATATTTGGTGCTGCCACTTCAGCGAAATCAAACACTTTCCAAATGTCACAATGTCAAACCGGAGGGTGAATCAAGACTCTTAATTTACCTAACCAACCGCAGTGAGTCATGACCGATAGAACCAAATGAAAATGACTATCATTTGAGAGTAAACCGTAACACACTTCAAAAAGTTTTATGCATGTATATAAATGTGTAAAACTTCGATTTTACTAGGTATTATGGCATACTCTGACTTTGAGTTTGTCTACTTTACTTCTAAGTGTAGAGTTTTTATATTGCAATAAAAATGTCTTTTTGTTTTTGTTTGTTTATTTGTGTCATATAATTTTATGAGTTACTTTGGTAAACATTTTTGAATTTTTACTTTTGTTTATTTTGACATTATATTTTTATGAGTTAAACATTTTGGATTTTTTTTTCGTTTATTTATACATCATATTTTTATGAGGTACCCCACCAAACATCAGTGAAGAAAAAAAGCAATGATCTTATTCTAATAGTTTTAACCTATTTTTATGTATTAAGATTTTCCTATTTTAATTGCCCAGTGTGTAATTACTATTCTTATCTATGTTTTCTACTTTATAAGGAATTAAAGTAAAATTGTTATTTTTGTCAATATTTTCTACCTTACAGGACCCTTTATATCTACTACTTAACTTATGACCTGCTTTATCTTTAACTAATACTACCTTATCCTTACTGTAACTATTTCTATCATAATACATTTTTTGTTTTTCCTTAGTTTCTTGTACTAACTTCCTAGCTTTTTGTTGTGCTATTTGTAACCTATACTTAATTTCCTTATCATAAGCCTTATGATTATATACTGGGCTAATTATATTTTCTTGTAAAAATTCGTAAGTCAGGGGTGTTTTTCCAAAAACTGGTTCAAAAGGGCAGTAGCCGTGAACTGTTGAAGGTGTTGTAAAGTAATCATCCCAATCGTCTTTGTCAATGAATATGTAGGAACGCACATATTCATTGAATGTTCTTTGACTGCGTTCGACAGTACCTAAAGTTTGATGGTTGTGGGGTGTTGAGGTTTTATGCTCAATTTTTAGGAGCTTGAATAATTCCTCAAATAAACTATTTTTGTATTCGGTTCCCATATCCGTTATGATTGTTTTCATACAACCATAAATCAGAATGAAATGTTTAAATACAGCCTTAGCAACTGCTATAACATGTTTGCTCTGAACGGGCACTGCAACCAAATATTTAGCTAGATGGCATATAATGGTAACCGCATATTCATTTCCATGTATCGATTTTGGTAATGGTCCGATTGTGTCGATTTGTACTATATCGAAAGCTTTCGGAGGTGTCTCCGTTATAGTCATTCGTTCTTTCAGGTGTTTATTAATTTTATTTTTATTGCAGTGGATGCAATTTTTGATATATTTTCTTATATCATTTTTCATATTTTTCCAGTAATACTTTTATCTTATTTTGTTTGACATACGATTTATTCCTGGCTGTCCTCCAAAAACAGGGTCGTCGTGATATTTATGAAGAGTTTCTTTAATATTTCCTATGTTTGTCACATGCATAACCTCCGGAGTTAATGCAATAATTAAAATTTTGAGAAATTTGGTACATATTTCTTTAAATTTATCTACTCGAGTATAAATAAACAATTTGTCTCCTAAGGACAACTGTATTTTTACAAGTCCTAAATTGCCGGCTTCTTTCATAAGCCTGGTAAAGAATTGTCCTAGAATTGTCAATCTTCGCCTCAACAATTAGGTTGCTTGTATCTATTGTGCTACAAATTTTCTTTCCTTCTTTAAAATATCATTTCGGAGGATTGAAAGCGAGCTCATATTTATTAAGCGCTTCATATATTTTAGGGTTCTCATTGTAACATTTATTTTCTTTATTTTTAACATTACTGGATTTTCTATTTGTTAATATCTTACATGTTTCCACTGTTATTTCTTTAAGGTTATGAATATCAATTCGCGATAGTGCGTCTGCTACGTAATTTTCTTTTTCAGCCATGTACTCCACTTCAAAGTCATATTCTTCCAAATTCAAACTAACTCTGGTTAATTTTGATGAAGGATTTTTCATTGAAAAAAGGTATGTTGAGGGATCTGTTTTGACTAAAAAGTTTCTGCCGTAAACATATGGTCTGAACTAAGTTATGGCCCAATGAATTGCTGCTAGTTCTTTTTCTATTGTTGCCTTATTGGTTTCACCTTTTTTGATTGATCTTGAAGCGTAAGCAATTAGTAATTGTTTGTCTTCATATTCTTGAACTAAGACCTGCGCCACAGGCGTAGCCACTGGCATCTGTTGTTATACAGAATTCTTTGTTAAAATTTGAATATTGTAAAATATTAATTAGCCTTCTTCAAATAGACAAAGGCTTTTTGACATTCTTCCGTCCAACTGAAGGGAACATGCTTTTTACAAAGTCTAGTTAATATGCTTGAATGTTCTGCAAAATTTTGTACAAATCTTCGGTAATAATTAAAAAACGCAACAAATCGTTTTACTTTGTCGGCTGTTTTTGATGTTGGGTAATTTTGAACGATTTCAAATTTGCTTGGATTTGGTAAAATTCCTTTACTTGTGCACTGATGTCCTAGATAGGTTAGGTACTTCTTCACTAAAAAATAAGCATTTATCGGAGTGCAGCTGTAAATTATCCTTTCTGCAAGTTGAGAATACGTCTCGTAAATTTTTCATCATATAATTTTCGGAACAACCTAATACTACTAAATCATCCATATATAAAAATGCTTGTGAAGGTTTAAGGCCTGCGAATGCTAAAGTCATCATTCTTTGAAATGAATTGGGGGCTACTTTCAAGCCATATGGTAATCTTTTAAAGCGATACGTGCCATCATCGGCTGTAAATGAGGTAATGTCTCTTGACTCTGGGCTGAGTTCTATTTGGTGAAATCCAGACATCAAATCGAAGCATGACAAATATTTAGCTCTTCCTAATTGATCCAAAATGTCGTCAATTCGTGGAAATTTATCTGCAGCTAATTTTTTGTTTACTGCTCTATAATCAATCACCAATCTCCATTTTTTTTTCTACGTTGCCGGGTAGTGATTTTTGGGTACTAATAGAATTGGGCTATTGGATTCTGATGTAGATGCTTCTATTATATCATCTTTGATTAATTTATTGACTTGTTTACTTATTTCACCATTGTGTGCTTGTGGTAATCTGTAATTTTTTATATAGACCGGATTGTCATCTTTCATATGTAATTTTTGTTTATAAAAATTACTAGAAGTTATCGGTTCTGTTCCTGATGCAAATATGTCTATATATTCTAAACACAATGAAGTTAATTGTTGACTAACAAATTTTGGAAATTGCTTGACTAATCTTTCTAATTTATTTTTTTTTTTATTATTTTTATTTTATTTAGACTCTTGAATTAATATATAGTTATTTAAATTTTCTGTTTTAATATAGTAATTTTGAATAATGGCATTTTTGTCGTTGGTATTTATGAATCTAACAAAAGTTGTATCTTTATTTCTTATAGTATTAGCAATAAAAATACCTTCAGCCAATTTTTGATGAGGAATAAAAAGATTTTGAGCTTTAGTTTTTACCTTAATCTGCCGAATTACTTCGGAACCGACGATAATTGTGATTGTATTAATTGTTGGTCTATTTGTCATATGTATTACTCGTATTATCGTATGTTTCCTGGAAAGTCATAAGGTTTCAAAATTAATTTGTCTTCAGTTTTACTGTAATCTAAAATGCAATTATATTTCTTTATAAAATCCAATCCTATAATTCCTTTTAATAATAGATATATCTGCTCCTGTATCTACCAAGAGATTTAAAATTCAGTTATTTAGAGATGGTTTGGTAGATATGTAGCTATTTAGATGTAGATTAAGTACACGCACTTTTTTGTTGGTTATTGTTGAAGTGGAGTTTGCTGGTTTTCCTGGTGGGTGCAACTACGTACATTGCGAGTGTTATTTCGTGATTAAAATTTATATCCCTATTTTGGGGATTGTTATTTTGTCCACTGCCAGAGCCATTAGCCTCCGTAGCTGTTATTTCGGTAACTTCCACGGAAACTACTGCGGTACTGACTCTGTTGTCATATGTGCAGTACCGAATTTGGGTTACCTGTTATTTCTGTGCAACTGTTTGTAAACTTTGATACAGCCTCGTTTATTGCTTGAATAATCGTTTTCACCTTATCGTTGCAACAATTTTTACACATAGCTTTTACAGCTGACTGTGTAGCATACTTATTTGCTAACTCTGGTGTTAATCCGTCAGATATGTATGCTCCTTCCAACGATTTTGTGAGTTTTTCGATTTCGGCAGTATATTGATTAGCTATTTCGCTGCGTTGCTGTGTGTTCAAGAGTTTTGCTTGCAAAACTTCAACTGATTCACCTTTGATTTTTGATTTTAATTTTTGTTTTATTTCCTGAATGGAAGATTCACTGCTTAAGATATTTCTAGCTGTCCCTTTTAATTTTGTTTTTATTATGGATACCGTGATAGCCTCGTGACTGTCTTTGATTTGTTCGAGGATATCAAGGGCATCCAGAAAACTGGACAGGTTTTCGGATTTGCCATCGAAATCTGGTAAGGTCGATGATGCCGTTTTAATAAATTCTACGGTTGTCTATGCCATTTTGTTTCTTCGTTTCTGGAAAAACTTGTGTCTTTTCTACAATTTCTTTCTTTTCTGCTTTTATGTCCAACAAACGTGTGTTAAATTAATTTGAATATCCAAAGAAGTCGGTACGGGTACTTCTATATTGTACCTAGATAACGAGGATACTAATCTGTCTCTGACGCTGCTTCTATTTGGTGAACAGGTTTAACTTGGCTGTAGATCTTGCATATTGCCTTACCTAATCTATTAAAGGTATCTGTTATTATTGTCAAATGCTTGACTATTGTTTCGTTTTTTGTTTCCCTGTTCTGGTTTATGCATTTATATGATTTTTCCACTGGAGTCTTTTCTTCGACCAACATCTTCCCATTTATCCATTGATAACAGAAATTTTCAAAACTAGATTTTTTCCAGTCCGTCTGCTCGACTCTGGTACCTTTTTTTCAAAAACCTATTATGCGGTGCATATATCTTTAAAAATAGACTTAGGCAAGTGATGATTGTAATTGTTTAAATCAATGATGAATTGCAAGTGTTTAAATAGACAATTCACTTTATTTACAAAGGAACGCTTAACACTAACAATATTGATTTGTATTAATTAATGAATGAAGGAAATGATCGTATATAGCAATATACGTAGATGATTGTAAAATGATCATGAAAATTTCTAGTTTAATATGCTTTACAAAAGCGAATGAAAATTACATTTAATGTATTGAAATAGGTACGATGGAATTCAATGATGATTTAATAAAGCTTGATGATTATATATATCTATATATATGTTGAATTAAAGTTGTTGGTCCGAAAAGGGTACACCGCAAGTGGCCCGACGAAATAAAGGTATTATATTTGTAACTTACTCAATTGCTGGAGAAATTATACTTCCCGTGCTATGGTTGATGGTATATATTTGCTCCTTGACGATGCGTAGATTATATGATACCTTGAGGCTTGATTACAATAAATATTGTCGGGAATCACTTGCCGGCGAATAGTCCACTTGTCGGTGATGAAAAATGAAAGAGAGACGGAATGCATAAAAACACTTGCTTTTATGCAGTAACATCACTGGAAGGCAACTCCAGTGAGTTTGTTGGAAGTGCTGGATGGCAACTCCAGTGCACTTTTTCGAAGTAACGCAGGGATGTATATAGTGTGGAAGTGTAGGAGGTTTGCATGAGCGCAAGTCATTCGAATATCGGAAGTGAACGCAAGGCACTTAGGATCCGTAATACTTAAAGGACTTTAAGTGAGCGCAAGTCACTTAAACATGCCGCCGCCGTTGCACTGGTGCAATTAAATTGCGAAGTGTTTGCAACCCTTTAATGGCTTGATCCAACTCGCTGCACAAGCGCGCATCCGATGGTCTTGAAGTGGTATGTGGTGTAGGACGTGGAGTAGACCGCGGATTAGCTCGTGGAGTAGACGGTGGAGTGGTTGGAGCTGGATCCTCTTCATCGTCAGATGATGGACGGTGTAAAGGCGTGTGATGCAACTGATGACAAATTTTGCATTTTGCGTCGGAGCGGCAATCCCTGACCCGGTTGTGGGTGCGGGCTAGGCAATTCGGGCAATATTCTATTCACTCTACGCTCCTCTACTCCCATTAGCTGGAATTCTTTACAGAACCTTAGTGCGTGATAACGGAAACAGATAAGGCATTGATGCACATCCGGGTTGCGTGGAACTCTTTGCGGTCGCATGACATGTACCTCGGACGGCGGAGTTGAACGATGGTCGCGGCTTCTGTAAAGAGGATAGGTTTTAGTAAAAGAATGTTAATATTGTTATACCCAGAACTGGGTGTTAGTCAACTCGGTGTGGATGGGAAGAGGGCACAATTTGACGACTGGTCGAGTAAAGGTACCATGTTGCGTCCGAACGTCGGCAACCCTTATATGACGGTCCGACCCCTGATACACCTTTTCTATTCGGCCTAAGCGCCATTCGTTTGGGGGAACAAACTCATTTTTTATGACGACAAAATCCCCTTCAGAAAGATCATGTTGTGGATACTTCCATTTGTACCTCTTGTGAAGTTCTTTAAGGTACTCATCTTTCCATCTTTGGCTAAATTGATGATGCAATATTTTAAGCTTTTCCCAACGATTTTGTAATGAAAGGTTGTCTATTTGTGGTTCGGGCGCTGCCAGCAAAGGAGCTCCTCGTAGAAAATGTCCTGGAGTTAAGGCTAGCAGCTCATCTGGATTGTCTGACATAGGTGAGAGTGGTCTGGAGTTCAGCAATGCTTCTATGCGCGTTAACAAGGTAGAAAGTTCTTCGAAGGTAAAATGGTGGCTTCCAGCAATGCGTTTGAAATGTAGTTTGAAGCTTTTGACCGCTGCCTCCCAAAGTCCACCCATGTGCGGGGCGTTGGGAGGTAGGAAATGCCATTCGAAGCCGTGAAGAGAATATTTTGAAGCTATGTCTTCAGATGATTCTTTAAGAAATTGCTTGAAATCCATTTGAAATGCCCTATTGGCGCCGACAAAGTTTTTTCCATTGTCGGAGAAGATACGTTTGGGTAGGCCACGTCTTCCCACGAAACGGGAAAAAGCGGCTTGAAAAGCTTTGGTGGAGAGATCCGAACATGGTTCCAGGTGGATAGCTTTGGTTGAAAAACATACAAAAACGCAAACGTAACCTTTGACTATTGATGCTTTTCGAAGAGGTGATGATTTAAGATCGAAAGGACCTGCAAAGTCTAGTCCTGTAAAAGTAAATGGTAATGAGAACTTGCAACGTTCTGGTGGTAGGGCTGCCATGATTTGCGATCTGGTGGTTTTTTTGAAGATTGTGCATGTTTTACAGTTGCGTATGCAAACTTTGATTTTCGATTTTAATCGAGGAATGAAATATTCCTGTCTTACGGTCCTGATCATTAGCTGATGCTCAGCGTGCATCAATAAATTATGGAGGAATTGAAGAAAAAGGTAGCAAAACCTTGACGATTCAGGAAGGATTATTGGATGCTTCTCATTATATGAGAGATCAGAGTTGGCCAAACGGCCGTTTACTCTGAGAAGGCCATTTGTATCGAGGAAGGGATTCAAAGACAGAAGCGGACTCTTCTTAGAAATCGATTCTATGTTTGATAGTTTAAGATATTCATTGGGATAACGCCTTTTTTGAGCAAGTTTAATAAGGCGCGTTTTAACAAAGTGGATTTCTGCCTGAGTGATAACTATCGATTGGTAATTGGTTAGTGGAGTGGACTGTATGGATTTGATTCGATGGATGAAACGAAAAACGTAGGATATCACTCGCAGTGCTTTTGGCCAAGACGAAAAGCGGTCTAAGATGTCAGGCTCCGCTTCCAAAGTATGTAGAGCTTCGACTTTTCGTTCTTCTGGAAGAACAACATTTTTCCGACTAGAAATGGGCCATTGCTCCGGAGGTTTAAGAAGCCAGTCTGGTCCGGTCCACCAAAGAGATTGCTGTACCAAATCCTGTGCTCTACACCCTCGAGTACCGAGATCTGCCGGGTTATGGTTAGTGGATACGTGTCGCCATTTGCTGTTTCCAACATTTTGGATGATTTCAGATGTACGATTCGCCACATACACCTTCCATGTACATGGTGGTTTTTCGAGCCACGCAAGGACAATTGATGAATCGGACCATAAAAACGTTTCAAAATCTCCTAAAGGAAGTTGATGGGTTAGATTTTTGATGCATTTGGAGAGTAGGACAGCACCACACAGTTCTAACCGTGGAAGGCTCACTGTTTGCAAAGGCGCTACCTTTGTTTTTGCAAAAAGAAGGTGTGACGACACTTTACTGCCCGATTGAGCGCGAAGATAAATGGCTGCACAGTATGCCTTCTCCGATGCGTCACAAAATCCGTGAACTTGGATCTTATGGTAAGGGGAAAACTCAGTCCAACGTGGTATTCGAATTGTTTCGATAGAACGAAGGTCAGTTACAAATTGAACCCATTTTTGAAGCGACAGTGGCTTAACGCATTCATCCCATTCAGTGCCTTCTAACCATATCTGCTGCATTAATATCTTTCCCTGAATTAGAATAGGCGCTAGCCACCCTGCGGGGTCGAAAAGTTTCGAAATAGCTGACAAAATTTGCCTCTTTGTGGAACTGGTAGGTGGTGGGGTTTGCTCAATTGTATACGAAAAGCAATCGTTTAATGCGTTCCAGCGAATACCGAGAGTTTTTGTCGAACTTGAGCAATCAAACTTCAAGAAATCAGAATCTAACAAATCTTCGGGTGGAATATGGCTAAGCAGTTCTGGGTGGTTCGCAGTAATTTTCTTAAGTGGAAACCCTGCGGAGATCAGACATTGGATTGTTTGGGTTTGTGCCTGGATGCAAGACGGAATGTCATGTCCCCCAGACAAGATGTCGTCTACATAAGTTTCTTTGGTCAAGATTTTCTGGGCCAGAGGGTAGAAATCCTTCGAGTCATATGCCAACTGGTGTAATGTGCGAATGGCCAAGTACGGCGCACAGTTTACCCCGAAAGTTACCGTCTTCAGTGCAAAATCTGTAAGTTTTACTGCCTGGTCCCTACGCAAGAGGATTCTTTGATATTGTTGATCGTCCTCATGCAAGCGAATTTGGCGATACATCTTTTGTATATCTCCGTTGAAGACGTACTTGTACAGACGCCAATTCAGGATAACGAACATAAGATCAGCTTGCAGAGTTGGGCCTATGTGGAGAACATCGTTAAGTGATGTTCCAGATGAAGTTGGTTTTGAGGCATTAAATACCACTCGAACTTTGGTGGATGTACTATCTGGTTTAACCACGGAATGGTGTGGAAGGTAGTAAGAAAAATAGTTTCCATTATGGTGGATTTCTTCCGGAGGGATCGGTTTCATATGGTCAAGAGTCAGATATTCTTCTAGCACCCGATTGTATTCGATTTGGAGGGTTGGATATTTACTAAGCGTATGTTCCATTCGAATCGCCTGCTTCATCGCTTGCGACCGGGATGGACCTAGGGAGAGGTGGGTAGGAAATTGAGATTTGAACGGTAAACGCACTACGTATCGTCCATCGCTTTGGCGCTGAGTCGTTTTCTGGTAGAAATCTTCGCAAGTGATTTCTTCAGCTGACAATGGATGCGATTCAGTCATTGCTTCTAGTTTCCAAAAACGCTTGAGTTGGTCGTTAAGATCCTCATTTGAAATTTCAGTCGCATGTGTGTGGAAACCAGAACATTCCGTGGAGGATAATGGTCCACTTAAGTACCAGCCGAAAATGGTGTTTTGCGCAAGAAGACTACCAAGGACGTGATGTTTGACTCCTTGGAGAAGAATTTGTGGAATAAGGTCACTGCCTATAACTAGATCGATCTGACCAGGGGTGTAAAAGAATGGATCCGCAAGATCTAGGTCCTTAATTTCCGACAAATTTGGTTTTGGTATTGTAAACGACGGTAGAAAACTTGTAAGTTGCTTTAGGACGATGGCGTTTGTATGGATACGGGTATCGTGGCGTTGGGATACCAGGATCAGTTGGCAGACGCGGTTCGCGTTTTCGACGAACTTTCCGCCCATTCCCGTAACTGAAAAGTTTTCTTTGTAAGTAGGAAGTTGTAGGCGATTTTGTATCTTTTCTGATACGAACGTTTTTTGTGAGCCTTGGTCAATTAAGGCTCGTAACGTGAAGGTAGAACCCATGTGTTCGATTTGCACTTGGGCTGTTGGAAGCAGCGTTTTCTCATGATTCGCCGAGAAGTTCGCTTGAATATTAGAACCAGAGTTCTTGGAAGATGATAGAGACTCTTCCCAATTGCCGTCGGTGAGGTCAAAGATGGGATGTCTGGATTGCTGGGAGGATTCCGTATGCATAAGCTGGGTTGCATTTTTGGAGGGTGTGGTAGAGGTAGTTCTACTGGATGCCTTTGATTCGGGCTTGTTTGTTACTGGTAGATGTGACATGGTATGATGGTTTTTTTTGCAGTGCAGACATCGAAAGTTACTTGGGCAATTGGCGACAGAGTGATTGTATGCGAAGCAGTTGGTGCAATACCCGACTTGTTTCACAAACTTGGTACGTTCGGAGACACTAAGTTTCCGAAATTCGGGGCAGGATTTCAAGGTATGGTTGTTGTTGCATAATTTGCAGGTAAACGCAAGTTTTTCTTCTGAATGATACGACTGTATCTTAGATGACGATTTCTGTGGAAGCGAGGTGCGTGGCCTGCTGGTTTTGTACCCATGTAGGCGTTCGACCACTTCGTAACGACTGGTTAGGAACTGGTCCATTTGTGACCACTTTGGAAGTTCTTTCCTAGACTCTAGGGATTGCTCCCAGAGAGAAAGGGATTCCTCAGGGAGCTTCGAGGAACACAGGTAAATAAGGATTGGGTCCCAATCCGAAACAGAAATTCCCTGAGATTTAAGGATAACGAGGCAATCGTTGATGGTATTCTGAATCTTTTGGATGCCTTCGCTATTTTCCGAGGTGACTGGAGCGATATTGAAAAGCGTTTTCAGCTGTTTATCTATCAAGATTCTTTTATTTTCGAATCGAGCTCTTAGCGCTTCCCAAGCTAAAGGAAAATTCTCATCACACAAGGTATATTGTTTGACAATAGCACCTGCTTTCCCTCGGGTCTTATTTCGAAGGTGGTATAGCTTTTGAGCGGGAGTCAATTTTGGGTGGTTGAGGTAGACGGCCGTGAACATATCGCGAAAGGAAGGCCACTCCTCATAGCTACCGTAAAATACCTCGGTGTCGCAAGGAGGTACTTTAATGCAGGGTACAGAATTTGGGTTAAAAGCGTGGGACTGACGGGAGGTACCGCTTGCTTCGGCTGAATTGGTTTGATGAAGTTTAAGGTGGTCTAAAAGGTGTGATTTACAGATATAGAAGGAGTCGGTGCAAAGTTGAAATTTATTATGGGCTTCTTCTTTGAAGTCCGCCGAAACTATAGCTTCTTCCGCAATACAAACTTTCTCATAAGAAATTCTCAACATATCCCACCGGGAGTTGAGATCTTGTAGTTTCACATCTAATAAGGAGTCCGTTTGATCGTATGGATCCTCCTTTTGAAAATTGGTACAAAACTTGACTACATCGTTAGAGTCGAATATAAACTTCGACATTATCGCGGTAGAGAGTGCCATAGTTGAAACGCAAAAGAATGAAAATTCCGGAAGCTATTTGGTGCGAACAAATATATACTTGTGCACGACAAAGAGTTACTTGATGAGAAGAAGACGATTTGGTAGTACTATGAGTTTAAACCCTAGTTAAAACACTAAAGACGCAAGCCCAGTTAAACTGTTGAAGCTATAATCTGTAACTCCACTTAACTAATGGTACAATGTAGACGTTCGCAAGACACTGATAAGAAGAAGAGATTCCCACTGATCCCCAGAAATATACGTGTGATGTTAAATATATACGTATGATGTTAGATATAAAGTTTAAATGCAAATAAACATATGAATTTAGATATATAAAGTTTATATTAAACCTGCTTTATTAGCTGATTGACCCAAAAAAAAAAAAAAAAAACTTTGATTCCGCTGTACTATCGGATTGACGCAAGCAATTTTCTTATAAATTTAACAATTTTTCAAAGATTAGTGACTTGTAAAAATCCTATAACGCAAACCAAAGTTGTTACGCAATTTTCTGTTTCCTAATTTCGCGCAAATTCATATACCGCAACGTTCATATGTCTGACCAAATGTATGTACATATACACGAATTGGTACAAAATGCAAAGTGAAGAATCTTATACCAGAATGTGCAAAAGGTATTTAGTTTGATAATATGTTAATCCGTTAAAGAAAAATGTATTAAGAAAATTGTATTATTATATGCAAGTAGCTTTACAGGTGGGTATACATAAATATGTATGTTACTATTTGTGTGCATCTGCACGAAATACTTTATGGCAAAACTGCCTAAGATGATATAACGAAGACTGAAAATTACGAGAGAATTTATTAGTTAGTATTTTAAACCGATGGTTTAGATATTTTAAAGTATTGAACTTATTGATAACAGGAATTATTTTCTATAATGCTACTGCAAATAGCGTGAGGGGGTTGTGTTGCAGTTTTGCAACAAGTGGGTATATATGTATGTATGAAAATACACGAAAAATAGTACCGAGGAATGGTTGGAATTGAATCGCGCTATTTGAAAAATAGCGGGATTCTGATGCACATACAAATGTACATATATGTATTGACATATATGTATGTCCGTATATGCAAATATACCGGACCCCGTTATGTTTAATCGGCCGATATAAATGCCTTCAATTCCAATAAAATTTATTTAAAAACTCACGTGCGTATTAGCGATGTTCGCATATTTCCTGATTCGTAAATGTATGGTCCTTTATTAAAAAATACTGATAAATGCTGGCGCTCCAAAGGGGTACTCCTTTTGCCGCTACTTTGCACACTAATTAATATAGTTATATTTTTGAGCACCACCTATTACTTTAGTAGTATTACCAATAGTTTTTTTGGTCGGGAGTTGGAAAGTAACTAATTAACGTCAAAAATACTGTATTTAGGTTTTTATTTTAAAAATTTGGACACTCAATAGAATTTTCGATAAGCACAACCGAATGGAAAAATTTCGAATGAAGATAATTGTAGAGGTCGCACTTTACGAACAGTGTTGTGTTTTTTGGTTGCGTTGCCACTGGTTCAAAATTTGGCTCGCAAGGACCAATGTTTAAATCAATGATGAATTGCAAGTGTTTAAATAGACAATTCACTTTATTTACAAAGGAACGCTTAACACTAACAATATTGATTTGTATTAATTAATGAATGAAGGAAATGATCGTATATAGCAATATACGTAGATGATTGTAAAATGATCATGAAAATTTCTAGTTTAATATGCTTTACAAAAGCGAATGAAAATTACATTTAATGTATTGAAATAGGTACGATGGAATTCAATGATGATTTAATAAAGCTTGATGATTATATATATCTATATATATGTTGAATTAAAGTTGTTGGTCCGAAAAGGGTACACCGCAAGTGGCCCGACGAAATAAAGCTATTATATTTGTAACTTACTCAATTGCTGGAGAAATTATACTTCCCGTGCTATGGTTGATGGTATATATTTGCTCCTTGACGATGCGTAGATTATATGATACCTTGAGGCTTGATTACAATAAATATTGTCGGGAATCACTTGCCGGCGAATAGTCCACTTGTCGGTGATGAAAAATGAAAGAGAGACGGAATGCATAAAAACACTTGCTTTTATGCAGTAACATCACTGGAAGGCAACTCCAGTGAGTTTGTTGGAAGTGCTGGATGGCAACTCCAGTGCACTTTTTCGAAGTAACGCAGGGATGTATATAGTGTGGAAGTGTAGGAGGTTTGCATGAGCGCAAGTCATTCGAATATCGGAAGTGAACGCAAGGCACTTAGGATCCGTAATACTTAAAGGACTTTAAGTGAGCGCAAGTCACTTAAACAGTAATAATTAGTAGCATCACCTTAATGAAGTCTAAGGTTTCAGTGTGATCAATTATTTGGACTGTATTCACCACATTGGGCGTTTGGGTCTTCTACTTTTGATTCCTTTCCTCCCATACTATTCACGGATAATTCTCCTAAGGATATTTTTTACTTGCCTGTTTCCTTCTTAAAACAAATATAAAAAATTTATATATATTTTTTTTGATTATTTATTCATTTGTCTATTTGGAAATACTTTTTCCATCATTTAATTTGTTTCCTCCTCGAGGGTTGTTGGGTTTACTACATCTTCCAACGTTGGTTCTCTAGACATCCCTAAGGTTTTCCAAAATTTCGTTAAGAATTCTAATTTCTTTTTTGTGTCCCTTCCTTAGACTTTCAGGTCGGAATCGTCCCAAACAATAGGATTCTTAATATAAAATTTAAGGTACTTATCTTTTTCTATTATAAATTTCAATTCTATACAAACATTTTTTTTTTATTTGATTTTTTTTTTATTTTTGTTTATTTCTCACTTTTAAGCATGTTTATAGTTTCTTGTAATTTTCTTTTTTCTTCCTGGAAAGTTACAAAGTTTAGCATGCGGTATGTTTTGGAGTCGAACCCCTCTCGGGTTATTTCTTGCATGAGAAATAGCCTTAACCGCTCTTAATATTACCCTAAGCAGAAATTGAAAAACTGCTGCTGCTTGGTGCTAAATACTTGCAAGTGTTATTACTGCTGCTGCTGCTGTTGTTGTTGCGATTCCGGTTTACCATAACTCTTTTTGTTCGGCACGCAATTTTTTTTCAGGACCCTTTTTACGTCTGGTGGATTCAGATGCTGTGGGCGGTGGAGACGGTCCACGCTTATGTGACTCATGCAAATAATTAACAATAATAGCGATGCGTTCTCCTTTCATATGATCCAATATTAGATAGCGCTTATCATCTTGAGAATGTGTTTTAGTTTAGGATTATCACTGCTAGGATCTCAGCAGTCTGCTACGTAAAAACAGCAGTCTGCTGATAAGAACCCTAGTAGGATCTCAGCAGTCTGCTTCTGTATAGATAGCAGTCTGCTACTGAACGGACAGCATCGCCATATAAAATGCTACAAAGTGCTAAATAAAATAACGCGTTCGAGGTTGAGTATCAATTGTTCTTTATTAATAATATTCTTAGCTTTTATACAAATTTCGGCTTATGTATATTCTTACTTACTAAAATATATATTTACTCTAATTCTTACGTACTAGGTATACTCGTATATAAATATGTAAGCGCATTCAAATTCAATAGTGCGCTTACACATATACAAGGTGGCGCAAAAGTAAGCTTCCGATGTTCAGCATATCGGTTGTGGCACGTGCAGTGTGTGCTGTTGCACCGTCTTGTTGCAACCACATGTTTTCCAATCCCAATTCATCAAGTTGCGGCAAAAAGAACTCGTTGATCATTGCTCTGTAACGCTCACCATCCACAGTAACCGTTTGGCCCCGACCGATTATTGGTCAAATAAATAGTCAGCAATATTCCGCGTTCTGGAGCAGTGTAGCGTAACATTGTTTATTAACGTGTATTTCGCATGTGTTTACTACACAAATGTCAAAACAGAACTGACTTTAGGGGCAATCGCAAAATTTATAGCATTTTCTGATAGGAGGATAACTTTTGCGCCACCCTGTACATATTCAGTAAATGTATTAAAACGCATCGTAAGCATAAACGCTTCAGTTGGAATTATTATTGCTACGTTTGATTATTTGTTTATATTATTACATATTTACATTGCACGCGAGTGTGAAAAATTTATTTATTAAAAAAAAAATGATTTGGTTTTTTTTGGTATACTATATCTTTTCAAAAGAGTCCCACGCTGCTGCCTCCACTGGTGACAATAGTCCTTTGAATTGGTTATTGTTAAGCATCTTTCTTATTTGCGGCCCAACAAAAATGCCTTCCTTTATCTTGGCTTCTGAAATCTCTGCAAATGTGGTTGTCTAAGCTTTGTGGAGGGCGAGTAGTTTTTTTGAGTTATTTTTTATTTTATTTTATTAATTATATTATATTATTAGTTTAGAGAGGAAAAGGGGGTGAGCGGAGCACATGTTAAATAGGGAGCCCTTTTCTAATATTTATTTAATTATTATTTTATTTATTTAAATTATTTGTTCTAATGCGCAAATAAAATAGACGAAATAAATCGTTATAGCTTATGTCGCTTAAACAGTGGTTTTTAAAAGCCTTAACAAAGTTTTTAATAAGGCCAAGCTTGATGTGAGCGGGGGTAAAATAATTGTTTCTTTCCTTATAAGAGGGGAGTATTTTATGTTATCCACACCAACTTTAAATTCGATTCGGTCTGGCCAATCCTTTATGATGTAGTGGTCTTTACGAGCTCGGCTATCCCATTTGCAGAGAAAGCAACAGTATTTTGTGTACCCACTTTGTAGACCGCATACATACCGACTTTAAGATCGGCACATATTTTCCAATCATGCTCTTCATATTTGATAAGTTTAAGTAATTTTTGCAATCATCTCGTAGGTTTCCTTTGTATTTACTGCATGCGCGATCGGTATACGGCTTTTGGTTGCCAATATGTAATAATACGGCCTTTAAACTTAGTCTATTGCCGTCTATGAACAATTTCCACTCTTTGGAATCATATGGTTCACCAAACTGTTTGAATAAGCCAGTAATGCCTTTGCAGTAACAAACACTGTGCTCCTTCGTATAGAACTTGGAAAATGGTTCGTGACGAGTTCTATAATATGTTATCTTAACATCGGATGAAAGGAATTTAAATTGTTGCATACGAGAGGCGCGTAGCTTGGCCTTTCTTCTTCCTTAAATGGTCATCTAACCGGCCGGGCGATTTTGACCGTCCAACATAGCTCGCCAGTAGTTTCTTCGTTGCGCCAACTGGCGCCAATTGGAAACACCTCGGGATCGCAAATCGGTCTCCACTTGGTCCTTCCATCGGAGTGGTGGTATCCCTCTTCCTCTGCTTCCACCGGAGGGTGCTGATAAGAATACCTTCTGGGCTGGAGCATCTTCGCTCATTCGCACTACGTGGCCCAGCCAGCGAAGTCGCTGTGTTTTAATTCGCTGAACTATGTCGGCGTCTGCGTAAAGCTCATCATTAAATCTTCTTCGGGACTAGTCGTCGCCAACGCGTAGAGATCGACAAATCTTTCGAATAACCTTTCTCTCGAATACTCCCAGAGCCGCCTCATCATATGTTGTTAGTGTCCACGCTTCTGCACCATATAGCAGGACGGGTGCGATGAGTGACTTAAAGAGTGTTATTTTCGTTCGTCGAGAGAGGACTTTACTTTTCAATTGCCTACTCAGTCCGAAGTAGCATTTGTTTGCAAGAGTAATTCTTCGTCGGATTTCTAGGCTAACATTATTGTTGGTGTTAATGCTGGTTCGCAGGTAAACGAAGTCCTTTACTATTTCGAAATTATTGTTGCCAACAGGTGTAAGGTTGCCAAGGCGCGAATGCGCTGACTCTTTGCATGATGACAGAAGGTACTTCGTTTTGCCCTCGTTCACCACCAATCCCAATTTCTCCTCTTCTTTTTCTAATTTGGAGTAAGCAGTAGTTACGGCGCGGTTGTTAAGGCCAATGATATCAATATCGTCAGCATATGCCAATATTGTTCCAGCGCGGTTAGGTTCGGCAGCTTGTATTATTTTCTCCAGCATTAAATTAAAGAAATCGCACGATAGGGGTCACCCTGTCTGAAACCTCGTTTAGTTTCGAACGGCTCGGAAGCTGATGCATGTGCCTTACCAGCTCCTCGCCTTCGTGTTTGAATAGCTCAGCAGACAAACCATCAGCGCCAGCTGCTTTCTTCTTCTTCTTTAAATGGTCATCTAACCTCCTGGGCGATTTTGACCGTCCAACTTAGCTCGCCAGTCGTTTCTTCGTTGCGCCAACTGGCGCCAATTGGAAACACCGCGGGATCGCAAATCGCTCTCCACTTGGTCCTTCCATCGGAGTGGTGGTCTCCCTCTTCCTCTGCTTCCACCGGCGGGTGCCGATAAGAATACCTTCTGGGCTGGAGCATCTTCGCTCATTCGCACTACGTGGCCTACCCAGCGAAGCCGCTGTGTTTTAATTCGCTGAACTATGTCGGCGTCTGCGTAAAGTTCATACAGCTCATCATTAAATCTTCTTCGGTACTCGCCGTCGCCAACGCGTAGAGGTCCACAAATCTTTCGAAGAACCGTTCTTTCGAATACTCCCAGAGCCGCCTCATCAGATGTTGCTAGTGTCCACGCTTCTGCACCATATAGCAGGACGGGTGCGATTAGTGACTTGTAGAGTGTTATTTTCGTTCGTCGAGAGAGGACTTTACTTTTCAATTGCCTACTCAGTCCGAAGTAGCATTTGTTTGCAAGAGTGATTCTTCGTCGGATTTCTAGGCTACCATTATTGTTGGTATTAATGCTGGTTCCCAGGTTAACGAAGTCCTTTACTATTTCGAAATTATTGCTGCCAACAGTGGCTTGGTTGCCAAGGCGCGAATGCGCTGACTCTTTGCATGATGACAGAAGGTACTTCGTTTTGCCCTCGTTCACCACCAATCCCATTTTCTCCGCTTCTTTTTCTAATTTGGAGTAAGCAGAAGTTACGGCGCGGTTGTTAAGGCCAATGATATCAATATCGTCAGCATATGCCAACAGTTGCACGCTTTTATAAAATATTGTTCCAGCGCGGTTAAGTTATACAGCTTGTATTATTTTCTCCAGCATTAAATTAAAGAAATCGCACGATAGGGGGTCACCCTGTCTGAAACCTCGTTTAGTTTCGAACGGCTCGGAGAGGTACTTCCCAATTCTGACCGAGCTGGCGGTGTTGCTCAAGGTCATTTTGCATAGCCGTATAAGTTTTGCGGGGAAACCAACCGCCAGCTGCTTTATTGGTTTTCAATCGGGATATTGCTATTCGTACCTCATTATAGTCGGGTTGTGGAACGTCAATTCCATCATCTTCGATTGTGGGCTCGGGTTCGGCATCTTCTCTGGTTTCTTGCTCAGTTTCTCCATTTAAAAGGGCAGAGAAGTGATCCCTCCATATTCTGAGTGCTCTCTGAACATCGGCCACCAGGTCGGCGTTCTCATTCTTACAAGAGTTGGCCCCGGGTTCAAAACCTTCTGTCATTCGCCGAATTTTTTGATACAATTTTCTGGCATTATTCCCGTTGGCCAGCATCTCAAGCTCCTTTATTTCACGCTTTTCTGCCTCTCTTTTTTTCGCCCGGAAAAGCCGCCTTGCTTCTCTCTTCAACTCGCGGTAGTGTTCACACACACTTCTCGTTGCATTCGATCTCAGCGTTGCCTTGTAGGCTTCGTCCTTTCTTTTCGTTGCAGCACGGCACTCTTCATCATCATACCAGTTGTTTTTTCGCGTTCGCCGGAATCCAATTACTTCTTCGGCTGCGGTACCGAGTGCTCCTGAGATATGATCCCACTGCTCATGCATTCCACTAGGTTGAATTGTGCTCTCGGAGAGCAGGTGTGAGAGGCGATCTGTGAAATAATTGGCGGTCTGTTGCGATTGCAGCTTTTCGACGTCCAGCTTCCCCTGCGTTTTTTGTTGCGCCTGTTTTGTCGTACAGAGGCGGATACGAATTTTGGCTGCTACTAGGTAGTGATCAGATTCGATGTTAGGTCCTCGTATTGTTCGAACATCTAAAACGCTGGAAGCATGCCGTCCGTCTGTCACAACGTGGTCGATCAGGTTGCGTGTTTTTCGATCGGGGGAACGCCATGTAGCCTGATGGATCTTCTTGTGCATAAACCTAGTGCTGGATATAACCATGTTTCGGGCACCGGCGAAGTCGATCAGCCTGAATCCATTTGGCGAAGTCTGATCGTGGAGACTGAACTTCCCGACAGTGGGGCCGAATACACCCCCTTACCCACCCTGGCGTTAAAGTCGCCAAGCACGGCTTTAATATCATGACGGGGGCAGCGCTCATATGATTCTTCCAGGCGCTCGTAGAATGCATCCTTTTCCACGTCGTCCTTCTCTTCCGTCGGTGCATGAGCGCAGATAAACGATATGGTCGATTGCGTCGAGACGCTCGTTCACGGGTGTGAACGACAGTACTCGGTGACGGAGTCTCTCTCCCACCACAAATCCCACGCCGAATCTGCGCTTGTGTTCATGCCCTTCCAGTAGATGTTGCAAGGTGTTTTGATCGTGTTTCCTCGCCCCGTCCATCGCATCTCTTGTATGGCGGTGATGTCAGCTTTTGCTTTCCTCAGGACCTCAACCAGCCGGGCAGCGGCACCTTCCCCATTAAGGGACCGGACATTCCAGGTACATGCCCTTATCGCATAATCCTTATTTCGTTTGCGGGTGTTGTCATCTAAAAAAGGGGTTCTCATATCCGAGGCTTTGTTGTTGAATTTCATTGGAACGTTGTTTTATGTGGTGGGTCCCAAACCCAACGCACAACCCGTTGCACGGGAGGTTGAATTCTATTACACGTTTGTATAGCGAGCCGCTTGATCCAAGACAGACGCCCGCTTGCAGCCGCACCACATGGTGATCAGACGCTGCTGTTTGAATCCCCCCAGCAAGCCCTTAAACCGAGTATATCGGAGCGGCATTACCAGGATGTCGCCTTCTCACGTTTAGCTCACCACCAAACGAGTGTTCGGTGGTTACCCAGAGGATACTTGGGCGCAAAGCCCGGAAGTAGTGAGCTGCTTGAACCGCATGTTAAGAATCGCTCTGACCATTCCCAGGTGAATGGCGATCAGAAACTTTCCCCACTTGCGTGGGCTTCTACACAGGGCCCCATCCGGAAGCTCGGCCTTTACCTTGGAAAATTCCAAATCTCTTATCCAATCATTCAGGTAAGCTTGTGACAAAGAGTTTCTCTGGTTTTTCGTGGGAAGTTCATTACAACTTGATCCGAGTAATCAGATGCTGCTGTTGACAGTGAAATTGGCATGCGTAGTGCAAATATAGCAGTCCGTCGAATGGAGAGTTGGTTCCATCCACTTCATTTGTGTACTAAATTTCATATGTTGGCTAAGTGGATCGTTTCAGAAATTAGCCATATATGCTTTAAGAAGTAGCAAATTCCTAAATTTTACTACGCACCTTTTTGTTCCGGATTCCGAATGAATCAATTCGATTCGACATGTACACACAGTATTCTGTGTCGGCACGTTAGTTTGAATAATATCCGGTGAGCCTTGCAGATATTATGAAGGAACAATTCGCATTTACTCCTATTTATACTCAGATCAAGTAAAAATCGAAGCTTACCTAGACAAAAAGGCCCTTAGTTATACAAAGAAAACACTACCTACTTTAAAAAATTTGCTCTTGCTTCAAAAGTGCATGGGTTTAAAACTTTAAAGTTTACCTACTTGAGAAAACGGCATTAACAGTTTTTTGTATCTAATAACCCTTCGAAAATCTATCTACGTACTAGCTAATATATTGTAACGAATACGATGATTCTTCGATTATTATACCTAGTCACCCGTCTGTGAACACGATAACTTGAGATATCTTAATGAAATTTGGTATGCGGGTTCCTTGGCACTCATCTCCGAGCGCTATTTAAAGTCGGTGACATCGGACGGTAGCCACGCCCACTTTTTACATATAGAATATTTTCGAAAACACAAAAACAGTGATTACTCAGAACATAATACACCTATAAGGATAAAATTTGGTGAATACATTGAAATTGAGGCACAAAATAAATTTTTCAAGAAATTTTTGAAAATGGGTGTGGCACCGCCCACTTCTGATTAAGTCAAATTTAGAAATAATATTAATCATAAACCAAAAATTGTTCAAGATATCGAAACGAACTTCAGCACGCTGGTTTCCTGGTATGCAAGCAATGTTCCAGAAAAAAATGGGCGGGATCGGTCTACACTCACTTTTATATGAAAGATTTTGAAGAGGGTGGTAGATATATTAAATAGGCAATAACTTTCCCTAAAATAGCTTTACATCATTTATATTTCTCTTTTAAAGTTTCCGTAAACAAAGAAATCCAAAATCTTAAAATTTTCGAAAATGGGCGTGGCCCGCCCCTTTGTACATAGTTCTTAAACATTTTTTTGTAAAATTTAAAAAGCAATATTTCTACAACTAAGTAAGTTATATCAATCAGATTTTGCACACATAATAAGCTTTTTAAGAAAAACTGTAAATTTTGAAGAAGTAGGCGTGGCGCCGCCCACTTTTCAGCATAAAATTTCTGCTATTTTCAAGGGCAATCGCTTATAATGCAATCTTGATATTTCAATGAAAATTGGTCAGCTGCTTCTCAGTAGTATGTATTATACTCCTGCCAAAAATTAGCCAAATCGGGAAACACACAAGCAAAATATTCGGGCACGTAGTAAATAGCCCACTGCAAAAGCGAAGTTATATATCTTTTTTGAATTTCATACCTTTCATAAACATTAAATGTATGTAAGTATGAGAACGAGTGGACAAAAGTTCAGTAAAATGATCAGCACGATGAGCGGAGTCAGTCTATCTGTCTGTCCTTCTGTCTATTTGAACGCAAACTAGTCTCTCAGTTTTACAAAAGAATGCTGAAATTCGTTGTTTGCTTTCGCCATTTTATAATATACTAGCAAACCCGGTAGACGTTGTTTTGACGTTTTGATACATAGAACACTCCTGAACCTGTCGTGAAAGTTCAAGAGCAAAACAAAACACAAAAGATGTGGGCGTGGTACCGCTCACTTTTAAAAAATTATGTCGACATTGATTAAGTGACACATATTTCCAAATTTCATTAATTTAGGTCAACAAAGTTCGGGGTTATGACGAATTGAAACTTTATATAGCTTGGGGGCGTGGCTCCACCTACTTTTCCCAAAATTATATATTGCCTATGCTGTACCCAGTGAACTTAAGAATATATTGTGAAAATTTCATAAAGATCGGTTGAGTTCTTTGACCACCTATAAAAGACACACATTCTTTTATATATATTTTTGTTACGCACACAATTTATATTATTAATGTATATCAAAAGGTTTAGAATGAAAAGTAAAATATCAGTGCAACTAGTTAATACCCCACTGCAAAAGCCAAGTTGTATATCTTTTTTGATATTCATACCTTTCATGGATATCAAATGTTTGTACGTATACTGAAATGATCAGGAGGATGAGCTGAGTCGATGTAGCCATATCCGCCTCTCGATACTTCTATCTATCTGTCCGTCGGTCTACTTGAACGCAAATGCGAACTGAAAGTATTAAAATAGACCTGCGTAAATTGGGATGGCATAATAGATCACTACTAGGTATATAATGTTCGGTTTCACTCGAACTTAGATTTCCTTACTTGCTAATCCTGGGTTCGATCACTATAAAGTCAAACACGCAAAAGTACTTTTAGCAATAGCTTATTTTATTTACTAGTAATAAACCCAATAAAAATTTAAGAGTTTGGTAACTTTACAGTAGTTTACTGTTCGCCACTTGAAAATAGACTGATCAACCTGCCTTGCTTGGTCACTGCCTTATATAGTCAGACAAGGTGCTGGCCTACGCACCGAGAACTTTCTTGGTTGTTCGCTTTTAGTGTTCTCGAAGGGGCGGTGTTGTTTATTGACAATTCCTATTTGCCTTGTATTCGCAAACATTCGCGCCATATCGCTTACTCTTCATAGGTACACAGTTGCATGCATAAAAGTAGCCATCGTCATCTCTGTTGTGTTTAACTAGTGGTGGTAGTGTTATTGAGTTAGGGATGGTACATGCTTGAGGATAATCGCCACACTGCCCTACACCTAAGTCTGATCGTCCCGATCTTACACATTGCCCGAACCAAACGCTTTATTAAACCTTGTTTCCTCTATGGATTAAAACTCCGATATCAATCCCCTCCTGCAGAGATTCCCACAATGCATTACATTGTCACATATGCTAACCATTTTGTCCGTCCTTAATCCAGCATGGCTTTGTGCCTTCACGATTCCTTTCCATTCTCTGATGCCTAATGCACTGTTTCACTACATCCACTAAGCTGCGTTGCTTCCTCGGACCATGACCACCAGATGTTCGTCTTTTATCCTCAGCACACTTAGTAATCCATTCCCTGACAGTTTTCTTTATTCCCATGTGGCTTCCTTCTGGGCAAATATGCGACGCTTTGATGACATCTGGAATTCTTGCCTGGGGAACAACAATAAGTTCTCAATGATTTTGGCCATCTTCACTTTCCCATATCTGATGCAAACAACCAGATGCTAGCTGTAAGTTACTCCATTGTGCACAATATGCTTTTGCGATGCCACTCGATTTAATCATCTCTTCTCTTCTCTTCGCTTTGTTCTCCTTTTGTCTTTTCAACACACGTGCCAAATCTGGATCTTTCTCCTGGCCTTGCCGAATCTTCTTCAGGAGGTACCTGTCCGTGAAAGCCTTTGGCCGAGGAGCTACCTCTGCTTTACGAGGCTCCTGTTGCTTCATCTTCAAGATTACTCCCTTGGTGGTATAGCCACTATTGTGTCCAAAGACCAGAGAAACTTCTTGGCCGGTGTAAGTCATAACCCTGTTCCTTACGTTGATGTCAATGCCTCTCAGAAATGGACGCCAATGATGACTTCGTCGACAATATTCGCTTCCAAGAAGTTGTGATACGTAGCCACATTCCCAATAACAACCTTCCATGTCAGCTCTCCCAGGACTTGCTCGCTTTCACCAGTTGCTGTCCACAACTTAGCGTTCTGCAATCGATTCACCTTCCCGCTGACCAAGTCACTCCGAATGATGGAATGTGATGCACCAGTATCGACAGTCAGCAAGCGCTTTTTCCCTTCCACATAACCTTCAACAGTAGCATTACTAGCTTCTCGTTCGAGTTGTGACACAGAGATTATGGGGTACTCATCTTGCTCATCTTCTCTAGCTTTTGCGTTTACGCCCATCCGAAGTGCTTTGATTACTGGAGCCAGTGCCGCAACAACGTGCTTTTCCGCACTTGAAATATTTGATGGCACAATCACTTTTCTTCTGTACTCCGTTCAACGCTTCCAAAACTTTGTCTACCCAAACCGGAGTTTTCACTTCTACGCGATGAGCCTTGTATGCAGGTTTACTAAAAAGCGAGGCTGTTTCCTGCGTCACAGCATGCGATACCGTCTCAGCAAATGATATCTTTGGATTTGCAGATGTGGCTCGCTTTGTCTCCACATCACGTATTCCATTTATAAAAGTTTGGATCTTTAACCGCTCTGTGTACTCTACAGGTGCGTCTGCATTTGCTAGATGGGCCAACCTCTCGATGTCCGACGCGAATTCCCATTAGCCTTCTGGTAGCGATTTTGTAGGTCTATTTGGTAAATCTGCTTCCGATGCTCGCTGCCATAGCGTCCCTCAACTGCTCCAATCAATGCATCATACCTGTTCCTTTCGGGCTCGGGAATAGTCTGTAAGATTTCTGATGCAGGTCCCTTCAATGCCACGAACAGTGCTGCAACTTTATCTTCAGATCGCAGATTATTCTCCGTTGCCGTCTTCTCAAACTGTAGTTTAAATACCTGAAATGGAACAGAACCATCAAAGGAAGGTGATTTTACCTTGGAAGTACCCAATTTTGTCCTGAAATTGTGCAATTTTTGCATCTTGTACTTCTAAGTGACCCTCTCCTCCTGTGCTTCCAACTGCGAATACATTTCCGCCACCTGCATTTACGCATATACGCTCTTCTTGTGCTTCCAATTTTGCCGACATTCGCGTCTCCTGCTCTTCCAGCTGAGATACTATACAAGTCTTCTGTTGTTGTATCCGCGATGTAATACGTGTGTCCTGTTCTTCAAGCCTAGATGCCATATGCGCCTTCTGTTCTTTCAGCTGAGATGCCCTGTGTGTCTTCTGTTCTTCCAGCTGTGTTGAAATTCTTGATGATATCTGAGTCAATACAGCCAACAACGCGTTTGTGTCCACACTTGCCACTGGATTCGGAGGCTCCTTTTTCTCTTCCATTTTCGGCGATGCCTCCTCAACAAGATAGAAAACATAATCATCAACGTTCATTCCTTCCGCTTCCATAGCCCTCGCAATCTTGACTGTAACTGATTTATTGCCTGCAGTGTATATTCCGCGTTGTTCCAACTCATTTTTGAGTTGCTGAATCTTTAATTCATTCAGCTTCGCCATGTCCTTGTTGTCCTTTAAGGGCCACTTTCATACAGGCCGGTTAAGCCTAATCATCGATTAGTTTGACAGCTAACCGTACAAAATACGTCAATTAAACTCCGTTAAGCAGTTACCGGCTTTTATGAAAGCGGACCTAAGTCATTATTTAACAATACCGCTTCTGACACCAATTGTGACGAATTCGATGTTTCTTCGATTATTAATCCTGGGTTCGATCACTATAAAGTCAAATAAACACACGCAGAAATACTTTTTACAAATAGCTAGCCTTATTTTCTAGTAATAAACACAATACGAATTTAAGAGTTTGGTAACTTTACAGTAGTTCACTGTTCGCCACTTGAAAATAAACTTATCAACTGATTTTTGTTGGAACGATTTTCCGTCATCCCTTGTCAAGTTTGGTTTTGTGACAAACCGGTTTCGGCGTTCTGACATTTTCAATGCCTAGTTTCGTTCTGGTCTGTGTCTATCCGCTGCGTTGTTTTTATAGTCCGTGGGTGCTGTGGCAGGTAATGTCAATCTATGTGTTCGTGGTAGGTAACGTTAATATGCGTGTGTGTGTGCGCGGTATTGATACGTCCGAATTGTTATCTGTCCCAAGGGTTGTTGTAGGTATGTAGACATACCGCTTGTTAGCTAAGCGGTAGGTTGATGTAGGTAGAAATCGGTGATTTTTGCAGTTTGGTTCATATTTCGTTTTTGCTTGTTCATTGTTACGTGTTTGGTTGCTGTACCTGCTGGCTTGTGCCGTTTTTTGTAAACTAGTTTTAAGGGTTCAAATATTTCGTCAGAGATAGTGTTGGTTTGTTCGTTTATGATCCTGCCGTCAAATGTTTTTAACTTGTATATCTCCATGTTTTCAAGTACATTAAGCCGCCGGCCTTTTCTTTGTACGTGAAGTAGTCGAGCCGTTGTTTTTATGTTAGCTGGGGTGCAGTTGTTCTCAAACATGTGGTTCGCGAAATTAGATTCTGGTATTATGGTGGGTTTTCGTGTTTTTTTGTTGTAGTCCCTGATATGCTCTCGGAATCTTGTGCTTATTTTTCTTCCTGTTTGTCCTATGTAGCTGTATTGACATTCACAAGTAAGCCTATACACTCCGTGTCTGTTGAATGGGTCATCAGAAGTAGTGTCGGTTCTTAGTTTTTGTCCGACGTTGTTAGATGTTCTGAATGCTGTGTTGATGTTATATCTTTTAAAGAACTTTGCTAATTTGTACATCGCTTTTCCAGTGTATGTCATTGCCGTCCAAACCATTGGATTTTCCTCTACGTTTACTCTTTTTTGTGTTCCATGGCTACTTCTGAGTTTATCCACAAGTGCTTTCTTGTATCCATTATTAGCCGCTATGTTATATATTGTATTAAGCTCTCTCCAGTATGCTTCCTGTGTGAGCTGCGTTCTCTGAAGCCTATCCACTAAGTGCCTCAATGCTGCATTTTTGTGCTGTTGCGGATGGTTTGATGTAGAGCGTATAATGGTGTCTGTGGCAGTCGGTTTTCTATAAATGCCGTTTTTTTTTTTTTTTTTTTTTTCAGTGGAGAAAGCATCGAAAGCCTTAAAGTCAGTGTGGGACTTGAACCTAAGCACTAAAACTCCAACCGTCATGTACCGATCCCCTCGGTACTACCGTTAAGTATTCCGTCGGGAGGTGGTTTGAGCACTAGTCTCAATATCTGTTGGTCGGCGTAACCGTCCGTTTCAGTTCTTAACTGGGGATCTTTTTACTACATTTTTCATTCTACTAGTCGGGAGTGGTGTTGAGAAGGTCGGTCTTGTCCACCAACACAAATATATGTATAAATATAACTACATACCTACTCTATGTATATATATGTAAACATGTTTACTCCGTTGGCAATGATTTATCGACACTTACATTTACCTCTTTGCTACTTCCGAAGCTAGGTGGTTGGACAGGCAGTGGTTCCAATCCGCCTCTATGAATATAACGCATCTCTTTGATCAAAAACTTACACTTACTTACACGATGGCTATAATGACAAGCCCAGGCAGTTCTAATGAAACGCTTGCCCTATAGCGGCTCTAAATGTGAGCCCAGACAGTTGGACAGGCCGTGGGTCCAAAACTGCCCTCAGTGGGCAGTATTCGCCATTCTTGGTAAGGTCCGGTGGACCCGGCGGTGGAAGGGCCGTGGCTCCAATCCGCTTCAAATCTACTCACCCATGTTTCCAATAAAACACTTACTCGTTGTGGGCCAAGACAGTTGGACAGGCCGTGGGTCCAAAACTATCCGTAATTCCAGTGTCATTATCTGGCCGTTAGGGAGGCCATGTCTCCAAACCGCTTATCACTCGTACGATGCCCCACCTCCCATTCAGAGACTCCCGCCAGGCCGGCTTGCAACTCGGACGGATTGGAGACAAGGTCTCCCCAACCGTCCGAGTTGCAAACTAGCTCGGCAAAAATCTCCAAACAAGAGACAAAGCATCGCACGAGTTACAAACAGTTCGGAGACATGGCTCGCCTCGCTCTTAGTTTAGTTCTCCCTCATGCGCCGCAGCCTTTCCTGGCTTCTTGGCCACTTCATGGTTTCTGCAATTACGTCGCACGCTGCAGTCTATTTTAGTTTGTTTTGTAGCATGTGCCCCACTAGTGTTTCCGGAGTGTAATCCTCACCGACAATGCTCCGTAGCCTTCTTCTAAAGCTAATCGATCTGGGGCATTCGAAGAATACGTGATAGACGTCCTCAGCCGCTTCGCCACCACAGTGGTCGCATAGGTTGTTTTGCTCGTGTTTGAATCGGTGAAGATATTCCTTGAAGCATCCGTGGCCGCTTAAGAACTGGGTCAAGTAGAAGCCTACTTCCCCGTGTGCTCTCGTTACCCAGCTTTTGATATCTGGGATACAGCGGTACGTCCAGCGCCCCTTTGTGGATGTATTCCATCTGTGCTGCCACTTTTGCACGCTAATCTCGTGTGGTTCGGTCCGCGAGTTTCTGTCCTCAGAAATCATCGCTGCTTCCTTTGCCAAAATGTCAATAGGGCACATTCCTGCGATTACCAGTGCAGCATCGTCTGAGACCGTTCTAAAGGCACTACAGACTCGAAGAGCACAGAGTCGGTAGGTCGACTTTACCCCACGGAAGTACGACTGATACTCCGTGGCGTGATGCCAAACTGGAGCCCCGTAGAGTAGCTGGCTCTTTTCGACGCCTGCAAGAAGCTGGCGGCGTCCTTGCTTTGGCCCTCGCGCATTTAGCATTATCCTCGTTAACAATGATACTGATTTAGATGTCTCCGTCACTGAGCAAACCGCCACAAGAACAACGCGTTAAACGCGTCCGGGAACGCGAGTCCGGTAGTACGCCTTCTCCACAAAAAGACGCAAAAAAAAAGAAGGATGCTCATAAATCAACGGATAAGGCATCCGACTCAGCAGTGAGAATTGCTTCCAAGGGAAGCGAATCAGTAGACCAAGGAGGGACATGGAAGACGGTTCAAAAGCAGAAGCGGCCAAGAAGGAAGGCAGATCGACCGGACGCCATTATTATAAAAAAAACGGGAGAGTGCTCGTATGCCGATATCCTGAAAACAGTGAAAGGCGAGGAGGCTCTAAAAGAAACGAGCACTATGGTCCGTAAGATCCGTAAGACTGCAAAAGGTGACTTGTTATTTCAGCTCACCAAGCATTCGGACGTAAACACCGCCAAGCTGCAAACAGCCGTGGAACTGGCGTTATCAGGTAAAGCAGAAGTCAAGTCCCTCACCGAAGAGACCATTTGTGAAATCTGCGTCATGGATGAGGTGACCACTGCAACGGAAATCTGCCAAGAACTGAACTCCCAGTTCCCGGACTACGAAGTAAGTCCGCCTTGTATCCGATCCATTCGGAAAGCATACGGCGGAACACAAACGGCGACGATTTCCGTTCCCACGGAAGCTGCCAGGAAGCTGCTATCCAGCGGTAAAGTCCGAATAGGGTGAGTTATATGCCGCGTTCGTGCTAAAGCCCAGCCAAAACGATGCTTTAAATGCTTGGATTTCGGGCATATATCGAGGAAGTGCCCCAGCGAAATCGATGTAAAAGACGCGTGCTTTAAATGCGGAGGCAATGGACATGTCGCTAAGATGTGTACAAATTCACCAAAGTGCCTTTTGTGCACTAGAAGAGAATCCAATCGCACTGATCACCCCACCGGGGGAAACAAATGCCCGGTATATAGAGAGGCGGTCCGGAAACTAAGACCGTCATGAGATTGGTCCAACTTAATCTCAACCACTGTGAAGCCGCGCAAGACCTACTAGCGCGAACAGCACTCGAGCTGAAAGCTGATGTAGCTCTGCTAAGCGAGCCATACAGGGAAAGGTCGGTAAATTGGCTACCCGACTCGGACGGAAAGGCCGCTATATGGGCTTGCGGACAGAACCCACTTTACGTAGAGCCCATACTTGAAGAAAGAGGCTTCGTGTGCGGTAAGATAGGCGATATTTTCGTATATAGTTGCTACATACCACCTAGCACTCCATTGGAACTCTTCGAAGAAATTGTCGAAAAGATATCCACAGATGCGACCTCTAGGCAGCGGTTCATTATAGCTGGCGACTTCAACGCATGGGCAGTCGAGTGGGGCTCACAGCGAACGTCACCGAAAGGGAGAGCTTTGCTTGAAGCGTTCGCATGCCTGGACATAGCGCTCCTCAACGCAGGCGGGCGACACACATTTTCTAGAAATGGCTTCGGTTCCATTATCGACATTACTTTCGTAAGTATACTCAAAGCGATCACTCAGCGATAATCGTGGATATCAAAATAGACGGGGGAAGGAGGCCATCCAAAGAAATTGTACTTAAGCGTCGGGGGTGGAAGCTCACAACATTCGACCCGGATGTTTTTAAGGTAATGTTGCCAACATCTGAGTACACAGGAAGCGCGAACGAAATAGCCACTAAAGTAATGGCGGACATAAAAGCAGCATGCGACGCGTCGATGGCCAGAAAGTCCACACATAAAGAACCCAATTCCACCTATTGGTGGAACGAAGGCATACAATTGGTAAGGCGAGAATGCATTCAGGCCAGGAGGCGATTTCAGCGAGCGAGAGGGAGGCCGAATTTCCTAGAATGCAGGGCTACCTACAAGGCTGCGCGCCACGCATTGAAAGTGGCAATATCAAACAGCAAGCGACAATGCTTCCTGAACCTTTGCGATGACGCGGAGAATGACCCCTGGGGTACAGCTTACAAAGTCGTCTTGAAAAAGTTGAAACAGCGGAAAGCCATGCCGACATGCCCGTCCTTCCTTAAAAACGTGGTCGATACTCTTTTTCCCACGCAACTGCAGGTGGTGTCGTCCATATCAAACGTTCCATCCTACGAATTCGAGGAAGTGACCGTCGACGATGTTGTTCATGCGGTTAACCGACTTGAGGACAACAAGTCTCCCGGGCCAGACTGCGTGCCTAACAAAGTACTGAAAGTGGCAGTTACGTATAGGCCGTCAACATTCGCAAGTCTGTTCAATTCATGCCTAGCGGAGGGGACATTCCCTTCAATCTGGAAACGCCAGACGCTGGGTCTGTTGCCATAGCCTGGTAAAAACCCGGCGGAGCCATCCAGCTACAGAACAATATGTCTGCTCGACTCTGCTGGAAAAGTTTTTGAGCGAATCATCTATGACCGCCTCGAAAAAGAAATAGAAGAGGTAGGGGGCATATCAGAAAACCAGTTTGGGTTCAGGAAAGGAAGATCCACAATTCACGCTGTGAACATGGCAAAAAAGGCGGCTCAAGAGGCAATAAGCGGCACTATATGGCTCGCAGGATCTAAGGAGTACTGCCATATCGTGACCTTAGACGTAAAGAACGCATTTAACAGTGCTAATTGGGCAAAAATTCTGGATATACTGAATCGGAAAGGCGTCTCCTACTACCTGAGAAGGATCATACGTAGCTATTTTGACGGCAGGCTACTTGAGTACGAAACGTCAGATGGCACGGAAACCCTCCACGTTACAGGTGGCGTTCCTCAAGGGTCCGTGCTCGGCCCGCTGCTATGGAACATTATGTACGATGGGGTATTACAGCTCAAAGTACCACACGGAGTACAAGTTATAGGGTTCGCAGATGACATCGCATTGGTTGTTACGGCCAAACACCTTAGCGACATATGCGGCAAAGCTAATACAAGCAAAGCCAGCGTTCAATCATGGCTGATGGAACACGGATTACAGCTGGCGGAGCACAAAACAGAGGCGGTACTCATATCAAGTAGAAAGAAGGTAGAGCATGTCACGATTCTATAAATGCCGTAGTTGAACCTATTTGTTATTTTGTCAATCCCTATAGTTAGGTCCAGGTAGTTCATTATTCCATCTTTTTCTATTTCCATTGTGAACTCTATGTTGCTATGTTGCCTGTTGAGGAACTCTAGTATTTGCTCTTCGTTATCGTCATTTAGGATGCAGATGATGCCATCGACGTATCTAGCGTAGAATGCCACGCCTAACTATAACCCGGCGCGGATAAACTGTCGAAACATCTAAAAACGATTTTAAAGGACACTCTGAAACTAGGACACGAATACACAATAAGCAATACGATAGAACTACTACAAAGACTTGAGACCGTTAAACTCACAAGGAGCAGGAAACTCGTATCCTTTGACATAAAGGACTTGTTGGCGAATACTTATGTTTGTGCTACGTGATTGAAACGTGTGAACATGTCTTAAGAGTATTTGTCATTTCGCCCTTCTGGCAACCCCTCCTCTGCCGGGTGATATCGATTATTTTTGGCATGAACTATCACCTCTACGTAAAATTTCGTTGTCATTCTAAATTTGCGAGCCATTGAAATCAACCAGCAGAGGAGGAGGACAAACCAACGTAAGTTTTATAAAAATTAATGGTAATTAGAAAATGTTTGTAACATGTGACATTGTAATGTTTGTAGGAAATAAAAACACACCCCAACCAATTGGTATTGTACCATTGCTATTTTTTATGGAACAAAATTTGGCGCGCACTTGCCAGCGTTTTTATTTCTCGTGCCTCCTCGTCGTTTCAACAACTTTTTATTTCGTTGCCTGGTGATTTTTTTAACAAAGTTTTGGTTGCGCAAAGCAAAAGAGAAGCAACTAACGCCGGTTAACAGAGTCCCGGTCACTACATACAAAGTAAAACGATATAACGTTGTCTCAGTCATCAACAGCCAGCAAGCAGATTCTAGCGAGGTGTTTTTCCACAGTGCACGTACAAATTTGAGGCCGGTTACTACGTGTGGCGGATCTGCAAGGTAAGGTACATTTTGGAAAGTGGTTAGGGATTGTAGGAGATTTGGTGAGGCGCAGGATTAAAGGTTAGAATTTTGAGATATTATATCATCCGATTTGCGTAGTGCTCATAGCGGTAAAGCCCTGTTATAGCGGCCATTTTGGACATGGTAGCGACTCGGTCGACAACGAATATGTCAGAAGAGGATGGAAATAGTGGCGACGAATTAAATACCACCTTGCTTAGTCAGGGAGCATCGGCACGACAGCTGCAACAAACATCGGCGCTAGAAGCGCAAATCAAGGCAATGGCAAAACAGTTGCAGGATCTTCAAAATGCAATCGCGAAAATCAGCGCGCCAACTGATATTGCAACAACAACATCGAACGGGCAGGCCCCAATATTCACAGCACCGTCGTCAGTGAGTGGCGCTGAAGCGAGTGGTGTATCAATCGTTCAAACATTAGCGGACTTAAATCGAACCCTAGCTTCTACTAGATCAAACACAATCAAAAAATTATATGATCTTCCGGAGTTTGATGGCAGGCCCGAAGATTGGCCAATGTTTCGCGAATCGTTTTATATGACTACAGAAGAATACGGATATAACGAACGACAAAACATGTTGCGCCTTCAAAAGGCAATAAAAGGTAAAGCACGTGAGGTAGTTGAGTGTTTGCTTATTCATTGTAGAAATGTACCGCGGGTTATCGAGACTTTACAAGAGCGTTTTAGTAGACCCGAACTTTTAGTTAAGAGCCAAATTGCAAGAATTCGTAATTTTGCATCGATTTCAGAAAATCGCTTAGATTTGTTGGTGCCTTTCGCAACAAAAGTTCAAAATTTAGCTCCGTTTTTAGAATCTGCTGGGTGTGAGTATCGAATTTTTGCTGAGAAGCCTGTCATGGCAGAAATACACTCGGAGAGTTTGCCAAACCACTGCCGAGGGGCGACCCCGTTTTGAAAAACTTTTTTCAAATCACTTTTGATGTTACCTGTACCAGGGCTCGAACCATGGACCTTCGGTGTGGTAGGCCGGCAAAACTACCTTCACACCACGGCGGCCGCAAAAAAACTGTAGGTCCCACCAATTTGTAGGGAAAATTCAAATCGGCACACCACAAATTAGAAGAGAAGCTTGGCGCAAAAATCTCTTAGGAGGTTTATGATGATATACCTGTTGTATATCGTGCCATAGAGAGAGAGGGTGTGAGTATCACTTGAGTAATCCAACGCTTATGGAAGAATTGCTTCTTAAGTTCCCAATGCAACGACGTCTGGACTGGGCACGCTATGCAGTTAGCGTTATTCCAAGGGCCACTATCACTCACCTGAGTAACTGGCTCCAGGAATTAGCACGCGTGGTGAATACGGCGTGCATCACATCAGGTACACAATCGCGTCCACCAGAAGGGAGAGGTGAATCTCGAGGAAGGTTTTTCCATGTGGGGGAGGCTCAAGGGGATAACAGCTCTACATGCAAGCTATGTTCAGAGGTGCACCATGTTTCAAAGTGTAAGCTTTTTCTCAATATGAACAGTACGGCAAGGTGGCGATTCGTGCGGGAGGCAAAGGTATGTTTTAATTGTCTCAAAAGCGGGCATCGCAGCAACAGATGTAGGTATAACCATACATGCGCAGTACGTAACTGCTCTAGGAAGGTGCATGGACTTTTGCATGACGAGGTTACTCACACAGTCGGCGACCAACAACAACAGGCTGACATTCAACGCTCACAATCACAGCCTATATTTACCAGCACAGTTAAGCAAGCTGGAACTTCGAAAGTGTTATTTAAGATCCTACCGGTGACCCTATACGCTAATGGAAAGAATGTAAATTGCTTCGCGTTCCTGGATGAGGGATCCTCGATATCGTTAACGGATAGGAGTCTAGCTGATAGTCTCGGGTTAAAAGGTAGGAAAGAGAAGTTGATGTTGCAATGGTTAGGAAACAATACGGTGACGAAAGTGGCTTTCGGAGTCGACGTACAAATCTCTGGTGCCACCACTGATAGTAAAAAATTTCTCCTAAAGAACATTAAAGTCATCGACGGTTTACAGCTTCCCGAGCAGACATTAGACATTTCAGAGTTGCAATTTAAACATAAGTGCATAAAGAAACTCCAGCTTTCCCACTACAACGCAGCAACACCTCGTCTACTGATTGGGCTAGACAACGCACATCTCGGCATGGCAAAGAAAACAGCAGCGGATGGACGGTATGGTCCGGCAGTTATTTTAACAAAGCTTGGGTGGGTTGTATACGGCTTAGACGGCGAGCAAAGCGAATCCGTGGGTCATCACTCCTTCTGTATACAATATGAAAACGTCGAACGCTTGGAAAGCCTAGTGGAAAATTATATTGTTGATGATGCCTTGGGTGTTAATCCAACAGGGAAACATATTGAGACTTGCGCCGTAATAAGAGCGAAATAGCTGCTTGAACAAACGACAGTGCGAAAGAAGGGTTGCTTCGAAACGGGTTTATTGCGGAGAAACGATTACATATGCCTTCCGGATAATTGGAATATAGCAGAGAAGAGGCTATTGACGCTTGAGAGGAAGTTCGACCAAGATGAAGAATTCAAGAAGACATATGCAGATATTATAGCGGACTACGTTAGAAAGGGGTACGCGAGGCGCTTAAGCGACGAAGAGGTTAAAAAACCAAAAGGAAAACGAACATGGTATTTACCTCATTTTGGTGTTCGAAATGCCAACAAGCCAGAAAAGCTACGCCTGGCCTTTGATGCTGCTGCCCAAGTCGAAGGAGTGTCTTTGAACTCCGTCCTGCTGAACGGTCCGGATCTCTGCCAACCGCTTACCACGATATTAATGAAATTTAGACAAAAGGCAATCGGTGTGTGTGGGGATATAGTGGAAATGTTCCACCAAGTGAAGATACGTCGTGAGGACCAAAACGCACAACGTTTCCTTTGGAGAAATAGCGTCAATTTTCCCAAGGCGGCAGACGCCATTTTCAATAACCACTACGTCGACGACTTTGTGCACTGCTTTGATACACCGGAAGAAGCCGCGCAGGTTACCAAAGAAGTAAGCTGGGTTCACAGACAAGCTGGATTTGAATTAAAGCGCTTTGCATCGAATGTGAAAACAGTCAGCGAGCAGCTAAACGGCGAAGAAACCGGAATTCAAGATTTTAAACTCGACAAAAACGATTTTCATAAAGTTTTAGGAATGTATTGGGACACAGCGAGGGACGAGCTGAAGTTCGCGCTCTCACTTGGCAAAATTGATAAATCAATCATAAACAGTGATAGAAGACCTGCCAAGCGCGAAACATTAAGTGTAGCAATGTCAGTGTTCGACCCCTTCGGCCTGGCATCCGCATTTACATTACTGGCCAAACTGGTACTACAAACAGCTTGGAAGAAAAAGGTGGACTGGGACGAAAGCATTCCAGATGACGCGTACAGTATATGGCAAAAGTGGCTACAGGTATTGAAAGACATCGAAAATCTCGGCATGCCGCGTTGTTATCACGCGCAGTTTTTACAGTGTCCAGTTGAGTTACATGTGTTCGCAGGTGCAAGTGAAGCGGCTTATGCAGCAGTGGCGTACTGGAGGGTTGATGTTGATGCTGGAGACATTCGAGTGGCATTCGTCATGGGTAAGGCGAAGTGTGCTCCGCTGAAGCTTACGACCATTCCGCGTTTGGAGTTACAATCAGCTGTTCTTGCAGCACGTCTCCGTATCATGATTCTGCAAAATCACGAGGTAAATGTTAAGAGAATTGTTCTGTGGAGCGACTCGAAAACAACCCTGGCATGGATTAAATCCGACCATCGGCGCTACAAGCCATACGTAGCGCATCGTGTAAATGAAACCGTCCGCGCAATACACTTGGAAATCGCCAGAGATCTCAGTACCGATTCGTGCCTCCTATGCATACGCAACTTCATGAGCCGACGAGGAACCCCAGTACGTATACGCTCGGACAACGGCACCAATTTCATCGGTGCAGATAGGGAGCTTCAGCGACAACACTCAGATTTCAACTTAAAAAAGATTGCCGATACTCTTGCCAACGATCGCATAGAGTGGGTGTTTAACTGTCCACTAAATCCGCATGCTGGTGGATGTTGGGAGAGGTCAGTGCGCAGTGTAAAGCGCGCAATCGGACATGCGCTTCATTATGACAATCTACAAGAGCATTGCCTTTACAATTTAATGTGCGAAGCCGAGAACGTGGTCAATTCGCGTCCGCTGACTCACATTCCATTAGACTCGCCCACTGACTATCCTATAACTCCTAATCACTTTCGTTTAGGCACAGCCAACACCGAGCAAACGCCACACCCACGCGAAGAAGAGTACCGAGCTACTAGGAAGCAATGGAGGAAAGCGCAACAGGCACAGCACCGCTTTTGGATGAAATGGCTTTCCGAGTACTTGCCGGACTTGTGCCGACGAACCAAATGGTACCAGCCTGTAAAACCGCTACGCAGTGGTGACATCGTCCTAATCGTCGATAGCAATCTACATCGTTCAAAATGGAACGATTAAATCCGATCATCGGCGCTACAAGCCATACGTAGCGCATCGTGTAAATGAAATTTTGGAAAATAGCAAAGCCACCGAGTGGAGATGGTTGCCAAGCGCGAGTAACCCAGCTGACTTCGGCACGCGTATTCGAACCGATAAACGTAAATCCCTTTGGGCGAGCGGTCCAGAGTTCCTACTGAAAGAGGAGAGATGTTGGCCAACGGAGGAACCCGCTCCTGACACTCGGGAAGAGCTTCGAGCCAATCTCGTTTACCACATAAAGGTTGATCATAGCTTTTTTGAAAGATTTCTTGCTTCAGTCGCCTGACAAGAGTGGTTGGATGGATTCTTCGGTTCCGTAGTAACGGTAGAAAGAATCAGCAGGACAAATGTAGTGGTCCACTTACAGTTTCTGAGTTGGAGATGGCCGAACTTACAATCTGCAGAGCGGTACAGAAGATAGACTACCCCGAGGAATACGAAGACCTGAGTAAGGGAAAAGCACTGAAACGCGACAGCAAACTAGCGAGTCTTACGCCGTATATGGACGATATGGGTGTCATTCGAGTAAAAGGGAGAATCGACTTCGCAGACGCAGTTCCGGAAGAAACTCGTAGACCCATCATCCTCCCGCGCGCTCATTATGTCACAAACTTGCTGGTTAGCTACTATCATCGAAAATGGCGGCATCAGAACGAAGGAACAATCGCAGCAGAAATCCGGAGGAAATTTTGGATACCACGTTTGCGAATTTCAGTACGTCGCATCGCGAAAGAATGTCAATTATGCAAAAACAATCGTGCTAAACCCGAAAACCCAATAATGGGACAATTGCCGCGAGATAGACTGACTCCATTCGTGAGACCGTTCTCTTACGTGGGACTGGACTATATGGGACCGTTTCTCGTCACCTCAGGGCGGCGCACGGAGAAGCGCTGGATTGCTATTTTCACGTGCTTAACCGTCCGCGCAATACACTTGGAAATCGCCAGAGATCTCAGTACCGATTCGTGCCTCCTATGCATACGCAACTTCATGAGCCGACGAGGAACCCCAGTACGTATACGCTCGGACAACGGCACCAATTTCATCGGTGCAGATAGGGAGCTTCAGCGACAACACTCAGATTTCAACTTAAAAAAGATTGCCGATACTCTTGCCAACGATCGCATAGAGTGGGTGTTTAACTGTCCACTAAATCCGCATGCTGGTGGATGTTGGGAGAGGTTAGTGTGCAGTGTAAAGCGCGCAATTGGACATGCGCTTCATTATGACAATCTACAAGAGCATTGCCTTTACAATTTAATGTGCGAAGCCGAGAACATGGTCAATTCGCATCCGCTGACTCACATTCCATTAGACTCGCCCACTGACTATCCTATAACTCCTAATCACTTTCGTTTAGGTACAGCCAACACCGAGCAAACGCCACACCCACGCGAAGAAGAGTACTGAGCTAATAGGAAGCAATGGAGGAAAGCGCAACAGGCACAGCACCGCTTTTGGAAGAAATGGCTTTCCGAGTACTTGCCGGACTTGTGCCGACGAACCAAATGGTACCAGCCTGTACAACCGCTACGCAGTGGTGACATCGTCCTAATCGTCGATAGCAATCTACATCGTTCAAAATGGGCAATGGGCAGAATAACCCAAGTGTATCCGGGCAAGGATGGACAAGTACGCATTGCCGAAGTGCAAACGAAGAACGGAGTATTCAGACGACCTGCTTGTTTGTTAGCGAAGTTGGATGTTGGTGAATCTGTCTAGATTCACGGTGGCCGGGATGTTGGCGAATACTTATGTTTGTGCTACGTGATTGAAACGTGTGAACATGTCTTAAGAGTATTTGTCATTTCGCCCTTCTGGCAGCCCCTCCTCTGCCGGGTGATATCGATTATTTTTGGCATGAACTATCACTTCTACGTAAAATTTCGTTGTCATTCTAAATTTGCGAGCCATTGAAATCAACCAGCAGATTAGGAGGACAAACCAACGTAAGTTTTATAAAAATTAATGGTAATTAGAAAATGTTTGTAACATGTGACATTGTAATGTTTGTAGGAAATAAAAACACACCCCAACCAATTGGTATTGTACCATTGCTATTTTTTATGGAAGAAAATTTGGCGCGTTTTTATTTCTCGTGCCTCCTCGTCGTTTCAACAGGACTTATACCCGTCAATACCACTAAGAGATACAATGGATATAGTCAACAAAACACTACTGGACAAAACTGAAGATAAGGTAAAAACTGCGCAAATTACCAACGCGCTAAGAACAACGCTGCGGCAAAACTATTTCCGGTTCAACAACAAAATATATAGACAGACAAACGGACTAGGAATGGGTAACCCAACATCGGCCATTCTCATGGAAACATTCATGCAAAACTTTGAAGGAAAATATATACAGCAGTTAAAAACCAAGTTAGGCGTGGCATTCTACGCTAGATACGTGGATGACATCATCTGCATCCTAAATGACGATAACGAAGAGCAAATACTAGAGTTCCTCAACAGGCAACAAAGCAACATAGAGTTCAGAATGGAAGTAGAAAAAGATGGAATAATGAACTACCTGGACCTAACTATAGGGATTGACAAAATAACAAATACGTTCAACTACTGCATTTATAGAAAGCCGACTGCCACGGACACCATTATACACTCTACATCAAACCATCCGCAACAGCACAAAAATGCAGCATTGAGGCACTTAGTGGATAGGCTTCAGAGAACGCCGCTCACACAGGAAGCATACTGGAGAGAGCTTAATACAATATATAACATAGCGGCAAATAATGGATACAAGAAAGCACTTGTGGATAAACTCAGAAGTAGCCATGGAACACAAAAAAGAGTAAACGTAGAGGAAAATCCAATGGTTTGGACGGCAATGACATACACTGGAAAAGCGACATACAAATTAGCAAAGTTCTTTAAAAGATATAACATCAACACAGCATTCAGAACATCTAACAACGTCGGACAAAAACTAAGAACCGACACTAATTCTGATGACCCATTCAACAGACATGGAGTGTATAGGCTTACTTGTGAATGTCAATACAGCTACATAAGACAAACAGGAAGAAAAATAAGCACAAGATTCCGAGAGCATATCAGGGACTACAACAAAAAAACACGAAAACCCACCATAATACCAGAATTTAATTTCGCGAACCACATGTTTGAGAGCAACTGCACCCCAGCTAACATAAAAACAACGGCTCGAATACTTCACGTACAAAGAAAAGGCCGGCGGCTTAATGTACTTGAGAACATGGAGATATACAAGTTAAAAACATTTGACGGCAGGATCATAAACGAACACACCTACACTATCTCTGACGAAGTATTTGAACCCTTAAAACTAGTTTACAAAAAACAGCACAAGCCAGCAGGTACAGCAACCAACCACGTAACAATGAACAAGCAAAAACGAAATATGAACCAAACTGCAAAAATCACCGATTTCTACCTACATCAACCTACTGCTTAGCTAACAAGCGGTATGTCTACATACCTACAAAAACAACCATTGGGACAATTCGGACGTATCAATACCGCGCACACACACACGCATATTAACGTTACCTACCACGAACACATAGATTGACATTACCTGCCACAGCACCCACGGACTATAAAAACAACGCAGCGGATAGACACAGACCAGAACGAAACTAGGCATTGAAAATGGCAGAACGCCGAAACCGGTTTGTCACAAAGCCAAACTTGACAAGGGATGACGGAAAATCGTTCCAACAAAAATCAGCTTACTACCCTGTCGGAAGATCAACACAACAAAATAAAACTTATCAACCTTCCTTGCTTGGTCACTGCCTTATATAGTCCGACAGGGTGCTGGCCTACGCACCGAGAACTTCCTTGGTTGTTAGCTCTTCGTGTTCTCGAAGGGTCGGTGTTATTTATTGACATCTCCTCTTTGCCTTGTACTCGCAAACATTCGCGCCATCTCTCTTCCTCTTCCTAGGTACACGCTTGCATGCATAAGAGTAGTCATGGTCATCTCTGTTGTGTTTAACTAGGTGTGGGGGTGTTATTGAGTTAGGGATGGTGCTCGTACATGCTTGAGAATAATCGCCACAATATGAATACTAACACATATGTACGTGTAGGGTACTTCAGTATTATATGGCTATATTTATTTGAATGCTCATACCTTTTGTATTGTCCATCGATTTTATGGGATAAAAGCTAATTTTTTTTTATTAAAACAAAGCTTACAGAGAAAGAAAAGGTAATTGTTTCCTTCAGGAGACAACTGCTAAAACACGTCCAAAAATACCGGGAGGGGTATCAAACAATGCGTTTTGACTTCGGTATCAACAATCCGGAAGCGGATTTTCAATTTTTTGTTTCAGTGAAAAGTTATTCGCAAAAAACCCAAAAATGACCCGGGTCTGATCCCAAATAGGGGGCTTGATCCAAGGTATCTATGTGCAGAACACCTTTCTGCGTAGGCGGCCTTCGGCAGCGCTTCAAAAAAATAACCCTTAGCCAGTCCAACACCGGCTACGCGGTCCACAGTATTTCTGCGCAGAACACACTTTTTGCACTTTTCGATCCACCCTATTGTGTGATTACAACAACCACATGAAAATGACAGAAAATTTTCATCTTTGATTTCAAATATCTCTTCACTGAAACAAAAAGTCGAAAATTCGCTTCCGGATTATTGTTACCGAGGTGAAAACGTGTCTTTTGATACCTTTCCCGATAATTTCGGACGTGTTTTAGCAGTTGTCTCCTAAAGGAAACAATTACCAAAGAAAAATATCTGGAAAAAAATAAAAAGTTTCGATATCCTTCCTCGTAAAATACAAATTTTTTTATATTTTTACAAAAAAAAAGTTAAAAATCCGTATTTATTGTTCATTATGTTTGAACCTACAGGGCCTAGCGAAAAGTTCTTGAGATATACATGATTAGGTGGAGCCATTTTTTTTCCTTTTTTTTTGAAATAACTGAAAATCGTAAATATTTCAAGAAAGGTACCATATTATCAAAAACAACCTCGATTTTCTGAATCAGGGGGTGGTTTTACATAAGAATTTCATATTCGCGTATTTGGTGGAGAAAAAATGCTCGAATTTGTAGATCAGTGTAGTTAAACAGTGGGCACAGATCGATGAAAAGCATTTGCTCACAATTTTTATACATCTAGTCGCAGCATATAGTCTTTATTTTCCCGATTGCTGGTTAGTTTAAATGAACTTCAAACACCGTTACACTTGAGATTCCTAACACATTTATAACTCCATATGTTCTACGATTTCATATTGGTTTTTTTTATTGAGTATTTATAAAATAAATTGTGCTATAAATTTGCAGAGTGCGTCTTGTAACTTTGGTGGTAAGGGAATTTAACTTCACCAAAAATCGAAAGGAGTTACACACACACCGACGTGCACACACGTGTAAGCGAGCACCACAAAAACCGAACAATAGCTCTTTAAAACCGTTTAAGTTATGTTTTGTATTTAAAGTGGTATGTTATTTCAAAAATTTATTTCTATATATCGGAACAAGAAATTGGTGACTATGAGTTCTCAGTTCCGCCACTTAGCATTTTTATTGAGCTCAGTTTTTTTTTTACCTGCGCGCCACGACCGAACACTTTCACATCACTTTTACTTTTGATCTCGGTCATACTGGGTGAACAATGCGTTAGGAAATTCCATTAATTTCAACTAACGGGCACTGCGGCATTGGAACAATTCCGTTTGATGGAAATGTAGCTTGCGGTAGGGGTTGCAATGCATCGCGATGCTTTTGCGATTGCCATCAGGGTTCGTTCCTTTATCACTCTTTATTTACTATCAAATCTGGTAAAAGTGTAGTATGAATGTCAAAATAAATTAAATATGCGATGAAACTGAGGTTAAAGTTATGGGCTTGATTTTTCATCGCAAACTAAATTAACATTGAACTTTTAGAATTTAGTTTGAAATTCAAAATACTGTAATTACGTTTTTATTTCAAGGCATAAGTGCTAATGAATTTAGTAAGGTTTACTTTTACTATTATTTTGCTCAACAGCTATTTTTAAAAAAGGAAACTAAATATTAAAAGTGATTGATTACTTTATAGGAGAGTTTATAGAAAGAAAGAAAAATCAATTTATCAAATTAAATCAGATTATGGCGCTATTTTATGGGAGCATAAGGCGTGGCAGATTTGGGTAAAGTGCAGTAGGTATTAAGATTACTGCAATTTCAGTCAAGTCCGAACCCTGACGGCACGCTTCCTTTGGCGCGCAAATTCAGGAAGGTTCTAGACCATCCGCTTGGTGTGTTCCCTTGGTGGCCCGCGGGACTCTACGTTATTGGGCTTGGAATGGGAGACAATAATATTCCGGTCTACAGGTTTCGTTAAAATAGCGAATAATAAAAATACTGCCGCCTTAAAAACTCATTTAAGTCCAACTTTACAATGCTTGTACTAATTAATTGGTAATTAATCGCCATTTTCTGCTGAAATTTATTCTGGCATATAGATAGTTTTTACTCGCGTTCGACCAAAACCGTGATGTCAGCCGTGTTAGAGTCAGGGATCAGGACCGGATTTCATGTGTCTCCCACCCTGGTCAATTTGGCATTTTGAAAGGCGTCTCTTTCCCTTTGGTGGTTTTGGCATTTTTGAATTTACCTAACCAACCGCAGTGAGGCATGACCTATTGACCCTAGATAGAGTCTCTAGTTCTACCACGAGCTAGCCGGGCAACAAAAGATCCGCCAGTAAAGGAAAATTTTTGAAGTATTTTGTTTCATAGTTTAGTAGGCTTCGCGCAAATGGAATTATGATATAGTGGTTTTGCCCCCACAGAAATAAGTTAGAGAAAAAAGCGGAGAAGTTAGTTTTTGTTTCCTAGTTATAGACAATTTGATATCGGAAAACACGTAAAAACTCCAAGGCAAACTGAGAATAACTTTTTTGTTTCTTAGTTTAACTGCATTCGCGGCGGTAGACATTGGTTATTGGAGAACTCGTCAAAACTCCGAAAATTTTGGTTCTAGTGGTTTCATCCCCACAGAAAAGGTTTAACAAAAAAAAAACAACCGGGGCAGCTGGTTTCACGGTAAACTCCGAAAGACAATCCGCTTACACGAGGACTGCCAGGTTATCCACTGGTTCCGGTGAAAGCGGATGTGGCCTTCCTTTTGGATCAATGCTCGGGGAGAATACTGGGCGAGTTGTCCCCGACTGCCAAAACGCCCAGATAAAATTGTAAATTTGGTAAAAAAAATTATAAATACATATTCTGGGTATTGTTGACGGATTTATTTGGATTTAAGATATTTAGGCAGGAATTTGGCGTTGATGCCTTTTTTAAAGTTGCTCAAAGCAAAATTTTTCCTAAAAACCTCCTGACCTTCCCTATAGTTCACTTGCCTAGAGTGCTAGTTATAAACACTTGTTCCCCTATCTTTCGCCTGATCTAAATTCCTACGAATTTGCTCGCGAATATTTGACAACTTATCAGTTATAGTTACTATTGGGATTTCATCTTGCCTAAGAGCCCCGAGTTTATTTAATATGTTATATGCCGAGGCGTGCTGAATCATGTTCTGACCATATAAGGCAAAGTATGGAGAGCGCCGAATGGAGGTATGCAAATCACTTCTTAAAACTGCAAAAATTTCGCGTATATGCTTGTCCCAGTCAGTATGATCCTGTTTATCTTTCACAAAAATTCTCAATTTTGAAACAATTTCCCTGTTTACGCGTTCAGACGCATTAGCCTGTGGGGAGTATAGCCCTGTCCTAATATGGGTTACCCAGTAATTATCTAGAAATTCACTCATCTCCTTTGAGATAAACTTTTTACCGTTGTCGCTGTGGATACACTCAGGGACCCCTGCAGCTGGAAAAATTTCAGAAGTGAAGTAATTCATTACGTTTACCGTCGTTTCTCTCTGAATGGGCTTCAAGCAAACATACTTTGTAAAATGGTCTAATAACATAAAAAGAAACTGATTTCGCCGTTTTGATCTTGGCTAAGGCCCCAAAAAGTCGCAATAGAACCGCTGAAATGGCCTTTCCAAAGTGAAGGTATTCGCTATGGGTGATCTGGCATGTTGATTCGTTGCTTTGACGGCCTTGCAAATGTCGCCCCTGCCTACATACTCCCGAACGTCTTTAGCTTGCCTTGGCCAGAAGTATTTTTGTCGAACGCGCTCCGGGGTAGCTCCTGTTCACATCATGCGCAAGTCGTATCGCCTCCTCGATTAACCCGCTCGATAGCCACAGACGCCACAAGAAGTCCTCCTGGTCTTCCACTTCTTTTTTATATGGCCATCTAACCGCCCGGGCGATATTGACCGTCCAACATAGCTCGCCAGTCGTTTCTTCGTTGTGCCAACTGGCGCCAATTGGAAACACCGCGGAATCGCAAATCGGTCTCCACTTGGTCCTTCCATCGGAGTGGTGGTCTCCCTCTTCCTCTGCTTCCACCGGAGGGTGCCGCTAAGAATACCTTCTGGGCAAGGGCATCTTCGCTCATTCGCACTACGTGGTATAGCCAGCGAAGCCGCTGTGTTTTAATTTGCTGAACTATGTCGGCGTCTGCGTAAAGCTCATCATTAAATCTTCTTCGGTACTAGCCGTCGCCAACGCGTAGAGGTCCACAACTCTTTCAAAGAACCTTTCTCTCGAATACTCCCAGAGCCGCCGCATCAGATGTTGTTAGTGTCCACGCTTCTGCACCATATTGTAGTGTAGCCAAAATAAATGCATACATAAATACATTCATACTTACAAACAGTCGGCACGCAGCTATTAAAAACTGTCGAATACGCTTTGTCAGCAAAGTCACACGCTATGCGGCAATGCCTGCAAATGCGTTGCAATCATACTAATATATGTATGAACATATGTGCGAATGCACAAGCCAATGTTTGTGTATGAATGTAGGTATGAATGTACCAGCGAGCGTTTGCATACGCTGGCTTACATACTTGGGCTTAGCTTAGAATTTAGGTAAATATGTATTATGGTAAATAAGTAGTATATAGGAATTTATTGTAAAAATAGAAGGAAAATATGTTGAATAAATTAATTCATGTTTGATGGCACTACTCGAACCTATTTCACTTTAAATAGTTTTATTACTTGGCGATCCTGCCTGTTTAGATCCTGCCTTTTTAGATCCTGCCAGATCCGCTGAACAAAAGCGGAATCTTTTTTTAAATCCTGCCAGATCCGCTAAAAAAAAGCGGAATCCTTTTTAAATCCTGCCGAAAACCTTGAGCTGCCGAAACTAAGCCGGCAGTCTCCTTCCAATACATACTGAAAATTTAAAACAACAAAAAATTTTTATAAAAAATCACAAGGAAGCAATGGGGAACTTTGGCTCGCATTGCTCGAATATCGCAATACTCCATTGAAAGATATAAATGCATCGCCAGCAGAACTACCAATGAGCAGAAACAGCACGGACACTTATACTGGGTAAAACAGATATTTTTCGACTACAATTGGTGCCCAACATACAACAAAATATAAAAGCTAAGAATCGAACATCAGAACGATACGATCCAACCATACCACATATGCATAAGCGAAGTGGAATAAGGATTCTGGACTTAACAAACAAAGCAAATCCCGCAGCACGGGAAGGACACATCAGGAGGAAAAAAGGGAAAAAATTATATAATTTAAGTATTTTAATATTTATTAAAGTAGATTTTTGCCGGTAAATTTAAAAAAAAATTTTTTTTCAAAAGAATGAACAATATAATTAATCAGGAAGAATATGAATCAATATTCTTACATAGAAATTTTCAAACTTCTGATTAGGGAAAAATTATGAATTTTTTTTTTGAGAAAAATAATAAGAAAAAGTTAAGGCTAGTTCCCATGCAAGAGTAAACCCAACAACCCTCGCGGAGTAAACAAATTTTGTGACTTCTTAATTTTTGTTTTTGAAAGGAAAATTTTTTTTAAATAAAGAAAATACCAAAAATAAAATAAATCATTGCATTTATAGTTTTTCTTACAATGGGAGGCCAAGAATCCAAAGTGAAAGAGCCTAATGCTAATGTGATTAACTCAATCCAAATAGGCGACCACACTGAGGCACTAGAGTTTATTAAAATCTTGTTAATAATATTGGCAATCTGCACTTGCCTCAATTTGTTTCTTAAATTATACTCGGCTCACAACAAATTTTTAAAGAAAAAATACATGAGCCGAGCAGATGGTCTAGACAAGGTCTAAACCCAAAGGAAAATTATATACCCCAATGGACAAATGGGAAACCATTCTGAATACACTGGTGGAAGAGAAAATTTTGGCGGAAAAGTCATATAAGTGTATTAACAAAAGTATACCCATACAAAGAGTAACGGTATTGAAACATCTCACGGCAATATTACAGTCATTGAATAATGTAGGAAAAGCCACACAAAAGGTGTATAGCAAGTTGACAGCTAAGCATCAGCTAGAGGTACAACAAATATTTTCCAGTGTCAGGGATAAATTGGTATCCTTACTGGCTAGATATAACATTGAGGCATTGGTCCCAAATTCATTTGAAAAAGAAATAGAACTAGATTTTGCCATCTTATTACCGGAGGCACAACCCAATCTGGAGGAAGCCGTAAAAATTGAAATTACTGAAAAAGAATCACAAACAGAAAACGCCAAAATGCCACTGACAAATGTAGATTTCATTAAAACTGCATCATCGATCTTACCAGATTTTAATGGAAAATCAGAAAATCTGTCTAGTTTTCTCGATGCCCTTGATATACTGGAGCAAATCAAGGATAGTCACGAGGCTATCGCGGTATCCATGATAAAAACAAAACTCAAAGGGACAGCTAGAAACATAATAAGTACTGAATCCTCTATTCAGGAAATTAAACAAAGATTGAAGTCACAAGTTAAGGGTGAATCAGTAGACGTTTTTTCGGCAAAACTCCTGAACATCCAACAACGCAATAAAACTGCAAATCAATACACTGCTGAGATTGAAAAGCTCACAAAATAGTTGGAACGAGCATACATATTTGACGGACTAACACCGGAGTTAGCTACCAAGTATGCTACACAGTCAGCTGTAAAAGCTATGTGTAAAAATTGCTCCAACGATAAAGTAAAAACTATAATGCAGGCTGGAACGTTCACCACGATGAACGAAGCCATATCAAAATTCACTAACAGTTGCACAGAAGTAACTGGAAATCCAAATTCACTGTTACATATTCGCCAACAAAATCATTTCCGAGGTAACTTCCGCAGGAGTTACCAAAACAATAACTATATAAGAAATCAGAGGCGTACATTTACGGCAATAACAATAATGATAATAATAATAACCGAGCAAATAATCAAAGATCTGGTCGAAACTTTGGATCAAGAGGTTATAACCGGAATAATACATTTTTGTTACCCAACAGGAAAACCAGCAAACTCCACCTCAATAAATAAAAAGTTATATGTTTTCAATTTACACCTAAATAGCTACATAACTTCGAAAACAACTCTGAATGATTCCATTTCAACCCTCCTAATCGATACAGGAGCGGATATATCAATTATAAAAAAGGGTCAAATTGACAGTCATGTCACTACAGGGTGACTGATGAATTTTGCTACATTAAGAAACTCAAATAATTTTTTTTTCAGTGTAGGGAATTCATTTTTCTGTTATTCATGTTAAAGCTCATTAAATTTTATTAAATATAGCGTAATTAGTTTTAAAAATAATGGAATTTAAATGCCCCCCCTGCTCGTCGATGCATGTGCGGCATCTTACCAAAAAGTTGTTCATTACTGCTTGGAGAGTTGAGACAGGAATAGCCGCAATTGTTTCTCGAATGGATTGCCTTAGTTCATTCAAATTTGTTGGTTTTGCTTTGAAGACTTCCTGTTTGCAATAACCCCACAAGAAAAAGTCAGGTGCAGTAAGGTCAGGCGACCTGGGTGGCCAACGGAATGTGGAGTTTCTGGATATCAGCTTATTGGGAAATTTTCGTCGCAATTCTGTCATAACAGGTTGGGCTATATGAGGAGCTGCACCATCTTGCTGAAACCACACAGAGTTGAAAGAAATTCTCATTCGGCGTAATTCTGGATAGAAAAACTCTCTCAACATGCTCAAGTAACGGTATCCAGTAACCGTAACGGTGTGACCGTTTTCTTCGAAGAAGTAGGGCCCGACAATGCAGCGTGATGAAACTGCACACCACACTGTGACACGAACTGGATGCAATTCCGTCTCATGGAGTATCTGTGGGTTGGAAGCACTCCATATTCGACAATTTTGTTTGTTTATGTTGCCGTTTAAATCGAAATGGGCCTCGTCAGACATGAAAAGACAGTTCAACATGTTTCCATCCTCTTCCACCATTTGAAGCATCTTCTGGCAAAATTCCAAGCGAATCGGCAAGTCTGCAGCGTTCAGTTTGTTTGCCATTTGAATTTTATATGGGAATAAGTCCAAATCTTTGTGCATAATTGACTGTAATGACTGTCTGCTTACACCCATTTGAGCAGATAAGCTTCTTGTCGAAACACGTGGATTGTTTTGTATGGCAGCAGCTACAGCAGCGATTGTTTCCTCTGTTCGAACTGAAGGGTTTCGATGGTAAGGTCTTCTGTTGACTGTCCCATGCTCGGCAAAATTGTTTACAAGTCTTATTATGGTCCATCTGCTCGGAGGATTGCCGCCAAACGTGCGCCTATACTCTCTTTGAACCGAAACTACGGACTCCAGTGCGTGATAGCGGCGGACAATCCAAATTCTTGTTTCAGTGTCCCAGTTATCCATTTTTGTTAGATGTAAAAGTCAATCTGCAAAATAAAAAAAAAAATTAACCAGATTCATTAAATAGAAAAAAAGTTATTTAATTTTTTTTTGGTAGCGGCTTTCATTAGCCACCCTGTATTAATAATTCACAAAAAACAGATTTAAGAGGAATTGGGCAAGGCATAACGAGCACTATTGGCACAGTTAAAACAGATTGAAATGATTACCTATTGATTAGACACAAGTTTCATGTAGTAGAAGACAATTTTCCAATCCCATGTGATGGAATACTGGGTTTGGATTTTATTACAAAATATAATTGCATTTTAGATTACCAAAAAGATGGGGATACCCTAATATTAAGACCATATGATTATCCAGAGAATATAATAATTCAAATGACTAATAAACCGACAGGAGGGTGGGGCCGTGTGCAGAAGTCCACGCAAGTGGGGAAAGTTTCTGATCGCCATTCACCTGGGAATGGCCAGAGCGATTCTTTTGCATGCGGTTCAAGCAGCTCACTACTTCCGGGCTTTGCGCCCAAGTATCCTCTGGGTAACCACCGAACACCCGTTTGGTGGTGAGCTAAACGTGAGAAGGCGACAACCTGGTAAGGCCACTCCGACATAATCGGTTTAAGGGCTTGCTGGGGGGGTTCAAACAGCAGCGTCTGATCACCAGGTGGTGCGGCTGCAAGCGGGCGTCTGTCTTGGATCAAGCGGCTCGCTATACAAACGTGTAATAGAATTCAACCTCCCGTGAAACGGGTTGTGCGTTGGGTTTGGGACCCACCACATAAAACAACGTTCCAATGAAATTCAACAACAAAGCCTCGGATATGAGAACCCCTTTTTCAGATGACAACACCCGCAAACGAAATAAGGATTATGAGATAAGGCATGTACCTGGAATGTCCGGTCCCTTAATGGGGAAGGTGCCGCTGCCCGGCTGGTTGAGGTCCTGAGGAAAGCAAAAGCTGACATCACCGCCATTCAAGAGATGCGATGGACGGGGCGAGGAAACACGATCAACACACCTTGCAACATCTACTGGAGTGGGCATGAAGACAAGCGCAGATTCGGCGTGGGATTTGTGGTGGGAGAGAGACTTAGTCACCGAGTACTGTCGTTCACACACGTGAACGAGCGTCTCGCTGCAATCCGCATAAAAGTACGATTTTTCACCATATCGTTTATCTGCGCTCATGCACCGACGGAAGAGAAGGACGACGTGGAAAAGGATGCATTCTACGAGCGCCTGGAAGAAGCATACGAGCGCTGCCCCCGTCATGATATCAAAGTCGTGCTTGGCGACTTTAACGCCAGGGTGGGTAAGGAGGGTGTATTTGGCCCCACTGTCGGGAAGTTCAGTCTCCACGATCAGACTTCGCCACATGGATTCAGGCTGATCGACTTCGCCGGTGCCCGAAACATGGTCATATCCAGCACTAGGTTTATGCACAAGAAGATCCATCAGGCTACATGGCTGTCCCCCGATCGAAAAACACGCAACCAGATCGACCACGTTGTGATAGACGGACGGCATGCTTCCAGCGTTTAAGATGTTCGCACAATACGAGGACCTAACATCGACTCTGATCACTACCTAGTCGCAGCCAAGATTCGTACCCGCCTCTGTACGACAAAACAGGTGCAACAAAAAACGCAGGGAAAGCTGGACGTCGAAAAGCTGCAATCGCAACAGACCGCCAATTATTTCGCAGATCGCCTCTCACACCTGCTCTCCGAGAGCACAATTCAACCTAGTGGAATGCATGAGCAGTGGGATCATATCTCAGGAGCACTCCGTACCGCAGCCGAAGAAGTAATTGGATTCCGGCGAACGCGAAAAAACAACTGGTATGATGATGAAGAGTGCCGCGCTGCAACGAAAAGAAAGGACGAAGCCTACAAGGCAACGCTGAGATCGAATGCAACGAGGAGTGTGTGTGAACACTACCGCGAGTTGAAGAGGGAAGCGAGGCGGCTTTTCCGGGCGAAAAAAGGAGAGGCAGAAAAGCGTGAAATAAAGGAGCTTGAGATGCTGGCCAACGGGAATAATGCCCGAAAATTCTATCAAAAAATTCGGCGAATGACAGAAGATTTCAAACCCGGGGAAAACTCCTGTAAGAATGAGAACGGCGACCTGGTGACCGATGTTCAGAGAACACTCAGAATATGGAGGGATCACTTCTCTGCCCTTTTAAATGGAGAAACTGGACAAGAAACCAGAGAAGATGCCGAACCCGAGCCCACAATCGAAGATGATGGAATTGACGTTCCAAAACCCGACTACAATGAGGTGCGAATAGCAATATCCCGATTGAAAAACAATAAAGCAGCTGGCGCTGATGGTTTGCCTGCTGAGCTATTCAAACACGGAGGCGAGGAGCTGGTAAGGCGCATGCATCAGCTTCTATGCAGAATTTGGTCGGATGAATGCATGCCTGAAGATTGGAATCTAAGTGTTCTCTGCCCAATCCAGAAGAAGGGCGATCCTGCAAACTGCGCCAACTATCGCGGAATCAGCCTTTTGAATATCCCATATAAGGTCCTATCAAGCGTATTGTGCGAAAGACTGAAGCCTGATGTGAACAGACTGATTGGACCTTATCAGTGTGGCTTCAGACCTGGTAAATCTACCATCGACAAGATTTTTACAATACGGCAAATCTTGGAAAAAACCCGTGAAAAAAGAATCGACACGCATCATCTCTTTGTTGATTTTAAAGCCGCTTTCGATAACACGAAAAGGAGCTGCCTATATGCCGCTATGTCTGAATTTGGTTTCCCCGCAAAACTTATACGGCTATGCAAAATGAACTTGAGCAACACCGCCAGCTCGGTCAGAATTGGGGACGACCTCTCCGAGCCGTTCGAAACTAAACGAGGTTTCAGACAGGGTGACCCCCTATCGTGTGATTTCTTTAATTTAATTCTGGAGAAAATAATACAAGCTGCAGAACTTAACCGCGCTGGAACAATATTTTATAAAAGCGTGCAACTGTTGGCATATGCTGACGATATTGATATCATTGGCCTTAACAACCGCGCCGTAACTTCTGCTTACTCCAAATAAGAAAAAGAAGCGGAGAAAATGGGATTGGTGGTGAACGAGGGCAAAACGAAGTACCTTCTGTCATCATGCAAAGAGTCAGCGCATTCGCGCCTTGGCAACCAAGCCACTGTTGGCAGCAATAATTTCGAAATAGTAAAGGACTTCGTTTACCTGGGAACCAGCATTAACACCAACAATAATGTTAGCCTAGAAATCCGACGAAGAATTACTCTTGCAAACAAATGCTACTTCGGACTGAGTAGGCAATTGAAAAGTAAAGTCCTCTCTCGACGAACGAAAATAACACTCCACAAGTCACTCAACGCACCCGTCCTGCTATATGGTGCAGAAGCGTGGACACAACATCTGATGAGGCGGCTCTGGGAGTATTCGAGAGAAAGGTTCTTCGAAAGATTTGTGGACCTCTACGCGTTCGCGACGGCGAGTACCGAAGAAGATTTAATGATGAGCTGTATGAACTTTACGCAGACGCCGACATAGTTCAGCGAATTAAAACACAGAGGCTTCGCTGGCTAGGCCACGTAGTGCGAATGAGCGAAGATGCTCCAGCCCAGAAGGTATTCTTATCGGCACCCGCCGGTGGAAGCAGAGGAAGAGGGAGACCACCACTCCGATGGAAGGACCAAGTGGAGACCGATTTGCGATCCCGCGGTGTTTCCAATTGGCGCCAGTTGGCGCATAGAAGAAACGACTGGCGAGCTATGTTGGACGGTCAAAATCGCCCAGGCGGTTAGCTGACCATTTAAAGAAGAATAAACCGACAATAAATAGTATATCAATTCCCGCAAGATCGGAAGTAATCCGACAAATCCACATTAAAAATAAAAATTCTGATTTATTAATTCCACAACAAGAATTATCTGAAGGCATATTTATTGCAAACACCCTAGTAAATTCACAACAAACATTCGTCAGAATTATAAATACAACAGATGAAAATGTAACACTTCATGATTTTAATATAAAAACAGAAAATTTGGATAATTATTCAATAGTTAAATATAATAATCTAGAAAATGAGCAGAACAGTAAAGAAAAATTAGGAAGATTAAATAAACATTTTCCACACTTTCCCATGAATCACTTAATACATTATGTGCAGAATTCATTGACATTTTCTCATTAGAAACAGAACCAATTACCACTAATAATTTTTACAAACAAAAACTTCATATGAAGGACAATAACCCAGTTTACGTAAAAAACTACAGAATACCAGAAGCCCACAAAAGCGAAATAAATAAACAAGTAAATTAATTAATTAAAGACGACATAATAGAACCTTCAATGTCAGAATTTAATAGTCCAATTTTATTAGTACCCAAAAAATCACTCCCTAATAACCAAGAAAAAAGATGGAGAATGGTTGTCGACTATAGACAAGTAAATAAAAAATTAACCGCAGATAAATTCCCGCTGCCAAGAATTGATGACATACTAGATCAATTAGGAAGAGCTAAATATTTGTCGTGCTTGGATTTAATGTCCGGTTTTCATCAAATAGAACTCAGTTCAGAGTCAAGGGATATCACATCCTTTACAGCAGATAATGGCACCTATCGATTTAAAAGACTACCTTATGGCCTTAAGGTTGCACCAAATTCATTTCAGAGAATGATGACATTGGCATTCTCAGGCTTAAAACTTTCACAAGCATTTCTATACATGGACGATTTAGTCGTATTAGGATGCTCCGAAAAACATATGATTAAAAACTTACGGGATGTATTCGAAACTTGTAGGAAGTATAATTTAAAATTACATCCGGATAAATGCATATTTTTAAATCAAGAAGTAACATACCTTGGTCATAAGTGTACAAGCAAAGGAATTTTGCCAGATCTCAGTAAATTTGAAACTGTTAAAAATTATCCAACTCCTAAAAATGCGGATGAAGCGAAACGATTCGTGGCATTTTGCAATTATTACAGAACATTTATTCCAAACTTTGCAGAATATTCTAGGATAATAACAAGGCGTTGCAAGAAAAATGTAGTTTTCGACTGGACAGAGGATTGTAAAAAATCCTTTGACTATTTGAAGGCTGCGTTAATAAGCCCTAATATCTTACAATACCCCGATTTCAGTAAACAATTTTGTATAACAACTGACGCAAGTGGTTATGCTTGCGGAGCAGTGTTAAGCCAAGAGTATAAAGGAAAACAATTGCCAATTGCCTATGCATCAAGATCATTCACAAAAGGAGAAATTAACAAAGCAACAATTGAAAAAGAATTAGCGGCCATTCATTGGGACATAACATATTTTAGACCATACGTTTATGGTAGAAAATTTTTAATCAAAACAGACCATAGACCTTTAACATTCCTATTTTCGATTAAAAATCCCTCATCAAAATTAACTAGAATCAGACTAGATTTGGAAGAATATGACTTCGAGGTGGAGTATATAGCAGGAAAACAAAATTATGTAGCAGACGCATTATCACGCATAGATATCAAAGATCTTAAAGAAATTTCAGTAGAAGCGTGCAAAATATTAAAGGTTACAACCAGATCTGAAACAAAACAAAAAACCAGTAATGAGTACAAAAGAAAACCAAAGTCACAATGAGAACCCTATAATATATGAGGCGCTTAATAAATACAAGCCTCCGAAATTATATTTCAAAAGAGGAAAGAAAATTTGTAGTGAAATAAATATAAAAAACCAAATTGTTGAGGCGAAGATTGACTTAGGACAATTCTTTGCCAGGCTTATGGTAGAAGCCGGCAATTTGAAAATTGTAAAAATACAGTTGTCCTTAGGAGACAAATTGTTTAAAGATAACTATACTCGAGTAAATGAATTTAAAGAAATAGATACCAAAGTTCTCAAAAGTCTAACTATAGCATTAACTCCGGAGGTTATGCACGTGACGAATAACAAAGAAATTAAAGATATTCTTTAAATCGTACGTCAAATAAAATAAGACAAGAGTATTACTGAAACAATATGAAAAATGACATAAGAAAACATATCAAAAATTGCATTCACTGCAATAAAAATAAAACCAATAAACACCTGAAAGAACGAATGACTATAACGGAGACGCCACCAAAGGCTTTCAATATAGTACAGATCGATACAATAGGACCATTTCCAAAATCGATACAGCGAAATGAATATGCAGTTACTATTATATGTGACCTAACCAAATACTTGGTTACCGTACCCGTCCAAAGCAAACATGCCGTAGCAGTTGCTAAGGCCGTATTTGAACATTTCATTCTAGTTTATGGTTGTATGAAAACAATTATAACGGATATGGGAACCGAATACAAAAATAGTTTATTTGAGGAATTGTGCAAGCTCTTAAAAATAGAGCATAAAACCTCAACACCCTACCACCATCAAAATTTAGGTACTGTCGAACGCAGTCATGGAACATTCAATGAATATGTGCGTTTCTACATATCCATTGACAAAGACGATTGGGATGAGTACCTTAAATACTTTTCGTATTGTTACAATACAACACCTTCAACAGTTCACGCCTATTGTCCTTTTGAACTATTTTTTGGAAAGACACCTCTGACTTACGAATTTTTAAAAGAAAATGTAATTAGCCCAGTATATAATCATGAGGCTTACGATAAGGAAATTAAGTATAGGTTACAGTTAGCACAAGAAAAAAGCTAGAAAATTAGTACAGGAATCTAAGCAAAAACAAAAAGTTAGCTATGATAGGAAAATACAATAGAAGGAAATAAATATAAGAGATTTAGTATTAGTCAGAAATGAAGCAGGTCATAAGTTAGACAATAGATATAAAGGGCCCTATAAGGTAGAAAATATTGATAGAAACAATAATTTTACTCTAGTTCCTTATAAGGTAGAAAGCATAGATAGAAATAATAAGTATATTATAAGTAATGAGAATAAGAAAATCTTAATACACAAAAATAGACTTAAATTGTTAGAATAATTACACTGCATTTTGAGTCACATGTTTACTCATAAATTTTTATTGTACACTTACAAACAAACCCATAAACTAGGAAATTTATTGTATACAAATAAAAACTTATTAAAATAAAATTGTTTCATTTAATTACTCTCAGTGTAACTCAACACTTAAGAAAAATGACAAAAGAAAAGTCGTAAAAATGCAGCAATGTACAAACAGACATGTTACCACTTGAAAATAAAGTAAACAAAGGACGTAAAGTAAATAAACACAAAATCTAAGCAAGTTATAAAAATTAATCAAATTAGAGTTTAACATATTTATATATACAGGGGGGCGCAAAAGTAATCCTCCTATCAGAAAATGCTATAAATTTTGCGATTGGCCCCTAAAGTCAGTTCTGTTTTGACATTTGTGTAGTAAACACATGCGAAATACACCTTAATGAACAATGTTACGCTACACTGCTCCAGAACGCGGAATATTGCTGACTATTTATTTGACCAATAATCGGTCGGGGCCAAACGGTTACTGTGAATGGTGAGCGCTACAGAGCAATGATCAACGAGTTCTTTTTGCCGCAACTTGATGAATTGGGATTGAAAAACATGTGGTTCCAACAAGACGGTGCAACAGCACACACTGCACGTGCCACAACCGATATGCTGAACATCGGAAGCTTACTTTTGCGCCACCTTGTATATACAACTTTTTGAAAAGGTAGATGTAGTGTAGCCAAAATAAATGCATACATAAATACATTCATACTTACAAACAGTCGGCACGCAGCTATTAAAAACTGTCGAATACGCTTTGTCAGCAAAGTCACACGCTATGCGGCAATGCCTACAAATGCGGTGCAATCATACTAATATATGTAGGAACATATGTGCGAATGCACAAGCCAATGTTTGTGTATGAATGTAGGTATGAATGTACCAGCGAGCGTTTGCATACGCTGGCTTACATACTTAGGCTGAGCTTAGAATTTAGGTTAATATGTATTATGGTAAATAAGTAGTATATAGGAATTTATTGTATAAATAGAAGGAAAATATGTTGAATAAATTAATTCATGTTTGGTGCCGATTGATGGCACTACTCGAACCTATTTCACTTTAAATAGTTTTATTATAATATAGCAGGACGGGTGCAATGAGTGACTTGTAGAGTGTTACTTTCGTTCGTCGAGAGAGGACTTTACTTTTCAATTGCCTACTCAGTCCGAAGTAGCATTTGTTTGCAAGAGTAATTCTTCGTCGGATTTCTAGGCTAACATTATTGTTGGTGTTAATGCTGGTTCCCAGGTAAACGAAGTCCTTTCTCTCTCTCTCTATGGCGCGATATACAACAGGTATATCATCATAAACCTCCTAAGAGATTTTTGCGCCAAGCTTCTCTTCCAATTTGTGGTGTGCCGATTTGAATTTTCCCTACAAATTGGTGGGACCTACAGTTTTTTGCCGACTCCGAACGGCATCTACAAAGGAGACGAATTTTTTGCTGAGAAGCCTGTCATGGCAGAAATACACTCGGAGAGTTTGCCAAACCACTGCCGAGGGGCGACCCCGTTTTTGAAAAACTTTTTTCAAATCACTTTTGATGTTACCTGTACCAGGGCTCGAACCATGGACCTTCGGTGTGGTAGGCCGGCAACACTACCTTCACACCACGGCGGCCGCCAACGAAACGAAGTCCTTTACTATTTCGAAATTATTGCTGCCAACAGTGGTAAGGTTGCCAAGGCGCGAATGCGCTGACTCTTTGCATGATGACAGAAGGTACTTCGTTTTGCCCTCGTTCACCACCAATGCCAATTGCTCCGCTTCTTTTTCTTATTTGGAGTAAGCAGAAGTTACGGCGCGGTTGTTAAGGCCAATGATATCAATATCGTCAGCATATGCCAACAGTTGCACGCTTTTATAAAATATTGTTCCAGCGCGGTTAGGTTCCGCAGCTTGTATTATTTTCTCCAGCATTAAATTAAAGAAATCGCACGATAGGGGGTCACCCTGTCTGAAACCTCGTTTAGTTTCGAACGGCTCGGAGAGGTCGTCCCCAATTCTGACCGAGCTGGCGGTGTTGCTCAAGTTCATTTTGCATAGCCGTATAAGTTTTGCGGTGAAACAAAATTCAGACATAGCAGCATACAGGCAGCTCCTTGTCGTGCTATCGAAAGCGGCTTTAAAATCAACAAAGAGATGATGTGTGTCGATTCTTTTCTCACGGGTTTTTTCCAAGATTTGGCGTATTATAAAAATCTGGTCGATGGTAGATTTACCAGGTCTGAAGCCACACTGACGCGGCCGCCGTGGTGTGAAGGTAGTGTTGCCGGCCTACCACACCGAAGGTCAATGTTTCGAGCCCTGGTACAGGTAACATCAAAAGTGATTTGAAAAAAGTTTTTCAAAACGGGGTCGCCCCTCGGCAGTGGTTTGGCAAACTCTCCGAGTGTATTTCTGCCATGACAGGCTTCTCAGCAAAAATGCGTCTCCTTTGTAGATGCCGTTCGGAGTCGGCAAAAAACTGTAGGTCCCACCAATTTGTAGGGAAAATTCAAATCGGCACACCACAAATTGGAAGAGAAGCTTGGCGCAAAAATCTCTTAGGAGGTTTATGATGATATACCTGTTGTATATCGCGCCATAGAGATAGAGAGAAGCCACACTGACAAGGTCCAATCAATCTGTTCACATCAGGCTTCAGTCTTTCGCACAATACCCTTGATAGGACCTTATATGCGATATTCATAAGGCTGATTCCTCGATAGTTGGCGCAGTTTGCAGGATCGCCCTTCTTGTGGATTGGGCAGAGAACACTTAGATGCCAATCTTCAGGCATGCATTCATCCAACCATATTCTGCATAGAAGCTGATGCATGGCCCTTACCAGCTCCTCGCCTCCGTGTTTGAATAGCTCAGCAGGCAAACCATCAGCGCCAGCTACTTTATTGTTTTTCAATCGGGATATTGCTATTCGCACCACATTATAGTCGGGTTGTGGAACGTCAATTCCATCATCTTCGATTGTGGGCTCGGGTTCGGCATCTTCTCTGGTTTCTTGCTCAGTTTCTCCATTTAAAAGGGCAGAGAAGTGATCCCTCCATATTCTGAGTGCTCTCTGAACATCGGCCACCAGGTCGCCGTTCTCATTCTTACAGGAGTTTTCCCCGGGCTTAAAACCTTCTGTCATTCGCCAACTTTTTTGATAGAATTTTCGGGCATTATTCTCGTTGGCCAGCATCTCAAACTGTCTTATTTCACGCTTTTCTGCCTCTCTTTTTTTCGCCCGGAAAAGCCGCCTTGCTTCCCTCTTCAACTCGCGGTAGTGTTCACACACACTCCTCGTTGCATTCGATCTCAGCGTTACCTTGTAGGCTTCGTCTTTTCTTTTCGTTGCAGCGCGGCACTCTTCATCATCATACCAGTTGTTTCTATGCGTTCGCCGGAATCCAATTACTTCTTCGGCTGCGGTACGGAGTGCTCCTGAGATATGATCCCTCTGCTCATGCATTCCACTAGGTTCAATTGTGCTCTCGGAGAGCAGGTGTGAGAGGCGATCTGCGAAATAATTGGCGGTCTGTTGCGATTGCAGCTTTTCGACGTCCAGCTTTTCCTGCCTTTTTTGTTGCGCCTGTTTTGTCGTACAGAGGCGGGTACGAATTTTGGCTGCTACTAGGTAGTGATCAGAGTCGATGTTAGGTCCTCGTATTGTGCGAACATCTAAAACGCTGGAAGCATGCCGTCCGTCCGTGGGGCCGAATACACCCCCTTACCCACCCTAGCGTTAAAGTCGCCAAGCACGACTTTGATATCATGACGGGGGCAGCGCTCATATGCTTCTTCCAGTCGCTCGTAATATGCATCCTTTCCCACGTCGTCCTTCTCTTTCGTCGGTGCATGAGCGCAGATAAACGATATGGTGAAAAATCGTACTTTTATGCGGATTGCGGCGAGACGCTCGTTCACGGGTGTGAAAAATCCTTTGACTATTTGAAGGCTGCGTTAATAAGCCCTAATATCTTACAATACCCCGATTTCAGTAAACAATTTTGTATAACAACTGACGCAAGTGGTTATGCTTGCGGAGCAGTGTTAAGCCAAGAGTATAAAGGAAAACAATTGCCAATTGCCTATGCATCAAGATCATTCACAAAAGGAGAAATTAACAAAGCAACAATTGAAAAAGAATTAGCGGCCATTCATTGGGACATAACATATTTTAGACCATACGTTTATGGTAGAAAATTTTTAATCAAAACAGACCATAGACCTTTAACATTCCTATTTTCGATTAAAAATCCCTCATCAAAATTAACTAGAATCAGACTAGATTTGGAAGAATATGACTTCGAGGTGGAGTATATAGCAGGAAAACAAAATTATGTAGCAGACGCATTATCACGCATAGATATCAAAGATCTTAAAGAAATTTCAGTAGAAGCGTGCAAAATATTAAAGGTTACAACCAGATCTGAAACAAAACAAAAAACCAGTAATGAGTACAAAAGAAAACCAAAGTCACAATGAGAACCCTATAATATATGAGGCGCTTAATAAATACAAGCCTCCGAAATTATATTTCAAAAGAGGAAAGAAAATTTGTAGTGAAATAAATATAAAAAACCAAATTGTTGAGGCGAAGATTGACTTAGGACAATTCTTTGCCAGGCTTATGGTAGAAGCCGGCAATTTGAAAATTGTAAAAATACAGTTGTCCTTAGGAGACAAATTGTTTAAAGATAACTATACTCGAGTAAATGAATTTAAAGAAATAGATACCAAAGTTCTCAAAAGTCTAACTATAGCATTAACTCCGGAGGTTATGCACGTGACGAATAACAAAGAAATTAAAGATATTCTTTAAATCGTACGTCAAATAAAATAAGACAAGAGTATTACTGAAACAATATGAAAAATGACATAAGAAAACATATCAAAAATTGCATTCACTGCAATAAAAATAAAACCAATAAACACCTGAAAGAACGAATGACTATAACGGAGACGCCACCAAAGGCTTTCAATATAGTACAGATCGATACAATAGGACCATTTCCAAAATCGATACAGCGAAATGAATATGCAGTTACTATTATATGTGACCTAACCAAATACTTGGTTACCGTACCCGTCCAAAGCAAACATGCCGTAGCAGTTGCTAAGGCCGTATTTGAACATTTCATTCTAGTTTATGGTTGTATGAAAACAATTATAACGGATATGGGAACCGAATACAAAAATAGTTTATTTGAGGAATTGTGCAAGCTCTTAAAAATAGAGCATAAAACCTCAACACCCTACCACCATCAAAATTTAGGTACTGTCGAACGCAGTCATGGAACATTCAATGAATATGTGCGTTTCTACATATCCATTGACAAAGACGATTGGGATGAGTACCTTAAATACTTTTCGTATTGTTACAATACAACACCTTCAACAGTTCACGCCTATTGTCCTTTTGAACTATTTTTTGGAAAGACACCTCTGACTTACGAATTTTTAAAAGAAAATGTAATTAGCCCAGTATATAATCATGAGGCTTACGATAAGGAAATTAAGTATAGGTTACAGTTAGCACAAGAAAAAAGCTAGAAAATTAGTACAGGAATCTAAGCAAAAACAAAAAGTTAGCTATGATAGGAAAATACAATAGAAGGAAATAAATATAAGAGATTTAGTATTAGTCAGAAATGAAGCAGGTCATAAGTTAGACAATAGATATAAAGGGCCCTATAAGGTAGAAAATATTGATAGAAACAATAATTTTACTCTAGTTCCTTATAAGGTAGAAAGCATAGATAGAAATAATAAGTATATTATAAGTAATGAGAATAAGAAAATCTTAATACACAAAAATAGACTTAAATTGTTAGAATAATTACACTGCATTTTGAGTCACATGTTTACTCATAAATTTTTATTGTACACTTACAAACAAACCCATAAACTAGGAAATTTATTGTATACAAATAAAAACTTATTAAAATAAAATTGTTTCATTTAATTACTCTCAGTGTAACTCAACACTTAAGAAAAATGACAAAAGAAAAGTCGTAAAAATGCAGCAATGTACAAACAGACATGTTACCACTTGAAAATAAAGTAAACAAAGGACGTAAAGTAAATAAACACAAAATCTAAGCAAGTTATAAAAATTAATCAAATTAGAGTTTAACATATTTATATATACAGGGGGGCGCAAAAGTAATCCTCCTATCAGAAAATGCTATAAATTTTGCGATTGGCCCCTAAAGTCAGTTCTGTTTTGACATTTGTGTAGTAAACACATGCGAAATACACCTTAATGAACAATGTTACGCTACACTGCTCCAGAACGCGGAATATTGCTGACTATTTATTTGACCAATAATCGGTCGGGGCCAAACGGTTACTGTGAATGGTGAGCGCTACAGAGCAATGATCAACGAGTTCTTTTTGCCGCAACTTGATGAATTGGGATTGAAAAACATGTGGTTCCAACAAGACGGTGCAACAGCACACACTGCACGTGCCACAACCGATATGCTGAACATCGGAAGCTTACTTTTGCGCCACCTTGTATATACAAATTTTTGAAAAGGTAGATGTAGTGTAGCCAAAATAAATGCATACATAAATACATTCATACTTACAAACAGTCGGCACGCAGCTATTAAAAACTGTCGAATACGCTTTGTCAGCAAAGTCACACGCTATGCGGCAATGCCTACAAATGCGGTGCAATCATACTAATATATGTAGGAACATATGTGCGAATGCACAAGCCAATGTTTGTGTATGAATGTAGGTATGAATGTACCAGCGAGCGTTTGCATACGCTGGCTTACATACTTAGGCTGAGCTTAGAATTTAGGTTAATATGTATTATGGTAAATAAGTAGTATATAGGAATTTATTGTATAAATAGAAGGAAAATATGTTGAATAAATTAATTCATGTTTGGTGCCGATTGATGGCACTACTCGAACCTATTTCACTTTAAATAGTTTTATTATAATATAGCAGGACGGGTGCAATGAGTGACTTGTAGAGTGTTACTTTCGTTCGTCGAGAGAGGACTTTACTTTTCAATTGCCTACTCAGTCCGAAGTAGCATTTGTTTGCAAGAGTAATTCTTCGTCGGATTTCTAGGCTAACATTATTGTTGGTGTTAATGCTGGTTCCCAGGTAAACGAAGTCCTTTCTCTCTCTCTCTATGGCGCGATATACAACAGGTATATCATCATAAACCTCCTAAGAGATTTTTGCGCCAAGCTTCTCTTCCAATTTGTGGTGTGCCGATTTGAATTTTCCCTACAAATTGGTGGGACCTACAGTTTTTTGCCGACTCCGAACGGCATCTACAAAGGAGACGAATTTTTTGCTGAGAAGCCTGTCATGGCAGAAATACACTCGGAGAGTTTGCCAAACCACTGCCGAGGGGCGACCCCGTTTTTGAAAAACTTTTTTCAAATCACTTTTGATGTTACCTGTACCAGGGCTCGAACCATGGACCTTCGGTGTGGTAGGCCGGCAACACTACCTTCACACCACGGCGGCCGCCAACGAAACGAAGTCCTTTACTATTTCGAAATTATTGCTGCCAACAGTGGTAAGGTTGCCAAGGCGCGAATGCGCTGACTCTTTGCATGATGACAGAAGGTACTTCGTTTTGCCCTCGTTCACCACCAATGCCAATTGCTCCGCTTCTTTTTCTTATTTGGAGTAAGCAGAAGTTACGGCGCGGTTGTTAAGGCCAATGATATCAATATCGTCAGCATATGCCAACAGTTGCACGCTTTTATAAAATATTGTTCCAGCGCGGTTAGGTTCCGCAGCTTGTATTATTTTCTCCAGCATTAAATTAAAGAAATCGCACGATAGGGGGTCACCCTGTCTGAAACCTCGTTTAGTTTCGAACGGCTCGGAGAGGTCGTCCCCAATTCTGACCGAGCTGGCGGTGTTGCTCAAGTTCATTTTGCATAGCCGTATAAGTTTTGCGGTGAAACAAAATTCAGACATAGCAGCATACAGGCAGCTCCTTGTCGTGCTATCGAAAGCGGCTTTAAAATCAACAAAGAGATGATGTGTGTCGATTCTTTTCTCACGGGTTTTTTCCAAGATTTGGCGTATTATAAAAATCTGGTCGATGGTAGATTTACCAGGTCTGAAGCCACACTGACGCGGCCGCCGTGGTGTGAAGGTAGTGTTGCCGGCCTACCACACCGAAGGTCAATGTTTCGAGCCCTGGTACAGGTAACATCAAAAGTGATTTGAAAAAAGTTTTTCAAAACGGGGTCGCCCCTCGGCAGTGGTTTGGCAAACTCTCCGAGTGTATTTCTGCCATGACAGGCTTCTCAGCAAAAATGCGTCTCCTTTGTAGATGCCGTTCGGAGTCGGCAAAAAACTGTAGGTCCCACCAATTTGTAGGGAAAATTCAAATCGGCACACCACAAATTGGAAGAGAAGCTTGGCGCAAAAATCTCTTAGGAGGTTTATGATGATATACCTGTTGTATATCGCGCCATAGAGATAGAGAGAAGCCACACTGACAAGGTCCAATCAATCTGTTCACATCAGGCTTCAGTCTTTCGCACAATACCCTTGATAGGACCTTATATGCGATATTCATAAGGCTGATTCCTCGATAGTTGGCGCAGTTTGCAGGATCGCCCTTCTTGTGGATTGGGCAGAGAACACTTAGATGCCAATCTTCAGGCATGCATTCATCCAACCATATTCTGCATAGAAGCTGATGCATGGCCCTTACCAGCTCCTCGCCTCCGTGTTTGAATAGCTCAGCAGGCAAACCATCAGCGCCAGCTACTTTATTGTTTTTCAATCGGGATATTGCTATTCGCACCACATTATAGTCGGGTTGTGGAACGTCAATTCCATCATCTTCGATTGTGGGCTCGGGTTCGGCATCTTCTCTGGTTTCTTGCTCAGTTTCTCCATTTAAAAGGGCAGAGAAGTGATCCCTCCATATTCTGAGTGCTCTCTGAACATCGGCCACCAGGTCGCCGTTCTCATTCTTACAGGAGTTTTCCCCGGGCTTAAAACCTTCTGTCATTCGCCAACTTTTTTGATAGAATTTTCGGGCATTATTCTCGTTGGCCAGCATCTCAAACTGTCTTATTTCACGCTTTTCTGCCTCTCTTTTTTTCGCCCGGAAAAGCCGCCTTGCTTCCCTCTTCAACTCGCGGTAGTGTTCACACACACTCCTCGTTGCATTCGATCTCAGCGTTACCTTGTAGGCTTCGTCTTTTCTTTTCGTTGCAGCGCGGCACTCTTCATCATCATACCAGTTGTTTCTATGCGTTCGCCGGAATCCAATTACTTCTTCGGCTGCGGTACGGAGTGCTCCTGAGATATGATCCCTCTGCTCATGCATTCCACTAGGTTCAATTGTGCTCTCGGAGAGCAGGTGTGAGAGGCGATCTGCGAAATAATTGGCGGTCTGTTGCGATTGCAGCTTTTCGACGTCCAGCTTTTCCTGCCTTTTTTGTTGCGCCTGTTTTGTCGTACAGAGGCGGGTACGAATTTTGGCTGCTACTAGGTAGTGATCAGAGTCGATGTTAGGTCCTCGTATTGTGCGAACATCTAAAACGCTGGAAGCATGCCGTCCGTCCGTGGGGCCGAATACACCCCCTTACCCACCCTAGCGTTAAAGTCGCCAAGCACGACTTTGATATCATGACGGGGGCAGCGCTCATATGCTTCTTCCAGTCGCTCGTAATATGCATCCTTTCCCACGTCGTCCTTCTCTTTCGTCGGTGCATGAGCGCAGATAAACGATATGGTGAAAAATCGTACTTTTATGCGGATTGCGGCGAGACGCTCGTTCACGGGTGTGAACGACAGTACTCGGTGAGGGAGTCTCTCTCCCACCGCAAATCCCACGCACCTTCCCCATTAAGCGACACATTCCAGGTACATGCCCTTATCTCGTAATCCTTGTTTCGTTTGCAGGTGTTGTCATCTAAAAAAGGGGTTCTCATATCCGAGGCTTAGTTGTTGAATTTCATTGGAACGTTGTTTTATGTGGTGGGTCCCAAACCCAACGCACAACCCGTTTCACGGGAGGTTGAATTCAATTACACGTTTGTATAGCGAGCCTCTTGATCCAAGACAGACGCCCGCTTGCAGCCGCACCACGTGGTTATCAGACGCTGCTGTTTGAATCCCCAAGCAAGCCCTTAAACCGATTATGTTGGAGTGGCCTTACCAGATTGTCGCTTTCTCACGATTATCTGACCACCAAACGAGTGTTCGGTGGTTACCCAGAGGATACTTGGGCCCAAAGCCCGGAAGTAGTGAGCTGCTTGAACCGCATGCTAAAGAATCGCTCTGACCATTCCCAGGTAAATGGCGATCAGAAACTTTCCCCACTTGCGTGGACTTCTGCACACGACCCCATCCTCGTCTTCCACACCTTTACGAAATTTGAAAATCGCGCCCTCGCTTATACGTAAATCCGGTAGCGCATCTTCCTTGTCTAATATGGTTCGCGTTAGATCCAAGTATTCGGCACTTCCAAATTCTGGCGACTCTAAGTCTATTTCGTCGATGGGCGATAGACCATTTGGTACGACACTTATTGTTCCCTTGCGATGTTCCACCTTAAAATCATATCTTTGAAGGAGAATCCACCACTTAGCCAACCTACCACTCAGATCTTTTTGAGTCATCAACCATTTGAGACTCGAATGGTCCATTGTAATTCGAAATGGAGACCTTCAATGTATGATCGGAAGCGTTTGACACTGACTATGGCTGCTAGGCATTCCAGCTCGGCCACCGTATTATTGCGCTTGGCATTGTTTAGTTTCTTTGAAACAAATGCTATTGGATGCTCAGCGCCCTCGTCGTCGACCTGGGATAGCACACCACCCACGCCTATTATGGACGCATCGCACTGAATAACAAATTCAGGAGCGGAACTCATCCGTTTTTCGAAAGCCTGTTTTGCCTCAGGAGTAAGTTTAAATGGTCCTAGCGACTTCGACAATCGGTCGAAGGGGCGGATAAATCAGCAAAATTTGTAATAAAAGCCTTTTACCAATTCGCCATGCCCACAAACCTACGAACCTGCCTAGGAGACTTAGGAATCGGGAAACTTTTAACTGCTCTATCTTACCTGGGTCTACCTTCAAGCACCCGCTGCCTGTAAAGTGCCCCAAGTATCGAACTTCCTTCTGGCAAAATTTGCTTTTCTTTACGTTAATGGTGAGTCCCGCGTCCCTCAAACACTTCGCTGCTTCCGCCAACAAGCTCAGGTGGCCCTCAAAGTTAGTGCTGCATACCATCAGATCATCCAAGTAGACAAAGACATTCTCCCGTTGCATAATCCGAATGGCGTAACCTTGAAATGGTAAAGAGGCTTCCCCGGAACTGCGAATGCTGTCTTCTCCTTTGATGATTCCGTCAACTTGATTTGGAAAAACGCGTCTTTCAGGTCGATTCCACTGATGAAGTGAGTATCCTTCAAGCTGCTCAATAGCCCATTGATATGCGGCAACGGGTATGAGTCCATTTTCGTAACCGCATTGACCTTTCTGGAATCGATACAAAGCCTGATCTTGTTCGGATACCAAACCAACACCACAGGACTACACCACGGCGAGTTCGATTCCTCAATAACTCCCATTTCGAGCAGCCTATCTATCTCGCTAAAAGATTCGGCTTGCCTCGGTGGCGAGAGGGGAAATGCTTACTTTTGATTGGCACCGCATCGCCCGTGTCAATGTGATGTTCGACTAGCTTTGTTTGACCCAGCCCTAACTTCTCAAAAGACGGAAACATATCTACTACATTTTGCAGCTCGATCTTCTGCTTTGTTGTTAAATCATGGAAATTATGTTCTTCTTCCTTTTTATCGCTAACCTCTAGACATGCTACGCTGGGAATAATATCCGGTGCTAACGCGAAAGCTCTCCAGAAATCAACTCCGAAATAGGCTTCTTGAAGAAGCGAAGGAACAAGATAAAAACGAATAGATTTGGTAGATATTTTGAAAGTCACAGGTCAAGAAACAGAACCTAATATTTTCTGCTTGCCGCCACCCGCCGTGTATACGAAAGCCTGCAACGGGTGATACTCGAAGCCATTCGCCTTTAGGAATTCCTGACAATTCTTTCCCAAAATTGAAACGTTGGCTCCCGAGTCTAACAAGCCTACAATGAAGCTGTCTTCTATTTTCACTCGCACCAGAGGCCTTTCATCTTCCGTAAGAACTAAGGTGGTGCTTTGCTAAAGTTTATGCTCCTGTACTCGACTATGATATTTCTTCCTACATTTCAAAATATCTTATGACACAAATGACTTTAGATTGTTGTTGAAAATTCGCGACCTAACTAGCTCGTAATTGTTGACTCTGTATTCCAAACTAGGTGTAAAACTGGCCTGACACGAAAAATCTCTATTCGAAGCTTTCAAAATTTGTATTGGTTTGCAAATTACCGCTGATGAACTAAGACTATCGAAATCAGAACTGTCTGTACTATCGGGAAAAGTTACTACTACGTTTGGGTATTCCTTCGCCAGAGTGCCACTATTCCTTGAAAGTTCACCACTTCCATGCAGCTCACTGCTTACGAGGGACCTACCACCTGATTCAGTACCCGAGACGACTCCTCGAGCACTGGCTGATATGGGGGCTATGGCATTGAACGAGTTTCCCCCATTTTCTTGTTCGGATGTTGGTTTCCCTGCCGGCGATGGTTCTTTGCACACTTCGGGGTCAGCACCCCCCTTGCCCGCATTTAAAACAGAAAGGGTTCCTCACAATAAATGTATGAATGGGCTGTGGCCTGACAATTTCAACATTGAATTCCTGAATATTTCGGTTTCCTATTGCGACGATACTCCAACGCTTCGATCTGCGGGTCGCCTCGCAGTCCTCGCCTTAAATCCCACTATCAGGTGTTATTGCTCGAGCTTCACTAACGTGCCATCTAGTAAAAGTTGTTCCCAGAATCTTGCTTTCTTTCAGCACTTGTTCCCCTTTTCGTGCTATGTCGAGAAGATCATGTAATGTCCTCGCCTCCGCGTTGAAAAGCACAAGCTTTAGACTACTGTTGACGTTCCGTTTTATTATGTCAATCAGTAGGGCCTCTGATATCAGCTCTCTAAGGCGCCCGTTTAGTGCTCCTATATCAGTATGGAACACGTCATATTACTCACTTAGCTTCTGCTTACGCATCAAAATCTCCATCATGATCTCGTGGTCACTTTTCAATGTTCCAAACTCACGCTTTAGCGATTCTGTCTGGTGAACAACCAATACCATTCTTACGCCCGTCCTGATAAAAATAGACGAAAGCTTGCTATCAGTTGGTCGTTAGAGCAGTGAGTCCGCTCACATAGGGTGTCCAACTTAAACAAAAATCAGCGACGCTTCCAGTGTCGTCGAAGGCGACCTTCCAGTCCTGTGGCGACCTTCCAGTCCGCCATGCTACCGGAAACAATATTAGCTTGGTTGCTCACGAAGGTCTGCGCTCGGTTACTTTCCTCCCTATTGGTATTCCTGGTATAGCTCGCACCGCCTTTTGAAGAGGTTACTGCAGCGTTAAGTAATCCCATGTTCTCCTTGACTGTCCTCATTTCGTTCCTTGTCTCCTCCTGAGAAGTCCTGAACAGCTGATGTAGCACGTTCACCTTCATTCCTCTGAGTAGCGATCCTATCACCTAAAGTGTTAAGAGGCATAGGGCTTTCTAGAAAACCATTAGCTTAATCCTGTGTACCGGTCAACACGTCATTCGGGGGATCAAAGAGATTCTGCATTGTCTCTCCTGCCATGGACGAGTCAAGGATATTGGTACTACTGGTCTATCAATTTTCTGGTTGGAGGCAGGATTTAATACGATCCTGGGTTGATCTCTTCCGCCCGGACTACCTACTGGAGAATGCAGTACTAAAGGCCGATTGGTGGACTTTTCGGAAACGCCCCTCTACCCTGACCTCTAGGCGCACCCCCACTTCCTCGCGGAGAGTTCCTAGTAGTCATGCGTTCAGCCGACCGATCCATATGAAATAAATCTCCAAACCAAATTTAGGTAAATAAAATTAAAAAAAAATTCGGTTACAAGGGGCGGTTGGAAGGTATAAAACTACCCCTTACCCTATAATACTTAAGATTGCAAAATTGTTAATAATAAAAAGTGAATCAATGCAAATTTTCCTAACCGATATTTGCATCAACTAATTACCGCGAATATGTTCAAGAAAATATATATACATACAAATATACATATGCTGAAAGAAATGGATATTAGTATATACGAGTATACCTGTTGTTGTTGTTGTTTTTGTAGCGACTACTTAACCTGCCTAGGATGTCACCCCTCATCCAACACTGTCATCAGGCTCTTCTAACGGAAGTCCAAGAAACCTCGCGGCTTCAACAGGGGTGGACCAAAGTGAAATTTGTGCTAGAAGAGTAGGCTCAGTTGAGCAGATGAACAGATGGTTAGTATCGTGGGGAGACACGCCGCATGTCGAGCAGACATTTGGCATATCGGGGTTCAGTCTGGATTGGTAAGAGTTTAGTCTGTTACAATATCCAGAACGAAGTTGAGCCAGCGTGACTTTTGTCTCCCTGGGCAGTTGGCGTTCCTCGTCGGCAACAGGTGGAGCTTGTGCCTGTAGGACTGCATTCACTGGACGAGACCTGACAAAAAAGTTTACCGACTCTTTGTGGATGAGGTTGAGGGCCCGCCGGTGCACCTTTGGATCAAACGGCGAGAAAATGTGATGCCGGATCTCGTCATAGTGCTTACGGAGGTGACTCTTTATTCTACTGGGAGGCGGATTTTCGTTGAGCAGGCTCCCGTTCGGGTGCTGCGGTTTATGGCTGTTGAACAGGAATTGCCTGGTCAACATCTCACAATGCTCTTTGACATTGAGCATTTTTGCCACACTATGAAGATGGTCCTCAGGAGACATAAGGAGGCACCCCGTGGCACTTATGAGTGCGGTGTTTTGGCAAGCCTGCAACCTTCTCCAGTGTGTGTCTAACATGTCATCCCAATTTTCGCAGGTCTATTTTAATACTTTCAGTTAGTATTTGCATTCAAATATACCGACGAACATACAGACAGACGTATCGAAAGACGGATGGCTACATCGACACAGCTCATCCTCCTGATCATTTCAGTATACGTACAAACATTTCATGTTCATGAAAGGAATGAATATCAAAAAAGATATACCACTTCGCTTTTGCAGTGGGGTATTAACTACTTGCACGGATATTTTACATTGATATACATTAATAAATATATATCTAGATTCGTTTATGCCGAATGAAGTAATATACCTTGTGTGCGTAACAAAAATAGATATAAAAAAGGGTGTATTTTATAGGCGCCAAAGAACTCAACCGATCTTTATGAAATTTTCACAATATATACTTGGGTTCACTGGGTACAGCATAGACAACATATAGTATTGGAAAAGTAGGCGGGGCCACACCCCCAGGCTATATAATGTTTAAATTCGTCATAATTCCGAAGTTTTTTGGTCTAAATTAATGAAATTTAGATATATCTGTCACTTAGTCAATATATAAATCATTTTTCAAAAGTGGGCGGTTCCACGCCCACATATTTTGTGTTTTGTTTTGCTCTTGAACTTTCACGATAAGTTCAGGAGTTCGTTGGGCACGACACAGTCTGTATATAGCTTTTGGAAAAGCCCCCAGGTTATATAAAGCTGCAGTTCGGTATAGTTAGGAGTTTACTTGGTTCAAGTTAATGACATTTTATATATAGATGTGTTCTATGTATCAAAACGTCAAAACAACGTCTACCGGCGAAAGCAAACAACGAATTTCAGTATTCTTTTGTAAAACTGAGAGACTAGTTTGCGTTCAAATAGACAGACGGACAGACAGACACACGGAAGGAGAGACGGGCATGGCTAAATCGACTCCGCTCATCGTTCTGATCATTTTAGTGTACTTTTCTCTTCTTGTTCTCATACTTACATACATTTAATGTTTATGAAAGGTATGAAAATCAAAAAAGATATATAACTTCGCTATTGCAGTGGGCTATTAACTACGCGCCCAAATATTTTGCTTGTGTGTTTCCCGAATTGGCTAATTTTTGACAGGAGTATAATACATACTACTGAGAAGCAGCTGACTAATTTTCCTTGAAATATCAAAATCGAATTATAAGTGATTACCTTTGAAAATAGCAGAAATTTTATGCTGAAAAGTGGACGGCGCCACGCCTACTTCTTCGAAATTGAAAAAAAGTCTTTGCGGCCGAGTTTTTCTGTGTGCAAAATCTAATTGATATAACTTGCTTAGTTGTAGAAATATCGCTCTTTAAATTTTACAAAAAAAAATTTCAGAACTATGTTAAAAAACTGGGAGTGGAGATTAACCGATTTCGCCCAATTTTACAGCAAGCAGTAACCTTTATATATAGAACATTATCACCAAATTTCGTTTCCACAAATCTATTTTTGGCGGAGTTATGGCATAAAAAGTTTGGGCGCCCACTTTCGAAAATTTTAAGCTTTTGGATTTCATTGTTTACGGAAACTTTAAAACTGAAATATAAATGATGTAAAGCTATTTTACGAAAAGTTATTGCCTATTTAATATATCTACGATCCTTTTCAAAATATTTCATATAAAAGTGGGCGTAGACCTTAACCGATCCCGCCCATTTCCTGGAACATTCCTTGCATACCTGCAAACCTGTGTGCTGAATTTCGTTTCGATATCTTGAACGGTTTCTGATTTATGATTAATATTATTTCTAAATTTGACTTAATCAAAAGTGGGCGGTGCCACACCCATTTTCAAAAATTTCTTGAAAAATTTATTTTGTGCCTCAATTTCATCCTTATAGGTGTATTATGTACTGAGTAATCACTTTTTTGTGTTTTCGAAAATATTATATATATAAAAAGTGGGCGTGGCTATCGTCCGATTTCGCCCATTTTAAATAGCGCTCGGAGATGAGTGCCAAGGAACCCGCATACCAAATTTCATTAAGATATCTCAAAATTTACTCAAGTTATCGTGTTCACAGGCGGACGGACGGACGGACATGGCTTAATCAATTTCTCTTTTCGTCCTGAACATTTTGATATCTAGAAGTCAATATCTATCTCGATCCGTTAATGCCGTTACGTACTGCCGTTACGCGAGTAAAGTTAATATACCTTGTGTGCGAAGCACTACTAGGTATAAAAAGGGGGTCTTTTATAGGTGCCAAAGAACTCAACCGATCTTTAGGAAATTTTCACAATATATACTTGCGTTCACTGGGTACAGCATAGACAATATATAGTTTTGGAAAAGTAGGCGGGCCACGCTCCCAGGCTATATAAAGTTTCAATTCGTCATAACTCCGAACTTTTTTGGTCTGAATTAATGAAATTTGGATATATATGTCACTTAGTTAATATCTACATCATTTTAGTGAACTTTTATCTTCTTGTTCTCATACTTACATACACTTATTGTTTATGAAAGGTATGAAAATCAAAAAAGATATATAACTTCGCTATTGCAGTGGGCTATTAACTACGTGCCCAAATATTTTGCTTGTGTGTTTGCCGATTTGCCTAATTTTCGGCATGAGTATAACACATACCACTGAGAAGCAGCTGACCAATTTTCATTTAAAAATATCAAGGTTGAATTATAAACGATTGCCTTTAAAAATAGCAGAAATTTTATGCTGAAAAGTGGGCGACGCCACGCCTACTTCTTCCAAATTGGCAAACGTTTTTTGCGGCCGAGTTTTGCTTAAAAAGCTTATTATGTGAGCAAAATCTGATTGATATAACTTGCTTGGTTGTAGAAATGTCGCTTTTTAAATTTTACAACAAAAATTTTCATAACTATATTAAAAAACTGGGCGTGGACATTAACCAATTTCACCCATTTTTACAGCAAACAGTTGCCTTTATATATAGAACATTATCACCAAATTTCGTTTGGACAACTCAATTTTTGGCGGAGTTATGGCATACGAAGTTTTGTGGAATAGTCCACTATAAAAGGGGCAGGGCCACGCCCATTTTCGAAAATTTTAAGCTTTTGGATTTCTTTGTTTACGGAAACTTTGAAAGTGAAATATAAATGATGTAAAGCTATTTTACGCAAAATTATTGAATATTTAATATATCTACGAACCTCTGTAAAATCTTTCATATAAAAGTAGCCGTAGACCATAACCGATCCCGCCCATTTTTTCCTGGAACATTCCCTGCATTTCTATGTATAAAAAATGGGCGTGGCTATCATCCGATTTCGCCCATTTTAAATAAGGCTCGGAGATGAGTGCCAAGGAACCCGCATACCGAATTTCATTAAGATGTCTCAAAATTTACTCAAGTTATCGTGTTCACAGACGGACGGACGGACGGACGGACATGGCTTAATCAATTTTTCTTTTCGTCCTGAACATTTTGATATGTATAAGTCAATATCTATCTCGACCCGTTTATGCCGTTACGTACTGCCGTTACGCGACTAAAGTTAATATACCTTGTGTGCGAAGCACTACTAGGTATAAAAAGCAAAACCGGTATAAAGTTTGGCAAAAGCTACTTGTGTATTTATATATTTGATGGGAATGCTGACATTTGATCATAAGAAGGCATAGGTATAACAAAAAAAAAACGAAATAACATTAGACAAGGACATTTTTCCAGGTACACCTACCGCAATGCAGGGGCGGTCGTAAGACACCTCGCCCTGAGACAGTTGGACAGAGTTGGTGTACCGTGGCGAAAATTGGAAACATTTTAAACTTATTTGGACTCCAGTACTCCTGACCGCAATGCAGGGGCTGCCTCCCTGGGACTGGTCGGAGCACTGGAGATCAGTGATCAAAAGATACGTAGATAAGATTTTTATTTTTTTTTTTTCAATACCACTCCTCACCTGCGCCACAATGAAAGGATGCGGTTGGGTACCGCTTTTCCCTAGACTTGCGCAGTTAGGAGGGGGTGTGATTTGGGTCCCCAATCCTCCTCCCGCAATGCAGGGGCTGCCAAAGCTGCATATTTAGTTTATTTTGACATTCATACTACACTTTTACCAGATTTGGTAGTAAATAAAGAGTGGTAAAGAACGAACCCTGATGGCAATCGCAAAAGGATCGCGATGCATTGCAACCCCTACGGCATGCTACACTTCCATCAATTGGAATTTCCTAACGCATGGGGAAGTCGCGCCAGTATGACCGAGATCAAAAGTGAAAGTTATGTTGAAGTGTTCGGTCGTGACGCGCAGGTGAAAAAAAAGACTGAGCTCAATTAAAATGCTAAGTGGCAAAACTGAGAACTCATAGCCACCAATTTCTTGTTCCGATCTTCTTGAACACAATGAAAAGTTCAGAAGTCAATTTTTGAAATAACATACCACTTTAAATACAAAACATAACTTAAACGGTTTTAAAGAGCTATTGTTCGGTTTTTGTGGTGCTCGCTCACACGTGTGTGCACGTCGGTGTGTGTGTAACTCCTGTCGATTATTTGTGAAGTTAAATTCCTTTACCAACAAAATTACAAGACGCACTCTTTAAATTTATAGCAAATTTTTTTTATAAATACTCAATAAAAAACAACCAATATGAAATCGTAGAACATATGGAGTTATAAATGTGTTAAGAATCTCAAGGTGGAAGTGTAACGGTGTTTGAAGTTCATTTAAACTAACCAACAATCGGGAAAATAAAGACTATATGCGAAGACAGAGACGCGAATATGTAATATCTATGTAAAACCACCCCCTGATTCCGAAAATCGAGATTGTTTTTGATTATATGGTACCGTTTTCAGATATTTACGATTTACAGTTATTTCACAAAAAAAAATAAAAATCCACCTAATCATGTATATCTCAAGAACAAATTGAGCAATTCCAAAACGGGTTGAAAAAATTAAAAGTTACAAAACTTTTCGCTAGGCTCTGTAGGTTCGAAGATAATGAACAATTATTATCTTTTTTTTGTAAAACTATAAAAAAATGTGTACTTTCCTAGGAAGGATATCGAAAATTTTTAATTTTTTTTTCAGATATTTTTTTTCTTTGTAAGCTTTGTTTTTTTATTACAAAAAAAATAAGCTTTCATCCAATAAAATCGATGGACTAATACAAAAGTTATAAGCATTCAAATAAATGTAGCCACATAATATTGAAGTACCCTACACGTACATATGTATTAGTATTCATCTATTAGTTAGTACGTAGGTAGATTTTCGAAAGGTTATTAGATACAAAAAACTGTTAATGCCGTTTTCTCAAGTAGGTAAGCTGTAAAATTTCAAATCCAGGTACATTTGAAGCAAGAGCAAATTTTTTAAAGCAGGTAGTGTTTTCTTTGTATAACTAAGGAACCGTTTTGTCTAGGTAAGCTCCGATTTTTACTTGACCTGAGTATAAATAGGAGTGCATGCAAATTGTTCCTTCATGATATCTGCAAGGCTCATCGGATACTGTTCAAACTAACGTACCGACACCGAATACTGTGTGCACCACATGTCGAATCGAATTGATTCATTCGGAATCCGGAACAAAAAGGTGCGTAGTAAAATTTAGGAATTTGCTACTTTTTAATGCATATCTGACTAATTTCTAAAACTATCTACTTAGCCAACATATGAAATTTAGTACACCAATAAAGTGGATGAAACCAACTTGCCATTCGACGTACTGAACTTCACACGGAAAACGAAAGAAACGCTTTCCCACAAGCATAACTCAATGATTGGATAAGAGATTTGGAATTGTCCAAGGTAAAGGCCGAGCTACGCGCCTCTCGTATGCAACATCCGATGTTAAGGTAACATGTTATAGAACTCGTCACGAACCATTTTCCAAGTTCTATACGAAGGAGCACAGTGTTTGTTACTGCTTATTGAAAGAGTTTCGTCAACCATATGATTCTAAAGGGTAGCAATTGGCAACCAAAAGCCGTCTATCCCGATCGCGCATGCAGTAAATACTAAGGAAACCAACGAAATAATTGCAAAAATTACTTAAACTTATCAAATATGAAGAGCATGATTGGAAAATATTTGCCGATCTTAAAGTCGGTATGTATGCGGTCTACAAAGTGGGTACACAAAATACTGTTGCTTTCTCTGCAAATGGGATAGCCGAGCTCGTAAAGACCACTACATCATAAAGGATTGGCCAGACCGAATCGAATTTAAAGTTGGTGTGGATAACATAAAATACTCCCCTCTTATAAAGAAAGAAACAATTATTTTACCTCCGCTCCACATCAAGCTCGGCCTTATTAAAAACTTTGTTAAGGCTTTGGACAAAGAAGGCGAAACCTTCCGTCATTTTAAACCATCTTTCCAGAGATTTCAGAAGCCAAGATAAAGGAAGGCATTTTTGTTGGGCCGCAAATAAGAAAGATGCTTAACAATAACCAATTCAAAGAACTATTGTCAGCAGTGAGGGCAGCAGCGTGGGATCCTTTTGAAAAGGTCGTTGCTTCTTTGTTAGGCAAACGCATAAGTCCTAACTACGAGATGCTAGTGAACCGCTTAATTAAGAACTATGCGAAAATGAGAAAATAAACAAGTAAGGAAGTCTCAGTTTGGGTGGAACCGAACATTATATACCTAGTAGTGATCTATTATGGCATCCCATTTTACGCAGGTCTATTTTAATACTTTCAGTTCGTATTTGCGTTCAAACAGACAGACGGACAGACAGATAGACGTATCGAGAGACGGATATGGCTACATCGACTCAGCTGATCCTCCTGATTACTTCAGTATACTTTTTGATGGGCCCATCTCTTCTTCCTTTCATACGTACAAACATTTCATGTTCATGAAAGGTATGAAAATCAAAAAAGATATACAACTTCGCTGTTGCAGTGGGCTATTATTTACTTGCCCGAATATTTTACTTTTCATCCTGAACGTTTTGATATACATTAATAAATATATATCTCGATTCGTTTATGCCGAATAAAGTAATATACCTTGTGTGCGTAACAAAAATAGATATAAACAAGTAAGGAAGTCTAAGTTCGGGTGGAACCGAACATTATATACCTAGTAGTGATCTATTATGTCATCCCAATTTACGCAGGTCTATTTTAATACTCTCAGTTCGTATTTGCGTTCAAACAGACAGACGGACAGACAGGTAGACGTATCGAGAGACGGACATGCCTACATCGACTCAGCTCATCGTGCTGATCATTTAAGTGAACTTTTCTCTTCTTCTTCTCATACTTAGATACATTTAATGTTTATGAAAGGTATGAAAATCAAAAAAGATATACAACTTCGCTTTTGCAGTGGAGTATTAACTACTTGCCCGGATATTTTACTTTTCCTCCTGAACGTTTTGATATACATTAATAAATATATATCTCGATTCGTTTATGCCGAATAAAGTAATATACCTTGTGTGCGTAACAAAAATAGATATAAAAAGTAAGAAAGTTTAAGTTCGGGTGGAACCCAACATCATATACCTGTTGTTGTTGTTGTAGCGACTTGTACCGCCGTACAAAGCTGCAAGTTTTTTTTTTGTTTATTCCTGGTGCTGCAGGCGTCTTTTTTGCTGAGCTCGATACCTTTTTTTTGCCACCACTGTACAAACCTCAACTACTTATTAAACAAAGCTATGTCAAAAGCAGGTGATTTTGAACTGTATTATCGACATATGAGTCTGACACTAGGGTATTATGCCACTTCGTCGGCAATCTATCTTTCTTTTCCTGTGGAGTTTCGGAGTGTCAACACCTTTAATAGTGTGAGGTTAATTTGAACCAAGGTATTTAAACCCCAAGCTATATACGCCTATATAGCTGTCGTTTAAGTTCTTTTTATATAAAAATATAAAAAAAAAACAATAAATAAAAATCCGTTCGTGGTAATTAAGCGCCATTTAAGACCATCGGCAATTAATCCTGCGCCCACAAGCATCCATTTCCCGGCTATTGAAATTAAAATTTATGATTTTTGCAAATTACCATCACAGAAAAGTGATTACCTTATGCATGTGGGTTGTTTGTGCATACCACAAGCAACCCACTCTTACGTTTCCCTGTCTAACACAACCACGTGCGAACGCTCCACAATGCTTCAAGGGTCGCTATAAGGCAACCGAAAACTCCTTCATCACCCAACAATCCGGATAGCTACGCTTCCTGAAGATTTCCCGCATCGAGTTCTACAAAAATTATAAATTTTAAAATCCATTTTTTCATACATAACCTAAAAAAAAAATATTTATACACATGTAATGTAGTAGTTTTTTTTGATATACCTAGTTGCTTATCGAACTTGAAGAAGCAGAAGTAGGTAAAAATTATCGATAAAACAAAAGAAAAAGAAAAGGAAGGAAAAGAAAATAATGTAAATAAATGAATTTTTAGTCTCAAATAAGTTAGTACATACATAATTGTAATGAATAATCTTTAACTTTCAAAATAAAGTAAATACAGTGGTACCCTCTATTTCCGTACCCACTGTATTTAGCTATACTATTTACAAAACATTCTTATTAGAATTTACTATTTTTCTACAACTCATCCTGTTAGTTATACAACGTAACTAGCCTACCTCAACAGCCGTTGATATTGTTGTTGTTATACATCGGTCTCCCAAACTCGCTCCAGTATAAAATATCCCCTAGCGGAGAAGCAGTGGACGAGTTTGAAAGATCGGTTGCATCGAATAGCGAGCGCTGGTGTTGTTTTTTTTTAGTAGCTGCGCGCTCCTTGCATTTACATATCTACATACATATGTTCCTTTTGATATAACCAAATATGGTTGCGATCATTTATTTTAGCAAGTCATTTTAAGATATTAACCAAATTTGATGTATTTTTAATTAGTGGTTGTTGGCTATGAAATAAAAGTGAAGTTAGGGAATCTTAACACCACCGTACATTGATAACCCAATTTATTAATTTTTTTTGATTCCCTAATTTTTTTATTTATCTATACCCACATGCCTATTTACATATATTTATAAATTTTGCAGCATATGTATGTACGTATGTAAGTCTAACTTACACTACTTCTGTTTTCATTAAGATCCAATTTGTATATATTTTTGGGTTATTTTTTTTACAATTGTCTGTTCTTGCATTTGCTACTTTTGCATATAGCCGCGGGCCTACATATTTACATACATATGTACATGCTTATATTTGTTTTGCACTAAATGCTGTGGTTATTAAAACAAATCAGCTGATAAGTTAGAGGTTTAAGGGAGGAATTATTACTGTTCGATAATTTTACTTTGAAGCTAAAGTAAATGTAATTTTTTTCTATATACTTAAGAAGTCAAATAGACTAACTAAACAATAAATATTTGTAATGGATTGAATTTCTTTTGTGAATAATAATTAATATCATGGTTAATTAGTTTTCTTTTGTTTGGTTTGACCATGGGAAGTTAGTGGTAAAGTATTTGGGACCTTGACAACTTCAAAAAGGCCAATGGTAGGGCGGGTATAGAGGCGGCCATCGAACCTCATGAAATGAGCTGACAAGGCATACAGAAGGGTAAGTTGCAAATTAGCATAGTGGTGAAGTGTGGCAAGTAAGTGTGGGGATGTTTACGATGGTCCTTTTTGTTTAATTGTTTTATTATTCTGCTGAAGTTCCAGTGTGCAAAATATAAATTTATCGTGTGTGACCATTGACTGAGGAGGGTAGTGCCGTGCGATGATCACGTTTACGAATACCACGAAGCTGAAGCTCCGGGCCTAACCGCCAGTGCACACACCGTGATCATTGCACATTGCCACAAGCTCTGCTCCTCTGTCGTCCGTGACTGTGACTTATCACACTCAGTCAATGGATATCATAACAGATAAAAATGGCGCCCAACGTGGGGCCCGAAAGAAAAGAAAGATATTTTTCCTTGAACTCGTGGTTTCACATCTATGATTCCCTCTTGGAATCGAATGTCTCTCCGTTTGAATCTTTTTTTTGGAATATTCAATAATTAGCAAATTAAATTTTCTTTGAGTATAGTTTTGTTTAAATAATTTTTGAGTGGATGCGAACGATTTACGGTGGAACTGACTATCCTACATGCTAGATGCGTTAAGATGCGTACCGCGTTGAAACTTCGTATTCCATACAATTTTTTTAAGCATAACTTTCTTTTGCACTTATGCAAATCTTCGTAATTTCGCTTTTAGAAGTTTTTCATTAAGGCTTGATGCCAGGTGAATTACCAGTGGTTTACGTTAGCTATAACGCAAAAGAAAAACATATAACCATTTCCAAGTAAATTAGTACATCTCAAACTCAAATTCGAGATGCCACCATTGTTTGATATTTTTTTTCACTTTTCGTTTTACAATTGAGAAAGATTTGTCGTTTTTTTCGGAAATTGTGGTTTAAATAAAACATATCACAACCGAGCATTCTTTTTCAATATGCTGCCACAGCACACGATGACTCTTTTGCCAACCGAAACAGTATGCCACATTAGCACTACAGAGACTCCCATGGTCTCAAACCAAATAATTTTTATGACTCTTGATTTTTTTTTTGAAAAAATTTTTTATTATGTTTTTTTGCGCTAGTGAATTTGGTTCAAAGCGTTAAATGATAAACGTTTTTTTGTAATTTTTTTTTTTGGAAACCAATTTATTGATTTTATTTGCGTAAAGAATTTACTTCAATGCATTAAAAATTTTGATTTTTACATTTTTGTAGGACAACAATTGGACTGTTGTTCAAAATTTTTTCATGCCGATTCGTTTTTTTGAATGCAAGTATTAATATACTTTTTTATTAATTGCCACTAAATATGCCATTACGTCATAGTGACGAACACTTAAACTTACAGATTGGTTGTGCCGTTTGTAGAAAAGCTATCACCAGTAGGTTTAACGTACTAGTTACTGCTTGTGACCATCGATTCCACAGGAACTGCTTATTATCGTGGTTAAGAAAAAATTCATCCTGCCCCCAGTGTAGAGCCGCTTGTAGCAGTAGGGATTTTAATCAATACGAAGGTGTTAACACAAGATCTAGGACAACAATGTTTACAGGAAACTTGGGAAATACTAGCCTGAATGGTAACCCACCAAGAACCAGTGTTGAGTCACAGCGGGAGCTTCAACAAAGACTAGAAAAGGCCAGTAGTCTGGCAACTGAAGGAGCTCATGGTGGTGTACCACCTGAACCAAATAACGATGAGGCTCGTATTAGGAACCTGGTTTCCGCCATTGTATCCGCCAGATCTGAAACTGTCTTAGAGGGGTTAGAAAATCGCGTTGCACAAATGGTAGAACAGAGAATAGAAAGCTCTCTGTCAAGTTTTTTGGAGCGCTTGAATCTTAACCCTGTCCAACCAGCCCCTGTAGGTAATGATGTTAGCCAAACAGACAATGTGTCGGCAGCTCAGCATCCTCCAAATAGGTCCACACCAGTGTGGCCAAGAGATGCACCTCCATTACCAAGCCATAGTAATTCAAACTTTAATAATCGTATTGACCAATTGCGATTAAGTTCAATGTCAACTATTCCTTATACGGGTAGAATCGCGCAACTAATTTCAAGTTGGGATGTAAAGCTTGATGGCACTTCGCGTTTATCTGTAGATAGTTTTTTGTCCAGGATAGAACTACTAGTGATTGATACCCTCAATTTTATGCGAACACATACAAAGTTTGTTTGTGTATGAGGCCAAAGATTGGTACTGGCGTTATCGCAAATCAGTCGAACGCGTGACCTTGCCAGCTTTGTGCCAAGCGTTAAGGACAAACTTTCAGCAACATAAGAGTGATTTCGAGATAAAGGAATCTATTCCCGCTCGAAAACAGGGATTAAATGAATGTTTTGACGAACTCCGTAACGCCATTTTAAAAATTGCTGAACCTCTTGAGATTCCATTATCCGAAATGGAACTTCTCGAAATAATGAAACATAATTTGCGGCCACGCATTAGGCAACAACTTCTTTTTGTACCCATTCATTCTGTGGCAGAACTGCGCAGACTTTGCTTGAAAGGTGAAAGTCTGGCCATTGAAATAGCTAAACCAACGCCATTCTCGCTAGGCAACAACTCCAGATCTTTACCCAGGCGACAGGTTAATAAAGCCTACCTTGATTTAGACCTTAATGCCGATGCTATATTGCAAATCGACTTTGCTGAAGTAGACGTAGTTTCACAAGCTACCAAAAGAAAACCTGGTTGATGGAATTGCAACAAAGAGGGGCATAGGTATTATAACTGCCTCGAAAAGCGTACGGTGTTTTGCTACGGTTGTGGCGCACCAAATACCTATCGTCCTAAATGTCCAAAGTGTAGTCCGGGAAACTGCAAAGCGAGCGAGGAATCGCGACATTTCTCTCGCAACGACAACAAACACTAGGCAGCGGTAGCATACATATACACACACAACACCAAACCGAACATGCAACATCGAGTATACGCACTGGCGAATCTCATATTTCCAATACTCCTTTAAGAAAAGAAATTATACCATATGATGAACGTTTAAAAAGGTATAATGAAGTTGGAAGTAGAATATTTAGTTCAGCTAGTGACACTTTTGTAAGCCCGAAGCGTTCGGCGATACGTATGAACGACTTTTGGGCAAAAGTAAAAGCAAACAGCAGAAATTTGAAGAAAGTCATTTGCTCATTGCAGCAAAAAGAAACCGATTTGAGACCATACGCGAAGGTTAAACTTTTAGATAGCGATCACCTAGGTCTACTCGATAGTGGAGCTCAAGTGTCCTGCTTAGGAGGCTTGTTGGCTAAGGATGTGGCTAAACATCAATTGCGAAAACACCACATTCCAATTTGTACCGCTGATGGCAAAACGCAAGTCGTTTTCGGTATTATAGACCTTAGCGTTCAATATAAAGATAGATCAGAGGTGATAACGTTTTTCGTTGTCCCCAGTATGTCCCAAGATTTGATACTAGGAGTCGACTTTTGGATTAAATTCCAGATCGCACCTAATATCATATCGGAAATTTCATTTGAACCGGGTTGCGCGCTTGACGAAAACTCGCTTTCGTTGAATGTTGACCAACAACAGCAATTAAATTTGATCAAAAATAGATTCCCAATTTTTAAAAAAGAAGGCTTGGGAAAAACGCCTTTATTGGATTACGAGATTCAACTCGAACCCAATGTCCGTCCGATAAAGCAGCGATATTTCCCAATTTCACCAGCTGTCGAGAAACTCGTGCATGCCGAAATTGATGAAATGATTAAGTTAGGTGTAATCGAGGAAGCTCCGAACAGTTCATGGTCTAGTCCGGTGGTGTTAGTGAAAAAGCCAGGTAAAGTCCGTCTGTGTCTGGATTCACGAAAAGTAAACAGCGTTACCGTTAAGGACGCTTATCCCCTCCCTCATATTGATGGGATTCTGAGCAGAATACCCAAGGCTAAATTTATTAGTTCGCTTGACTTACGACGTGCCTTTTGGCAAATCCCCCTTGCCGAACAGTCTCGAGATTACACCTGTTTCACCGTCCCTAATCGTCCGCTTTACCGATACCGTGTAATGCCTTTCGGTCTTTGTAACGCCCCACAAGCACTTTGTCGCTTGATGGATCGGATAATACCATCCAATCTAAGAAACCAAGTCTTCGTCTATCTTGACGATCTATTGATCGTGTCCGAAGATTTTGAGACACATATGTCAGTCCTCGCTGATGTTGCTTTACACTTAAGAAAAGCAGGGTTGACCATAAATGTCAACAAAAGTAAGTTTTGCATTAAAGAAGTTAAATATCTGGGATATATTGTGGGCGACGGAACTATACGTACCGACCCCGAGAAGATCCCTGCCGTAACACAATACCCCGTTCCATCGAATGTCAAGCAAATAAGAAGGTTTTTGGGAATGGCGGGTTGGTATCGACGTTTTGTTGATAATTTTGCTGCTTTGACAATCCCTCGGACAAATTTGCTAAGAAAAAGCAAAAGTTTTGAATGGAACGACGATGCCCAACAAGCTTTCGATACCCTGAAGGAAAAACTTTGCACAGCACCAGTACTGGCTAGCCCAGATTATAACAAACCCTTCATAATACAATGCGACGCTAGTAAGTTAGGAGTTCGTGCGGTGCTAGTCCAGAAGAATTCCGATGATGTTGAGGTGCCTATAGCGTACTTTTCACAAAAGTTGAACAAGGCACAAAGTAACTATAGTGTAACTGAGTTCGAATGTCTAGCAGCCCTGCTTAGTTTAAAGAAATTCCGAGCCTACGTCGAAGGACAAGAGTTCAGCATAGTTACTGACTACGCCAGCTTGCAGTGGCTTATGCGGCAAACTGACTTATCCAGCCGACTAGCACGTTGGTCCTTAAAATTGCAAGGATTTAAGTTTAACATAGAGCATAGGAAAGGTTCATTCAATGTAGTGCCTGATTGTCTGTCCCGTCAAAATTTCGAGGAAGTAGGTGAAGTCCGTGAGATTGAGGTCCGTCCGTTAGTTGATTTACAGTCGTCCGAGTTTTGGCCGAAGATTATCAAAAATTGATAAGTCATGTCCGCGAAAATGATAGGTATCGACAACCTCCTTTATAAAAGGACCGAACATCCCGACGGAAATCCGGAAAGGGAATCATTTAATTGGAAGCTTTGGATTCCCACATCTCTGGTCCCGGTTGTGCTTGAAAATGCACACTGTCCGCCAAATAAATATCATGGTGGGATTGCAAAAACATTGGAGCGATTACGAAATAATTTATATTGGCCAAATATGACAGTTGATGTCAAAAATTATGTCGAAATATGCAAACAAACTAAATCGCCCAATGTAACGTTAAGACCACCAATGTCAGCACAATACACGGTACAAAGACCGTTTCAGAAATTGTATGTAGACTTTCTTGGACCTTATCCTAGATCCAAGCAAGGAAACATAGGAATAATAATAGTACTAGACCATTTAACAAAGTTTCCATTGTTAAAAACCGTAAAAAAGTTTAATACTTCCGTCATATGTGACTTCTTACGAGATAATGTCTTCAATATTTTCGGAACTCCCGAAATTGTTATGAGTGATAATGGAAAACAATTTAGGTCCTCACAACTTAACAGTTTGTTGTCGGCCCGGGGTATAAGACATGTCTATACAGCTTTATATAGACCGCAAGCCAATGCAAGCGAACGTGTCAACCGGTCCATAATCGCTGGTATAAGAGCTTATCTCAAGAAAGACCAATCACACTAGGATGGAAACTTATCTGAAATTGCTGAAGCGCTGAGAAACTCGATTCACCAAACAATCGGAGTATCTCCTTACTTCGCATTGTTTGGCCAGCAAATGATTTCCCATGCAGGTGATTACGAATTACTGAGGAAGCTCAAGACGTTGGATGACCCAGTTCTGGAACGAACTGACACCCTAAAATTGATACGAAGTAACCTAACAGAAAACATTAACAAAGCGTTTGAAAATTCCTCAAAACGTTTCAACCTGCGTAGCACTGATAAACGTTTTGAGATCGGTGATTTTGTTTTCCGGCGGAACTTTGTCCTAAGTGATGCATCGAAGAGGTTTTCGGCGAAACTTGCTCCAAAGTTTGTTTTTTTTGCTGAGCTCGATATCTTCTTTTGCCACCACTGTACAAACCTCAATTACTTATTAAACAAAGCTATGTCAAAAGCAGGTGATTTTGAACTGTATTATCGACATATGAGTCTGACACTAGGGTATTATGCCACTTCCTCGGCAATCTATCTTTCTTTTCCTGTGGAGTTTCGGAGTGTCAACACCTTTAATAGTGTGAGGTTAATTTGAACCAAGGTATTTAAACCCCAAGCTATATACGCCTATATAGCTGTCGTTTAAGTTCTTTTTATATAAAAATATAAAAAAAAAAAAATAAATAAAAATCCGTTCGTGGTAATTAAGCGCCATTTAAGACCATCGGCAATTAATCCTGCGCCCACAAGCATCCATTTCCCGGCTATTGAAATTAAAATTTATGATTTTTGCAAATTACCATCACAGAAAAGTGATTACCTTATGCATGTGGGTTGTTTGTGCATACCACAAGCAACCCACTCTTACGTTTCCCTGTCTAACACAACCACGTGCGAACGCTCCACAATGCTTCAAGGGTCGCTATAAGGCAACCGAAAACTCCTTCATCACCCAACAATCCGGATAGCTACGCTTCCTGAAGATTTCCCGCATCGAGTTCTACAAAAATTATAAATTTTAAAATCCATTTTTTCATACATAACCTAAAAAAAAATATTTATACACATGTAATGTAGTAGTTTTTTTTGATATACCTAGTTGCTAATCGAACTTGAAGAAGCAGAAGTAGGTTAAAATTATCGATAAAACAAAAGAAAAAGAAAAGGAAGGAAAAGAAAATAATGTAAATAAATGAATGTTTAGTCTCAAATAAGTTAGTACATACATAATTGTAATGAATAATCTTTAACTTTCAAAATAAAGTAAATACAGTGGTACCCTCTATTTCCGTACCCACTGTATTTAGCTATACTATTCACAAAACATTCTTATTAGAATTTACTATTTTTCTACAACTTATCCTGTTAGTTATACAACGTAACTAGCCTACCTCAACAGCCGTTGATATTGTTGTTGTTATACATCGGTCTCCCAAACTCGCTCCAGTATAAAATATCCCCTAGCGGAGAAGCAGTGGACGAGTTTGAAAGATCGGTTGCATCGAATAGCGAGCGCTGGTGTTGTTTTTTTTTTAGTAGCTGCGCGCTCCTTGCATTTACATATCTACATACATATGTTCCTTTTGATATAACCAAATATGGTTGCCATCATTTATGTAAGCAAGTCATTTTAAGATATTAACCAAATTTGATGTATTTTTAATTAGTGGTTGTTGGCTATGAAATAAAAGTGAAGTTAGGGAATCTTAACACCACCGTACATTGATAACCCAACAACACGCTAGGAGGCCTTCTACGCGACGCATATTACCATAAATAAAATGGTTATTAATTTTTTTTGATTTCCTAATTTTTTTATTTATTTATACCCACATGCCTATTTACATATATTTATAAATTTTGCAGCATATGTATGTACGTATGTAAGTCTAACTTACACTACTTCTGTTTTCATTAAGATCCAATTTGTATATATTTTTGGGTTATTTTTTTTACAATTGTCTGTTCTTGCATTTGCTACTTTTGCATATAGCCGCGGGCCTACATATTTACATACATATGTACATGCTTATATTTGTTTTGCACTAAATGCTGTGGTTATTAAAACAAATCAGCTGATAAGTTAGAGGTTTAAGGGAGGAATTATTACTGTTCGATAATTTTACTTTGAAGCTAAAGTAAATGTAATTTTTTTCTATATACTTAAGAAGTCAAATAGACTAACTAAACAATAAATATTTGTAATGGATTGAATTTCTTTTGTGAATAATAATTAATATCATGGTTAATTAGTTTTCTTTTGTTTGGTTTGACCATGGGAAGTTAGTGGTAAAGTATTTGGGGCCTTGACAACTTCAAAAAGGCCAATGGTAGGGCGGGTATAGAGGCGGCCATCGAACCTCATGAAATGAGCTGACAAGGCATACAGAAGGGTAAGTTGCAAATTAGCATAGTGGTGAAGTGTGGCAAGTAAGTGTGGGGATGTTTACGATGGTCCTTTTTGTTTAATTTTTTTATTATTCTGCTGAAGTTCCAGTGTGCAAAATATAAATTTATCGTGTGTGACCATTGACTGAGGAGGGTAGTGCCGTGCGATGATCACGTTTACGAATACCACGAAGCTGAAGCTCCGGGCCTAACCGCCAGTGCACACACCGTGATCATTGCACATTGCCACAAGCTCTGCTCCTCTGTCGTCCGTGACTGTCAATGGATATCATAACAGACTACTTAACCTGCCTAGGATGTCACCCCTCATCCAACACTGTCATCAGGCTCTTCTAACGGAAGTCCAAGAAACCTCGCGGCTTCAACAGGGGACGACCAAAGTGAAATTGGTGTTAGAAGAGTAGGCTCAGTTGAGCAGATGAACAGATGGTTAGTATCGTGGGGAGACACGCCGCATGCCGAGCAGACATTTGGCATATCGAGGTTCAGTCTGGATAGGTAAGAGTTTAGTATGTTACAATATCCAGAACGAAGTTGAGCCAGCGTGACTTTTGTCTCCCTGGAATTGCCTGGTCAACATCTCACAATGCTCTTTGACATTAAGCATTTTTACCTCACTATGAAGGTGGTGCTCAGGAAACATAAGGAGGCACCCCGTGGCAGTTCTGAGTGCGGTGTTTTGGCAAGCCTGCAACCCCCTCCAGTGTGTGTCTATTATGTCATCCCAATTTACGCAGGTCTATTTTAATACTTTCAGTTCGTGTTTGCATTCAAATAGACCGACGAACAGACAGACGTATCGAAAGACGGATGGCTACATCGATTCAGCTCATCCTCCTGATCATTTCAGTATACGTACAAACATTTCCTGTTCATGAAAGGAATGAATATCAAAAAAGATATACAACTTCGCTTTTGCAGTGGGGTATTAACTACTTGCACGGATATTTTACTTTTCATCCTGAAGGTTTTGATATACATTAATAAATATATATCTAGATTCGTTTATGCCGAATGAAGTAATATACCTTGTGTGGGTAACAAAAATAGATATAACAAGTAAGGACGGCGCTGTCTTCGGCTGTGCCGAAGGCTTTATACTTTTCATGAATACGTGCAAACTTAAATACGCATTGTTTAAAGTTCTCTAAAACTTTGTCAGCAATACATTTAATTTTCTTTTATAATAAGCTTTACTAGTTTAAGTTTTTACTAGGGCTGTGCCTTTATTCGATTAATTGAGTAAGTTGATTAATCAATTGCTCAATTAATCGATTACTTGATTAATCAAAATTATGAGTAATCAAAACGAGCGTTACTCGAGTAATTTCAAAAATGGTTAATCAAAAACTGATTAATTTGCCCATTATCTTACTATCAAGTTTGCCTTGAAATAACTGGAAAAAATATGCATATATACATATATATCGGTTGTATGGGATACATACTATATATGTGTAGCTCCGATCTTGGTGATTTTTTTAACAAATCTTTTACCATCTATAAGCAAATATCTCACCAAGTTTCAAGTTTTAATATTTCAAAATAAGGGATAAATGGCCATAATCCTCTTATCTGAACGATCGGTTGTATGGGATATATACTATATATAGCTCCGATCTTGCTGACTTTTTTACGAAATCTTTTACTATCCATAAGAAAATATCTCCCCAAGCTTCAAGTTTTAATCTTTTAAAATGAGGGAGAAATGGCCATAATCCTCTTATCTGACCGATCGGTTGTATGGGATATATACTATATAGCTCCGATCTTCCTGACTTTTTTACGAAATCTTTTACTATCCATAAGAAAATATCTTACCAAGTTTCAAGTTTTAATCTTTTAAAATGAGGGAGAAATGGCCATAATCCTCTTATCTGAACGATCGGTTGTATGGGATATATACTATATATAGCTCCGATCTTAGCCATTTTTTTACTAAATTTTTTATTATCTGTGAGAAAATATCCCACCAAGTTTCAAGTTTTAATCTTTTAAAATGAGGGAGAAATGGTCATAATCCTCTTATTTGAACGATCGGTTGTATGGGATTATACTATATAAATTACTTTCGTGTTGTTTCCATTAATTTAAACAAATGATTCGAATTCAGGAAACAAATTTATTTAATTACATATTAATCAATTACAATTATGCTGCCAATGCTCATGACGATTTTACTCGCCTCCGACACGTTCAGTTTTAGAATGCCTCGCTGTGGATCGTCAAACCTACTTGCTAGCCGCTTGCTTCTTGTTTTTTGCTTTATCTCCACTACGCACGCACCAACAACTCAAACAACACCCACAACAGGTTTTCCTTGCTATCAACCACGTTGTTATCAATGTAAAGCATTTCGCTGTTGCCAAGTGCGTTGATAATTTTTATAATAGCGGGCGCTAGGTAAAAATGTGTTGATTGCATTTGGTTTGACGACTATCTGATTTGACGAGATATCTGTGCTCCCAGCCGAGCATTAATTTAACCCAGCATACAAAAATTCTATGGGTGAATGGAGTATTGTTAACTACCCCCGTTGTTGGGATCGAACGTCCTCGGGTCGAAGTAGAAAATTTTCTGTACCAGAATGATGTTTGCAATCGTTTGTTTCAAAAGTGATCGAATCTTGGCGCATTCGCGATAAATTTGCAAAACTTACACACTGAACCATAGTAAGTATAATAAATCTTATGAGCTAAACATTACTAATAAATTGAATATATCATTAGTTAGAAATAACAATTCTCCTTGAAATTCTAACAATAAAATATGATCATTCAAAGCATGAAAAAATGGATTTTTTTTGTTTTGACTTTCATTGGATTTTTTTCTTTTCTATTATCTTCCTTACGTTAAATAAATTACCGAAGATAACTCTTGTGTTTCTTTTTGCCATCAATCAAAACTGTAGTGGCGATATCCTTCTGGATAATCTTCTCTACAAAAACTTTATCCATTTTGTTGCCAAGTCTTTTGTTGCGCCTTAGGAAAACTTTTTCTCCTGGACAATATGTCCTCATCGATTTGTTAATATTAAGCCTTTTTATGGTTTTTTCCTGGGCTGAAACTAACATCTTCCTTAGATTATCTAAACTTTCTTCTGAGCTTTCGTGAAAGGCATCGATTGGCTTATCTTTAATCACCGAGTGAATACTACAATTGTATTTATGAGTTGCTAGTAATACCAACTCGTTAACGTCATCAATTTGCTGCTGCATTTTGATACATCGAATAATTTCGAGCAACGTGGAATGGAGTCGCTCCACCTGACCATTACTTTCACTGTGAAGGGTTGCTATAAAAAACTGATTTATGTAAAAATTATCTCTAAGCAATGTCTGAATAGCGTTTGATTTCAGGGCTCCCTCGCTGTCCGAAACGATAGTTTTAGTATTTTTGAACACTAGCAAAGTCTCTAAAAGCGCATATTTAATGTCGATCATAGATCTGGATGAAACCGGCTTCACAATGGCGAGTTTGGATAGTTTGTCTAAACAGGTTAAGAATAAGTTTTTGGAAATTATAAATATGTCAATGTGAAGGATTTCTCCCAGTTTGGTAGGAATAGGAGTTTGGCCTATTACTGCGTCAGGTGGTTTGCGCTGATACTTATTTTCGAAACATATCTTGCAATTTGTGATCATTGTTTTAAGTAAATGTTTTATGTTTGGAAAATAGTACTCGCTAGCAATTTTTTTGAAAATTTTCATGCAAACCACGACGGGCCCTATTGTGCTCTGTTGCTACTGTTTCGAGCTGGTCTTCCTTAATGATTAAGTCTATGACAAGCAATTCGGTATGAACAAATTTGACTCCGGGGAAATCTAATAGTATCGAGCTCTGTATTTCGCCTAATGTGGGGAGATCGCATAGTATTCCGTTGGTAACGTTAGGGTTAATAGCACACTTCAAACATTGAATAAGACCTTCAATTGAGTTATATGTGATCGTGTGTCTAATCATTTTTTGAAAAAGTATTTTTGTACTTTTGCTGCATGAATCTGATTTAGATATCAATAGCTGGTTTTTGAATTGGTTTACGGAATTGTTAACAGTTTTTATTACGTTACTGGACGATACTTCGCTATGGACTGTTTCCGATGATGCGGCATCATTTAAATTGTAAGAAAACTGCCTTGAAAGTGCATCAGCTACCTTATTTTCACTTCCTGGTTTATAATAAAATTTGGGCGCAAATTCCTCAATAAACGCGCGCCATCGTTTCATTTTGCTGTTAGGGTTTTTTTCTGACATCGCAAATATAAGCGGCTAATGGTCAGTAAAAATTCTGATATCCTGTATCCCGTACAAATAATGGCGTAGTGTTTTTAACGCCCATATAATGGCAAGTAATTCACGTTCATTAACAGCATAATTTTCTTCAGTCGCCGAAAGTGTCCTTGAAATCATAGTTATGGGGCGACCCCTTTGTGATAAAACTGCCCCTAATGCCTTGGATGAGGCGTCAGTTGTAAGTTCGAACGGTTGATTATAATTAGGATATTGGAGTAAAACTTCCTCAGAAGCTAATATACGCTTGATCTTTTCAAATGCGCGCAGTGCTTCGGCGTCAAGAGTAATTTTTATCTGTTTCGAATTTCTTGCACCCACCTGACCATTTTCACCGCGAAAGTAAAGGGTCAAGGGTTTAACAATGGACGCATAATCTTTGACAAAGCGTCGGTAGTAACCGGACAGGCCGAGGAACGAGCGCAGTGAGCGAAGAGTTGCTGGTGGCTCATAATTAAGTATGTCACGCACCTTATCAGGGCAAGTTTTTATACCGTTCTCTGAAACAACGAACCCCAAAAACTCTACCTCTGTTCTGAAAAATTTGGACTTTTCCGGTGACACTCTCATTCCAGCATTTTCAAGCTTTTGCAAAATGTAATCAATGTGCTCCAAATGCGATTTTTCATTCGGGGAGTATATGATTATGTCGTCGACATAAACATGGCAAAATTTCCCTATTACTTCGCGTAGCACGTCGTCAATAGTTCTTTGAAAAATGCTTGGCGCATTTCGCAGCCCGAATGGTAACCGACAAAACTCGTATTTCCCATTATTGATACTAAACGCTGTTTTTTGTCGGTCCTGCTCACACATTATGATCTGGTGGAAGCCCGATTTGAGGTCTAAAGTTGTAAAAACTTTCGAGCTTCCTAGGTTAGCTAATATTACGGAAGTATCTGGGATAGGGTAGCGGTCGGGTATCGTCTTTTCATTAATTTTTCTAAAGTCAATGACCATACGTAGATTGGGCTTTCCTTTTTCATCGACACCTTTTTTCGACACAACATGCACGGGTGAGTTGTACGGCGAACAAGATTCTTGAATGATGCCATCTTTAAGCAAGGATTTTATTTCGGTATTAATAAATGGAGCTACTGATATCGGATAGGGATAGCTTTTACTGTAGATTGGGTCTTCTGTAGTTGTGCGGATACGAGCCTGAACTCTTGTATTGTATGGCAATGCCCTGTCTGGATCAGCAAAAGCATTGACATTTTTATTTATAATGTTACGGAATTGTGACCGAAGTTTTTCTGGTACTGAATCTTCTGCTATGGTAATTAGATTTACCTGGTCACATGAAAGAAAGCATAGTTTGACTTTACCATTACGGTAAAATAAATAGCCCATATTGGTGTCAATTTTTGCATCGATTTTTTTTAGAAAATCGTAACCTAATATACCATCATTTCTAAAATATTTACTTGGCATTTTTCGGTAATGATATTTTCGCCATTTATAGATTTTAAACTAAATCCCTTTTCCAAGGTCTTTATTCCTTTAAGAAATGGTAATGGCTTAATATAATTTTTCGACGTACCTGTGTCAATCAAAAATCGGAGCTCCTGACCGTTTTTGCCTTTTTTTGTAATAAACGGCAGGAGCGATTTTAGTTTAAATAGTTGATCTCATCGCCATAATCCGATGTTATGATATCCACCTCATCATAATTATAGTGATTTTCGATATTCTGATTATAATTCACATTCGGAGGTAATTCTAATTCTGACATAAAGTTCACTTTCTGTATCTTATGAAATGGCGAACGGTCAGATAACACCCGATCATTACTACGTTTAAATGCCACTGGTGGTGTATGATTTGAATGTTGTGGTTTATAAGGCTGTTGTTGGGTATGAGGCTGTTGTGGAGAATTGGAATTTTGGAAGTTACTACGTTGCCTGTAGAAGCTTGAGCCATTATCTACTTCGATTGGGCTTGGTTTATTTAAATTATGGTTCAAAGTCTCGGTCGACGGAGCTTGGTGCAAAAATGCTCTTGCGCGATTAGGCTTATTTGCGTTGCCCAGTGCAAAAGCTTCTGCGAAATCATAACGCCTATGGCTAGTTTGAAGCTCCTGTGCAACTGCCAGAGCTGAGGGAAGGTCCTTGGGTCTTGCCGAAAATAACACATTACATAGTGGTCTGCGAAGACCAGATATGAAAACGCGTAAAGCATTCTCTCTGGCCCGTTCATTTAAGGCAGCTACGAGCTCGTTGTTACCGCTGTGTGTCATAATCTGCTTGTTTATAATCATTGATAACTTTTTGTCTACTCTATCGTAGTATTCAGAGATGGACAAATTGTCCTTTCGTAGAGTGCTTAACTCATTCTCTAATACATATAGCGGTCTTTTATCAGAATAAGTCTGATCAAGCCTCGAAATGATTGCATTGAAATTTAATACTGTATTAAAGGAAGCGAGAGTAGAATTGGCGGATTCGGTAATTTTATTTCTAAGTATACCCATGGCAATATAATATTTTTCAGAACCCTCTTTGTAGTAATTCATTGCAAATTGCGCGGCGTTGCGCCAACCTGGGTATGAAGCAGAATTACCCTTGAATTCCGGCAAGGACTTAATTAGGTCCAAACTTGTGTTGTCTTCAACCAACGGATTTATAGAAACCGTTCAACGGATGGTGGTTGCAATCTGCTAACAGCTAAAGTTAATTGATTCAACTGTTCTTCTAGTTGTGACCTAGTGCGCTTATTGGCCTCGTTAACGACCTCAACTACCTGATCTCTACTCAGAAACATCTTGGTCTTAAAAATTTTTAAATAAATTTTTTTAGAAAAGGCAAAAAAATAACATAAACGCATCAAAAAGGGAAAAAAATTGGTATAGAAATACTTCTGACTACCAAACAAAACTGTTAAAATTTATACAAATTAAATGATTAAACAAAATAACATCGGCAAATAAGGCATAAGTCACACAAGATAATTTTCTTTAAATACTAAATTAAATTCAAATGTCGAAAGGATAGTATTTGTAGAAACAAACCACAAAATGTTTAGGAATTTCATAGAACTATTCTTTTTAAGCGAAAGTTCACTAAATTAATTTAAAATGCATGATGTTCCCAAAGAAAAATCAAGATTAAATAGAAAATTTGTTTCAGCACAAAATGTGCACTTTTTATAAACACTTATCTTGCTACGAAAATGTTTTCGTAGTTTGGTTAGAATTATCAAACGAAAATTATCTAAAATGAAGATTAATTCGAAAATGTGTTTTATAAACACTTGTTTTCACAAATTAATTCAAAATGCGTGAAGCTCACAAAGAAAAATCAAAGTTAATTAAGGTTAAATCGATAAAGTGTTTTTATAAGCACGTGTCTGCATTCGAAAATTTTTTCATAAATTAATTTAAAACACGTGAAGCTCACAAAGAAAAATCACAGTTAATTAAGGTTAAATCGATAACGTGTTTTTATAAGCACGTGTCTGCATTAGAAAATTGTTTCATAAATTAATTTAAAACACGTGAAGCTCACAAAGAAAAATCAATTAGTCAAGATTAATTCAAAAATATGTTTTTATAAACATGTGTCTTTTCAAACTATTAACATTCAAAATTTAGTCCACTTTAAACATATTTTGAATAACCACTTACATACACTTTTTTATATTTTATTATTTGCTTCTTCCTTCAGGTCCTATGTCCTTTGTAATTCGGATTTGGCAGCTTCTTAGGATTTTATGATCCTTTGTTGTTTCGATTAGAGCAGCTTCTCAGAATTCGATGGTTCTTTTATTGCTACTAGTTCGGCGCCAATTACTTTCGTGTTGTTTCCATTAATTTAAACGAATGATTAGAATTCAGGATACAAATTTATTTAATTACATATTAATAAATTACAATTATGTTGCCAATGCTTATGACGATTTTACTCGCCTCCGACACGTTCAGTTTTAGAATGCCTCGCTGTGGATCGTCAAAACTACTTGCTAGCCGCTTGCTTCTTGTTTTTTGCTTTATCTCCACTACGCACGCACCAACAACTCAAACAACACCCACAACAGGTTTTCCTTGCGATCAACCACGTTGTTATCAATGTAAAGCATTTCGCTGTTGCCAAGTGCGTTGATAATTTTTATAATAGCGGGCGCTAGGTAAAAATGTGTTGATTGCATTTGGTTTGACGACTATCTGATTTGACGAGATATCTGTGCTCCCAGCCGAGCATTAACTTAACCCAGCATACAAAAATTCTATGGGTGAATGGAGTACTGTTAACTTATATAGCTCCGCCCTTGGTGATTTTTTTACGAAATCTTTTACTATCCATAAGAAAATATCTCACCAAGTTTCAAGTTTTAATCTTTTAAAATGAGGGAAAAATGGCCATAATCCTCTTATCTGAACGATCGGTTGTATGGGATATATACTATATATAGCTCCGCTCTTAGCGATTTTTTTACCAAATTTTTTATTATCTGTAAGCAAATATCTCACCAAGTTTCAAGTTTTAATCTTCCAAAATGAGGGATAAATGGCCATAATCCTCTTATCTGAACGATCGGTTGTATGGGATATATACTAAATATAGCTCCGATCTTGGTGATTTTTTTACGAAATCTTTTGCTATCCATAAGAAAATATCTCACCAAGTTTCAAGTTCTAATCTTTAAAAATGAGGGAGGAATGGTCATAATCCTCTTATTTGAACGATCGGTTGTATGGGAGATATTTGCTATAGTGACCCGATTATAATGGATCCGACAAATGTCTAATATAATAAGAAAATACATCCGTGTGCCCAGAGATCGAGATATCTCCAAAATTGAGGGACTAGTTTGCGTTCAAACATACGGACACAGTCTGCATATAGCTTTTGGAAAAGCCCCCAGGTTATGTAAAGCTGCAGCTCGGTATAGTTAGGAGTTTATTTGGTTCAAGTTAATGACATTTTGTATATAGATGTGTTCTATGTATCAAAATGTCAAAACAACGTCTACCGGGTTTGCTAGTATATTATAAAATGGCGAAAGCAAACAACGAATTTCAGCATTCTTTTGTAAAGCTGAGAGACTAGTTTGCGTTCAAATAGACAGACAGACACACGGACGGAGAGACGGACATGGCTAAATCGACTCCGCTCATCGTGCTGATCATTTTAGTGAACTTTTCTCTTCTTCTTCTCATACTTACATACATTTAATGTTTATGAAAGGTATGAAAATCAAAAAAGATATATAACTTCGCTATTGCAGTGGGCTATTAAATACGTGCACGAATATTTCGCTTGTGTGTTTTCCGATTTGGCTAATTTTTGACAGGAGTATAATACATCCTACTGAGAAGCAGCTGACCAATTTTCATTGAAATATCAAAATCGAATTATAAGCGATTCCCTTTGAAAATAGCAAAAATTTTATGCTGAAAAGTGGGCGGCGCCACGCCTACTTCTTCGAAATAGAGAAAATTTTTTGCGGCCGAGTTTTTCTTAAAAAGCTTATGTGTGCAAAATCTAATTGATATAACTTGCTTAGTTGTAGAAATATCGCTCTTTAAATTTTAAAAAAAAATTTTCAGAACTATGTTAAAAAACTGGGCGTGGAGATTAACCGATTTCGCCCACTTTTATAGGAAACAGTTACCTTTATATATAGAACCTTATCACCAAATTTCGTTTCGACAACTCAATTTTTGGCGGAGTTATGGCACACAAACGATAATTTTATGATTTTGGATTTCTTTGTTTACGGAGACTTTAAAACTGAAATATAAATGATGTAAAGCTATTTTACGCAAAGTTATTGCCTATTTAATATATCTACGATCCTTTCCAAAATCTTTCATATAAAAGTGGGCGTAGACCTTAACCGATCCCGCCCATTTTTTCCTGGAACATTCCTTGCATACCTGCAAACCTGTGTGCTGAATTTCGTTTCGATATCTTGAACGGTTTCTGATTTATGATTAATATTATTTCTAAATTTGACTTAATCAAAAGTTGGCGGTGCCACTCCCATTTTCAAAAATTTCTTGAAAACTTTATTTTGTGCCTCAATTTCAATGTATTCATTATGTATTGAGTAATCACTTTTTTTGTGTTTTCGAAAATATTATATATATAAAAAGTGGGCGTGGTTATCAGCCGATTTCGCCCACGATTTCGCCCACGGACGGACGGACATGGCTTAATCAATTTCTCTTTTCGTCTTGAACATTTTGATATATATAAGTCAAAATCTATCTAGATCCGTTTATGCCGTTACGTACTGCCGTTAGGCGCCTAAAGTTAATATACCTTTTGTGCGTAGCACTACTAGGTATAAAAAACATATTTAATGCTGTTTTCTAAAGTAAACTTTAAAACCTATCTGCCCGATAAACAAACAGTTTTTATGAAAATTTTAAAGTTTCATGAGAAAACGGCCCTAAAGCCGAATGCATCGTTCAGTTCCGAACAAATTTTTTGTTTACATTTTGCTCGTTCTCTTCTCATTCTGTATCAGAGAAGTGGAAAAAGAACGAAAGAAAGAAATTAATCGAAATAAAAAATTAGCTTTACTCTACTTCTTGCTACCCGAATATTTCCGCACAATTTTTGTTTGGCTTGCCTTTTGCTTCAGCTATGCATGAAAAACAAATACAATCACTGCCTTTAAATACTACATTTAAACGTTCTGAAGTATGTATCCATGCATAACCCTAACGATAAAAGAGAATTAACAAGTAAGGAAGTCTAAGTTCGGGTGGAACCGAACATTTTATACCTAGTAGTGATCTGTTATGTCATCCCAATTTACACAGGTTTATTTTAATACTTTCAGTTCGTATTTGCGTTCAAATAGACAGACGGGCAGACAGATAGACGTATCGAGAGACGGACATGGCTACATCGACTCAGCTCATCCTTCTGATCATTTCAGTGTATGTACAAACATTTCATGTTCATGAAAGGTATGAATATCAAAAAAGATATACAACTTCGCTTTTGCAGTGGGGTATTAACTACTTCCTTGGATGTTTTACTTTTCACTGAACGTTTTGAAATACAGTTATAAATATATATCTCAATTCGTTTATGCAGAATGAAGTAATATACCTTGTGTGCGTAACAAAAATAGATATAAATGTGTGGCTTTTATAGGCGCAAAGAACTTAACCGATCTTTATGAAATTTTCACAATATATACTTGGGTTCACTGGGTACAGCATAGGCAATATATAGTTTTGGAAGAGTAGGCGGAGCCACGTATATGTTTGTTGCTTTCAATTTTTCCTCTAATCAAAAATAACAATAATTAACCAAGAACTATTATCAACTGGTCTTGAGGTCGTTAAACTTACAAAAATATGTAAAAATTAACAAACCATAAAACCAACAACAAAAATAAAGTTTCAATTCGCCACAACTCCGAACTTTTTTGATCTAAGTTAATGAAATTTGGATATATGTGTCACTTAGTCAATATCTACATAATTTTTCAAAAGTGGGCGGTTCCACGCCCACATATTTTCTGTTTTGTTTTTCTCTTGAACTTTCACGATAGGTTCAGGAGTTCGCTGGGCCCGACACAGTCTGTATATAGCTTTTGGAAAAGCCCCCAGGTTATATAAAGCTGCAGTTGGGTATAGTTAGATGTTTATTTGGTTCAAGTTAATGACATTTTATATATAGATGTGTTCTATGTATCAAAACGTCAAAACAACGTCTACCGGGTTTGCTAGTATATTATAAAATGGCGAAAGCAAACAACGAATTTCAGCATTCTTTTGTAAAACTGAGAGACTAGTTTGCGTTCAAATACACAGACGGACTCCGCTCATCGTGCTGATCATTTTAGTGAACTTTTCTCCTCTTGTTCTCATACTTACATACATTTAATGTTTATGAAAGGTATGAAAATCAAAAAAGATATATAATTTCGCTATTGCAGTGGGCTATATACGTACGTGGCAGGAGTATAATACGTACTACTGAGAAGCAGCTGACCAATTTTCATTGAAATATCAAGATTGAATTATAAGCGATTGCCTTTGAAAATAGCAGAAATTTTATGCTGAAAAGTGCGCGGCGCCACGCCTACTTCTTCAAAATTGACAAAATTATTATGTGTGCAAATCTGATTGATATAACTTGCTTAGCCGTAGACATATCCGCTTTTAAATTTTACAAAAAAAATTTTCAGAACTATGTTATAAAATGGGCGTGGACATTAACCGATTTCGCCCATTTTTATAGAAAACAGTTACCTTTATATACAGAACATTATCACCAAATTTCGACAAATCAATTTTTGGCGGAGTTATGGCATAAACAGTTTTGTGGAATAGTCCACTATAAAAAGAGCGGGGCCACGTCCATTTTCGAAAATTTTAAGCTTTTGGATTTCTTTGTTTACGAAAACTTTAAAAGTGAAATATAAATGATGTAACGCTATTTTATTGCCTATTTAATATATCTACGATCCTCTTCAAAATCTTTGATATAAAAGTGGGCGTAGACCTTAACCGAGCCCGCCCATTTTTTCCTGGAACATTTCTTGCATAGCAGGAAACCTGCGTGCTAAATTTCGTTTCGATATCTTGAACGGTTTTCGATTTATGATAATTATTATTTCTAAATATGACTTAATCAAAAGTGGGCGGTGCCACACCCATTTTCAAAAATTTCTTGAAAAATTGATTTCGTGCCTCAATCTCAATGTATTCACTAAATTTTATCCTAATAGGTGTATTATGTACCGAGTAATCCCTTTTTTTGTGTTTTCGAAAATATTCTATGTATAAAAGGTGGGCGTGGCCCATGTTTTCCTGGAACATTCCTTGCATACCTGCAAACATGTGTGCTAAATTTCGTTTCGATATCTTGAACGGTTTCTGATTTATGATTAATATTATTTCTAAATTTGACTTAATCAAAAGTGGGCGGTGCCACTCCCATTTTCAAAAATTTCTTGAAAAATTTATTTTGTGCCTCAATTTCAATGTATTTATCAAATTTTATCCTTATAGGTGTATTATGTATTGAGTAATCACTTTTTTTGTGTTTTCGAAAATATTATATATATAAAAAGTGGGCGTGGTTATCAGCCGATTTCGCCCACGATTTCGCCCACGGACGGACGGACATGGCTTAATCAATTTCTCTTTTCGTCTTGAACATTTTGATATATATAAGTTAAAATCTATCTCGATCCGTTTATGCCGTTACGTACTGCCGTTAGGCGACTAAAGTTAATATACCTTTTGTGCGTAGCACTACTAGGTATAAAAAACATATTTAATGCTGTTTTCTAAAGTAAACTTTAAAACCTATCTGCCCGATAAACAAACAGTTTTTATGAAAATTTTAAAGTTTCATGAGAAAACGGCCCTAAAGCCGTATGCATCGTTCAGTTCCGAACAAATTCTTTGTTTACATTTTGCTCGTTCTCTTCTCATTCTGTATCAGAGAAGTGGAAAAAGAACGAAAGAAAGAAATTAATCGAAATAAAAAATTAGCTACTACTGAGAAGCAGCTGACCAATTTTCATTGAAATATCAAGATTGAATTATAAGCGGTTGCCTTTGAAAATAGCAGAAATTTTATGCTGAAAAGTGCGCGGCGCCACGCCTACTTCTTCAAAATTTACAAAATTATTATGTGTGCAAATCTGATTGATATAACTTGCTTAGCCGTAGAAATATCCGCTTTTAAATCTTACAAAAAAATTTTTCAGAACTATGTTATAAAACTGGGCGTGGACATTAACCGATTTCGCCTATTTTTATAGAAAACAGTTACCTTTATATATAGAACATTATCACCAAATTTCGACAAATCAATTTTTGGCGGAGTTATGGCATAAACAGTTTTGTGGAATAGTCCACTATAAAAAGAGCGGGGCCACGCCCATTTTCGAAAATTTTAAGCTTTTGGATTTCTTTGTTTACGAAAACTTTAAAAGTGAAATATAAATGATGTAACGCTATTTTATTGCCTATTTAATATATCTACGATCCTCTTCAAAATCTTTGATATAAAAGTGGGCGTAGACCTTAACCGAGCCCGCCCATTTTTTCCTGGAACATTTCTTGCATAGCAGGAAACCTGCGTGCTAAATTTCGTTTCGATATCTTGAACGGTTTTCGATTTATGATAATTATTATTTCTAAATATGACTTAATCAAAAGTGGGCGGTGCCACACCCATTTTCAAAAATTTCTTGAAAAATTGATTTCGTGCCTCAATCTCAATGTATTCACTAAATTTTATCCTAATAGGTGTATTATGCACCGAGTAATCCCTTTTTTTGTGTTTTCGAAAATATTCTATGTATAAAAAGTGGGCGTGGCCCATGTTTTCCTGGAACATTCCTTGCATACCTGCAAACCTGTGTGCTGAAATTCGTTTCGATATCTTGAACGGTTTCTGATTTATGATGAATATTATTTCTAAGTTTGACTTAATCAAAAGTTGGCGGTGCCACTCCCATTTTCAAAAATTTCTTGAAAAATTGATTTCGTGCCTCAATCTCAATGTATTCACTAAATTTTATCCTAATAGGTGTATTATGTACCGAGTGATCCCTTATTTTGTGTTTTCGAAAATATTCTATGTATAAAAAGTGGGCGTGGCCCATGTTTTCCTGGAACATTCCTTGCATACCTGCAAACCTGTGTGCTGAATTTCGTTTCGATATCTTGAACGGTTTTCGATTTATGATAATTAATATTTCTAAATATGACTTAATCAAAAGTGGGCGGTGCCACACCCATTTTCAAAAATTTCTTGAAAAATTGATTTCGTGCCTCAATCTCAATGTATTCACTAAATTTTATCCTAATAGGTGTATTATGTACCGAGTAATCCCTTTTTTTGTGTTTTCGAAAATATTCTATGTATAAAAAGTGGGCGTGGCTATAGTCCGATTTCGCCCATTTTAATTAGTGCTCGGAGATGAGTGCCAAGGAACCCGCATACCGAATTTCATTAATATGTCTCAAAATTTACTCAAGTTATCGTGTTCACAGACGGACGAACGGACGGACAGACATGGCTTAATCAATTTTTCTTTTCGTCCTGAACATTTGGATATATATAAGTCAATATCTATCTCGATCCGTTTATGCCGTTACGTACTGCCGTTAGGCGACTAAAGTTAATATACCTTGTGTGCGTAGCACTACTAGGTATAAAAATGTTAAGAGACAACCACTATAGCTTTTCTTATAGATCCATTTCGGAAGCTGCTAAGCTTCTTCTTCAGAGAAATTTTGGCACGCATTGCTAACCATTAAGCTAACAATACGCTGGTTTTGATGTCATCTAAACTCCTAGTTCTATTCTTCTTTACCATATGCATAAACCACTTCCGCCATTTAACAGTTAGTAGTGTGATCATGTTATCAGCAGAAGTGTCTTACCGCGTGCTCTCGGTTTTGTTATTGCTTTTCTATACCAACAATTTTTGTTGATTTACGGCCTGTACATTTTCAAGTATTCATGAAACGAGCTCAAGTCCAAGAATAATAATTTTTCACTTTTTGAATTATTATAATAATAATTTTTCACTTTTTGAATTATTATTCTTGGCCTTGAGCTCGTTTCATGAATACTTGAAAATGTACAAGCCGTAAATCAACAAAAATTGTTGGTATCGAAAAGCAATAGATCTACGAGTATAATTTCATAAATATATGCCGACATACATGCATATACACAGACATATAAAAATCTAATAACATAAAATGTAATAATAAAATATTATGGCTAATAAGGGAAATTTAATTTAAGTAAATAGCCTAATAAATAAATAATAAACTCCTTAAAATACAATAGATAAATAAAGCAATACAATTGATAACAACCTAAAGTCCACCAATAATATAGCAGTATAGTATAACAATAATAAATAAATAAATAAGCTAGGGTTATAGGCTAAATGAACATATAAAAACAGAATATATAAATAAATACCATGATCGTAATAATACGAAAGGACAGTATAGTATAGTATAGTATAAAAATTAATAAAATACGTCATATTATCACCAAGCTAATGAATTATAAATAAAATTTATAATTTCAAATGGGAATGCTGACGCATCTACTCATTTAGAAGGCAGACAGGACTATAGGTAAGGGGCCATCGAGATACAGGTGCGTCGATGGCCATGGACGAGGGTGGGCCAAGCACCGGGCGTAGCAGCAACACCTGCGGCGCCCCCTTATATTGTTCGGCCTTATTGTTTGTATTTTTTTTTTAGCTTTTGGTAACCGGTCCTATCCGGTTCGCTTTCCATTTTCAGGTTTTTTTTTCCTTTGATTTAAGATTGTCTGTTTTTTTTTGGTTTTGATTTTCGGTTATTTTGAATTTTTAGTTTCGTTTTGAATATTTGTTCTGTCGGTTTTTTTCTCATTTTGAGTGAATTTTTCTGTTTTTATTTTAACTTTTTGAATGTCAAAGGTCTATCCGTTTAACCGGATGTTGCTTTATTAGTTATTTTTGCGCGTTTTTTTTGCGTTTTCCCCCGCGTTTGAAAAGGAACGATATGACCTTTTTCTGTTTACGGCGCGGGACGGTAAGGTTGACAAGAACCCACCCCAATCGACAATAACTAGCCACAGTGCACCATTTTAAGGCCCGGTTTTTCAGTACAAGTTCAACTCAATTTGTCAGTTAAACTAAGCTTAAACTTGCTACGCAGTTTTTCAGTCAACTTTAAACGAAGTTTAAACGTAGTTTAAGCGGCCGATTTGGCAGGGTTAAACTCTAGTTAACCTGTCAGCTGTTTGCATATATGATGGTTTTGGTTGTGAAACAATAAACTGAACGCAATTAAAAAGGACGATATTTTTATATTTAATTAAATACTGGATACATCATCTGACGAAAGTGATTATAGTGATGCAGAAATTAGCAAAATCCTAATTTTTACAATACTGAGGAGAAGCAAAGGCGTTGAATATGTAAACAAATGTCATCTGTTTCCGTATCTAGATAAAAAAAAAAAACAATTTTGCCATATAAAAAGCAAATCTTAAAAGCGGCCTTAATCTCTCATTGAAAAACCGCTCTGCAGTTTAACTGGAGTTTAAATTTATGCCGAGTTTAAGCAAACTTAGTTTAAACTGAGCTTAACCAAGGACTGAAAAACCGAGCCTAAGTCCTTGAATGTTGATCAACTGTTCGTTGACCTGTCATGTGTCGCTTGGTCTTCGTGTTGGTATAGTGGCAGTGTCAAAGATTTGACTCCAATGTCCCTTGAGGTAAAGCTCGGGTTATGAGTAACACCTGCCCTTGGTACAACGGCAGTTAAATACCAACACTGACATAGCGTGGTCGCAATACAAAACCGCTCGTAATAATGCCACCACTGTTACCAGGAAAGCCAGACAGATTTATTGTGACCACGAGTTAAATCCGCCACTTCCATTGAAAGATTTATGGCGCAATATGGAAAACCTTAAGATACAAGCAAGTAAAAGACTATGGCCCGTAGTCATAATCGTTCTCTAAAACGTGTTTTAATTAAAACCTTCACTTAATTAAAAAAAAAAAAAAATTTTGAAATTCAAGTCAATCATAGACATTTTTAACACACGTTTTAGCTAAAATTAAGATGAACAGAGAACCCGCATGAACTAAAAAAAATTATTTGCCGCTTTGCTGAAATTTTAAGGACCTTTTACTCAATGTGTGATTAACTGCTTGGACGCCAAATACATCGCACAAATTTACTTGCGCCAATGACTGATTTGCGTCGCGCTAAAATCAAAATAGTTTCGATTTTTACGCATGTCCGCAAACATTGCGCATGCTTTTTCTTCGTGTGTGGTGATTATTACTCAGTTCACCTGTATTTGCTGAGATTGAAACATTGCTATCGGTACCATAAATTTGTGTAGGGGAAGCGGTCTCATCTTTTGTTTAAAAAAAAGCAAAAAGTAAAGCCGCACTTAATTTTTTTAATACAATTAGAGCACATGTTACTTTTCCTGCGCTGGTTGGCAAATAAATTTTGTGCAGTGTTTTTGTGTTGTGTATGTCAAAATTCTGATTTGCGCCAATTTATAACTTGTGGACTTGTGCAAGGATTTTGTGTGGTGTATTTGGCGCTTTAGTAAAGACTTTATCAGAGGTTGGCCCAAAAAACATTTGATCGATGTCTGATTAGCAGCAATCCGCTGATTATCTTTTGATAAAAGTTATCAAAGGATGGACCTCTGACTATGTACTTATAAAAACAAACAGTGACAGCTGAAAGTAAAAATCTGAATTTGTGATAAATAGGTTTGCTAACAAACTCTGCGAGTAATAGAGTATAAAAATGTTATAATATCCATATAAAGAAATATCACAACCAAAATTTGTACACCAAAATGATTCATTTAAAATTGTTAACAAGACCAGCTCTCACTTTTTATGCGTTCACAATGCAACTTTTGCGAATTTTTGTTAACGAAAATGTGATCAAGTTTATCATAACATGACATTGAGTAAGCGGCCCTAAGGGCCGCTTTCATAAAAGCCGGTTAAATTATTCCTAACCGGTGATTGCTTAACCGCTGATTTTCTGAATTGACAATTTCGTTTTCACCAAAGCCTGGTTAAGTTATCGCCGATTAGACCGATCATTGTGAATAAATTAACAAAAAGTTGCATTGTAAATTGGCAAAAGCCGTCAAAACAGCTGATTATCGTTTTGTTTACAATTTCAAAAAGCTCCAATTTCCTGCATTAAACAAAAGAGAGTAATTAAACAAAAGAGAAATGGAAACGGCAGCAAACCAAAAAAAACATCGTCTTCCTAACTTTACAGCTACGGAGGAATCGTTGCTAATATCCTTGGCTGAGCATCATGCCAGAATATTATAAAACAAAAGAACAGACGCGGTTGGTGTCGAGGAGAAAAAAAAAGTTTGGGTACAAATTGATCGCGTTTTTGAGGCCCAGATCGGTGTCAAGCGTGGCTCAAAAACTTAAAGGAGAAATATGAAAATTTGAAAAGAAAATCCAGAAAGTCCCTAGCTGAAGAGCGAAAGGAATTGTATAAAACTGGTGGCAGTCAATACCGGAGCTACACAGACCCCAACACAGAACGACTTGCAGCGTTGATGGGCCAGTCGGCAACAGGTTTTTCCAACAGCTATGACAGCGATGGTAAGACTTTGTGTGTTTGTATGTACAACGACAATGTATCTAATAATGCTAATTTTTACTCAGTTATTTCATATGAAATAGAGAAGGTGGCAATGGATGAAACCATCCCTAAAATTTTGGAGGAGTCCATGAGGAGTTGTGACTAGGAGCCTATAATTGAGGCAATCCAGGCCGTAGAAACGGTAGATCATATTTTTTATTTACTTATTTCTTTAGTTAATTAATTTAATTCTTTAGACCAATGTAACCGATTGGGGCGTTTGGAATCCAGCGTAGCTCAAAAAAAAGGTATCCCATAAGCTAGCCCCTCAACGCGAAAGGCAAAAACCCGCAAATGATGGAAAGCAAAATTTTTGGGAGGAAGAAAACAAAAGGTCGGCCGAAAGACACCAAAGGGCCAAAGAAAAGCACGAAGCCTAGATGGAGCTGCTGCGGCTTGAAATCTAGCTTAAAAGGACTAAGCTAAATGTGGAATAAAAGTAAATGTAATGAGTTGGGGACTGTGTAGCTCCGATAATGCCCGCCACTAGTTTTATACAATTCCCTTCGCTCTTCAGCTAGAGACTTTCTGGCTCTCCTTTTCAATTGTACATATTTCTCCTTTAAGTTTTTTGAGTCACGCTTGACACCCATCTGGGCCGCAAAAGCGCGATCAATTTGTTCCTAAACTTTCTTTTTCTCCTCGACACCAACGCTTCCTCTGCAGTAGTAAAGTTAGGAAGACGTTTTTTTTTATTTTAGTTTAAACTCAGTTATTTAAAAGAATTGAATATTTATATGAATACAAAGGTCGAAAAAAGAAATAAATATAATAAAAATAAAAACAACAACAAACCACCAAATATTTCAAGTTTTCTTTAGAAAATATTTATTGACGATTGGAATATCAACTGGGTTTTAAAATGGTTTAGATATACAGGGTGGCGCAAAAGTAATCCTCCTATCAGAAAATGCTATAAATTTTGCGATTGGCCGCTAAAGTCAGTTCTGTTTTGACATTTGTGTAGTAAACACATGCGAAATACACCTTAATAAACAATGTTACGCTACACTGCTCCAGAACGCGGAATATTGCTGACTATATATTTGACCAATAATCGGTCGGGGCCAAACGGTTACTGTGAATGGTGAGCGCTACAGAGCAATGATCAACGAGTTCTTTTTGCCGCAACTTGATGAATTGGGATTGGAAAACATGTGGTTCCAACAAGACGGTGCAACAGCACACACTGCACGTGCCACAACCGATATGCTGAACATCGGAAGCTTACTTTTGCGCCACCTTGTATATTCATACGTTAATTTAAATTTAAATAGATATTGAAATGAAGTTTATGCGGCTAATACACCTTCTTTCTCTACACAAACTAAGTCTCATTTTGAGCTAATTGCAGTAATATTTTCGTAACTATTTTGGTAGCCCTTCACATCCAACGTCAACTCCAAACACTGCACTAAAAATGTCGATATTGGTACCAGGAACCATAATCCGGTGGGGGAAACCCAATATTTTTAGTAATTTAAAAGTTATTGGCATAAAACCAAAAAATGTCCCAGGCTCGATCCCAAATTAGGGGCCTGTTCCATAGTATTTATGTACAGAACACCTTTCGGCATAGGCGGCCTTCGGTCGCGCTTCAAAAAAATAGCCCTTAGCCGGTCAAACACCGGCTACGCGATCCCCAGTATTTCTGCGCATAACACACTTCAATCCTTTACGATAAAACCGACTGTTGTGGGAATGCACGATGATATATACATCTGGGACATTGTTATAAATAGTCAGAAGGGTGAGTATCCAGTGAGTTAACAACTCCGCTGCTACCTGAAAAGTATTTTGGATGGATTACATGTCAAATTAAAACTTACTAATTCGCTTATGATGGTCCTCAGCTTTATGTCCTGTATACTTTGATAACAAACTCCCGGTATCGCAGTGTATAAGGCGAACCGTAGTATCTTGGCATGCTGTCACAAAACATTGTTCATCTCGTGTTAGTTTTAAGAATGTTATGGGTTCTCCAATTTTATCACACACTAACTAGCCAACCCTTATATCATATTAACGTATACAACCATCCAAAGAAGACGTTAAAATGTTATGTTAATTTTTTTGAATACTTGTAATACAATCCTTTCCATCTTGATTTTTTTATCCGAACCACAACTCGAACAATAAGAACCGTCTTTAGCTAGGAACTTCATTATAGTAAGCGGCATACCATTGTACCGTATTGCTCGTACCTCACCTTGTTTACAGTCTATAACATTACGTTGAAAGTTTTCAAAACTTGTGCCCATTATGAATTATATGTGGCCAACTTCATCGTTTTTTTTCCGCTGTGATGTTCTCTTTCGACAAAATGGTAATGGGTTAGAAGGTAATTGTGGTAATACTTTACATCCAACGTCAACTGTAAAAACTGCACTAGAAATGTCGATATTGGTACCCAGAGACGCGTTACGGTGCCAGGAACCATAAACCGGTGACGGAAACCCAAGCTTTTTAGTAGTTTGCAAGATATTTGCAAGCAAACTTAACAATTTTCTGTAATTTTAATGTGGTTGTTGTAGACAAAGATATAGGGTGTGCCGAAAAGCGCAGAAGTGTGTTCTGCGCAGAAATACTGATGATCGCGTAGCCGGTGTTGGACCCGCGAAGGGTTATTGTTTTAAATCGCGGCCGAAGGCCGCCCATGTAGAATAGTGTTCTGTACATAAAATAAAATTTATTATCAACTACACCTAATACGTAACTATGTATTTAGCTCACATACCTTATTCAACTATGTGCCAAATCTTCAGTCCCGATTGCTTGCAGCACATATGAAGGCTATAGCGATGCTGAGGTTTATGCTGAACCGCTTGATAAAGCCACATCTTTTAGAGCCATCAACAATGATTCACCCTCAACATAGGCAAAAGATAAATTTAAACAACGAATATAAGTTTGTTCCAGATCACCATTATGTATGACATGTGAAAGCTTTGAAGTGATCTTATTCAATTTATTTGAAGGCAAGGTCACATGCATACATATGTCCAGATATTGACATTAAATCGATATTCATTGCATTGATATCAATTGGAATTTTGCCTACGGCCTGTACTGCGTCCGTATGTGGCCACACTCAATCAGCTACTGTAATTAAGAAGCTTCCTGTCGCATAAGAACGCAAAGCTAACAATAGCATCTCCATTGGGCTAAGAGCTCGGTTTCTGTAAATCGAATTTTATTAATATAAGCGATAGAATTGAATACATTTTCACAAACCTTTCAGTGTAGTTTCGTATTTTTCCTTCAATTTTCTCTAAAACACCAGAAACACTTTGTTTGGAGAGACGAAACCTTTGAATAAAGGTGTCATCGTTATACTTATCAAAAAAGTTTCCCCTACTTTGAAATGCACGTGGTTTTCTTGTATAGCGCCAAGAGCCCCAACGTGACATATCGTATAGCTCCATATTACGCTCCATTACTTTATTATTGCGCTTAATACGTTCATATTAATTTTTGGTAATTCTATACGACAGCACGTAACTGCGGGTTAGAGGTTTAGAATATGCCCGAGGTAGGCATACCGGTCGTAAGAGGCGACTTATATGCACAAAGGTAATGACGTGCAACTCGATGGCTGATCTACGGATATGATGCCTCTCACCTCTCATTACCTACCTTATCCTTCCTTATGGAAGGAAGGGTGACATGACCTAGAAGGTTTCACTGGTCATAAATCGCTACCACGACAGTCGGGCAGTACCGCAAGGGAGTACCGGAGCGTACCGGCCAAGGACTGTCAATTCGACAACACTCCCCAAAACCTTCGGGGAGGGTTTTTATCGCTACCACAACAACAACAACAACGGGTTTTACCCTTCGTATCAGGTCTGTTCAGAGATATTTGCAATCAAAGTTGAAAAATTTCGGTCATTTTCATGTGATTGTTGTAATCAGAGATTTGGGTGTACCGAAAAGTGCAGAAATGTGTTATGCGCAGAAATATTGTGGACCGCGTAGCCGGTGTTGGACCGCCTACGCAGAAAGATGTTGTGCACATAAATACCTTGGATCAAGCCGCCTATTTGGGATCGGACCTGGGCCATTTTCGGGTTTTTTGCTAATAACTTTTCACTGAAACAAATTATTTAATTTCCGCGTCTTTTGATACCTTTCCGAGATTTTTGGACGTATATTAGCAGTTACGTGCTGTCGTATAGAATTACCTTATTTTTTGTTGTACAATTTACGTTTGTTGTTACACGTTTCACTTCGCCACAGTTATTATAAATAAAAAAACGAAAACCTTTCGGTATGATTAACTAGCATACATTTTTCAAAATCTTTGAAAACAATACGGAACACTAAATTCAAAGTTTTCCGTGTAAATATAAATAAAAAATTTTTTCTCCACAGCTGACAAATGTCAATTTTTTCTCGGTTAACAGATAATCGGCCATCCATTGCCGGTAAAGTTTATCGGCCGTTAATCGGCCGATTTGTACTAATCGGCCTTTGTGAAAACGGTTTTTAGCCAAATCACCGATTAAATTCCGATTAAGCACTAACCGGCTTTTATGAAAGCGGGCCTAAGAGTTTCAAAGGTTACCCTGAACCTTACGAGTGACGATTATTTGGCTCCGCATATGCAAAATCTAGTCATTTTCTTAAAGGAATTTGTACGTTTTTCTGATTGAGCGTTTTACTACTCATTTTTATTCGGATCGTTATAGCATTATTTGGTAAATAAATTGCAAAGTACAGCACGCTTTTTCAGTTTTATATAAAATGCAGAAATATTGTCAAAGTAATATTGATTGCAGGTAATATATGTGCAGTTAGAATGGCAAATTAAAAAGGTGATTTCATCTATACATGTAATATTTAATGTGTTTATTTAATTAAGTTTGATTAAAATGTACGAAATATGTAATTTAATTGAATATTTCAGTTAGAAAATATATGAAGTATATAATGAAAATTGACTGCTGGCTATCCGTTGCTAACTCTTCTTCGACTGCCTCGTGTGCCAAGCCTTCCTGTTCGTCTCTCTTTTATGATCGTGGTTGCCACCCATCTCACACTAATCATGCTGCCATCTCACACTCGGTCATCCTGATAACTCATCTGCCTCAGATGATTCCACACCGTCTTCGTTACTTTCGTTTAACTCGTCTTCGGACATAATGAACCGCCAAAGTTTCATATTGTCTGCGCTTGTAGAAGTTTCTATAGGTCCTTGAAAATCGCCAGCCTTTTCCACGTCGTACCTTCCATTTTCTTTTACTTTTATAACTTCGTACGGCCCAATATACTTATTCGACAGCTTTTTCCCAGCTACGAATTGTGTAACTTTGATGGCGACTAAATCTGTCACCCGATATCCATGATCTTTCTTGCGTCTTTTATCGAAATTTCGTTTGTAGTTTTCTTGTGCTTTGAGAATGTGTTCTCTGGCTTCCTGTCTAATTTTGCTGCGTTCATCTTGTAGATTCATCACCAGTTCTTCTTGTACTATAGCCAGTAAATCTCTGTCCGTTTCATTTCGCATTTTTACCCCAAATAGAACCTCAAACGGAGTAAATTTTGTTGAAGTGTGTACATGTGCGTACAGGGCGGCCGCCGTGGTGTGGAGGTAGTGTTGCCAGCCTACAACACCGAAGGTCCATGGTTCGAGCCCTGGTACAGGTAACATCAAAAGTGATTTGAAAAAAGTTTTTCAAAACGGGGTCGCCCCTCGGCAGTGGTTTGGCAAACTCTCCGAGTGTATTTCTGCCATGACAGGCTTCTCAGAAAAAATTCGTCTCCTTTGTAGATGCCGTTCGGAGTCGGCAAAAAACTGTAGGTCCCACCAATTTGTAGGGAAAATTCAAATCGGCACACCACAAATTGGAAGAGAAGCTTGGCGCAAAAATCTCTTAGGAGGTTTATGATGATATACCTGTTGTATATCGCGCCATAGAGATAGATAGAGATAGCCATGTATATTTGGAGAACCCATCTACCATCGCAAATATATATTTATAACATTTTGCCGTAGCGTCCAAAGTACCCAAATGATCAATATGCAATGTAGAAAGCGCTGTGTCCCCTTTATCAATACAGTGTAAAAAATCTTCTTGGCGACCTAACTTACGGTTGTGCGTTATACACTCTATACAGTTGGATATTAGTTGTTTTACCTTTCTCTCTAAATGAGGTATATAATATTCTTGTTTTATTGCGTGCATGGTTTTTTTATACCCATGTGTCCGAAATTGTGCGCGGTTCTTATAATCTCCTGTTCCATGCTTTTTGGGACAGCCAATAAGTCCTGCCCCTCAGTCTGTTTGTAGATTAGTTCATTTTTCATCTTAAAATCTCCATACTCTTTATTTTTTTAAATCTCAGCAATCGCTTTCAACATTTCATCTTTATGTTGTGCGTTCCGAAGTTGTGCTCGTGTCTCTGAAGTTACAATCATCGTAGAGTACCGGCTAAGACTGTCTACATGTCGCATTCTGCTGCTTGCGCGATGTTCCATATTGAATGAAAAATCCTGTAGATACATTAACCACTGCACGACTTGTCGAGGAACGTCCTTCTTGTTTGCGGTTTGCTTAAATGCTGCACAATCGGTCAATAAATCAAAAGTGATACCCAGCAGGTAATGCCGCAACTTTTTCGTAGCCAAATAAGCAGCTTTTACCTCTAAGAAATAACTATGAAGGGCCTCCTCTTGCTTCGTGGTCTTTTTGCTAAAGAAATATACCGGGTGCCATTTGTTATCATGCATTTGCAGCAACGCTGCTCCAAACCCACTCTTAGAAGCATCAATTTGCAACTGTGTCCTGGCCTTGTAATTAAAAATCTTCAATACTGGCTCTTGCATTAGCGCCGACTTCAACTTTTCAATGGCTTCTAACTCTTCATTCCCAATTCGGAATACAACATTTGTTTTCAGTAAGTTTGTTAAGGGTCTAGCCAAGATCGCATAACGTTCTATAAACTTACGAAAATATCCAGTGAGCCCCAGAAAAGCTTGTAGTCCTCTCACATTTTTCGGCACAGGAAAAGTTTTGACAGCTTTAATTTTTTCCTGCCCCGGCCAAACAAGTCCGTCTTCAATTTCATGACCAAGAAAAACAATTTTTGTCTTTAAAAACTTACACTTCGCCCAGTTAATCTGTAGCCCGAATTTCTGAGCTTGGCCAAGTACCCTTCTCATATTCTCTAAACATTCTTCAGCTGACTTTCCAAAAATAACTATGTCATCTACGTACATCTCCATCACACCTTCATTAACCAATTGCCTGAAGACATACGCAATAAACCGTGCGAAAACTGCAGGTGAATTGCAAAAACCAAAGGGCGCTTTATTAAATTCAAACAGTCCCTCTCTGGTCACGAATGCAGTATATTTGCGGCTTTGTTCTTCAACTTCGACGTGAAAAAACCCATTCTTCAAGTCCATAACCGTATAATACTTCGCAGCCTGCAACTTTCCTTTCACATCTTCTACAACTGGTACCGGATATCTATCTTTCAGCACCAAAGTATTTACTTTCGAAAATCCACGCACAGTCTATGAGAGCCATCTTTCTTTTTTGCCAAAACTATCCTGCTAGCAACATCTGAAGAGGATTGTCGCACTATACCTTGCTTTAACCATTCGTTGACCTGACTCTGTCCAATTTCTTGCTGTGCTGGCGACAATCGACTAGGACTTTCATAAAAAGAAATATTGCTACCACTGGGTATGATACTGAGCTTTACAGGGAAATGCGGCTGAGAATCTGATGGTTTATAAGCTTTTATGATTTCGACAATTACAGATTTATATCTTGACTCTACATCGAGATCAATTTCATTCTCCACTATGTTATAAATATTGTACTGAACTTGCTCTTCCGTTGCCCGTTCATTAGATTGTGTAAATCTGTGTCCATCTTCGCTTAAAATGACTGTGAATTTTTGTAAAAAATCGAATCCGATAATTGCGTCAACATTCATATTAGCCTCCGGTACTATTAAAAAGGTATGTCGTGTTCTTAGATTATCTACTTCTACTTCCGCCTCAAACTTGCCTAAAACTGACGTGGCAAAGTTCCCCAACCCGTATAATTTTGCATAACTTTTTTGCATTAAACATGTACTAAAATTTTCTTCATATACGCCTTTGCGCATCAAACATGCATCAGCCCCAGTATCCACAAGACAAGAAATTTTACAGTCATTTATTTTCAAAGATTTGGTTCGATTTTGACTCACCACATTAACGCTCATTTTTACTTCAGGACAATTACTCGCCATATGTCCCGACCCATTACATTTGAAGCATTTTGTTGGCTCTTTGCAATCAGCTCGTTTATGCTGTGCTGAACCACAGTTGAAGCAGTGTTTAGTCACAGCCCCTTTGTCGTTCACATCTTTTTTGTCTTGCTCCACTTCACGTTGCGTTGGCTGTTGTCGTTTATTTGCCGCGCCGCCTTTTCCCATAGATTCAATTAACTCGTACCGCTTGATCAACTCCTTGAATGATGGCGCACTGTACAGCGGATACCTTAAATCTTCACGCAAATTTATATCATCAACGATATACCTTATTACCGACTCATCGTCAACACTTCCCAAAGCAGCAATCTTCCTCATGTTCAAAACATACTCATGGAAAGTCTCCAAAATCTTCTTTCGTCTCTCTCTCAACATATTGTGTACTTCGCTACTGCTTAAATTTCGGTCGAATTCTTCTATCAATGCTTTGCACAAAGTTTCGTATGTTGCCACTGCCACTGTTTCCAATAGCAGCTTTGCCGTGCCCTTCATCTTATTGCGCGCATTAACATACTTTTGCTTTTCTGTTAATCCGTATGCTTCCGCATTTTCATTGAAGTTATTAAGCCACTGACGCACAGGAATAGATGTGCCATCATAATCAGGCACTACTTTTGCAAAACTTTCAACTGTTATGCTACTTTTATTGCTTTGCTCAATACTTTGCGTCAAAGCTTTGAGTAACTCGATAAATTCGCTGCTACCACCACCACTTGTTGCCATCTCCGTATTGTTTTCAATATTATTATCTGCCATTTCAACGATCGCTGTTTTTAATTTCGCTACTTCTATCTCTGCTGTTGCTTTTGTGTGCACTGCTTCTACTTCTGCTGCTGTTTTTGTGTTCACGGCTTTTACCTCTGCTGCTGTTTTTGTGTGTACTGCTTCTACTTCTACTGCTATTTCTTGTTTCGCTGCCTCTGCCTCTGTTGCTGCTATTTCTTTTATTTCGTTTTCCTCTTCGATTTTGCTATCTATTTTGCTCAGCTCAACTATTTCTGCTTCAGTCGCTGCTTCTACGAATTCCATACGTTTCCTTGTTCGTTGCTGCCTTCCTTTTTTCGCAGAATGAAGCAATAGCATTATTGATCAGCTTTCAACTATGTGCGTTCAAAAGGTTGAGCCCCCATGTAATATTTATTGTGTTTATTTAATTAAGTTTGATTAAAATGTACGAAATATGTAATTTAATTGAATATTTCAGTTAGAAAATATATGAAAGTATATAATGAAAATTGACTGCTGGCTATCCGTTGCTAACTCTTCTTCGACTGCCTCGTGTGCCAAGCCTTCCTGTTCGTCTCTCTTTTATGATCGTGGTTGCCACCCATCTCACACTAATCATGCTGCCATCTCACATACATACATACATTTTCCATGTACTTTATTTTTGGAGTTCTGTGGGATTAATGTTAAATCATACAGAGTCAATGGTTGTAATGTCAAATATAGAATTTTCAAATAAAAAAAACAAGCCATCGACTAATCTACAACCACCATCTGTTTATTCCGTCATGGTTGTTAGTAATGCAGCATTGTTAGAAGTTTTCTGGTGCTTGATTCAAGTTCCCGGGGGTCCGCAAACCGATGATTCCATCTCGCAGATCATGAATTGAATAATGTGATTGGTGTTCGCAGGTAATATGATATAGCACGATTGTTGGCAATAGTATAGGCATGAAAATATTTCAGACTTTACAGATCACGAGCCGTTAATATGGTTGAATAATTTGAAAGAGGAAAATAGCAAATTTTTAAGGTGGAAAATAGCACTCAATGAATATACATTTGACATTGAATATATAAAAGGTAAAGAAAATAATGTTACCGAGTTTCTGAGTCGTTTACAGGTTAACTCGATAGAAGCAATGGAAATAGATGATCAAAATGAAGAAATTCAATCAACATGTACAACAATACATAGTGCATTTGAAGATATGAATGATCATATATACATTACAGGAAACCCAATTAATATTTTTAAACTTCAGATTATCATTTCAGAATCCAGGATCAACGGAAAGGATATTTACGAAACAACAGTATTTAAAAATAGGAGAATTTTTATTCATGAAGATTTAATAAATTAAATAATTTTAAAAGATTCAAATTAAAAAAATTTTACAATATATTGCCAAAATGAGGAAAAATATATTGAAAATCAAAAAAATGTTGTGAAACTGTTCGGTAATCCTAAATTAAAGGTTTTAAAATGGAATATATGTATTTTTAAATGATATTGAAGACGAAGAAAAAGTTTTTGAAATTATCGAAAAAGAACATAAAAGACTAAATCATAGCGGAATTGATGAAAATTTCAAAGAATTCAAAGATACAATTGATGTACCAAAGTTAAAGGAATTAATAACAAGGTATATGAATAATTGTCAAATTTGTCAGGAAGCCAAATATGATAAGCACGTTAATGAAATGTAACTATCAAAAGCAGAAGTCCCTAATAATTCAAATGAAATAATTCAAGGAGACATATATTGCAGAAAGACAGATATTTTTTACATTTGTCGATAAATTTAGCAAACATTTATTTATTGTTGCAATAACGGACAGAAATAGTCAAACATTTATTGAATCTTTGAATTATCTCTATCTATCTCTATGGCGCGATATACAACACGTATATCATCATAAACCTCCTAAGAGATTTTTGCGCCAAGCTTCTCTTCCAATTTGTGATGTGCCGATTTGAATTTCCCCTACAAATTGGTGGGACCTACAGTTTTTTGCCGACTCCCAACGGCATCTACAAAGGAGACGAATTTTTGCTGAGAAGCCTGTCATTGCAGAAATACACTCGGAGAGTTTGCCAAACCACTGCCGAGGGGCGACCCCGTTTTGAAAAACTTTTTTCAAATCACTTTTGATGTTACCTGTACCAGGGCTCGAACCATGGACCTTCGGTGTGGTAGGCCGGCAACACTACCTTCACACCACGGCGGCCGCCGTTCAATATTTGGTAAACCAAATAAATATGTTTTTGATAATGAATCTAATAATTCTTACATGAGAGAATACTTTAATATTGAAGAAATAAATCCTCATTTTACATCACCACTTGTAAAAGCAGGACATACTCGTATACGTCTTCTTAAATTACAAAGGAATAAACGAAAAGAGTAGTAAAAGCAGTTGAGTTTTATAACAATAGTATATATTCAACAACAAATAATAATCCGATTGATTTTATTTCAAATAAAATTAAGAATGAAGATTTTGAATTAATAAAAGAATTAATTTTGAAAAAACAGAATTTGACTATAGAAAATAGAAATAAAGATAGGAAAAATGAAGAAGATATTAGAAAAGATGACATTTTTGTAAATGTGGATAGAATTAGAAAAAGTGATCCAAACTATAAACCAATAAAAATAATGTTAAGAAATGGAAAAATTCTAGATAATAGGGATAGACATATACACCCACAAAGAATAAAAGGAATTCATTAATTTCCTAAATAACAAATATATTTTCTTACAGTTGCGGTTTTTATTTTAATTTTATTATCCAATTTAACATCAACACAGGATGTTTAGGCCACAGGCCTAAATATTAAAGCACACCCTAATGTCCAAAGCTTTTCTTATAATTTATCTCGGTTAAAACCGATAACCGTTTACCCCGCCGGATAATAGCGAGAGCCAGGATTCGGCGGTGGGTACGACCTAATTTATTAATTTTTGCTTTCTCACTTCTTTTTCGAACGCCGAAGAAACAGCCAGCAGCCAAGTCACCGAAGGTAAGCCCTTTTCCGATACATATATACATATTTGCGTTTTAATTATATGCCAATTTTTAAATCATTTCCCTAATTGTTTAATTCCTGCACTTTCACTACAATAAACATTGTTATTATATATCTGAACTAACGAGTTTATTGTTTCTTTCTTCCTTGCATTATTACGAGCACTTATAACTTGGTATCGCCATACCAAGCATCAAGTCATCGTAACACAGGATATAAGGATAACTACATTAAATTATGATACAGGACATATACAATTTTAAAGAAAGAAGAATTTGATGTAATCTAAAATTTTAATAAAATTTTTCATATAAAAGATTCAAGCAATTATGAAAGTAAAGTAAAAGAAACTAGAATCAGCAGTACTAAGTTTTAATACAACATTTGAAAAAAAAAACAGAAAATTTAATATTTGTATTAAATATTGTAAGAAGTAAATTAGGAACAATAAAACCATTAAAGGTTAGAAATAAAATAGCATTTTTAAATATTATAGTCAAGGGAATGAATGTATTGTTCCGTACAATGGATGATAATAGGAATGAGTTAAATGAAGTTTTGAAATAATCATAGTCTTATAAATGCATATAATAAGCAAATAAATATAAATTTAGAATTTAAACAAAATATAAATTTCTTATCAGACAAAATTTAAGAAAGTTTCAGTAATTGAAATTCAGTTTTAAAATATGTAACAATGGCACAAAGAAAAATATAGAAACAATGCATTAAATATGAGCACAATTGCAATTTTATATTAATTACTTACAAAATGAAATTGAAAAAATTCAAGATTTAATAGCATTTTTAACAAACAAAGAAATAAATAAATTCAATATCAATAGTAAAAAATTAAAATATATAAAATGTAATGTGATAGAAATTAGAAAGAATTTAATTATAGTAATAATGATACCAGAATTTTGTAAAGAATAATATTTCAAAATAGAAATAATACCATTTCCAAATAAAGATAAGAGAGAAATAAATATTAAAGAACAAATTTATATTACAGACATAGAAAAAGTGTATGACTTTAATAATGAAAGACTATCAAAAGGAAAATTTAAATTAAGTAAAAAATGTATTGAAAATTTATTTAAGAATAAATTTGATAATTGTACAAGTAGAACAGATACAGAAAAAGAAATAAGAGAAATTGATAAAGGAATCATTTTTACAAGAAATATAGAAGAGACAAAAATTAAGCAAAATTGTAATAAAACAAATTATGAAATAAAAGGAAATAATTTGATAGAATCTAAAAACTGTTCAGTAACTATTGATGATAATATTTATGAAAATATTGACACTATATTTCACAACACAGTAATTTTACTATTTTATGAAAATATGAATATTAGCATAAACATAATTACTTTGGAAGAAATACATTTCAAGAATTTAGAAAATACACAAGAAACTAAAGAATTAAAATATAAGCATGAAAACAATATAAAATATTCAATTTTATTAACAATAATAACTATAACAATAGTTTTTATTTTACTAGCAATATTTTGTTTAAGAAATATAAACATAACAAGTTGTAAAACAAATAGCTAGCCAAATGATACAATAGAAGACTTTATTGAGCCACAGGAGGAGCTCAAAATTAAGAGGGGAGGAGTTACACATCTAACGTCACTAGCGGCACCAACATCACCAACAACACAAACAATTAATTCAAAATTTAAATAAAGAACATTTATTACAATAATAAGTAAAGTAAAGAACATACAAGTACTACATACATGCATGATATCTTATTACAATAATAAGCAAAATAAAGAACATACTCGTACATGGCATCTTATTGCATTTATAAGTAAAGCAAATCAACATACATACATACAATCATAAACAAGGCGTCAAATTGGAAAATGAGTCAAATAACTTTTAATCACACCAAACATATCAAGGTGTATAAAAGAGTGTGGATAAATAATTCAGAAGTTAGTATCCAGTGAGTATTCGTTGAACGTTGTTTGGTGCTGTATAGTGTTCGTGGAGTGTCCAGGAGTGATCAGGATTTCCGTAGTAAGAGGAGTGTTCGTGGAGTGTCCAAGATTGATCAGTATTTTCGTAGCTGTAATAAATCGGCACTAATAAATATAAATTTAGAGTCAACCACGACGTGATTTTGCATTTCTTTTATTATTTTGATTATAAGATTGACTATCAAAGTCCACTCTTATAACTGGCGCAGTCGGTAAACTAACCGCAAAATCGTTCTAAAAAATAATAAGTAGTGACAGTGTCACATTACGGAGAACTTATTATAATGAATGAGACCTTATTACACACCTACAAGGAAATATAATACTGCAGATACAATGGCAACAGCAGGAACCACAGGACAACCAAATCTTTTATTGGAAAGCAATTGTGATCTATTGAAGTTTATCAACAAAATCGGTAAATATGACAGTGAGAGTAAAGCAGAATTAGTGCAATTTATAAAGAAAGTAGAATTTCCTATTAATAGTATGTCTAGCTATTCAATACAATCAAGAAAATTTATAGTTTCACAAATTAGGGATAAAATAATAGGAAAAGCAAATACAACACCCTTAAGATATAGCATAGATAACACTAATTGGAAAGATATAAAAAAGTCCTAATAGAAAATTTTAGTGAAAGAAATACATTTTTACAACTCAGGGAAAAGGCAGAAAATATTGAATTTAAAAATATTACACAAATCTATACAGAGTTACCAGCGATCTTAACGCGCTTAAATAATAAATAGCACTTATCATTAGATAGATCAGTAGATAGAACACCGGAATGTAATAAAGAACCAATTTTTTATTTATTTAAAGAAAAGATACCAATAAATGCAGCAAGCATTAGTGTTTCAAGAAATACAAAAAATTTATCTGAAACTTACCGACTTGTGGAACAAAACAATTGAAAGAAATTTGATAGGAAATATGGTAAATCTAATAATACAAACTTTAATTCGTATGATAAGAATAGATATCCAAATCGATCTAATGAAAATACGGATCGAAGGCAAGTGCCAAATAATAATCAAAACCAAAATAATAATAATAACAATGGAAATAATGATTATAATCAAAATAATCATTATAATAAAAGACAATCGGTAAATGTTAGACAACTTTGCACTAATATTTGTCTACAACTTAGTTAACCATAGGGTTGATTGCGATGAACTATGTAGTTTGATTAATTTTAACACCTCGTCGCGAGAGTTAAGACATCATCGGTTGCTTGTCGAAACGTCCCATAGAACTAACTATGGCTATAATGAACCAATTGCACGTAGCATACGCTTATGTAATGTTTATGCGCATGTGATAGACTTCAATGCCGCTATACCAAGGTTTAAATTAAATATTTTCACCGTTATAAATTAGTAATTATGTACATGTAATAGTCTGTAAGGTTAACCTGTAGACTGAATCAATCAATAAATCAATAAATCAATAAACAAAATGCACAACAAAATTATCAGAAAACACACTTTACTCGTGGTAATACAAGGCAAACACAAAGACAAGTTGTAGAACCAATGGAGGTAGATAACATTTTAATAGAAAATTAAAATAGGTGGAATAAAAATAAATTACTAGTTGATTCAGGAGCATAAGCTTCAATCATAAAAATAGGAATCTTTCCTAGAAATTTAGAACAGAAATTAATGAATAAAAAAATTTTAGTAACAGCAAGAAATCGTTGATACTTATATTTTAACTTGGTTCCCGGAAGAGTTTAAAGATGAAGATAAAAAAACAATTACTTTCTTAGTCATGGACGTGTTTAAGAATAACCCTTATGATGGTATGATAGGAAATGATATCCTAATCCCATTAAAAGCAGAATTGTCTTATAAAACAAATAAGATGAAAATGAATGGTCAAAAAATTATCTTTGAAAATTTAAATAAGGAACATACAAGTGAAGAAAAATATTTAACACAGGACGAAGAGGAATTTAAAAATGAAATTAAAGAATTATTTGATGAACAGAATTTAAAGCATTATTGTGTTCAAGAATCAAGTGAATATATAAATGAAGTTTTGAAAAGTGAAATAAATGAAGTAATTGAAAGTGATAGTGAAGTTTTTAGTAAATTATAAAATCAAGAAATGAACGTAGAAGAAGAAGAAGGGCTAAAGAAAATAATAAATAGTCATAAAAACTTGTTTTTTAAAGAAGGTGATAATTTAACAACTGTTAAAGAGATTATGCATTCAATTGATATGACAATAGATAAACCAATTTATTCAAAATTGTATAGGTGCCCTGAACTAAAATTCATTGGAATGAGATAAGAAAACAAATTAGTGAAATGGAAAATAATGCTATTATAATGAAAAGTTTTTCCCCGTACAATGCACCACTATGGATACTTTCAAAGAAAATGGCCAACTCAGGTGTATAGTATAGTAATTGAGTACAGAAAATTAAAGGAAGTTACCATCGAAGATAAAATTTCTATTCCAAATATAGATAGTATATTTGATAAATAAGGAAAAGCACAGTATTTTTCGTCTTGGATCTAGTCAAAGGTTTCCATCAAATATTAGTAAATCCAAGAGATATACATAAAACAGCTTTTTCATCTGAGTTTGAGCATTATAAATACGTACGAATGCCATTTGGTTTAAAGAATGCACCAGCAACATTTCAGAGAATGATGAATCATGTATAATAACCATTTATTAATAGAATTTGTGCAATATATCTTGATGATATATTAATTTTGAAATTCTTAGTACAAGTTTACAAGAACATGTTGACTCTATTATTACAATTTTCAACAGATGGAAGCAGTTTAATCTGAAAATACAAATTGATAAGTGCGCATTCTTTAAAAGAGAAACAGAGTTTTTGGGTCATATTATTACAGACCATGGGTTGAAACCAAATCCGAAAAAAAATAGAAGTAATTCAAAAAATTAAAATGCCAAAGACAAAAAAAGAAATAAAAGCATTTCTGGGAATTACAGGATATTATAGAAAGTTTATAAAAGACTATAGTAAAATCGCATACCGAAAAGTGAAATATTTAAAAAAGATAAGAAATTTGATGAAAATTATATAAAATATATAAATCCATTTGAAAAATTAAAGAGTTAATCTCTGATTATCCAATTTTGAGATACCCAAATTTCGAAAAACAATTTGTCTTAACGACAGACGCAAGTACTTTTGCAATTGGAGCAGTGTTGTCACAAGATAATCATCCTATTTGTTATGCTAGTAGAACACTATATGATAGTGAAAAAAATTATTCAACTATTGAAAAAGAATTGTTGGCAATAGTACAGGCTTGTAAATATTTCAGACCTTATTTGTATGGTGAAAGATTTAAATTGGAGACAGATCACGAGCCGTTAATATGGTTGAATAATTTGAAAGAGGAAAATAGTAAATTTGTAAGGTGGAAATTAGCACTCAATGAATATACATTTGACATTGAATATATAAAAGTAAAGAAAATAATGTTGCCGATTTTCTGAGTCGTTTACACGTTAACTCGATAGAAGCAATGGAAATAGATGATCAAAATGAAGAAATTCAATCAACATGTGCAACAATACATAGTGCAATTGAAGATGTTGAAATCTAAATACAACTCTGCAAACCTAAACTCATAACTACATAATAGTTGTATATAACTCTTATATACTTACAAATGTAATAGACTTAAGATCATACCACTTTTTCAAACGGCACTCTGAATAAATATTTTCAAGCGAACGGTCACGTTTTATTTCTCTGCGCGAAAAACTGCTACAAAGGTTATGGGCCCAGATATTGTTCTGGCTATTTAATAATTCGGTTTAAATTAAAAGTAAAGTAAAAGTAAAAGTATTTAGTAATTGATTCATATTTATTTAACGTGAAATCGCAATGTCTAATTCGATCGCGAATGTAGAAAAGTTGAATGGCGAAAATTATGCCACATGGTGCATCCAGGTTAAAAGTCTACTCATCACATTGGATTTATGGAGTACAGTCGTCGATGTCTGTCCAGAAGCTGAAGCTGAAAAAGCGGGTTGGCTTAGCTGCGACAGAAAGGCCCTAGCCACGATTACTTTGACAGTGAAACCAAGTGAGCTTGTGCACATAAAGAATTCCACAACAGCAAAAAGTGCGTGGTATACATTATACTCTCTGTACAAGGCTGATACAGCTTGTAGAAAAGTCAACCTTTTCAAAAAGCTGGTGCGTTTTAAATTTGCAAGTGGCGAAAAGTTTTCGGTTCGTCTAAATGAATTTAGTTCAACTATAGACGAATTAAAAGAAATTGGCATGACAGTGAACAGTGATTTTTTGTCTGTTTTACTGCTGTGTTCATTACCGAACGAAATGGAAAATTTCGTGGTAGCGATTGAGAGTAGGGACACATTGCCAAGTTTCGAGCGGTGCGACTTCTCACATGTGTAGAAATGCTAATAACTTCAGCTCTCTTACTCGCCAAAAGCATAAGATTGTATTAGCGTCAGGTGGAAGTATTTATGCACATGGAAAGGGCACAGTAATATTGAGAACAAAGTACTCTACAATTAATTTGTGCGACGTATGGTACGTTCCAGGTCTTCACTCAAATTTCTTTTCCATAGGTAAAGCTATTGAGAGTGGGAATATATTTACATTTTCTGGAAAAAATGCGTTAATGACAAACAACAATAATGAGACAGTTTTGACAGCTTCGTTGACGAATGGTATTTACTTCGCAAATTTAATTGTATGTAAAGAAGTCGAAAGCATAAATGGTGTAATTAGTGATGATGCTAGCGCTTGGCATAGACGGTTCGGTCATTTAAATGCACGGGATTTACAAAATTTATCAAGTAAAAAAATGGTAAACGGATTAAATGTGCAAATACCGAAGTCTTTTGATTGTTTCACATGTGCGGTGTGTAAAATACATAATAAGGCATATCCGCAATATGGCAGCGTTTGAAGTAAAGACATTTTAGAGCTCGTGCATACGGATATATGTGGACCGATTGGGTCTAGTTCCATCGGTGGTGCGTCTTACTTCATAACATTTATCGATGATTACACACGGTATGTGACGGTGTATTTCTTAAAGAGAAAAAGCGAAGCATTTGAAAAATTCAAACTTTTTGCTGCGAACGCGGAGAAGCAGACAGGCCGCAAAATAAAAATGGTAAGGAGTGATAATGGAAGAGAATTTGTTAATTCTCAGTTCCATGAATATTTTGCCGATAGAGGCATTCGGCACTAGACCACAGTAGCGTATACCCCACAGCAGAACGGTGTGGCTGAAAGGGCGAATAGGACCCTGGTATAAATGGCACGTTGTATGATAAATGCGTCGGGTATGCCACAAGCATTATGGGCAGAGGCAATTAGTACAGCGGTTTATATTCGTAATCGGTCACCTACAAAAGTGTTGTGTGATGTTACACCATATCAAAAATGGCATGGACGAAAGCCGTCGGTATCGCACCTGCGTACATTTGGTTGCGACGCGGTAGTTTTGCAAAAGGGACCTAAACCTCGCGCAAGTAAATTTTTACCCAAAGGCAAAAAACTAAAATTTGTTGGATATCAAGATGCTACGAAAGGGTATAGATTAATTGATATGAGTACCAAGCAAATTACAATCGGTCGCGATGTTATTTTCTTTGAGGACTCGTTTGAAAAATGTAAAGATGATGACGATATCAGTGAGGAACCATTTTATATTGATTTCAGCGCACACCCTAAGAATATTGAAAGCCGTACAAATACAATTCCGGCTGCAGGTAACGCGACAGTGAGTGTGCAAGATAATGCAAACTAAAACGAGGTTCAGTATTCTAGTGACAATTCAGTATTCTAGTGACAATTCAAGCGAAGAAGAAGAGGAACCAATTGTTTACGGAAGAAAGAGAGGTCGACCAAGAATTATGCGGACAGGTAGTGTAGGGAGGCCAAAAAAGGCGTATTGTACTGAGGCTGGCCCTGAAATGTTGAATTCTATAATCGAAAATCCTAATTCGGTTGCAGAGGCTTTGAGCTCAAGCGATGCAAATCAGTGGAGAACAGCAATGTGTGTAGAATATGAAACATTGTTGCGAAATGGCACTTGGCAGTTGGTGGAAAATCCAAGCAAAATAAACGTGATTGGGTGTAAATGGGTTTTCGCTTTAAAGCGAACGGCAAATGGTTCCATAGAAAAATACAAAGCGAGACTAGTTGCATTAGGGTGCTCGCAAAAGTATAATGTGGATTATTCTGAAACCTTTGCGCCGGTAGTACGCCACTCAACAATACGTTTGATTTTAGCGTTAGCTGCAAAACATAGATTGTTGGTCAATCATGTTGACATAGTATCAGCGTACTTAAATGGTGAATTAAGCGACGATGTATACATGCGGCAGCCACCTATGTTCGAGGACGCGAAAAATCCTCAAAAGGTGTGTAAATTGAAAAAGGCTTTATATGGCCTAAAACAAGCTGGTCGTGAATGGAACCACAAAATAACCGAAATTTTATTGAAAATGAATTTTGTAAGGTGCAAGTCGGACACAAGTGTTTATATTCGTCGTGATGGTGACGAAGTCAGCATTATTGGTTTATACGTTGATGACATGTTGTTGGCATGTACGAGCAAAAATGAGATGATAAATATAATTTCATGTTTAAACAAATTTATTGAGACTGTCGATCGCGGGCCTATATCTTTCTATTTGGGCATGGAAATCAAACGCGTTGGCGATAGAGGTGAAATCACTATTCATCAAAGGCGGTACGCAAATCAGATTCTTCGAAAATGGGGCATGGAAAATTGCAAACCAGCGGCGACTCCATGGGCTCCTGGTACAATCTTAGAAAAGTGCGATAAACAATGTAACGATTTAATATCAAAACAGTATCAAAGTTTGATTTGTGCTCTGATGTACTTGGCGGTGATATCAAGGCCTGATATAGCTTACGTGGTATCCAAGTTGTCGCAATTTAGCGCACATCCACATAATGAACACATGAATGCTGCTAAACACGTACTAAGATATCTGGCGAAGAATCCTGATGGTAAAATAAAATTTTCTGCTAATTCTGAAGAATTTTTATGTTTTACAGATTCAGATTGGAGTAGCGATTGTTGTGACCGGAAGTCGTATAGCGGCTTTGTTGTTTTGATGGCTGGTGGGCCAGTAGCCTGGGAATCTCGAAAGCAACCTGTCGTTGCACTAAGCACAATGGAAGCCGAATATGTGGCATTATGTCAAGGGACTAAAGAACTGGTTTTCCACAGAAGTCTTCTGAACGAAATGGGGTTCAACGAGTACATAAAGAAGCCTACTCCCATTCTCTGCGATAATCAAAGTGCACTATTTATGGTGCAAAATCCCATGGTTCAGAAGAGGAGTAAGCACATCGACATACGGTACCATTACATCCGTGAAAAGTTGGAAGAACAAGAAATCGTGGTGCAGTATGTTTCGACAAATGAAAATGCAGCAGATATTTTCACTAAAGCTTTGGGAAAGCAAAAGCATTTTGATATTTCTAAATTAATTAAAATACAACTGTAACATGTACTTGTATTTGAATTGTTATTTTTGATAGTTACGAGTTTGGTTTAAGGGAGCGATTGTTGAAATCTAAATACAACTCTGCAAACCTAAACTCATAACTACATAATAGTTGTATATAACTCTTATATACTTACAAATGCAATAGACTTATGATCATACCACTTTTTCAAACGGCACTCCGAATAAATATTTTCAAGCGAACGGTCACGTTTTATTTCTCTGCGCGAAAAACTGCTACAGAAGATATAAACGATCATATATACATTACAGAAAACCCAATTAATATTTTTAAACTTCAGATTATTATTTCAGAATCCCAGATCAAATGAAAGGATTTTTACGAAACAACAGTATTTAAAAATAGAAGAATTTTTATTCATGAAGATTTAATAAATGAAAATTTTGGTAAAATTTTAAAAGATTTAATTTTAAAAATTTTACAATATATTGCCAAAATGAGGAAAAATATATTGAATTTAAAAAAAATTTTGTGAAATTGTTCGGTAATTCTAAATTAATTAATTATTGAAATTATTTTTTAATACAATGGAATAAATCATATTAAAATTAAATTTTTCAATATTTTACAAATTTGAATAGTTTTTGGGGAAAAAGTAAGTAAAAACAAATAGTTAATTATCATAATTGTTATAAATAATAGTCTTTTATTTTACCACTATTAATATTAAAACTTCATTCTTCTTTAAATGGTCATCTAACCGCCTGGGCGATTTTGACCGTCCAACATAGCTCGCCAGTCGTTTCTTCGTTGCGCCAACTGGCGCCAATTCGAAACACCGCGGGATCGCAAATCGGTCTCCACTTGGTCCTTCCATCGGAGTGGTGGTCTCCCTCTTCCTCTGCTTCCACCGGCGGGTGCCGATAAGAATACCTTCTGGGCTGGAGCATCTTCGCTCATTCGCACTACGTGGCCTAGCCAGCGAAGCCCCTGTGTTTTAATTCGCTGAACTTTATTATAATTTTGTATTTAAATAGTGTTATTCGATTATTAATAAGACTAGGACTTATTTACATTTTTGGAGTTTATAAAAATACTTTAGAGTACCATGAGGATATCATAACTAGTATTTATTTACATTTGTAAAGTATATAAACATTAATTTAGAGTAGAAAAGGATAGGACCCTAAGTATTTAGTAATATATTTTTTGTTTATTTTTGATTAAAAACATTGCTAAAATTGTATTATGCTTTTTAAATATAATAGAAGATAATATTTACAATATTCTGAATCTATTATCATTGCTAGGTTTATTTACAAAAGCGGTACTATTTACATTATTCAGATTTTATTGTCGTTCATTGTAATAAAAAAAGAAAAGATGTATTATTAACAATGCAATAAAACTTCAAGATATATTATTTACAATGCATCTTTTTTAACAGTTAATTATTTCAAGGATTATTTACAAAAGTGGTACTATTTACAATATACATATTTTATTGTCAATTCAGGATAATATAATAAGTATTTATAAAGAATCGATTAAAACTAGTTAAAGATAATTATATAGGAAACTATATACATTATTTGGTCAAACACTATAAAGTGGGTGACTAAATACTACTCTGTCGATGTTGTACATCCTTTAGCGGATATTTGCAATCTCAGTTGTTAATATACATGCCCCAAAACAGCTTCTAAAAAAATTTTCAACGACTTATACAAAAAATTCACTAAAAATTCTATCCGAAAAAAAAAAATTTCGAGCATAGATGTCAACATCCAATATTGGAAGTATTCGCTAAAAGATATACAAGATTGACAAAGTAGTATTTTGGGGCCCACTCGATAGAGTTTGACTCACTATAAAAATGAAAGGAATGCAGTCTTAAAATGCATACGTAATAAGCACTTTATGACTGCATTCTTTTCTTTTTTAAAATAACCTGCTTATGCCGGTTATGGCTAAGGGCGACAAACTTTCGTATGTCGTCGATTAGTACGTTTTTAGGCGTACTAGCAAAAGCATCTGTAAGGAAAATATAACATTATAATTTGCATAAAAGCTGTACTTATAAATATTTACCGAAGACTAAGTCCATAATCCTCAACCCCAATAATGCTGCCTTCTTCCCTCTCTCTTCATAGTTGTAGTGGAAGGTCAAAGGGTCCGCTAATATGCCTTTAAGGGCATCCTTCACGGAACCCTTTGCTCCCTTAATTTTAAGGAGTATGTTGAGCTGGAATGCATAACAAAATAAATAGATGTAGAGAAATTCGCCACCTGGAATTAGTTTTAATTCAACTTTTTCTCTACTTGTTCCCAGAAGAGTTCTGGCTGACAGTGGCAAACCTTCGCAACCAATTTCGCGCATTATTTTAAGCAAATCTGTTATGTCAGCTTGTGAAAGCTTGCGCCTTAGAGCCTTTACCTTCGCAAACTTCTCAACATTAATCTCAACCCCTTCACCTTCATCATTTTCTACTTCGAAATCATCGAATAGAAAACGATCATCCTCCCCGTCACTCGAATCGCATTGCTCTGCACAGGAATATTCTGATGCTGCTCTACTTGTAGACGGAACATCATCATCGTCTAACCTATGCACATCAGAATACCCCAATGCCGCTCTGCTTGTAGACGGAATAACGTCGTTTTCTAATCGACTTGCCAGGGAAACATCTTCAGACAAATTTAATTTGGAAAATTTCGCTATATTTTCCTTGTATTTCATGTTTTCTTTGGTAAGTAGATTGGACAACGTACGTTTACTCATACTTAAAGGAACGAATACTTAATTTCAGTGGAAGGTGTCATCCAAATGCAATGGTGGATCGTATTCTGTGGATCGTGTTCTGTAATAGAATGAAATTATGTTTATTCTTTAATGAAATGTTTATTCGTATATATGTTTGAGGTGTTTTAGCAGTTGACATATGATGTATGTTATAGTATGTATACATTGACGTGTTTTGGAGCTAATTTTCATTTTCGAGGCAAAGCATGCTGGATGCTGAGGTCAAAACCCGTCTTTTTACATAGCTGCCGACATTTTTGGACGTGTTTTAGCAGTTGTCATTGAATGTAAAGTATTACCTAATTCACGTATAGCTGTCCTTTAATTAATTAAGTTAAATAGTCCCATAGGGTTGCTAGATCGCTGTCATGTGAAAACAAGAATCGCAGATATGAACGCACTTGTATTATGTGAAGGGTTTTATACGAAAATGGGCATTTTATGCTGTAGTGTGTACCTGTTGTTGTTGTTGTTGTTAACAGTGCTTCGCCCTGCCCCAGATTGGACAGGGTTCCACGGAAATAACAGCCCTTGGCCGGGTGAAAAAACCCGGGTCATTCCGGTGCGATAGAACCGGCTGTCTTACATAACTAGTGCATGAATCCGACTAATTACCCTACAAGCACACTGACAGTCATTTGTCACAACATCTGAGAGTCAGTGCTGTCATTCTAACTATCAGGGATTTGCACCATGTTCTTAAAGCGAATAGCAAAAAATGATGTCAACAACCGTGTACGTGTGAGTACGGTATGTTCCTTTGTTATTGCCCACGTAACTTCGGCCTGTCCAATTCGTGTTCTTTCCCTTGGTTCTTTGTGGGTGTTGGCAACAGCGGACACCCGTGTGCTAGGTATGTAGTATGAAAGTATCAGCATTGACACATAAATTATCATCACTGTCAATAAAAAGTGTGACTGAAATCATCGTTTCTTGTAGGGTAGCAGACGTTATCGATACCTTTTCAACAGATCGATAAACACATTCCCTCACATAACAAACAGCTGCTTGATTTGATGACTTTGTTTTGATTTGCTGCAAGCGTTGGAAAAGTTTTTAAGAGACACTGAACATTCGGGTCAAGAAAAATTTTTGTTCATTAATTGTATTAACTAACTGCACTAAAAATGTCGATATTGGTACCCAGAGATGCGTTACGTTCCCAGGTACCATAATCTGGTGGATGAAACCCAATATTTTTAGTCTCTGAATTGAATTGAATTGAATATCGACATTTTTAGTGCAGTTTTTACAGTTGCCGTTGGATGTAAAGTTTTACCACCAAATTGTACCTTTTCCTAATAAAAAGTCGGATAAATTATTAGAAGAAAAAAATATTAAATTGTAAAAGCTTTTTTCATGGTATTTTTTTTAATCTTAGCCCAAAGTAATTTATAAAGTAAGGAGTTCAACGCCGAAAATTTATAAGTGCCGAAGATAATACATTTTCGAATACGCTAGGCGGTAATTGTTTCCTTTAGGAGACAACTGCTAAGACACGTCCAAAAATATCGGGAGAAGTATCAAACAACGCGCTTTGACTTCGGTATCAACAAACGGAAAGCGGATTTCCAATTTTTTGTTTCAGTGAAAAGTTATTCGCAAAAAACCTAAAAAATTACCCAGGTCCGATTCCAAATAGGGGGTTTGATCCAAGGTATTTATGTGCAGAACACGTTCCTGCGTAGGCGGCCTTTGGCCGCGCTTCAAAAAAATAACCCTTAGCCGGTCCAACATCGGCTACGCGGTCCACAGTATTTCTGCGCAGAACACACTTTTTGCACTTTCGGTACACTCTAATCTGTGATTACAATAAGCACATGAAAATTACAGAAAATTTTCAACTTTGCTTGCAAATTTCTCTTCACTGAAAAAAAACTCGAAAATCCGCTTTCACATTATAGTTACCGAGGTCAAAACGCGTCTTTTGATACCTTTCCCGATAATTTCGGACGTGTTTTGGCAGTTGTCTCCTAAAGGAAACAATTACCCCCTAGGCTGTTTATTTGAAAAATTGGGTAAAATAAGTCCCACTTACCTTTGGATGAAACGGCGAGGAAATATCTAGGTGGACTTCATCATAGTGCTTACGAAAATGTGTCCTTATTCTCCTGCGATGCGGATTTTCGTTGAGTAGACGCCTGTTCGTGTGATGCGGTTTGCAGCAGTTGAACAGGAATTGCCTGGTCAACATCTTGCGATGCTCTTTACCGAAAGTGAAAAAAGTGTGTTCTGCCCAGAAAAACTGTGGATGATAGCCGGAGTGGAATCGGCTAAGGGTTATTATTTGGAAGCTGGGCCGAAGGCTGTTTATGCAGAAAGATGGCCTGCAAAGGAATACTTTCATTGTAAATACATCTTAACATAAATATAAAATTCATTTTCCCATTTTGGATTATTGATGCCGAGTTCAAAACGCGCTCCCGACATTTTGGACTTGGTTGAAGTTGTAGCAGAAAATTACCGAATGGTAATTTGATCTGCATCCAAAATTTGTGGCGAAATATAAAATAAATGTTAAAAACTTGTTTACTTACCCTTTTTGCTGCCGCTTATTGTTTTGGGTTTGATTACAAATCTTTCCGCAATTTTATTTATTTTTTTTGGGTTTTCCGCAATTTTATTTAAATATTTGAAAATTATTGAAATTTTTTTTTACAAATGGCGTTAAAATTTGGATTTTGGGATATTTTAACAAAAGTCATGCTGTTCCGGTCGCACTCATAAAATAATGAATGGTATCAAATCAACAAGGTTTTCTCTTTTTCACAAACCTTATGCATATTAACCCTAGAATAGACATTTGGAACTTATGGGCACATATTTCAATATAACTCAGAACATTTTTTTTTTGATCGCTTAAGGTTCACGAAATCATTCCAATATTTTGGAAATTTGGGAAACTAAAAATTCATATGTATTGGTATTTTTGGAAAATGTGGTTAGCAGTGGTTTGTAGGGAAAATAAAGAACATACATGTATTACATACATACTCGTACATGGCATCTTATTGCATTCATAAGTAAAGCAAATCAACATACATTCATACATGGTATCCTGTTGCACCTGTAAGTAAAGTAAATCAACATACATACATACAATCATAAACAAGGCGTCAAATTGGAAAATGAGTCAAATAACCTTTATTAATCACACCACACATATCAAGGTGTATAAAATGATTTTGCATTTGCTTTATAACTGACGCAGTCGGTAAACTAACCGCAAAATAGTTCTAAAAAATAATTAGTGGAAGTGTCACATTACGGAAACTTTATTATAGTGGATGAGACCTTATTACACACCTACAAGGAAATATAATACTGCAGTTAAAATGGCAACAGCAGGAACCACAGGACAACCAAATCTTTTATTGGAAAGCAATTTTGATCTATTAAAGTTTATCAACAAAATCGGTAAATATGACAGTGAGAGTAAAGCAGAATTAGTACAATTTATAAAGAAAGTAGAATTTCTTATAAATAGTATGTCTAGCTATTCAATACAATCAAGAAAATTTATAGTTTCACAAATTAGGGATAAAATAATAGGAAAAGCAAATACAACACCCTTAAGATATAGCATAGATAACACTAATTGGAAAGATATAAAAAAGTCCTAATAGAAAATTTTAGTGAAAGAAATACATTTTTACAACTCAGGGAAAAGGCAGAAAAGATTGAATTTAAAAATATTACACAAATCTATACAGAGTTACCAGCGATGTTAACGCGCTTAAATAATAAATAGCAAAATAAAAATGGTAAGGAGTGATAATGGAAGAGAATTTGTTAATTCTCAGTTCCATGAATATTTTGCCGATAGAGGCATTCGGCACCAGACCACAGTAGCGTATACCCCACAGCAGAACGGTGTGGCTGAAAGGGCGAATAGGACCCTGGTAGAAATGGCACGTTGTATGATAAATGCGTCGGGTATGCCACAAGCATTATGGGCAGAGGCAATTAGTACAGCGGTTTATATTCGTAATCGGTCACCTACAAAAGTGTTGTGTGATGTTACACCATATCAAAAATGGCATGGACGAAAGCCGTCGGCATCGCACCTGCGTACATTTGGTTGCGACGCGGTAGTTTTGCAAAAGGGACCGAAACCTCGCGCAAGTAAATTTTTACCCAAAGGCAAAAAACTAAAATTTGTTGGATATCAAGATGCTACGAAAGGGTATAGATTAATTGATATGAGTACCAAGCAAATTACAATCGGTCGCGATGTTATTTTCTTTGAGGACTCGTTTGAAAAATGTAAAGATGATGACGATATCAGTGAGGAACCATTTTATATTGATTTCAGCGCACACCCTAAGAATATTGAAAGCCGTAGAAATACAATTCCGGCTGCAGGTAACGCGACAGTGAGTGTGCAAGATAATGCAAACTAAAACGAGGTTCAGTATTCTAGTGACAATTCAGTATTCTAGTGACAATTCAAGCGAAGAAGAAGAGGAACCAATTGTTTACGGAAGAAAGAGAGGTCGACCAAGAATTATGCGGACAGGTAGTGTAGGGAGGCCAAAAAAGGCGTATTGTACTGAGGCTGGCCCTGAAATGTTGAATTCTATAATCGAAAATCCTAATTCGGTTGCAGAGGCTTTGATCTCAAGCGATGCAAATCAGTGGAGAACAGCAATGTGTGTAGAATATGAAACATTGTTGCGAAATGGCACTTGGCAGTTGGTGGAAAATCCAAGCAAAAGAAACGTGATTGGGTGTAAATGGGTTTTCGCTTTAAAGCGAACGGCAAATGGTTCCATAGAAAAATACAAAGCGAGACTAGTTGCATTAGGGTGCTCGCAAAAGTATAATGTGGATTATTCTGAAACCTTTGCGCCGGTAGTACGCCACTCAACAATACGTTTGATTTTAGCGTTAGCTGCAAAACATAGATTGTTGGTCAATCATGTTGACATAGTATCAGCGTACTTAAATGGTGAATTAAGCGACGATGTATACATGCGGCAGCCACCTATGTTCGAGGACGCGAAAAATCCTCAAAAGGTGTGTAAATTGAAAAAGGCTTTATATGGCCTAAAACAAGCTGGTCGTGAATGGAACCACAAAATAACCGAAATTTTATTGAAAATGAATTTTGTAAGGTGCAAGTCGGACACAAGTGTTTATATTCGTCGTGATGGTGACGAAGTCAGCATTATTGGTTTATACGTTGATGACATGTTGTTGGCATGTACGAGCAAAAATGAGATGATAAATATAATTTCATGTTTAAACAAATTTATTGAGACTGTCGATCGCGGGCCTATATCTTTCTATTTGGGCATGGAAATCAAACGCGTTGGCGATAGAGGTGAAATCACTATTCATCAAAGGCGGTACGCAAATCAGATTCTTCGAAAATGGGGCATGGAAAATTGCAAACCAGCGGCGACTCCATGGGCTCCTGGTACAATCTTAGAAAAGTGCGATAAACAATGTAACGATTTAATATCAAAACAGTATCAAAGTTTGATTTGTGCTCTGATGTACTTGGCGGTGATATCAAGGCCTGATATAGCTTACGTGGTATCCAAGTTGTCGCAATTTAGCGCACATCCACATAATGAACACATGAATGCTGCTAAACACGTACTAAGATATCTGGCGAAGAATCCTGATGGTAAAATAAAATTTTCTGCTAATTCTGAAGAATTTTTATGTTTTACAGATTCAGATTGGAGTAGCGATTGTTGTGACCGGAAGTCGTATAGCGGCTTTGTTGTTTTGATGGCTGGTGGGCCAGTAGCCTGGGAATCTCGAAAGCAACCTGTCGTTGCACTAAGCACAATGGAAGCCGAATATGTGGCATTATGTCAAGGGACTAAAGAACTGGTTTTCCACAGAAGTCTTCTGAACGAAATGGGGTTCAACGAGTACATAAAGAAGCCTACTCCCATTCTCTGCGATAATCAAAGTGCACTATTTATGGTGCAAAATCCCATGGTTCAGAAGAGGAGTAAGCACATCGACATACTGTACCATTACATCCGTGAAAAGTTGGAAGAACAAGAAATCGTGGTGCAGTATGTTTCGACAAATGAAAATGCAGCAGATATTTTCACTAAAGCTTTGGGAAAGCAAAAGCATTTTGATATTTCTAAATTAATTAAAATACAACTGTAACATGTACTTGTATTTGAATTGTTATTTTTGATAGTTACGAGTTTGGTTTAAGGGAGCGATTGTTGAAATCTAAATACAACTCTGCAAACCTAAACTCATAACTACATAATAGTTGTATATAACTCTTATATACTTACAAATGTAATAGACTTATGATCATACCACTTTTTCAAACGGCACTCCGAATAAATATTTTCAAGCGAACGGTCACGTTTTATTTCTCTGCGCGAAAAACTGCTACAGAAGATATAAATGATCATATATACATTACAGAAAACCCAATTAATATTTTTAAACTTCAGATTATCATTTGAGAATCCCAGATCAAATGAAAGGATTTTTACGAAACAACAGTATTTAAAAATAGAAGAATTTTTATTCATGAAGATTTAATAAATTAAATAACTTTAAAAGATTCAAATTAAAAAAATTTTACAATATATTGCCAAAATGAGGAAAAATATATTAAGTTTCAAAAAAATGTTGTGAAATTGTTCGGTAATCCTAAATTAAAGGTTTTAAAATGGAATATATGTATTTTTAAATGATATTGAAGACGAAGAAAAAGTTTTTGAAATTATCGAAAAAGAACATAAAAGACTAAATCATAGCGGAATTGATGAAAATTTCAAAGAATTCAGAGATAAAATTGATGTACGAAAGTTAAAGGAATTAATAACAAGGTATATGAATAATTGCCAAATTTGTCAGGAAGCCAAATATGATAAGCACGTAAATGAAATGTAACTATCAAAAGCAGAAGTCCCTAATACTACAAATGAAATAATTCAAGGAGACATATATTGCAGAAAGACAGATATTTTTTACATTTGTCGATAAATTTAACAAACATTTATTTATTGGTCCAATAACGGACAGAAATAGTCAAACATTTATTGAATATTTGAATTATAGACATTCAATATTTGGTAAACCAAATAAATATGTTTTTGATAATGAATCTAATAATTCTTACATGAGAGAATACTTTAATATTGAAGAAATAAATCCTCATTTTACATCACCACTTGTAAAAGCAGGACATATACGTCTTCTTAAATTACAAAGGAATAAAGATACAATAACGAAAAGAGTAGTAAAAGCAGTTGAGTTTTATAACAATAGTATATATTCAACAACAAATAATAATCCGATTGATTTTATTTCAAATAAAATTAAGAATGAAGATTTTGAATTAATAAAAGAATTAATTTTGAAAAAACAGAATTTGACTATAGAAAATAGAAATAAAGATAGGAAAAATGAAGAAGATATTAGAAAAGATGACATTTTTGTAAAAGTGGATAGAATTAGAAAAAGTGATCCAAACTATAAACCAATAAAAATAATGTTAAGAAATGGAAAAATTCTAGATAATAGGGATAGACATATACACCCACAAAGAATAAAAGGAATTCGTTAATTTCCTAAATAACAAATATATTTTCTTACAGTTGCGGTTTTTATTTTAATTTTATTATCCAATTTAACATCAACACAGGATATAAGGATAACTACATTAAATTATGATACAGGATATACAATTTTAAAGAAAGAAGAATTTGATGTAATCTAAAATTTTAATAAAATTTATCATATAATAGATTCAAGCAATTATGAAAGTATAGTAAAAGAAACTAGAATCAGCAGTACTAAGTTTTAATACAACATTTAAAAAAAAACAACAGAAAATTTAATATTTGTATTAAATATTGTAAGAAGTAAATTAGGAACAATAAAACCATTAAAGGTTAGAAATAAAAGAGCGTTTTTAAATATTATAGTCAAGGGAATGTATTATTCCGTACAATGGATGATAATAGGAATGAGTTAAATGAAGTTTTGAAATAATCATAGTCTTATAAATGCATATAATAAGCAAATAAATATAAATTTAGAATTTAAACAAAATATAAATTTGTTAGCAGACAAAATTCAAGAAAGTTTCAGTAATTGAAATTCAGTTTTAAAATATGTAATAATGGCACAAAGGAAAAATATAGAAACAATACAATAAATATGAGCACAATTGCAATTTTATATTAATTACTTACAAAATGAAATTGAAAAAATTCAAGATTTAATAGCATTTTTAACAAACAAAGAAATAAATAAATTCAATATCAATAGTAAAAAATTAAAATATATAAAATGTAATGTGATAGAAATTAGAAAAAATTTAATTATAGTAATAATGATACCAGAATTTTGTAAAGAATAATATTTCAAAATAGAAATAATACCATTTCCAAATAAAGATAAGAGACAAATAAATATTAAAGAACAAATTTATATTACAGACATAGAAAAAGTGTATTACTTTAATAATGAAAGACTATCAAAAGGAAAATTTAAATTAAGTAAAAAATGTATTGAAAATTTATTTAAGAATAAATTTGATAATTGTACAAGTAGAACAGATACAGAAAGAGAAATAAGAGAAATTGATAAAGGAATCATTTTTACAAAAAATATAGAAGAGACAAAAATTAAGCAAAATTGTAATAAAACAAATTATGAAATAAAAGGAAATAATTTGATAGAATCTAAAAACTGTTCAGTAACTATTGATGATAATATTTATGAAAATATTGACAATATATTTCACAACACAGTAATTTTAATGTATATTGGAACGATTTTTCGTCATCCCTTGTCAAATTTGGTTTTGAGACAAACCGGTTTCGGCGTTGTGCCATCATCAGTGTCGATTTTCGTTCTGATCTGTTGTGGTCGTTTGTCTTGTATTTATAGTAGGTAGCAGGTAACGTCAGCATGGGTGTCTGTTTGTGTACGTGTGTGCATGTGCTGTGTGTGTACATTAAGAAACGGGGGTGGTTTGCATCGATCGGTTTTTTTGTGCTTGACTGAGGCAGGTAAAAGTTGGTGATTTTTGTTGTTTGACCTTTTTTGCTTGTTTGTTGTTTTTCATCTTTTGCTGTTTTGTGCTTATTTGTCGGTGCGTGTGTGTTTGTTGTACCTGAGTGGTTGCTTTGTTTTTTGTAAACCAATTTTAAAGGTTCGAATATTGTGTCGGAAATAGTGTTTGTCTGTTCGTTTATTATTCTACCGTCGAATGTTTTTTGTTTGTAGATTTCCATGTTTTCGAGTACGTTCAGACGTCTGCCTTTTGCTTGTCCATGTAGGACCTTGACTGTTTTTTTGATGTTTCCTGGGGGGCATTTATCCTCCGCCATGTGATTCGCAAAGTTGGACTCTGGTATGATGGTTAATTCCGTATCTTTTTGTTGTAATCTCTAATGTGTTCTCTGAACCTCGTTCTTACTTGTCGTCCGGTTTGTCCTATGTAACTGTGCTGGCATTCACAAGTGAGCTTGTATACTGTAATGGACAACGGTTTTCAGCACAATTATGCTTTCGCAATATAACAATATTGCCTGAGTCATTTAACTCTAAACCATCTCACATTGCTCAACTCATTGTCAGTGCAATGCACTTTCGGTATGTTGATATTAAATACCTATTTACTGACCTAATTAACGGTCAGCGTATGTGCACTCGGATTACCCTTGTCCATTCACACCAATCATGGTATTAGTCATGACCATGCATTACTTATTAGCTTTAAGTTATAAATATAAGAACATACAGAATAAAGAAAGCTTTACAATCGAGAATTCACTCGTCTACGCTTCGTTCGTAACATGGCGATCCTGCCAGGAGTGCTTACGGTAGTGAAACACAAAAATCATAAAGACAATATCTGAATTGAAATAGCTGTTTATTGTAGTGAAAAACAAAAATCATAATGACAATATTTGAATTGAAATAGTTTCCTTTTTTTTACCCGCGAAAATGACGTGGTGGAAACCAGTGCTTACATCTATCATGATAGCCATAACTGGCTACGAAATAGGAAAAGACACCAATACGGAAAGTGAAAAAAAAGAACAAACAAAAATCGTTAAATACGACGAAGATGTACAAACAAGTAAAAATAAAACAAATTATAATATAGAGCAAGTCAGCGCCACTGAACTATTATTGATAATGGCAATATTGACTATGGTGTACGTACTAATTAAGTGCTACGTGAATAAAATAAAAAGGGACGTTCGAAACAGGGCAGAACAAGTCTAACAAGTCACATAAAGGTGAAGTGAAGTGACTTAGTCTTCCGAACCACCGCACACTGATCCCCATACAACACAAATATTACGACCTAACGGTGCAAGAAGCCCATGCCGTTGGGTACAGAGGATAATACTATTCTTTGAACACAATAAGTAAATTACGACCTAACGGTGCAAGAAGCCCATGCCGTTAGGTACAGAGGTTAACACAAGGAATACATCAATCATCTGAGTCCGGCAACCAACGACACTAACAACAGCAGCACAGTGGGGTGAGATCGTACCAACACCTTAATAGATAATTTTTTTAATTAAGTATGTTCTTTACTTTTAAGTAAACTATAACAAAAAAAAAAGTAAATTCCAATGCTAATAAATACAACAAAATAATGTAGCAACACTAGTTAAAGAAAAAGTCACGGACAATAATTAGTATGCAATGGGAAGAGATTTTGAACGAAATTAAACCACGATAGAAGAATTTTTATTCATGAAGATTTAATAAATAAAAATTTTGGTAAAATTTTAAAAGATTTAATTTTAAAAATTTTACAATATTTTGCCAAAATGAGGAAAAATATATTGAATTTAAAAAAAATTTTGTGAAATTGTTCGGTAATTCTAAATTAATTAATTATTAAAATTATTTTTTAATACATTGGAATAAATCATATTAAAACTAAATTTTTCAATATTTTACAAATTTGAATAGTTTTTGGGGAAAAAGTAAGTAAAAACAAATAGTTAATTATCATAATTGTTATAAATAATAGTATTTTATTTTACCACTATTAATATTAAAACTTTATTCTTCTTTAAATGGTCATCTAACCGCCTTGGCGATTTTGACCGTCCAACATAGCTCGCCAGTCGTTTCTTCGTTGCGCCAACTGGCGCCAATTCGAAACACCGCGGGATCGCAAATCGGTCTCCACTTGGTCCTTCCATCGGAGTGGTGGTCTCCCTCTTCCTCTGCTTCCACCGGCGGGTGCCGATAAGAATACCTTCTGGGCTGGAGCATCTTAGCTCATTCGCACTACGTGGCCTAGCCAGCGAAGCCGCTGTGTTTTAATTCGCTGAACTTTATTATAATTTTGTATTTAAATAGTGTTATTCGATTATTAATAAGACTAGGACTTATTTACATTTTTGGAGTTTATAAAAATACTTTAGAGTACCATGAGGATATCATAACTAGTATTTATTTACATTTGTAAAGTATATAAACATTAATTTAGAGTAGAAAAGGATAGGACCCTAAGTATTTAGTAATATATTTTTTGTTTATTTTTGATTAAAAACATTGCTAAAACTGTATTATGCTTTTTAAATATAATAGAAGATAATATTTACAATATTCTGAATCTATTATCATTGCTAGGTTTATTTACAAAAGCGGTACTATTTACATTATTCAGATTTTATTGTCGTTCATTGTACTAAAAAAAGAAAAGATGTATTATTAACAATGCAATAAAACTTAAGGATATATTATTTACAATGTATCTTTTTTAACAGTTAATTATTTCAAGGATTATTTACAAAAGTGGTACTATTTACAATATACATATTTTATTGTCAATTCAGGATAATATAATAAGTATTTATAAAGAATCGATTAAAACTAGTTAAAGATAATTATATAGGAAACTATATACATTATTTGGTCAAACACTATAAAGTGGGTGACTGAATACTACTCTGTCGATGTTGTACATCCTTTAGCGGATATTTGCAATCTCAGTTGTTAATATACATGTCCCAAAACAGCTTCTAAAAAAATTTTCAACGACTTATACAAAAAATTCACTAAAAATTCTATCCGAAAAAAAAAAATTTCGAGCATAGATGTCAACATCCAATATTTGAAGTATTCGCTAAAAGATATACAAGATTGACAAAGTAGTATTTTGGGGCCCACTCGATAGAGTTTGACTCACTATAAAAATGAAAGGAATGCAGTCTTAAAATGCATACGTAATAAGCACTTTATGACTGCATTCTTTTCTTTTTTAAAACAACCTGCTTATGCCGGTTATGGCTAAGGGCGACAAACTTTCGCATGTCGTCGATTAGTACTTTTTTAGGCGTACTAGCAAAAGCATCTGTAAGGAAAATATAACATTATAATTTGCATAAAAGCTGTACTTATAAATATTTACCGAAGACTAAGTCCATAATCCTCAACCCCAATAATGCTGCCTTCTTCCCTCTCTCTTCATAGTTGTAGTGGAAGGTCAAAGGGTCCGCTAATATGCCTTTAAGGGCATCCTTCACGGAACCCTTTGCTCCCTTAATTTTAAGGAGTATGTTGAGCTGGAATGCATAACAAAATAAATAGATGTAGAGAAATTCGCCACCTGGAATTAGTTTTAATTCAACTTTTTCTCTACTTGTTCCCAGAAGAGTTCTGGCTGACAGTGGCAAACCTTCGCAACCAATTTCGCGCATTATTTTAAGCAAATCTGTTATGTCAGCTTGTGAAAGCTTGCGCCTTAGAGCCTTTACCTTCGCAAACTTCTCAACATTAATCTCAACCCCTTCACCTTCATCATTTTCTACTTCGAAATCATCGAATAGAAAACGATCATCCTCCCCGTCACTCGAATCGCATTGCTCTGCACAGGAATATTCTGATGCTGCTCTACTTGTAGACGGAACATCATCATCGTCTAACCTATGCACATCAGAATACCCCAATGCCGCTCTGCTTGTAGACGGAATAACGTCGTTTTCTAATCGACTTGCCAGGGAAACATCTTCAGACAAATTTAATTTGGAAAATTTCGCTATATTTTCCTTGTATTTCATGCTTTCTTTGGTAAGTAGATTGGACAACGTACGTTTACTCATACTTAAAGGAACGAATACTTAATTTCAGTGGAAGGTGTCATCCAAATGCAATGGTGGATCGTATTCTGTGGATCGTGTTCTGTAATAGAATGAAATTATGTTTATTCCTTAATGAAATGTTTATTCGTATATATGTTTGAGGTGTTTTAGCAGTTGACATATGATGTATGTTATAGTATGTATACATTGACGTGTTTTGGAGCTAATTTTCATTTTCGAGGCAAAGCATGCTGGATGCTGAGGTCAAAACCCGTCTTTTTACATAGCTGCCGACATTTTTGGACGTGTTTTAGCAGTTGTCATTGAATGTAAAGTATTACCTAATTCACGTATAGCTGTCCTTTAATTAATTAAGTTAAATAGTACCATAGGGTTGCTAGATCGCTGTCATGTGAAAACAAGAATCGCAGATATGAACGCACTTGTAGTATTATGTGAAGGGTTTTATACAAAAATGGGCATTTTATGCTGTAGTGTGTACCTGTTGTTGTTGTTGTTGTTAACAGTGCTTCGCCCTGCCCCAGATTGGACAGGGTTACACTGAAATAACAGCCCTTGGCCGGGTGAAAAAACCCGGGTCATTCCGGTGCGATAGAACCGGCTGTCTTACATAACTAGTGCATGAATCCGACTAATTACCCTACAAGCACACTGACAGTCATTTGTCACAACATCTGAGAATCAGTGCTGTCATTCTAACTATCAGGGATTTGCACCATGTTCTTAAAGCGAATAGCAAAAAATGATGTCAACAACCGTGTACGTGTGAGTACGGTATGTTCCTTTGTTATTGCCCACGTAACTTCGGCCTGTCCAATTCGTGTTCTTTCCCTTGGTTCTTTGTGGGTGTTGGCAACAACGGACACCCGTGTGCTAGGTATGTAGTATGAATGTATCAGCATTGACACATAAATTATCATCACTGTCAATAAAAAGTGTGACTGAAATCATCGTTTCTTGTAGGGTAGCAGACGTTATCGATACCTTTTCAACAGATCGATAAACACATTCCCTCACATAACAAACAGCTGCTTCATTTGATGACTTTGTTTTGATTTGCTGCAAGCGTTGGAAAAGTTTTTAAGAGACACTGAACATTCGGGTCAAGAAAAATTTTTGTTCATTAATTGTATTAACTAACTGCACTAAAAATGTCGATATTGGTACCCAGAGATGCGTTACGTTCCCAGGTACCATAATCTGGTGGATGAAACCCAATATTTTTAGTCTCTGAATTGAATTGAATTGAATATCGACATTTTTAGTGCAGTTTTTACAGTTGCCGTTGGATGTAAAGTTTTACCACCAAATTGTACCTTTTCCTAATAAAAAGTCGGATAAATTATTAGAAGAAAAAAATATTAAATTGTAAAAGCTTTTTTCATGGTATTTTTTTTAATCTTAGCCCAAAGTAATTTATAAAGTAAGGAGTTCAACGCCGAAAATTTATAAGTGCCGAAGATAATACATTTTCGAATACGCTAGGCGGTAATTGTTTCCTTTAGGAGACAACTGCTAAGACACGTCCAAAAATATCGGGAGAAGTATCAAACAACGCGCTTTGACTTCGGTATCAACAATCGGAAAGCGGATTTCCAATTTTTTGTTTCAGTGAAAAGTTATTCGCAAAAAACCTAAAAAATTACCCAGGTCCGATTCCAAATAGGGGGTTTGATCCAAGGTATTTATGTGCAGAACACGTTCCTGCGTAGGCGGCCTTTGGCCGCGCTTCAAAAAAATAACCCTTAGCCGGTCCAACATCGGCTACGCGGTTTGCTTGCAAATTTCTCTTCACTGAAAAAAAAACTCGAAAATCCGCTTTCACATTATAGTTACCGAGGTCAAAACTTGTCTTTTGATACCTTTCCCGATAATTTCGGACGTGTTTTGGCAGTTGTCTCCTAAAGGAAACGATTACCCCCTAGGCTGTTCATTTGAAAAATTGGGTAAAATAAGTCCCACTTACCTTTGGATGAAACGGCGAGGAAATATCTAGGTGGACTTCATCATAGTGCTTACGAAAATGTGTCCTTATTCTCCTGCGATGCGGATTTTCGTTGAGTAGACGCCTGTTCGTGTGATGCGGTTTGCAGCAGTTGAACAGGAATTGCCTGGTCAACATCTTGCGATGCTCTTTACCGAAAGTGAAAAAAGTGTGAACTGCCCAGAAAAACTGTGGATGATAGCCGGAGTGGAATCGGCTAAGGGTTTTTATTTGGAAGCTGGGCCGAAGGCTGTTTATGCAGAAAGATGGCCTGCAAAGGAATACTTTCATTGTAAATATATCTTAACATAAATATAAAATTCATTTTCCCATTTTGGATTATTGATGCCGAGTTCAAAACGCGCTCCCGACATTTTGGACTTGGTTGAAGTTGTAGCAGAAAATTACCGAATGGTAATTTGATCTGCATCCAAAATTTGTGGCGAAATATAAAATAAATGTTAAAAACTTGTTTACTTACCCTTTTTGCTGCCGCTTATTGTTTTGGGTTTGATTACAAATCTTTCCGCAATTTTATTTATTTTTTTTGGGTTTTCCGCAATTTTATTTCAATATTTGAAAATTATTGAAATTTTTTTTTACAAATGGCGTTAAAATTTGGATTTTGGGATATTTTAACAAAAGTCATGCTGTTCCGGTCGCACTCATAAAATAATGAATGGTATAAAATCAACAAGGTTTTCTCTTTTTCACAAACCTTATGCATATTAACCCTAGAATAGACATTTGGAACTTATGGGCACATGTTTCAATATAACTCAGAACATTTTTTTTTTGATCGCTTAAGGTTAACGAAATCATTCCAATATTTTGGAAATTTGGGAAACTAAAAATTCATATGTATTGGTATTTTTGGAAAATGTGGTTAGCAGTGGTTTGTAGGGAAAATAAAGAACATACATGTATTACATACATACTCGTACATGGCATCTTATTGCATTCATAAGTAAAGCAAATCAACATACATTCATACATGGTATCCTGTTGCACCTGTAAGTAAAGTAAATCAACATACATACATACAATCATAAACAAGGCGTCAAATTGGAAAATGAGTCAAATAACCTTTATTAATCGCACCACACATATCAAGGTGTATAAAATGATTTTGCATTTGCTTTATAACTGACGCAGTCGGTAAACTAACCGCAAAATAATTCTAAAAAATAATTAGTGGAAGTGTCACATTACGGAAACTTTATTATAGTGGATGAGACCTTATTACACACCTACAAGGAAATATAATACTGCAGATACAATGGCAACAGCAGGAACCACAGGACAACCAAATCTTTTATTGGAAAGCAATTGTGATCTATTGAAGTTTATCAACAAAATCGGTAAATATGACAGTGAGAGTAAAGCAGAATTAGTGCAATTTATAAAGAAAGTAGAATTTCCTATTAATAGTATGTCTAGCTATTCAATACAATCAAGAAAATTTATAGTTTCACAAATTAGGGATAAAATAATAGGAAAAGCAAATACAACACCCTTAAGATATAGCATAGATAACACTAATTGGAAAGATATAAAAAAGTCCTAATAGAAAATTTTAGTGAAAGAAATACATTTTTACAACTCAGGGAAAAGGCAGAAAATATTGAATTTAAAAATATTACACAAATCTATACAGAGTTACCAGCGATCTTAACGCGCTTAAATAATAAATAGCACTTATCATTAGATAGATCAGTAGATAGAACACCGGAATGTAATAAAGAACCAATTTTTTATTTATTTAAAGAAAAGATACCAATAAATGCAGCAAGCATTAGTGTTTCAAGAAATACAAAAAATTTATCTGAAACTTACCGACTTGTGAAACAAAACAATTGTAAGAAATTTGATAGGAAATATGGTAAATCTAATAATACAAACTTTAATTCGTATGATAAGAATAGATATCCAAATCGATCTAATGAAAATACGGATCGAAGGCAAGTGCAAAATAATAATCAAAACCAAAATAATAATAATAACAATGGAAATAATGATTATAATCAAAATAATCATTATAATAAAAGACAATCGGTAAATGTTAGACAACAAAATGCACAACAAAATTATCAGAAAACACACTTTACTCGTGGTAATACAAGGCAAACACAAAGACAAGTTGTAGAACCAATGGAGGTAGATAACATTTTAATAGAAAATTAAAATAGGTGGAATAAAAATAAATTACTAGTTGATTCAGGAGCATAAGCTTCAATCATAAAAATAGGAATCTTTCCTAGAATTTTAGAACAGAAATTAATGAATAAAAAAATTTTAGTAACAGCAAGAAATCGTTGATACTTATATTTTAACTTGGTTCCCGGAAGAATTTAAAGATGAAGATAAAAAAACAATTACTTTCTTAGTCATGGACGTGTTTAAGAATAACCCTTATGATGGTATGATAGGAAATGATATCCTAATCCCATTAAAAACAGAATTGTCTTATAAAACAAATAAGATGAAAATGAATGGTCAAAAAATTATCTTTGAAAATTTAAATAAGGAACATACAAGTGAAGAAAAATATTTAACACAGGACGAAGAGGAATTTAAAAATGAAATTAAAGAATTATTTGATGAACAGAATTTAAAGCATTATTGTGTTCAAGAATCAAGTGAATATATAAATGAAGTTTTGAAAAGTGAAATAAATGAAGTAATTGAAAGTGATAGTGAAGTTTTTAGTAAATTATAAAATCAAGAAATGAACGTAGAAGAAGAAGAAGGGCTAAAGAAAATAATAAATAGTCATAAAAACTTGTTTTTTAAAGAAGGTGATAATTTAACAACTGTTAAAGAGATTATGCATTCAATTGATATGACAATAGATAAACCAATTTATTCAAAATTGTATAGGTGCCCTGAACTAAAATTCATTGGAATGAGATAAGAAAACAAATTAGTGAAATGGAAAATAATGCTATTATAATGAAAAGTTTTTCCCCGTACAATGCACCACTATGGATACGTTCAAAGAAAATGGCCAACTCAGGTGTATAGTATAGTAATTGAGTACAGAAAATTAAAGGAAGTTACCATCGAAGATAAAATTTCTATTCCAAATATAGATAGTATATTTGATAAATAAGGAAAAGCACAGTATTTTTCGTCTTGGATCTAGTCAAAGGTTTCCATCAAATATTAGTAAATCCAAGAGATATACATAAAACAGCTTTTTCATCTGAGTTTGAGCATTATAAATACGTACGAATGCCATTTGGTTTAAAGAATGCACCAGCAACATTTCAGAGAATGATGAATCATGTATAATAACCATTTATTAACAGAATTTGTGCAATATATCTTGATGATATATTAATTTTGAAATTCTTAGTACAAGTTTACAAGAACATGTCGACTCTATTATTACAATTTTCAACAGATGGAAGCAGTTTAATCTGAAAATACAAATTGATAAGTGCGCATTCTTTAAAAGAGAAACAGACTTTTTGGGTCATATTATTACAGACCATGGGTTGAAACCAAATCCGAAAAAAATAGAAGTAATTCAAAAAATTAAAATGCCAAAGACAAAAAAAGAAATAAAAACATTTCTGGGAATTACAGGATATTATAGAAAGTTTATAAAAGACTATAGTAAAATCGCATACCGAAAAGTGAAATATTTAAAAAAGATAAGAAATTTGATGAAAATTATATAAAATATATAAATCCATTTGAAAAATTAAAGAGTTAATCTCTGATTATCCAATTTTGAGATACCCAAATTTCGAAAAACAATTTGTCTTAACGACAGACGCAAGTACTTTTGCAATTGGAGCAGTGTTGTCACAAGATAATCATCCTATTTGTTATGCTAGTAGAACACTATATGATAGTGAAAAAAATTATTCAACTATTGAAAAAGAATTGTTGGCAATAGTACAGGCATGTAAATATTTCAGACCTTATTTGTATGGTGAAAGATTTAAATTGGAGACAGATCACGAGCCGTTAATATGGTTGAATAATTTGAAAGAGGAAAATAGTAAATTTGTAAGGTGGAAATTAGCACTCAATGAATATACATTTGACATTGAATATATAAAAGGTAAAGAAAATAATGTTGCCGATTTTCTGAGTCGTTTACACGTTAACTCGATAGAAGCAATGGAAATAGATGATCAAAATGAAGAAATTCAATCAACATGTGCAACAATACATAGTGCAATTGAAGATGTTGAAATCTAAATACAACTCTGCAAACCTAAACTCATAACTACATAATAGTTGTATATAACTCTTATATACTTACAAATGTAATAGACTTAAGATCATACCACTTTTTCAAACGGCACTCTGAATAAATATTTTCAAGCGAACGGTCACGTTTTATTTCTCTGCGCGAAAAACTGCTACAAAGGTTATGGGCCCAGATATTGTTCTGGCTATTTAATAATTCGGTTTAAATTAAAAGTAAAGTAAAAGTAAAAGTATTTAGTAATTGATTCATATTTATTTAACGTGAAATCGCAATGTCTAATTCGATCGCGAATGTAGAAAAGTTGAATGGCGAAAATTATGCCACATGGTGCATCCAGGTTAAAAGTCTACTCATCACATTGGATTTATGGAGTACAGTCGTCGATGTCTGTCCAGAAGCTGAAGCTGAAAAAGCGGGTTGGCTTAGCTGCGACAGAAAGGCCCTAGCCACGATTACTTTGACAGTGAAACCAAGTGAGCTTGTGCACATAAAGAATTCCACAACAGCAAAAAGTGCGTGGTATACATTATACTCTCTGTACAAGGCTGATACAGCTTGTAGAAAAGTCAACCTTTTCAAAAAGCTGGTGCGTTTTAAATTTGCAAGTGGCGAAAAGTTTTCGGTTCGTCTAAATGAATTTAGTTCAACTATAGACGAATTAAAAGAAATTGGCACGACAGTGAACAGTGATTTTTTGTCTGTTTTACTGCTGTGTTCATTACCGAACGAAATGGAAAATTTCGTGGTAGCGATTGAGAGTAGGGACACATTGCCAAGTTTCGAGCGGTGCGACTTCTCACATGTGTAGAAATGCTAATAACTTCAGCTCTCTTACTCGCCAAAAGCATAAGATTGTATTAGCGTCAGGTGGAAGTATTTATGCACATGGAAAGGGCACAGTAATATTGAGAACAAAGTACTCTACAATTAATTTGTGCGACGTATGGTACGTTCCAGGTCTTCACTCAAATTTCTTTTCCATAGGTAAAGCTATTGAGAGTGGGAATATATTTACATTTTCTGGAAAAAATGCGTTAATGACAAACAACAATAATGAGACAGTTTTGACAGCTTCGTCGCAAATTTGATTGTATGTAAAGAAGTCGAAAGCATAAATGGTGTAATTAGTGATGATGCTAGCGCTTGGCATAGACGGTTCGGTCATTTAAATGCACGGGATTTACAAAATGTATCAAGTAAAAAAATGGTTAACGGATTAAATGTGCAAATACCGAAGTCTTTTGATTGTTTCACATGTGCGGTGTGTAAAATACACAATAAGGCATATCCGCAATATGGCAGCGTTTTAAGTAAAGACATTTTAGAGCTCGTGCATACGGATATATGTGGACCGATTGGGTCTAGTTCCATCGGTGGTGCGTCTTACTTCATAACATTTATCGATGATTACACACGGTATGTGACGGTGTATTTCTTAAAGAGAAAAAGCGAAGCATTTGAAAAATTCAAACTTTTTGCTGCGAACGCGGAGAAGCAGACAGGCCGCAAAATAAAAATGGTAAGGAGTGATAATGGAAGAGAATTTGTTAATTCTCAGTTCCATGAATATTTTGCCGATAGAGGCATTCGGCACCAGACCACAGTAGCGTATACCCCACAGCAGAACGGTGTGGCTGAAAGGGCGAATAGGACCCTGGTATAAATGGCACGTTGTATGATAAATGCGTCGGGTATGCCACAAGCATTATGGGCAGAGGCAATTAGTACAGCGGTTTATATTCGTAATCGGTCACCTACAAAAGTGTTGTGTGATGTTACACCATATCAAAAATGGCATGGACGAAAGCCGTCGGTATCGCACCTGCGTACATTTGGTTGCGACGCGGTAGTTTTGCAAAAGGGACCGAAACCTCGCGCAAGTAAATTTTTACCCAAAGGCAAAAAACTAAAATTTGTTGGATATCAAGATGCTACGAAAGGGTATAGATTAATTGATATGAGTACCAAGCAAATTACAATCGGTCGCGATGTTATTTTCTTTGAGGACTCGTTTGAAAAATGTAAAGATGATGACGATATCAGTGAGGAACCATTTTATATTGATTTCAGCGCACACCCTAAGAATATTGAAAGCCGTACAAATACAATTCCGGCTGCAGGTAACGCGACAGTGAGTGTGCAAGATAATGCAAACTAAAACGAGGTTCAGTATTCTAGTGACAATTCAAGCGAAGAAGAAGAGGAACCAATTGTTTACGGAAGAAAGAGAGGTCGACCAAGAATTATGCGGACAGGTAGTGTAGGGAGGCCAAAAAAGGTGTATTGTACTGAGGCTGGCCCTGAAATGTTGAATTCTATAATCGAAAATCCTAATTCGGTTGCAGAGGCTTTGAGCTCAAGCGATGCAAATCAGTGGAGAACAGCAATGTGTGTAGAATATGAAACATTGTTGCGAAATGGCACTTGGCAGTTGGTGGAAAATCCAAGCAAAAGAAACGTGATTGGGTGTAAATGGGTTTTCGCTTTAAAGCGAACGGCAAATGGTTCCATAGAAAAATACAAAGCGAGACTAGTTGCATTAGGGTGCTCGCAAAAGTATAATGTGGATTATTCTGAAACCTTTGCGCCGGTAGTACGCCACTCAACAATACGTTTGATTTTAGCGTTAGCTGCAAAACATAGATTGTTGGTCAATCATGTTGACATAGTATCAGCGTACTTAAATGGTGAATTAAGCGACGATGTATACATGCGGCAGCCACCTATGTTCGAGGACGCGAAAAATCCTCAAAAGGTGTGTAAATTGAAAAAGGCTTTATATGGCCTAAAACAAGCTGGTCGTGAATGGAACCACAAAATAACCGAAATTTTATTGAAAATGAATTTTGTAAGGTGCAAGTCGGACACAAGTGTTTATATTCGTCGTGATGGTGACGAAGTCAGCATTATTGGTTTATACGTTGATGACATGTTGTTGGCATGTACGAGCAAAAATGAGATGATAAATATAATTTCATGTTTAAACAAATTTATTGAGACTGTCGATCGCGGGCCTATATCTTTCTATTTGGGCATGGAAATCAAACGCGTTGGCAATAGAGGTGAAATCACTATTCATCAAAGGCGGTACGCAAATCAGATTCTTCGAAAATGGGGCATGGAAAATTGCAAACCAGCGGCGACTCCATGGGCTCCTGGTACAATCTTAGAAAAGTGCGATAAACAATGTAACGATTTAATATCAAAACAGTATCAAAGTTTGATTTGTGCTCTGATGTACTTGGCGGTGATATCAAGGCCTGATATAGCTTACGTGGTATCCAAGTTGTCGCAATTTAGCGCACATCCACATAATGAACACATGAATGCTGCTAAACACGTACTAAGATATCTGGCGAAGAATCCTGATGGTAAAATAAAATTTTCTGCTAATTCTGAAGAATTTTTATGTTTTACAGATTCAGATTGGAGTAGCGATTGTTGTGACCGGAAGTCGTATAGCGGCTTTGTTGTTTTGATGGCTGGTGGGCCAGTAGCCTGGGAATCTCGAAAGCAACCTGTCGTTGCACTAAGCACAATGGAAGCCGAATATGTGGCATTATGTCAAGGGACTAAAGAACTAGTTTTCCACAGAAGTCTTCTGAACGAAATGGGGTTCAACGAGTACATAAAGAAGCCTACTCCCATTCTCTGCGATAATCAAAGTGCACTATTTATGGTGCAAAATCCCATGGTTCAGAAGAGGAGTAAGCACATCGACATACGGTACCATTACATCCGTGAAAAGTTGGAAGAACAAGAAATCGTGGTGCAGTATGTTTCGACAAATGAAAATGCAGCAGATATTTTCACTAAAGCTTTGGGAAAGCAAAAGCATTTTGATATTTCTAAATTAATTAAAATACAACTGTAACATGTACTTGTATTTGAATTGTTATTTTTGATAGTTACGAGTTTGGTTTAAGGGAGCGATTGTTGAAATCTAAATACAACTCTGCAAACCTAAACTCATAACTACATAATAGTTGTATATAACTCTTATATACTTACAAATGTAATAGACTTATGATCATATCACTTTTTCAAACGGCACTCCGTTTTATTTCTCTGCGCGAAAAACTGCTACAGAAGATATAAATGATCATATATACATTACAGAAAACCCAATTAATATTTTTAAACTTCAGATTATCATTTCAGAATCCCAGATCAAATGAAAGGATTTTTACGAAACAACAGTATTTAAAAATAGAAGAATTTTTATTCATGAAGATTTAATAAATTAAATAACTTTAAAAGATTCAAATTAAAAAAATTTTACAATATATTGCCAAAATGAGGAAAAATATATTAAGTTTCAAAAAAATGTTGTGAAATTGTTCGGTAATCCTAAATTAAAGGTTTTAAAATGGAATATATGTATTTTTAAATGATATTGAAGACGAAGAAAAAGTTTTTGAAATTATCGAAAAAGAACATAAAAGACTAAATCATAGCGGAATTGATGAAAATTTCAAAGAATTCAGAGATAAAATTGATGTACCAAAGTTAAAGGAATTAATAACAAGGTATATGAATAATTGCCAAATTTGTCAGGAAGCCAAATATGATAAGCACGTAAATGAAATGTAACTATCAAAAGCAGAAGTCCCTAATACTACAAATGAAATAATTCAAGGAGACATATATTGCAGAAAGACAGATATTTTTTACATTTGTCGACAAATTTAGCAAACATTTATTTATTGGTCCAATAACGGACAGAAATAGTCAAACATTTATTGAATATTTGAATTATAGACATTCAATATTTGGTAAACCAAATAAATATGTTTTTGATAATGAATCTAATAATTCTTACATGAGAGAATACTTTAATATTGAAGAAATAAATCCTCATTTTACATCACCACTTGTAAAAGCAGGACATATACGTCTTCTTAAATTACAAAGGAATAAAGATACAATAACGAAAAGAGTAGTAAAAGCAGTTGAGTTTTATAACAATAGTATATATTCAACAACAAATAATAATCCGATTGATTTTATTTCAAATAAAATTAAGAATGAAAATTTTGAATTAATAAAAGAATTAATTTTGAAAAAACAGAATTTGACTATAGAAAATAGAAATAAAGATAGGAAAAATGAAGAAGATATTAGAAAAGATGACATTTTTGTAAAAGTGGATAGAATTAGAAAAAGTGATCCAAACTATAAACCAATAAAAATAATGTTAAGAAATGGAAAAATTCTAGATAATAGGGATAGACATATACACCCACAAAGAATAAAAGGAATTCGTTAATTTCCTAAATAACAAATATATTTTCTTACAGTTGCGGTTTTTATTTTAATTTTATTATCCAATTTAACATCAACACAGGATATAAGGATAACTACATTAAATTATGATACAGGATATACAATTTTAAAGAAAGAAGAATTTGATGTAATCTAAAATTTTAATAAAATTTATCATATAATAGATTCAAGCAATTATGAAAGTATAGTAAAAGAAACTAGAATCAGCAGTACTAAGTTTTAATACAACATTTAAAAAAAACAACAAAAAATTTAATATTTGTATTAAATATTGTAAGAAGTAAATTAGGAACAATAAAACCATTAAAGGTTAGAAATAAAAGAGCGTTTTTAAATATTATAGTCAAGGGAATGTATTATTCCGTACAATGGATGATAATAGGAATGAGTTAAATGAAGGTTTGAAATAATCATAGTCTTATAAATGCATATAATAAGCAAATAAATATAAATTTACAATTTAAACAAAATATAAATTTGTTAGCAGACAAAATTCAAGAAAGTTTCAGTAATTGAAATTCAGTTTTAAAATATGTAATAATGGCACAAAGGAAAAATATCGAAACAATACAATAAATATGAGCACAATTGCAATTTTATATTAATTACTTACAAAATGAAATTGAAAAAATTCCAGATTTAATAGCATTTTTAACAAACAAAGAAATAAATAAATTTAATATCAATAGTAAAAAATTAAAATATATAATGATAGAAATTAGAAAGAATTTAATTATAGTAATAATGATACCAGAATTTTGTAAAGAATAATATTTCAAAATAGAAATAATACCATTTCCAAATAAAGATAAGAGACAAATAAATATTAAAGAACAAATTTATATTACAGACATAGAAAAAGTGTATTACTTTAATAATGAAAGACTATCAAAAGGAAAATTTAAATTAAGTAAAAAATGTATTGAAAATTTATTTAAGAATAAATTTGATAATTGTACAAGTAGAACAGATACAGAAAGAGAAATAAGAGAAATTGATAAAGGAATCATTTTTACAAAAAATATAGAAGAGACAAAAATTAAGCAAAATTGTAATAAAACAAATTATGAAATAAAAGGAAATAATTTGATAGAATCTAAAAACTGTTCAGTAACTATTGATGATAATATTTATGAAAATATTGACAATATATTTCACAACACAGTAATTTTAATGTATATTGGAACGATTTTTCGTCATCCCTTGTCAAATTTGGTTTTGAGACAAACCGGTTTCGGCGTTGTGCCATCATCAGTGTCGATTTTCGTTCTGATCTGTTGTGGTCGTTTGTCTTGTATTTATAGTAGGTAGCAGGTAACGTGCATGGGTGTCTGTTTGTGTACGTGTGTGCATGTGCTGTGTGTGTACATTCAGAAACGGGGGTGGTTTGCATCGATCGGTTTTTTTGTGCTTGACTGAGGCAGGTAAAAGTTGGTGATTTTTGTTGTTTGACCTTTTTTGCTTGTTTGTTGTTTTTGATCTTTTGCTGTTTTGTGCTTATTTGTCGGTGCGTGTGTGTTTGTTGTACCTGAGTGGTTGCTTTGTTTTTTGTAAACCAATTTTAAAGGTTCGAATATTGTGTCGGAAATAGTGTTTGTCTGTTCGTTTATTATTCTACCGTCGAATGTTTTTTGTTTGTAGATTTCCATGTTTTCGAGTACGTTCAGACGTCTGCCTTTTGCTTGTCCATGTAGGACCTTGACTGTTTTTTTGATGTTTCCTGGGGGGCATTTATCCTCCGCCATGTGATTCGCAAAGTTGGACTCTGGTATGATGGTTGGATTCCGTATCTTTTTGTTGTAATCTCTAATGTGTTCTCTGAACCTCGTTCTTACTTGTCGTCCGGTTTGTCCTATGTAACTGTGCTGGCATTCACAAGTGAGCTTGTATACTGTAATGGACAACGGTTTTCAGCACAATTATGCTTTCGCAATATAACAATATTGCCTGAGTCATTTAACTCTAAACCATCTCACATTGCTCAACTCATTGTCAGTGCAATGCACTTTCGGTATGTTGATATTAAATACCTATTTACTGACCTAATTAACGGTCAGCGTATGTGCACTCAGATTACCCTTGTCCATTCACACCAATCATGGTATTAGTCATGACCATGCATTACTTATTAGCTTTAAGTTATAAATATAAGAACATACAGAATAAAGAAAGCTTTACAATCGAGAATTCACTCGTCTACGCTTCGTTCGTAACATGGCGATCCTGCCAGGAGTGCTTACGGTAGTGAAAAACAAAAATCATAAAGACAATATCTGAATTGAAATAGCTGTTTATTGTAGTGAAAAACAAAAATCATAATGACAATATTTGAATTGAAATAGTTTCCTTTTTTTTTACCCGCGAAAATGACGTGGTGGAAACCAGTGCTTACATCTATCATGATATCCATAACTGGCTACGAAATAGGAAAAGACACCAATACGGAAAGTGAAAAAAAAGAACAAACAAAAATCGTTAAATACGACGAAGATGTACAAACAAGTAAAAATAAAACAAATTATAATATAGAGCAAGTCAGCGCCACTGAACTATTATTGATAATGGCAATATTGACTGTGGTGTACGTACTAATTAAGTGCTACGTGAATAAAATAAAAAGGGACGTTCGAAACAGGGCAGAACAAGTCTAACAAGTCACATAAAGGTGAAGTGAAGTGACTTAGTCTTCCGAACCACCGCACAGTGATCCCCATACAACACAAATATTACGACCTAACGGTGCAAGAAGCCCATGCCGTTGGGTACAGAGGATAATACTATTCTTTGAACACAATAAGTAAATTACGACCTAACGGTGCAAGAAGCCCATGCCGTTAGGTACAGAGGTTAATACAAGGAATACATCAATCATCTGAGTCCGGCAACCAACGACACTAACAACAGCAGCACAGTGGGGTGAGATCGTACCAACACCTTAATAGATAATTTTTTTAATTAAGTATGTTCTTTACTTTTAAGTAAACTATAACAAAAAAAAAAAGTAAATTCCAATGCTAATAAATACAACAAAATAATGTAGCAACACTAGTTAAAGAAAAAGTCACGGACAATAATTAGTATGCAATGGGAAGAGATTTTGAACGAAATTAAACCACCAACCCAGGAGTTTAGACTTTCATACAAATGTATGACACAAAACAGGACTATTAAAGTGGAAACCAGGGAAAAGCATACACAAATTTTAATAGAGAAATTTAACAAGGTTAGAGCTATACTACATAGGCAGTACGATAGGTACACAACCCAACACAGAGAATCAGCAGACCAGATATTTCTAAAACTAAGGGACCAGCTCGTAAAAGCCTTTCAACGCCATAATATTGTGGCGATTATTCTCAAGCATGTACCTCTCTCTCTCTATGGCGCGATATACGACAGGTATATCATCATAAACCTCCTAAGAGATTTTTGCGCCAAGCTTCTCTTCCAATTTGTGGTGTGCCGATTTGAATTTTTTCCCTACAAATTGGTGGGACCTACAGTTTTTTGCCAACTCCGAACGGCATCTACAAAGGAGACGAATTTTTGCTGAGAAGCCTGTCATGGCAGAAATACACTCGGAGAGTTTGCCAAACCACTGCCGAGGGGCGATCCCGTTTTGAAAAACTTTTTTCAAATCACTTTTGATGTTACCTGTACCAGGGCTCGAACCATGGACCTTCGGTGTGGTAGGCCGGCAACACTACCTTCACACCACGGCGGCCGCATGTACCATCCCTAAGTAAATAACACTCCCACCACTAGTTAACACAACCGAGATAACGATGGCTACGCTTATGCATACAAGCGTATAACTAGGAAGAGGAAGAGAGATGGCGCGAGTGTTTGCGAATACGATGCAAAGAGGAGATGCCAATAAATAACACCGACCCTTCCAGAACACGAAAAGCGAACAACCAAGAAAGTTCTCGGTGCGTAGGCAAGCACCCTGTTGGACTATATAAGGCGGTGACCAAGCAAGGCAGTTGATCAGTTTATTTTCAAAACAAGGACATAGCGAAGCTGAATGAATTAAAGATTCAGCAACTCAAAAATGAGTTGGAACAACGGGGACTGAACACTACAGGAAATAAATCAGAGTTACAGTCACGATTGCGAGAGGCTATGGAAGCAGAAGGAATCGACGTTGATGATCATGTTTTTCATCTTGTGGAGGAGGCACCGACAAAAATGGAAGAAAAAAAGGAGTCTCCGAATCCAGTAGCAACCGTCGACACAAACATGATATTGGCTGTATTAACTCAGATGTCGACTAAAATGGAAGAACAGAAAACTTGCATGACATCTCAGCTGGAAGAACAGAAGACTTGCATGGCATCTCAAATTTCAGCTCAACTAGAGGAACAGGAGGCTCGCTTGTCGTCGAGAATTGCATTGCAGCTGGAGGCACAGGAAGAACGAATGGCATCACAGCTAAGAATGCAAGACGCAAAAATTACTGAAGTGCAGAAGGTATTCAGAGAACGGCAAGACAAAATTGAGGCCGATGTAGATGCGTTAAGGGGCCGTATCCAGGAGTTGCAACTGCACCGTCCATCTGCTTCAGCGAATACTCCCAAGGTAAAATCCCCGTCATTTGATGGTTCTGTTCCTTTCCAGGTATTTAAGCTACAGTTTGAGAAGACGGCAGCGGTGAATAATTGGGGCACTGAAGACAAAGTTGCTGCACTGTTCGTGGCATTGAAGGGTCCTGCAGCCGAAGTCTTACAGACGATTCCAGACGGTGAACGCAATAATTATGAAGCATTGATGGGTGCAGTTGAGAGACGCTATGGTAGCGAACATCGAAAACAGATATACCAAATAGAGCTACAGAATCGCTGTCAGAAGGCTAATGAGACATTGCAGGAATTTGCATCGGATATCGAGAGGTTGGCCCATCTAGCAAATGCGGACGCACCTGTAGAATATACGGAGAGGGTGAAAATCCAGTGTTTCATAAATGGAATACGCGATGTGGAGACGAAGCGGGCCACATATGCAAACCCCAAAAGGACATTCGCTGAAACGGTATCGCATGCTCTGACGCAGGAAACAGCCTCGCTTTTGAGTAAACCTACATACAAGGCTCATCGCGTAGAAGTGGACACTCCGGCTTGGGTAGACAAAATTTTGGAAGCGTTGAACGGAGTACAGAAAAAAAGTGATGGTGCCATTAAATGCTTTAAGTGCGGAAAACCAGGTCACATAGCACGTTATTGCGGCACTGGCTCCAGTAGCCCCAGCAATTCAGGTGGGCGAAAACGCAAAGCTGAAGGAGATGAGCAAACCTCCCAACAAAATCAGTCGTTAAACTAAATCGAGCCAGCCGAAAGGGGCGTGGACTGGCTCCCGCAAATGAATGCCCCGTAATCTCTGTCTCACAGATCGGAAGGAAAGCTAGTAATGTTACTGTTGTTGCATATGTGGATGGAAAAGAGCACGTACTAACTGTGGATACAGGCGCATCGCATTCCATAATTCGATCTGATTTAGTCAACAAGGAGGTGAGACCATTGCATGGAGCAAAGTTACGTACGGCCACTGGTTAGGCATGACAAAACAAGGTGGACGTGTACCGGTAAGAGTACTTAATGAGTTCAAATCGCCGATTAAACTTTCTAAAGGAGCAATATTGGGACAATGCCAAGAGGTCGAGGTAGTTATCAATTGTGAGCAGCCTCAGGAAAATGATTCTACCATCAAGATTAATCTTTCAGATGATATCACGTCGTGGACGGCAGGCCTCGAAAAAGATCATCAGAAAAAGGCAAAGGAACTTCTATCAAAGTACTCGAGCATATTTGACAAGGATGGTTCTAAACCAGGTCGGACCAAAGTTGTGAAGCATCACATTGATACTGGTGATGCAAGGCCCATCCGCCAAGCTCCTCGTAGTATTCCATTGGCCAAACGCCAAGTAGTAAGAGAAATTATACAGGAAATGAGTGACAGCGGCGTGATCGAACCATCAGCTAGTCCATGGAGCTCACCGGTAGTACTAGTGAAAAAGAAAGATGGACAAATGAGGTTCTGTGTGGATTACCGGAAATTGAACGACGTAACGAAAAAGGACAGTTATCCATTGCCAAGAATCGACGATACTCTGGACTCCTTATCTGGCACGAAATGGTTTTCCACACTGGACTTGAAAAGCGGCTACTGGCAAGTGGAGGTTAAGGATGAAGATAAAGAGAAGACGGCTTTCAGCGTTGGAGAAGGGCTTTGGCAATTTACGGTAATGCCCTTCGGGCTATGCAATGCTCCAGCTACTTTTGAGAGACTCATGGACCAGATACTAAAAGGATTGCACTGGCAAACATGTTTGGTGTACCTCGACGACATCATCGTGCTGGGAAAAAGCTTTGAGGAACACCTAAAGAACTTGGAGGAAGTTTTCCAAAGAATAGCTGGTGCTGGTCTGAAACTAAGTCCCAAGAAGTGTTCCTTGTTTAAAAAGGAAGTAAGTTATTTGGGTCACAAGGTAACTACGGAGGGAATCTGTACTGCTAAGGAAAAGATCGAAGCCGTAAAAGATTGGCCAAGACCGAGAAATTTGCATGAGTTACGGAGCTTCCTGGGGCTGTGCACGTATTATCGCCGATTTGTACCAAATTTTGCCAGCGTAGCTAGTAGTCTCCACGACCTTACAAGGAAGAATATGAGTTTTAAATGGAAGAAGGAACAGGAGGTGGCTTTTCAAACATTGAAGAAACGACTATGCACTGCCCCGATGTTAGCATATCCAATTCCAGGTTCAAAGTTTATTCTGGATACAGATGCGAGTGGTTATGCTATAGGAGGTGTTTTGTCCCAGATTGTTGATGGACAGGAGAAGGTAGTTGCATACTATAGCCGAACAATTGGGAAGCCTGAAAGGAACTATTGTGTAACCCGGAGAGAACTGTTGGCATTGGTAGAGTGCGTTAAGCATTTCCACAAGTATCTCTATGGGCAACGATTCCACGTCAGGACAGACCACGCAGCGTTGAAATGGCTCTTACAGTTCCGTAATCCGGAAGGTCAATTGGCACGGTGGATAGAGCGACTGCAAAATTATGACTTTTCCATAGAGCATCGCAAAGGTAGCACCCACGGAAATGCTGATGCAATGTCACGAAGACCATGTAACTTGGAATGCAAGCATTGTTCCAAAGCTGAGACCAAGGAAGACATTATAGATGTGCGGCTCATGACTATAACATCTTCGGACGAATGGGACATGGATCAATTAAGGAGGTTTCAGCACGAAGATTCAGATCTTACACGTGTAATGCAAGGAATCGAACGAAACGAGCGACCATCAAGAGAGGAAATGTCAGCAGAAAGTCCTGTTGCCAAGTCATATTGGGCACAGTGGAATAGTTTGCAATTAGAATCCGGTTGTTTGCATCGAATATGGGAGAGTGAGGATGGTCAATGTGTTCGAAAGCTGATAGTCGTCCCAAGGAAGAAAATCCCTGGTGTACTCAATGAATTACATAACGGTCCAAGCGGAGGTCATCTTGGAGTCACCAAGACCTTGGAGAAAGTCAAGCAAAGATTCTATTAGGTTCGTTGCCGTCAATCGGTCGCGGAGAGGATTGCCAACTGTGAAGTATGCATCAAAGCTAAAGGACCGAAATCAAGGAGCCATGGCCAAATGAAACAGTATAACTCAGGTGCGCCATTTGAGAGGATAGCCATGGATGTAGCTGGTCCGTTTCCTACTAGCAAACTCGGAAACAAATATGTACTGGTGGTTATGGACTATTTCAGCAAATGGCCAGAAGTGTACCCTATTCCAAATCAAGAGGCAGAAACAATAGCAGAGGTGTTTACTAACAATTGGGTAGCTCGGTTTGGTGCACCGATGGAGATACATTCTGACCAAGGCAGAAATTTCGAATCAGCTGTGTTCCAGGAAATGTGCAAGACATTGGGCATTCGGAAAACTCGAACAACTGCACTACATCCTCAGTCAGATGGCATGGTGGAACGATTCAATAGAACCTTGGAAGAGCACCTGAGGAAAGTAGTGGATAAGTTCCAGAAGGATTGGGATACTCACATCTCCTTATTCCTAATGGCATATCGCTCTGCAGTACATGAAACAACTGGTCAGACTCCTGCAAAGGTAATTTTCGGGAATGATCTTCGATTGCCAGCTGACTTGAAGTTTGGGATAAACGCTGATGCAGGAGTAAATGCTCGGAAATCTACTAGCGTATTGGAAGAAGAAATGAGAGAAATACACGACCTTGTGAGACAACGGACTAAGATCATGAGCGATAAAATGAAGGCCAGGTACGACAAAGCAATAAATTCGGAAGGTTTTATAGAAGGAGATTTAGTGCTGCTATACAACCCACAGCGTAAGAAAGGTTTGTCCCCAAAACTACAATGTAACTGGGAAGGCCCATACAAAGTCATAAAACGGATCAACGATGTGGTATACCGCATACAAACTATGGGAAGGCCAAGGAATAAGATGAAGGTGGTCCATTTGGAAAGGCTAGCTGCGTTTGGTTCCGGCAATGTGTCTGATCGGGACGATTATTCTCAAGCATGTACCATCCCTAAGTAAATAACACTCCCACCACTAGTTAACACAACCGAGATAACGATGGCTACGCTTATGCATGCAAGCGTATAACTAGGAAGAGGAAGAGAGATGGCGCGAGTGTTTGCGAATACGATGCAAAGAGGAGATGCCAATAAATAACACCGACCCTTCCAGAACACGAAAAGCGAACAACCAAGAAAGTTCTCGGTGCGTAGGCAAGCACCCTGTTGGACTATATAAGGCGGTGACCAAGCAAGGCAGTTGATCAGTTTATTTTCAAGCGTTCAATAGTGAACTACTGTAAAGTTATCAAACTCTTAAAATTGTTTTGCGTTTATTACTAGTAAATAAAACTAGCTATTACTTACATTATCTGTGCGTGTGTTTATTCGACTTTATAGTGATCGAACCCAGGATTGATAATTAAGGAATCATCGAATTCGTCACAATATTAACATTAAAATCCCCCTTACACTGAGATGTGAATTTGACAGCAATATTGAGGAAACAGAGGAAAGTGAGGCAGACGAAGGTGAAGGAGAAGATAAAGAAACGAAAGATATTGGAAAGAAGCGAAAAGTCAATATAATGGCTTCCACGGTTTTAAGTTTGGGAGCAAAAATTTTGCCCGAATTCGATGGAAAGCCAGAAAATTTGAACAGATTCATTGATGCTATAAATCTCGTTGATACTTTCAAAGATGAGCATGAAGCAGTGGCTGTGCAACTAGTCAAGACTAAATTGGCTGGTGGCGCACGGCAATTAATAACTAACGAGGACACACTTGCCAAAATTATCGATAAACTGAAATCCGCGGTGAAAGGGGAGTCGACTGAATTAATAACTGCCAAAATGTTAAATCTAAAACAAGGCAACAAAACGGCAAACCAATTCGTCGACGAAATAAATACCCTTTGCACTAAGCTTGAGGGAGCATATATTTCTGAGGGGCTCAGTGGCGAACTAGCCCAGAAGTATACTACCCAAGTAACAGTAAAAGCGCTATCTAGAAACTCCAATTACGATAAAATAAAATTAATAATGGAAAGTGGCCAGTTCACTAACAGAAACGAGGCTATCGCGAAATTTATCGGCGCAAGCACAGACTCCCCCACCAGTAACATTATATTCTACCACAATAACTTCAGTTCTCCCCAAGGTCAAAATCGTGGCCAAGGACGTGGCCGCGGCCGTTATAACTACAACAGTAACCGTGGAGGCAGTTATAATGAAGACAGGGTCCGTTATAGTAACAACCAGCGCAACCGGGGTTATAACAATAATGGCCACCGAAATATACCCAACCAAAGGGGACAAATGCGAGTTACCTCACATGAGTCGGGAAACTCAGACGCCCACGTTACACTCAGATATAGGGGCAAACGGAATTTTTTATTTGTCCCTGAATATGAGCAGCCTCGCTTGTTTCTCGACTTCATTTACAATAAATAAACAAACCTTTTTAATAGACACAGGAGCGGACATCTCTATAATTAAGGATGACGTCATAAGGAAAAATACTGAAATTAACACTAACCTGACCACATCTATCAAAGGGGTGGGAGAAGGTACAATAACGTCTAAGGGAAGCGTCAACGGTGACCTCATTATAGATAATTATTGGCTCAATCATAACTTTCAAGTAGTAGATCAAAGCTTTCCTGTACCCTGCGACGGGATACTGGGATTAGACTTTATGAAAAAGTATAATTGCGTACTAGATTACACTAATAAAACAAATTGGCTCATAGTACAGCCAATTAATGGAAAAAAAATTTTTGTTAATATATCATACAGTACCCCAAATCACATTTTTTCCTTGCCAGCAAGATCAGAAGTCGTCAGAGAAATACAAATAAACTCTAACGAGGATAGCTTAGTCATACCAAATCAAGAAATTCAAAAAGGCATTTTCATTGCAAATACCCTAATATCAACAAGGCTCATAAATACGACCAATAAAGAGGTATCAATAAGAAGCTTAAATTTAAAGTCGGAAAGTCTATCCAACTATCATATAGTCGAAAATAATATTTTAAGAGCTCCGAACCACAGAACCGAAGTGTTAAGGAGACTCATTAGAAATTTTCCAGAATTCGTTAAAGACAAACTAAAAAGCCTATGCCAGGAATACAATGGAATGCAATTACCAGTTGCTTATGCATCACGAGCCTTTACAAAGGGCGAAAGTAATAAGTCAACAATAGAACAAGAACTAGCGGCCATACACTGGGCAATCAACTTTTTCAGACCCTATATTTATGGTACGAAATTTCGGATCAAAAGTGACCATAAACCACTTACCTATCTTTTTGCCATGAAGAACCCATCGGCCAAACTCACCAGAATGAGACTTGACCTTGAAGAATTTGATTTCGAGGTCGAGTACATCAAAGGAAGAGATAATTGTGGTGCAGACGCCTTATCTCGCATTGATTTTGGACATATCAAAGGAATTACGGAAGCAAATTCGACCATCCGACAAGTATCAACGCGGTCAAAAACCAAAATTGCATTTCCGAATACAGAAGACAGGACAACACACACGACTACCAACTTAAAGGAAAAAGTTTACAACACAATTACGACACACGAAGTGAAAAAGTTACCGTGCCTTAAATTAATTATGAACAGGTGCACCGTAAATAAAAATAGATATACAAAATTACTCGAATCCTCGCATTTAACACTATTCCATGGAAAAAGGAAAATATATGAAATATCTGCTAAAGAATTTATTGCTTATGGGAAGATTGAACTAGCGCAATTATTTCCCAAACTTGAAAAAATAGTTGGCAATAAAAACTTTAAAAGCATGAAGATCGCGATCAACGATAATTTATTTAGATATGTCGACATTGAGGAATTTAAAAATATAGGCAACAAAATTTTGAAAACGGTAACGATAGCTATAACACCAAAAATAATCGAAATCACTTCGCCCACACAAAAACTTGAAATATTAAAAAGATATCACGACGATCCCGTATTCGGAGGCCATCCGGGATTCACACGATTCTTATCAAAACTCCGACGAACATATTTTTGGAAGAACATGACTTCAGACGTGAAGGCCTATATCCGAAAATGTGAGAAATGCAAAGAAAATAAATATGGCAAAAACCATATTGAACCTCTTATAAAAACTAACACGCCAGCTAGAGCTTTTGATGTCGTGCAAATTGGCACAATAGGCCCCTTACCTAAATCATTTCACGGAAATGAATATGCTTTAACTATAATCTGCGAATTAACAAAATTCCTCATTACCATCGCAATTCCAAATAAATCTGGCCTCATAGTAGCCAAATCAATAGTAGAAAACTGCATATTGGTTCATGGACCTTTACAAGAAATTTTAACAGATATGGGCACAGAATATAAAAATGAAACATTTAACGAAATCTGTAAACTATTAAATATAAAAAATAAAACTTCTACACCATACCATCACCAGACGTTAGGTGTAGTTGAGCGATCACACAGAACTTTAAACGAATATATCAGGGCTTACATATCAGGATACAAACTGGACTGGGACCTCTGGCTTAAGTACTTTACATACTGCTACAATACAACTCCATCAACCACTCATGGTTACACTCCGTTTGAATTGGTATACGGGAAAATTGCTGCCCCGTATGACTTTATGTTGACCGGGAAAGTTGATCCCATATATAATATTGATAACTACAAATCCGAACTAAAATTTAAATTGCAAACAGCCCAAAAGCGAGCATCAGAATTGTTAGAAGTAGCAAAAGAAAAAAGAAAAGAGAGGTATGACCGGAAATCAAAACCACAAATTATTAAGGAAAACGATATGGTATACTTGAAAAATGAAGCTAACCACAAATTAGACAAGATTTACAAAGGTCCTTATAAAGTGCTTGAAACTGATTGCTTAGGAAACTGCAAAATTAATGTTAATTCAAAAGAAAAAATTGTACACAAAAATAGACTAAAAAAAGCATAAGTAAATAAGAAACATATTTATGTACAAATTTAATCATATGCTTTATAAGTTAGCACGTTAAAACGAATACCACCGGCCGGCGGTATTATTTTATTAAATAGACAAACTATTATATGTATTAAATAGACAAACTATTATGTGTATTAAACAAACACAATAAAAAAAAAAAAAAACAAAAAAAAAAAAAAAATATAAATATTTGTCTCTTTGTTTTCTTTTTTTTTTCCCAAAAAGGGAAGGTGTAATGGACAACGGTTTTCAGCACAATTACGCTTTCGCAATATAACAATATTGCCTGAGTCATTTAACTCTAAACCATCTCACATTGCTCAACTCATTGTCAGTGCAATGCACTTTCGGTATGTTGATATTAAATACCTATTTACTGACCTAATTAACGGTCAGCGTATGTGCACTCGGATTACCCTTGTCCATTCACACCAATCTTGGTATTAGTCATGACCATGCATTACTTATTAGCTTTAAGTTATAAATATAAGAACATACAGAATAAAGAAAGCTTTACAATCGAGAATTCACTCGTCTACGCTTCGTTCGTAACAATACACCATGGCTGCTAAATGGATCTTCTGAGTTAGTTTTGGTTCTTAGCTTCCGTCGAAAATCGAACAATTTAGGACGGAAGCTAAGAGCCAAAACTAACTCAGAAGATCCATTTAGCAGCCATGGTGTATACAAGCTCACTTGTGAATGCCAGCACAGTTACATAGGACAAACCGGACGACAAGTAAGAACGAGGTTCAGAGAACACATTAGAGATTACAACAAAAAGATACGGAATTAACCATCATACCAGAGTCCAACTTTGCGAATCACATGGCGGAGAATAAATGCCCCCCCCCGGAAACATCAAAAAAACAGTCAAGGTCCTACATGTACAAGCAAAAGGCAGACGTCTGAACGTACTCGAAAACATGGAAATCTACAAACAAAAAACATTCGACGGTAGAATAATAAACGAACAGACAAACACTGTTTCCGACACAATATTCGAACCTTTAAAATTGGTTTACAAAAAACAAAGCAACCACTCAGGTACAACAAACACACACGCACCGACAAATAAGCACAAAACAGCAAAAGATCAAAAACAACAAACAAGCAAAAAAGGTCAAACAACAAAAATCACCAACTTTTACCTGCCTCAGTCAAGCACAAAAAACCCGATCGATGCAAACCACCCCCGTTTCTGAATGTACACCCACAACACATGCACACACGTACACAAACAGACACCCATGCTGACGTTACCTGCTACCTACTATAAATACAAGACAAACGACCCCAACAGATCAGAACGAAAATCGACACTGATGATGGCACAACGCCGAAACCGGTTTGTCTCAAAACCAAATTTGACAAGGGATGACGAAAAATCGTTCCAATATACATCAATCATTCACCCTGTCGGAAAAACAACAAAACAAAATAAAACAGTAATTTTACCATTTTATGAAAATATGAATATTAGCATAAACATAATTAGTTTGGAAGAAATACATTTCAAGAATTAAGAAAATAGACAAGAAATTAAAGAATTAAAATATAAGCATGAAAACAATGTAAAATATTCAATTTTATTAACAATAATAATAATAACAATAATTTTTATTTTACTAGCAATATTTTGTTTAAGAAATATAAACATAACATGTTGTAAAACAAATAGCAAGCCAAATGGTACAATAGAAGACTTTATTGAGCCACAGGAGCAGCTCAAAACTATGAGAGAAGGAGTTACACATCTAACGTCAGTAGCGGCACCAACATTACCAACAACACAAACAATTAATTCAAAATTTAAATAAAGAACATTTAATACAATAATCTTTCTTCTTTAAATGGTCATCTAACCGCCTGGGCGATTTTGACCGTCCAACATAGCTCGCCAGTCGTTTCTTCGTTGCGCCAACTGGCGCCAATTGGAAACACCGCGGGATCGCAAATCGGTCTCCACTTGGTCCTTCCATCGGAGTGGTGATCTCCCTCTTCCTCTGCTTCCACCGGCGGGTGCCGATAAGAATACCTTCTGGGCTGGAGCATCTTCGCTCATTCGCACTACGTGGCCTAGCCAGCGAAGCCGCTGTGTTTTAATTCGCTGAACTATGTCGGCGTCTGCGTAAAGTTCATACAGCTCATCATTAAATCTTCTTCGGTACTCGCCGTTGCCAACTTTTAATAGCTAAGTAAAATAAAGAACATACATGATATCTTATTACAATAATAAGCAAAATAAAGAACATACAAGTTAACACACATGAGTAGCGCTCGCTGCGACGCTCCCACGGCTGACCAATACACGTGCCGCTAAGTCAGCACAATTACATTCTCACGGCACACGGCAACCTAACACCCAAATTCAAGGCCATGGTTAGTACTAGCGGTTAATAAGTATGCTACTGGATTTCTCCAGACGCATCGTCAGCCACCGGCCGGCGGTATTATTTTATTAAATAGACAAACTATTATATGTATTAAATAGACAAACTATTATGTGTATTAAACAAACACAATAAAAAAACAAAAAAAAAAAAAAAAAAAAAAGAAAAATATAAATATTTGTCTCTTTGTTTTCTTTTTTTTTTCCCAAAAAGGGAAGGTGTAATGGACAACGGTTTTCAGCACAATTACGCTTTCGCAATATAACAATATTGCCTGAGTCATTTAACTCTAAACCATCTCACATTGCTCAACTCATTGTCAGTGCAATGAACTTTCGGTATGTTGATATTAAATACCTATTTACTGACCTAATTAACGGTCAGCGTATGTGCACTCGGATTACCCTTGTCCATTCACACCAATCATGGTATTAGTCATGACCATGCATTACTTATTAGCTTTAAGTTATAAATATAAGAACATACAGAATAAAGAAAGCTTTACAATCGAGAATTCACTCGTCTACGCTTCGTTCGTAACAATACACCATGGCTGCTAAATGGATCTTCTGAGTTAGTTTTGGTTCTTAGCTTCCGTCGAAAATCGAACAATTTAGGACGGAAGCTAAGAACCAAAACTAACTCAGAAGATCCATTTAGCAGCCATGGTGTATTGTTACGAACGAAGCGTAGACGAGTGAATTCTCGATTGTAAAGCTTTCTTTATTCTGTATGTTCTTATATTTATAACTTAAAGCTAATAAGTAATGCATGGTCATGACTAATACCATGATTGGTGTGAATGGACAAGGGTAATCCGAGTGCACATACGCTGACCGTTAATTAGGTCAGTAAATAGGTATTTAATATCAACATACCGAAAGTTCATTGCACTGACAATGAGTTGAGCAATGTGAGATGGTTTAGAGTTAAATGACTCAGGCAATATTGTTATATTGCGAAAGCGTAATTGTGCTGAAAACCGTTGTCCATTACACCTTCCCTTTTTGGGAAAAAAAAAAGAAAACAAAGAGACAAATATTTATATTTTTCTTTTTGTTTTTTTTTTTTTTTTTTTTTTTTTTTATTGTGTTTGTTTAATACACATAATAGTTTGTCTATTTAATACATATAATAGTTTGTCTATTTAATAAAATAATACCGCCGGCCGGTGGCTGACGATGCGTCTGGAGAAATCCAGTAGCATACTTATTAACCGCTAGTACTAACCATGGCCTTGAATTTGGGTGTTAGGTTGCCGTGTGCCGTGAGAATGTAATTGTGCTGACTTAGCGGCACGTGTATTGGTCAGCCGTGGGAGCGTCGCAGCGAGCGCTACTCATGTGTGTTAACTTGTATGTTCTTTATTTTGCTTATTATTGTAATAAGATATCATGTATGTTCTTTATTTTACTTAGCTATTAAAAGTTGGCAACGGCGAGTACCGAAGAAGATTTAATGATGAGCTGTATGAACTTTACGCAGACGCCGACATAGTTCAGCGAATTAAAACACAGCGGCTTCGCTGGCTAGGCCACGTAGTGCGAATGAGCGAAGATGCTCCAGCCCAGAAGGTATTCTTATCGGCACCCGCCGGTGGAAGCAGAGGAAGAGGGAGATCACCACTCCGATGGAAGGACCAAGTGGAGACCGATTTGCGATCCCGCGGTGTTTCCAATTGGCGCCAGTTGGCGCAACGAAGAAACGACTGGCGAGCTATGTTGGACGGTCAAAATCGCCCAGGCGGTTAGATGACCATTTAAAGAAGAAAGATTATTGTATTAAATGTTCTTTATTTAAATTTTGAATTAATTGTTTGTGTTGTTGGTAATGTTGGTGCCGCTACTGACGTTAGATGTGTAACTCCTTCTCTCATAGTTTTGAGCTGCTCCTGTGGCTCAATAAAGTCTTCTATTGTACCATTTGGCTTGCTATTTGTTTTACAACATGTTATGTTTATATTTCTTAAACAAAATATTGCTAGTAAAATAAAAATTATTGTTATTATTATTATTGTTAATAAAATTGAATATTTTACATTGTTTTCATGCTTATATTTTAATTCTTTAATTTCTTGTCTATTTTCTTAATTCTTGAAATGTATTTCTTCCAAACTAATTATGTTTATGCTAATATTCATATTTTCATAAAATGGTAAAATTACTGTTTTATTTTGTTTTGTTGTTTTTCCGACAGGGTGAATGATTGATGTATATTGGAACGATTTTTCGTCATCCCTTGTCAAATTTGGTTTTGAGACAAACCGGTTTCGGCGTTGTGCCATCATCAGTGTCGATTTTCGTTCTGATCTGTTGGGGTCGTTTGTCTTGTATTTATAGTAGGTAGCAGGTAACGTCAGCATGGGTGTCTGTTTGTGTACGTGTGTGCATGTGTTGTGGGGGTGGTTTGCATCGATCGGGTTTTTTGTGCTTGACTGAGGCAGGTAAAAGTTGGTGATTTTTGTTGTTTGACCTTTTTTGCTTGTTTGTTGTTTTTGATCTTTTGCTGTTTTGTGCTTATTTGTCGGTGCGTGTGTGTTTGTTGTACCTGAGTGGTTGCTTTGTTTTTTGTAAACCAATTTTAAAGGTTCGAATATTGTGTCGGAAACAGTGTTTGTCTGTTCGTTTATTATTCTACCGTCGAATGTTTTTTGTTTGTAGATTTCCATGTTTTCGAGTACGTTCAGACGTCTGCCTTTTGCTTGTACATGTAGGACCTTGACTGTTTTTTTGATGTTTCCGGGGGGGGCATTTATTCTCCGCCATGTGATTCGCAAAGTTGGACTCTGGTATGATGGTTAATTCCGTATCTTTTTTGTTGTAATCTCTAATGTGTTCTCTGAACCTCGTTCTTACTTGTCGTCCGGTTTGTCCTATGTAACTGTGCTGGCATTCACAAGTGAGCTTGTATACACCATGGCTGCTAAATGGATCTTCTGAGTTAGTTTTGGCTCTTAGCTTCCGTCCTAAATTGTTCGATTTTCGACGGAAGCTAAGAACCAAAACTAACTCAGAAGATCCATTTAGCAGCCATGGTGTATTGTTACGAACGAAGCGTAGACGAGTGAATTCTCGATTGTAAAGCTTTCTTTATTCTGTATGTTCTTATATTTATAACTTAAAGCTAATAAGTAATGCATGGTCATGACTAATACCAAGATTGGTGTGAATGGACAAGGGTAATCCGAGTGCACATACGCTGACCGTTAATTAGGTCAGTAAATAGGTATTTAATATCAACATACCGAAAGTGCATTGCACTGACAATGAGTTGAGCAATGTGAGATGGTTTAGAGTTAAATGACTCAGGCAATATTGTTATATTGCGAAAGCGTAATTGTGCTGAAAACCGTTGTCCATTACACCTTCCCTTTTTGGGAAAAAAAAAAGAAAACAAAGAGACAAATATTTATATTTTTTTTTTTTTTTGTTTTTTTTTTTTTTTATTGTGTTTGTTTAATACACATAATAGTTTGTCTATTTAATACATATAATAGTTTGTCTATTTAATAAAATAATACCGCCGGCCGGTGGTATTCGTTTTAACGTGCTAACTTATAAAGCATATGATTAAATTTGTACATAAATATGTTTCTTATTTACTTATGCTTTTTTTAGTCTATTTTTGTGTACAATTTTTTCTTTTGAATTAACATTAATTTTGCAGTTTCCTAAGCAATCAGTTTCAAGCACTTTATAAGGACCTTTGTAAATCTTGTCTAATTTGTGGTTAGCTTCATTTTTCAAGTATACCATATCGTTTTCCTTAATAATTTGTGGTTTTGATTTCCGGTCATACCTTTCTTTTGTTTTTTCTTTTGCTACTTCTAACAATTCTGATGCTCGCTTTTGGGCTGTTTGCAATTTAAATTTTAGTTCGGATTTGTAGTTATCAATATTATATATGGGATCAACTTTCCCGGTCAACATAAAGTCATACGGGGCAGCAATTTTCCCGTATACCAATTCAAACGGAGTGTAACCATGAGTGGTTGATGGAGTTGTATTGTAGCAGTATGTAAAGTACTTAAGCCAGAGGTCCCAGTCCAGTTTGTATCCTGATATGTAAGCCCTGATATATTCGTTTAAAGTTCTGTGTGATCGCTCAACTACACCTAACGTCTGGTGATGGTATGGTGTAGAAGTTTTATTTTTTATATTTAATAGTTTACAGATTTCGTTAAATGTTTCATTTTTATATTCTGTGCCCATATCTGTTAAAATTTCTTGTAAAGGTCCATGAACCAATATGCAGTTTTCTACTATTGATTTGGCTACTATGAGGCCAGATTTATTTGGAATTGCGATGGTAATGAGGAATTTTGTTAATTCGCAGATTATAGTTAAAGCATATTCATTTCCGTGAAATGATTTAGGGAAGGGGCCTATTGTGCCAATTTGCACGACATCAAAAGCTCTAGCTGGCGTGTTAGTTTTTATAAGAGGTTCAATATGGTTTTTGCCATATTTATTTTCTTTGCATTTCTCACATTTTCGGATATAGGCCTTCACGTCTGAAGTCATGTTCTTCCAAAAATATGTTCGTCGGAGTTTTGATAAGAATCGTGTGAATCCCGGATGGCCTCCGAATACGGGATCGTCGTGATATCTTTTTAATATTTCAAGTTTTTGTGTGGGCGAAGTGATTTCGATTATTTTTGGTGTTATAGCTATCGTTACCGTTTTCAAAATTTTGTTGCCTATATTTTTAAATTCCTCAATGTCGACATATCTAAATAAATTATCGTTGATCGCGATCTTCATGCTTTTAAAGTTTTTATTGCCAACTATTTTTTCAAGTTTGGGAAATAATTGCGCTAGTTCAATCTTCCCATAAGCAATAAATTCTTTAGCAGATATTTCATATATTTTCCTTTTTCCATGGAATAGTGTTAAATGCGAGGATTCGAGTAATTTTGTATATCTATTTTTATTTACGGTGCACCTGTTCATAATTAATTTAAGGCACGGTAACTTTTTCACTTCGTGTGTCGTAATTGTGTTGTAAACTTTTTCCTTTAAGTTGGTAGTCGTGTGTGTTGTCCTGTCTTCTGTATTCGGAAATGCAATTTTGGTTTTTGACCGCGTTGATACTTGTCGGATGGTCGAATTTGCTTCCGTAATTCCTTTGATATGTCCAAAATCAATGCGAGATAAGGCGTCTGCACCACAATTATCTCTTCCTTTGATGTACTCGACCTCGAAATCAAATTCTTCAAGGTCAAGTCTCATTCTGGTGAGTTTGGCCGATGGGTTCTTCATGGCAAAAAGATAGGTAAGTGGTTTATGGTCACTTTTGATCCGAAATTTCGTACCATAAATATAGGGTCTGAAAAAGTTGATTGCCCAGTGTATGGCCGCTAGTTCTTGTTCTATTGTTGACTTATTACTTTCGCCCTTTGTAAAGGCTCGTGATGCATAAGCAACTGGTAATTGCATTCCATTGTATTCCTGGCATAGGCTTTTTAGTTTGTCTTTAACGAATTCTGGAAAATTTCTAATGAGTCTCCTTAACACTTCGGTTCTGTGGTTCGGAGCTCTTAAAATATTATTTTCGACTATATGATAGTTGGATAGACTTTCCGACTTTAAATTTAAGCTTCTTATTGATACCTCTTTATTGGTCGTATTTATGAGCCTTGTTGATATTAGGGTATTTGCAATGAAAATGCCTTTTTGAATTTCTTGATTTGGTATGACTAAGCTATCCTCGTTAGAGTTTATTTGTATTTCTCTGACGACTTCTGATCTTGCTGGCAAGGAAAAAATGTGATTTGGGGTACTGTATGATATATTAACAAAAATTTTTTTTCCATTAATTGGCTGTACTATGAGCCAATTTGTTTTATTAGTGTAATCTAGTACGCAATTATACTTTTTCATAAAGTCTAATCCCAGTATCCCGTCGCAGGGTACAGGAAAGCTTTGATCTACTACTTGAAAGTTATGATTGAGCCAATAATTATCTATAATGAGGTCACCGTTGACGCTTCCCTTAGACGTTATTGTACCTTCTCCCACCCCTTTGATAGATGTGGTCAGGTTAGTGTTAATTTCAGTATTTTTCCTTATGACGTCATCCTTAATTATAGAGATGTCCGCTCCTGTGTCTATTAAAAAGGTTTGTTTATTTATTGTAAATGAAGTCGAGAAACAAGCGAGGCTGCTCATATTCAGGGACAAATAAAAAATTCCGTTTGCCCCTATATCTGAGTGTGACGTGGGCGTCTGAGTTTCCCGACTCATGTGAGGTAACTCGCATTTGTCCCCTTTGGTTGGGTATATTTCGGTGGCCATTATTGTTATAACCCCGGTTGCGCTGGTTGTTACTATAACGGACCCTGTCTTCATTATAACTGCCTCCACGGTTACTGTTGTAGTTATAACGGCAGCGGCCACGTCCTTGGCCACGGTTTTGACCTTGGGGAGAACTGAAGTTATTGTGGTAGAATATAATGTTACTGGTGGGGGAGTCTGTGCTTGCGCCGATAAATTTCGCGATAGCCTCGTTTCTGTTAGTGAACTGGCCACTTTCCATTATTAATTTTATTTTATCGTAATTGGAGTTTCTAGATAGCGCTTTTACTGTTACTTGGGTAGTATACTTCTGGGCTAGTTCGCCACTGAGCCCCTCAGAAATATATGCTCCCTCAAGCTTAGTGCAAAGGGTATTTATTTCGTCGACGAATTGGTTTGCCGTTTTGTTGCCTTGTTTTAGATTTAACATTTTGGCAGTTATTAATTCAGTCGACTCCCCTTTCACCGCGGATTTCAGTTTATCGATAATTTTGGCAAGTGTGTCCTCGTTAGTTATTAATTGCCGTGCGCCACCAGCCAATTTAGTCTTGACTAGTTGCACAGCCACTGCTTCATGCTCATCTTTGAAAGTATCAACGAGATTTATAGCATCAATGAATCTGTTCAAATTTTCTGGCTTTCCATCGAATTCGGGCAAAATTTTTGCTCCCAAACTTAAAACCGTGGAAGCCATTATATTGACTTTTCGCTTCTTTCCAATATCTTTCGTTTCTTTATCTTCTCCTTCACCTTCGTCTGCCTCACTTTCCTCTGTTTCCTCAATATTGCTGTCAAATTCACATCTCAGTGTAAGGGGGATTTTAATGTTAATATTGTGACGAATTCGATGATTCCTTAATTATCAATCCTGGGTTCGATCACTATAAAGTCGAATAAACACACGCACAGATAATGTAAGTAATAGCTAGTTTTATTTACTAGTAATAAACGCAAAACAATTTTAAGAGTTTGATAACTTTACAGTAGTTCACTATTGAACGCTTGAAAATAAACTGATCAACTGCCTTGCTTGGTCACCGCCTTATATAGTCCAACAGGGTGCTTGCCTACGCACCGAGAACCAAAACTAACTCAGAAGATCCATTTAGCAGCCATGGTGTATACAAGCTCACTTGTGAATGCCAGCACAGTTACATAGGACAAACCGGACGACAAGTAAGAACGAGGTTCAGAGAACACATTAGAGATTACAACAAAAAGATACGGAATCCAACCATCATACCAGAGTCCAACTTTGCGAATCACATGGCGGAGAATAAATGCCCCCCCGGAAACATCAAAAAACCAGTCAAGGTCCTACATGTACAAGCAAAAGGCAGACGTCTGAACGTACTCGAAAACATGGAAATCTACAAACAAAAAACATTCGACGGTAGAATAATAAACGAACAGACAAACACTGTTTCCGACACAATATTCGAACCTTTAAAATTGGTTTACAAAAAACAAAGCAACCACTCAGGTACAACAAACACACACGCACCGACAAATAAGCACAAAACAGCAAAAGATCAAAAACAACAAACAAGCAAAAAAGGTCAAACAACAAAAATCACCAACTTTTACCTGCCTCAGTCAAGCACAAAAAAACCGATCGATGCAAACCACCCCCGTTTCTGAATGTACACACACAACACATGCACACACGTACACAAACAGACACCCATGCTGACGTTACCTGCTACCTACTATAAATACAAGACAAACGACCCCAACAGATCAGAACGAAAATCGACACTGATGATGGCACAACGCCGAAACCGGTTTGTCTCAAAACCAAATTTGACAAGGGATGACGAAAAATCGTTCCAATATACATCAATCATTCACCCTGTCGGAAAAACAACAAAACAAAATAAAACAGTAATTTTACCATTTTATGAAAATATGAATATTAGCATAAACATAATTAGTTTGGAAGAAATACATTTCAAGAACTAAGAAAATAGACAAGAAATTAAAGAATTAAAATATAAGCATGAAAACAATGTAAAATATTCAATTTTATTAACAATAATAAAAATAACAATAATTTTTATTTTACTAGCAATATTTTGTTTAAGAAATATAAACATAACATGTTGTAAAACAAATAGCAAGCCAAATGGTACAATAGAAGACTTTATTGAGCCACAGGAGCAGCTCAAAACTATGAGAGAAGGAGTTACACATCTAACGTCAGTAGCGGCACCAACATTACCAACAACACAAACAATTAATTCAAAATTTAAATAAAGAACATTTAATACAATAATCTTTCTTCTTTAAATGGTCATCTAACCGCCTGGGCGATTTTGACCGTCCAACATAGCTCGCCAGTCGTTTCTTCGTTGCGCCAACTGGCGCCAATTGGAAACACCGCGGGATCGCAAATCGGTCTCCACTTGGTCCTTCCATCGGAGTGGTGATCTCCCTCTTCCTCTGCTTCCACCGGCGGGTGCCGATAAGAATACCTTCTGGGCTGGAGCATCTTCGCTCATTCGCACTACGTGGCCTAGCCAGCGAAGCCGCTGTGTTTTAATTCGCTGAACTATGTCGGCGTCTGCGTAAAGTTCATACAGCTCATCATTAAATCTTCTTCGGTACTCGCCGTTGCCAACTTTTAATAGCTAAGTAAAATAAAGAACATACATGATATCTTATTACAATAATAAGCAAAATAAAGAACATACAAGTTAACACACATGAGTAGCGCTCGCTGCGACGCTCCCACGGCTGACCAATACACGTGCCGCTAAGTCAGCACAATTACATTCTCACGGCACACGGCAACCTAACACCCAAATTCAAGGCCATGGTTAGTACTAGCGGTTAATAAGTATGCTACTGGATTTCTCCAGACGCATCGTCAGCCACCGGCCGGCGGTATTATTTTATTAAATAGACAAACTATTATATGTATTAAATAGACAAACTATTATGTGTATTAAACAAACACAATAAAAAAACAAAAAAAAAAAAAAACAAAAAGAAAAATATAAATATTTGTCTCTTTGTTTTCTTTTTTTTTCCCCAAAAAGGGAAGGTGTAATGGACAACGGTTTTCAGCACAATTACGCTTTCGCAATATAACAATATTGCCTGAGTCATTTAACTCTAAACCATCTCACATTGCTCAACTCATTGTCAGTGCAATGAACTTTCGGTATGTTGATATTAAATACCTATTTACTGACCTAATTAACGGTCAGCGTATGTGCACTCGGATTACCCTTGTCCATTCACACCAATCATGGTATTAGTCATGACCATGCATTACTTATTAGCTTTAAGTTATAAATATAAGAACATACAGAATAAAGAAAGCTTTACAATCGAGAATTCACTCGTCTACGCTTCGTTCGTAACAATACACCATGGCTGCTAAATGGATCTTCTGATTTAGTTTTGGTTTTTAGCTTCCGTCGAAAATCGAACAATTTAGGACGGAAGCTAAGAACCAAAACTAACTCAGAAGATCCATTTAGCAGCCATGGTGTATACAAGCTCACTTGTGAATGCCAGCACAGTTACATAGGACAAACCGGACGACAAGTAAGAACGAGGTTCAGAGAACACATTAGAGATTACAACAAAAAGATACGGAATCCAACCATCATACCAGAGTCCAACTTTGCGAATCACATGGCGGAGAATAAATGCCCCCCCGGAAACATCAAAAAACCAGTCAAGGTCCTACATGTACAAGCAAAAGGCAGACGTCTGAACGTACTCGAAAACATGGAAATCTACAAACAAAAAACATTCGACGGTAGAATAATAAACGAACAGACAAACACTGTTTCCGACACAATATTCGAACCTTTAAAATTGGTTTACAAAAAACAAAGCAACCACTCAGGTACAACAAACACACACGCACCGACAAATAAGCACAAAACAGCAAAAGATCAAAAACAACAAACAAGCAAAAAAGGTCAAACAACAAAAATCACCAACTTTTACCTGCCTCAGTCAAGCACAAAAAACCCGATCGATGCAAACCACCCCCACAACACATGCACACACGTACACAAACAGACACCCATGCTGACGTTACCTGCTACCTACTATAAATACAAGACAAACGACCCCAACAGATCAGAACGAAAATCGACACTGATGATGGCACAACGCCGAAACCGGTTTGTCTCAAAACCAAATTTGACAAGGGATGACGAAAAATCGTTCCAATATTCATCAATCATTCACCCTGTCGGAAAAACAACAAAACAAAATAAAACAGTAATTTTACCATTTTATGAAAATATGAATATTAGCATAAACATAATTAGTTTGGAAGAAATACATTTCAAGAATTAAGAAAATAGACAAGAAATTAAAGAATTAAAATATAAGCATGAAAACAATGTAAAATATTCAATTTTATTAACAATAATAATAATAACAATAATTTTTATTTTACTAGCAATATTTTGTTTAAGAAATATAAACATAACATGTTGTAAAACAAATAGCAAGCCAAATGGTACAATAGAAGACTTTATTGAGCCACAGGAGCAGCTCAAAACTATGAGAGAAGGAGTTACACATCTAACGTCAGTAGCGGCACCAACATTACCAACAACACAAACAATTAATTCAAAATTTAAATAAAGAACATTTAATACAATAATCTTTCTTCTTTAAATGGTCATCTAACCGCCTGGGCGATTTTGACCGTCCAACATAGCTCGCCAGTCGTTTCTTCGTTGCGCCAACTGGCGCCAATTGGAAACACCGCGGGATCGCAAATCGGTCTCCACTTGCTCCTTCCATCGGAGTGGTGGTCTCCCTCTTCCTCTGCTTCCACCGGCGGGTGCCGATAAGAATACCTTCTGGGCTGCAGCATCTTCGCTCATTCGCACTACGTGGCCTAGCCAGCGAAGCCGCTGTGTTTTAATTCGCTGAACTATGTCGGCGTCTGCGTAAAGTTCATACAGCTCATCATTAAACCTTCTTCGGTACTCGCCGTCGCCAACTTTTAATAGCTAAGTAAAATAAAGAACATACATGTATTACATACATACATGATATCTTATTACAATAATAAGCAAAATAAAGAACATACAAGTTAACACACATGAGTAGCGCTCGCTGCGACGCTCCCACGGCTGACCAATACACGTGCCGCTAAGTCAGCACAATTACATTCTCACGGCACACGGCAACCTAACACCCAAATTCAAGGCCATGGTTAGTACTAGCGGTTAATAAGTATGCTACTGGATTTCTCCAGACGCATCGTCAGCATAATTCTATTTCACATGCATGTGAAATAGAACCTACACATAACGCAACTGTGGCAACTAACGGGCGAACTTATTCACAGACAACGGGCTGTCAACAATTGTGCAACAGGTACGCCGCTGCTGGACATCGCCTATAAAGGGAAGCAGCTACCACGGAGCAGTCAGTCGAGTTTGGGACGCGGTTCAGTAGCCTTAAGTTTAGACTAAAGTTCAATTTAATAAAACCTAATTGTGAAGCACCAAAGTAATATTGTTGTGTTTAAATAACTAACCTTCTCAGGATATCTGGGCGTGTTGGCCGTGTTGGCCCAACAAAATTCATTTTTTTAAGAAAAGGACCTTCCGTCCTTTAAGTGGCGCCCGAGCAGGGACCCGGAGCGGTGTATGAAAAATCAGTGGAACTGAGTATAAAAGAGCCCTTGAGTCAAAACGTGATAAACTCCAAAATTTTTTAAACTGAATTAAAAGCATATTTTATGCCGAACCCGAGCCCACAATCGAAGATTCCCGATTCATGATTGAAAAACAATAAAGCAGCTGGCGCTGATGGTTTGCCTGCTGAGCTATTCAAACACGGAGGCGAGGAGCTGGTAAAACGCATGCATCAGCTTCTATGCAGAATATGGTCGGATGAATGCATGCCTGAAGATTGGAATCTAAGTGTTCTCTGCCCAATCCACAAGAAGGGCGATCCTGCAAACTGCGCCAACTATCAGCCTTTTGAATATCGCATATAAGGTCCTATCAAGCGTATTGTGCGAAAGACTGAAGCCTGATGTGAACAGACTGATTGGACCTTATCAGTGTGGCGTCAGACCTGGTAAATCTACCATCGACCAAATTTTTACAATACGCCAAATCTTGGAAAAAACCCGTGAAAAGAGAATCGACACACATCATCTCTTTGTTGATTTTAAAGCCGCTTTCGATAGCACGAAAAGGAGCTGCCTATATGCCGCTATGTCTGAATTTGGTTTCCCCGCAAAACTTATACGGCTATGCAAAATGACCTTGAGCAACACCGCCAGCTCGGTCAGAATTGGGAAGTACCTCTCCGAGCCGTTCGAAACTAAACGAGGTTTCAGACAAGGTGACCCCCTATCGTGCCATTTCTTTAATTTAATGCTGGAGAAAATAATGCAAGCTGCAGAACTTAACCGCGCTGGAACAATGTTTTATAAAAGCGTCCAACTGTTGGCATATGCTGACGATATTGATATCATTGGCCTTAACAACCGCGCCGTAACTTCTGCTTACTCCAAATTAGAAAAAGAAGCGGAGAAAATGGGATTGGTGGTGAACGAGGGCAAACCGAAGTACCTTCTGTCATCATGCAAAGAGTCAGCGCATTCGCGCCTTGGCAACCAAGCCACTGTTGGCAGCAATAACTTCGAAATAGTAAAGGACTTCGTTTACCTGGGAACCAGCATTAATACCAACAATAATGTTAGCCTAGAAATCCGACGAAGAATCACTCTTGCAAACAAATGCTACTTCAGACTGAGTAGGCAATTGAAAAGTAAAGTCCTCTCTCGACGAACGAGAATAACACTCTACAAGTCACTCATCGCACCCGTCCTGCTATATGGTGCAGAAGCGTGGACACTAACAACATCTGATGAGGCGGCTCTGGGAGTATTCGAGAGAAAGGTTCTTCGAAAGATTTGTGGACCTCTACGCGTTGGCGACGGCGAGTACCGAAGAAGATTTAATGATGAGCTGTATGAACTTTACGCAGACGCCGACATAGTTCAGCGAATTAAAACACAGCGGCTTCGCTGGCTAGGCCACGTAGTGCGAATGAGCGAAGATGCTCCAGCCCAGAAGGTATTCTTATCGGCACCCGCCGGTGGAAGCAGAGAAAGAGGGAGACCACCACTCCGATGGAAGGACCAAGTGGAGACCGATTTGCGATCCCGCGGTGTTTCCAATTGGCGCCAGTTGGCGCAACGAAGAAACGACTGGCGAGCTATGTTGGACGGTCAAAATCGCCCAGGCGGTTAGATGACCATTTAAAGAAGAGGAATTAAAAGCAGGAAAAAGGCTGAAGTGAAATACAGGAAAAGAGCCTCAAGTGACAATACAAATTCTTCCAACTGAAACCAAGTTCACAAATAAATATAAAAGGAAAAATCCTGCATTATAAACAGTGAAAATAAGTGAATAGCCGAACAACTATTAAACAAGAAACCCCGTGCTAATGCTAAGTCTTTACTTGATAGTGGCGTAAGTAGAATCTCTAAAATAACCCTTATTATTTTCTTGCAGGACAATGGTGACTTTACAGGTAACCGTCACCAATTTAACGGGTGCGGTTAAGGCACTCCTAGAACAGGTGAACAGCGTCGATAGGCGAGTATCTGCCTTAGACAATCTGCGATCCAGGCTCGCCCTTTTAGAAAGAGCTAGCCAACCATCTCTACCGGTAGTATCGGAAGCAGAACCGCGAGCTCCTGCAACGGAGGCGGATCTTAAGGACATTTCAAGATTACTTGAATGCGTAAAGGAGCTGCAATCCTTTGACGGCAACCCCGTCCAATATATTTCATGGGTGCACTCTGTTGAGAGCATCCTGTCCGACTTTAAAGTAGTAAAAAAGAAACCAATATACCGTGCTTTACTACATCGCATTCGCCAAAAGTACGAGGAGCAGCTGATGCTGCTCTGATATCGTACAACATATTCGACACCAACTGGTGTGCAATTAAGAAGTGCCCATCACTCCATTACACGGATAAACGCGATATCCGCACCTTGGAGTACCAACTCCACCGACTAACCCAAAAAGATGCGCGGCTTGATGAATTTTACGCTGTTGTGAATCACCAATTCTCGTTGATTATAAATAAAATCAAAACGGAGACGTACTCTGCGGAGACAACAAGAGTCCTCATAGATACCTACAGGAACCGCGCCTGGGATATTTTCATCCGCGATCTGAACAGGGAGCTGGCTAAAATGCTCCTCATACAACGTCCCAAAACCCTACCTGAAGCATATTCCGCATGCCTCGAAATCCAAAACACGAATTTCCGAAACTACCAACCAACTTCTTCGCAACCACCAGTTGAAAAGATGGACGTGGAACAGTCCATCCAAAGTAGGCGCGTAAATTACATGAACCGGCCAAACCCCTTCAAACGTGGAGCCAGGTCTGAAAACTTACCGCGCAAGCAACAGCGGCTTTACCATGTGACAACAAACGACGTGGATAAGGAAGCCGAACCAGAAGCTGAACCCCTCCCAACTGCAGAAGAAGAGGATTTTTTACCGAACGGCCATCTAGCGTACCATATAGAGAGTACAAACTTCCCGATGGCCGCACGCTGGACTTCCTGGTCAACACGGGTGCGAATAAGAATTTTATTAGGTCAACTGTAGCCAAACAGGGCTGTCCTGTACGGAAATCATTTAGCATTCGATCAGCGGGGGGTTGCGTGGATATAAATGAAAAGATAACATTGAAATTTTTTGCAGATATAGGCATAAATTCCAAAATAACGTTTTTTATCCTTCCTAGTATTGAAACATTTGATGGTATTATGGGCGACGATACCCTTAAGGATATAGGAGCAGTAGTAGACAGAAAGAACAATATTTTTAAAGGAGCTTGAGATAAAATACCTCTTAAGGCAAGAATATCCAGCGAAATAATTATACAATGTCTAAGGACCTTCCCCTAGAAACGAAAAGAAGGGTAGGCGTGATAATTGAAAAATGTGGCGAATTATTCCAACCAATTAATGGAAACGAATTGGTAGACACTAGTGTTCGTACGGAGATAAGGACATCGACATCCGACCTAATTTACAACAAAAGTTATCCTTATCCTGCATGCATGAAAGAGGAGGTCGACAGACAGGTGAATGAATTACTTAAGGAAGGTGTTATCCGGCCATCAAAAAGCCCCTACAACTTCCCGATATGGATGGTTCCTAAAAAACTTAAACCTGATGGTGAGAAACAATACCGCGTGGTCATCGATTACATAAGATTGAATGCCGCCACGATCTCTGACACTACCCAATTTCTGACATAAATGCAACTTTGTGCAGCTTAGGCCAATCTAAATACTATACCACTATTAGGGCTGAACACATTGAATACGGTGGCTACGAACCACAGCTACAATAAAACAAATTTATGCGACAACTGTAGTCAAGCATTGGCTACTTGATTACAATGAAAGCAGCAGCGACAGGTGTGAATTATCTTAAAAAGTAGCAAAGAGTTATAGAAAAAGTACAAATTGTGTGAAAGATACATATACCTCAATAAATGAAACTTATATTACAAGTTATTCACTCTTCCTTTCGTTTTTATTGACCAAAAGAAAACAACGCCACGAGCTGTCGCTTGTAAAAATAGAAATAGATTTAATCTGGCGACAGCGGCATTCGTGGCTTGTAGCCATGTAGCTATGACGCGCTTAAAATAATGCTTTACATAAGAACGTGTGTACAAATAATATGACAGATGGCGCTTTGCAGTCGCCGTCTTGAATGTGGTCGGGCCTATTGATCTGACATCTTGTTTCTATGAAGGAACCTGACATCCCCAAAACTGCGTTCTCGACTATGAACGGGAAATACGAAATTTTGCGGCTTGCCTTTGGGTGGAAAAATGCCCCGGCGATCTTCGACGAATGATCGACGATGCCCTCAAGTAATACATTGGCAAAATTTGCTATCTGTACATAGACGACACCATTGTTTTTGGAAAGGACATGGAAGACTATCTACAAAACATAGAAAAAGTATTTTCAAGATTGCACGAGGTTAACGTGAGGGTTAACTTGGAGAAGGTTTGTTTCCTCGAAACTAAAGTTGAATTCCTCGGGTATATCATTACACCCGAAAGTGTTAGCCCTGACCCAAAAAAGGTCGAGGCGATGAATTTAATTTTGCCACTATGTAATTTGAAAGATTTGAAAAGTTTCCTATGAATGACATGCTATTATCGAAAATTCATTTGCGATTATGCAAAAATAGCCAAGCCCCTGACGAATCTAACGCGTGATGAAAATGCACAAATTAAGGCTAATGCATCGAGAAAAGTACTCATAACACTCCATAGTGCAGCCTTGCAAGCCTTCAAGGAATTGAAGAGGATGCTCACTTCTGCTGATGTCCTCGCTTTTCCAGACTTTGAGAAACCTTTTAATTTGACAACCGACGCCTCAAAGTATGCGATTGGTGCTGTTTTGTCCCAGGGGGATATAGCTAAGGATAAACCAATAGCATTTATTTCTTGTTCGCTAAACAAAACGGAGGAGAATTACGCTACCAATGAAAAGGAGATTGTCGCGATCGTGTAGACTCTTGATAATTTAAGAACATATTTGTATGGGGTGAAGAAAATCAAAATATACACTGATCACCAGCCATTAAACTTTTCCCTGAGTTGTCGCAACTACAACGCCAAGTTGAAGCGCTGGAAAACTCGCATTGTGGAATATAATTGCGAAATTTTCTACAAAGCAGGTAAATCAAATTTAGTCGCTGACGCCCTTTCTCGACTTAAAACTTAGTGTAACATATTGACTGAGTCTGTTATCACTTAGCCTCTTTCTGTCTCAGGACAGGGCACTCATGCAAATGATGAAGATAATCTAGAGCCCGAAGTTGACTCTGCAACAATGCATTCTGCTGATCAGAACAGTTCGGATCTAATTCCACATGTAGAGGCCTCACTTAACGTGTTTAGAAACCAAATAATTTTCAGGGATGGGAATCGCCCTCAATGCCTCGAACATCGCCATCTAGGTGACAATAGACATTACGTCTCATTGCCCGAATCCGACAATGCTTCATTGGTTTCTATTTTGAGGGAACGTCTCAATCCTAATGTGATAAACGGAGTAAAAATTCCCAAAAGATTCCTTGCCTTTTTAGAGGACGTTTATGTTAATCACTTTCAAAGGTATCGAATCAGGATAACACAAAGAGTTGTAGAAGATGTTAGGGTACCTGATAGGATTTACGAGATAATCGAGAGGGTACACAAGCGAGCCCATAGAAACCCTCGTGAGAATAGGGTGCAGATTCTCGAGCAATATTACTTCCCGGCAATGGCCAGGCAAATAAGAGAATATTCCAAACAATGCGACATCTGCAAATTTAATAAATACGATAGGCATCCATCGAAACCTTTCCTTCAGCCCACACCGATTCCGAGCTATCCCTGCGAGGTCCATCATATAGACATATTTGAAATTGACGGACAAAAATACCTTAGCGCAGTAGATATATTTTCAAAATTCGCTAAGCTGTTTGCAATAAAGAACAAGTCTTCAATGCACATTCGAAGAAAGCTTACTGATCTCCTGTACTACTTTTCAGTACCAAAAGTATTGGTCATGGACAACGAAAGAGGATTTCTAACCCCTATTGTCCTGGACTATGTCCGCTCACTAGATATTGAAGTCTACCCAACTCCCACACAACGAAGTGAAAGCAACGGTCAGGTTGAGCTCACAGATAAAGGCTAAACAAAAGCCACTCTTCAAGGAAGAAACTGTTGCTGAAAACAGAAACGTAACTATTGTTACTAAAAGTGGGAAAAAATGTTACAAGACTGCCGTAAAAAACGTCTAAAATAACATTGGTCATAAGCAAATCTTATGCTTGGATCCTTTGGTCCCAGGGCTTTGGGTGCAAATCATTTTGTAGCCGATTCAGTCAGATGTTGGTTCAATTGCAAATAGCTCGTTGGTTTGAATGACGACGATCGGTGTGGTTCAACTCCACCATGAGTAGGCCATTTTGCAATCATCAACGCTTATGGTTAAAAGGGATCACCACGACACTTCCGTCAGCTATATTCCAATGTAAAACTAAAATTTTATTTGAAATACAGTGTATGCACTGCCCAAAATATAAGAACAATCTCACAGCCATTGGGCTGGTAAATAAACCGGCATAATGCGGCAATATAATAAAACGCATAAAGGCGTTCACAAAAATACAAAAAAAATATAAAAAAATTAAAGTAAAATAGGGGAAACATTCCTAAAAAAAAGAGAAAATACTAATACTAACAAGCTGAACTAAAAAACTAACTAACTAATTCGCAACAAAAAACGGTAAATCAAAAAAACCGAATACTAACAAGTTAAACTATACTTAGGGTCGGTTTCACCAGCTCGACTTAACTAAGTTAAGTCGACTTTTTCACTTTTTCAGTTTCACCATCTAACTTAACTAAGTCACAACTTAGTCAGCCTGCCAGCTGACTTATTCTCGACTAAGTCAGTGTTGCTGTCGTTTAAAATCTAAATGTCAGCAATGCTCCTAATTTGTTTTGTACAATGTCCCAGCCGGAAAATTGGCCAATCATAACTTTGACGGCGTATGCGTAGATGCATGTGAACGCTTGTTTTCTAGCATGCAACCATTACGAAACTATCGCAACCATTACTAACTATTAAGCGCTAAATTTAATACCTTGCAACTAAAGAGAAATGCCCATTTCGCACTGGGGTATTGGGATGCGCAGAGGTATCTGGTATAAAAAAATACTACTATGCATAAAACAGCTGTTCGGGTTGTTGTGTTCAAAATTATTTAAGTCGCTCAGTTGGTGAAACCCAAAAGTAAGTTAGTCTCGAATCTGTGCTAACTTAAGTCACGACTTAGTTTTAGTCTTAGTCGCGTTGATGAAACCGGCCCTTAATCTAACTTAATAATGCTTTCTAATAAACTAATAATAACCGAAAACCTAACTGTCAGTAAATTCCACTTAACATCACTCCGAGTCTTCCTCCATTCCCGTCGAACCCGGGAAGTCTCGAATCTGTGCTAACTTAAGTCACGACTTAGTTTTAGTCTTAGTCGCGTTGGTGAAACCGGCCCTTAATCTAACTTACTAATGCTTTCTAATAAACTAATAATAACCGAAAACCTAATTGTCAGTAAATTCCACTTAACATCACTCCGAGTCTTCCTCCATTCCAGTCGAACCCGGAGCGACCCGAACTCCACTCACTAGTTATGGCACTAGCATTTAGGAAAGATACAAGTCATAATACTTAAATAGCATTTAGATGAGATGTAAATTTCCTGATTAAATATTTTTCTTGAAATAAAATCCGATAAATAGCATTAAGTTCATGGAATATTAATTTTGAAATGTAAATTTTTCACTATGTATATTAGTTATAAGGATATTTGTACCTTGACTCGTAGAATCTGGCTCTGTGCGTCCGCACAAGCATACGTCGCATTCGATCTGCACTCGCCTGTGGTAACCGTGCGAGATGGGTATGGCTGGATAGTCAACGACACTTTAAGATAATTCATGTGATCAACCTAGCCCGCTATGAAGAAATCGCAAGTCGCCTGGAAGCCGAAGTCACCCGGCTGAATGAAACCAATGATATCACGGATGTCCTTGCCTATTACTTAGAGAAGGTTCAAATTCAACTTAATGAGCTAAAAGGTCCAAAACACAAAAGAAATAAGCGTGCAATTAATTGGACAGGATCGGCTTGGAAATGGATTGCCGGCTCTCCCGACGCGTCCGATTGGGATAACGTACTTCGATCCCAGGATTCGTTAGTACTAAACAACAACCAACAGTACAAGGTAAACAATTTAAGAAAACTAATGAGTTATTGCAGGTGGGCAACGGCATTGTAACCATCACAAACGACATCCTAGGACATGACCACGTTATAAAACTATCAGGGGAAATCCGGCACAAGGTAATGATCCTGAAGGATGATGTTAATGAGTTTGTTCAAGCCTGTCAAATGGCCAAGGCTGGGGTGGCTAACAACAACAACCTGCTAAACATCAGCAATCGAAGTCCTTCCATATGCTAACGTCATCGAGGCCATCGAATACGGTGAACGAATGCACCTACACGAATGGTACCTTGCTACCTTATGTTTTGTCCATGCCAAAGGTGGATCAAACGAGATTCAACAATCTTATCACTCGAGCAATTGCAAAAAATGGTCATCGGCTGGATTTAAGGTACAGCCAAGTTCTAATCAACAAGAAGGAAACATATGGCATGAAGGATAAGTGCATTCACCTAACAAGTGCAATGGTATGCAAGAAGGATGCATTGGACCTACTACGCGAAGAGAATTGTCTGCCGCGACTGCTCAAAGGTGGTGAGACCAGTTGCCGCTACGTAAGCTGCAACGACTCAACGATTGAGGTCATCAAAGAGGACACCATTCTATTGAACAACTTCAATGAAACAGTACGGTCAGGTGACACCCCCAGCTATTTGAACGGCTCTTATATTCTCCAATTGGACAACGAAACTATACGAATTGATGATAAAACCTACTAGAGCATGAGCAGCTCATGTGGTCAAATACTCCCACCGGTGCTATCTACTATAACCAATAAAAGCCTCGCCGTCAGCCTTAATCTTGTCCACGAGATGACTATTGGCAACGTTAAACTCCTGAGATACCTAAAGGACAAGACCAATTGGTTTACAGCTTCGGAAACTCTGGGCTTGTTTTTGCTATTAATTCTCATTTGGATAGTTTGGAGGAAGCTAACAAAAGGGACAGCACTTCCTGAATTAAGATTGTCGATAGGAAAGACGGATCTGCAGGGACGAAGAAAGAAGGACAACTGTCCACACTCGGATCTGCGGGACGCAGATCTTTAGAGGGGGAGGAGTTAACACGCATGAGCCGCGCTCGCTACGACGCTCCCTCGCCTGACTGATACACGTGCCGCTAAGTCAGCACAATTACATTCTCACAGCGCACGGCAGCCTAACACCCAAATTCAAGGCCATGGTTATTACCAGCGGTTAATACGTATGCTACTGGATTTCTCCAGACGCATCGTCAGCATAATTCCATTTCACATGCTTGTGAAATAAAACCTACACATAACGCAACTGTGGAAACTAACGGGCGAACTTATTCACAGACAACGAGCTGTCAACAATTATGCAACAGGTACCGCGCTGCTGGACAAAGGGAAGCAGCTACCACGGGGCAGTCAGTCGAGTTCGGGACACGGTTCAGTAGCCTTAAGTTTGGACTAAAGTACAATTTAATAAAACCTAATTGTGAAATACCAAACTAATAGTGTTGTGTTTAAATAACTAACCTTGTCAGGATATCTGGGCGTGTTGGCCCAACAAAATTAATTTTTATATGAAAAGGACTTTCCGTTGTTTAAGTTACATGTATTACATACATACATGGTATCTTGTTGCAATTATAAGTAAAGCAAATCAACATACATACAATCAAAGCAAGACGTCAAATTGGAAAAGGAGTCAAACAACTTTTAATCACACCACACATATCAAGGTGTATAAAAGAGTGTGGATAAATAATTCAGCAGTTAGTATGCAGTGAGTATTCGTTTCTGAACGAAAACAGAACTATAGAGTGTGCCCATTCAAGCGTTTCAGTCGCTTTAACTATCGACAGCTAGCGAAAGAGATTTATTGAAAATCGCAAATACAAAGTATAAATCGAGCATTAGCGTGACCTGAAAATTTGAAATTATCACTCTCGTAACTATTTATCAAAAGCAAGCAATTTAGTTATTGCGTTATTAAGTTGCTTGCGTATGACTAATCCTTACTAAGACTAAATCAGTTTTATATAACACGTTTATTTGAACTATCACACATATATATATATATATATATATATATATATATATATATGTATTTACGGACTTGTGGGTCTCTAAATAGTGCTACCTTGTTATGAATTTCTGCGGGTACAGTGAAAACATTTCCTAAGTTTTAATAAATTCTCTCGTGATATCGGCTTGCGTCTGTTGTTTTTAAGGTTCTTTCGACCATATGGATAGGTCCATCTTCGAGTATTTGAACTCCTCTTGTTATCTCCGCCAATAAAGGTGTTTTTGTCGGGCACGACAGCAGTTCACTTCATTTCCACCTCCAAAGTGAAATTTTTCATTATGGCAACTTATGCCACAGTAATGACTGCTTTTATTTTCGATTCCAACAATTTGGTAAATTTCTGTTGCCATTTTGACAAGGACGACCCAAGTGATCAATCGGACACCTTGCTGGATGTGAAGCTACATGATCTCACTACACGTTGGGAGATTCTGCAGATATCCCACAGAAACGCTTGTCTCTCGGACTAAAAAATCTTTCCGACCGATTTCGTGGAAGAGGCAACGAACAAATATCAGCTGTGTGCCGACAGCTACTATATATGCAAAGGTCACATTCTGGACCAGCTAAAACTTTTCCAAACTAATATCAAGGGAGACTAGGACTGGCGCCTACTCTCTCAATATGAAATCTGTACCTTGTATTAAAGTCCCCCCCTTGCGATACTGAAACGTTTTACGGTGATCATGAGGAGTGATCATCCTTTCGTGATATGTTCACGGCTGTTTACCTCAACCATCATAAATTGACTCTCGCTCAAAAATTATATCACCTCCGAAATAAGCTCGAGGGAAAGCGAGAGCTATCGTGAAATAATATACTCTTTGTGATGAAAATGTTTCCTTAGCATGGGAGGCCCTCAGAGCTAGGTTCGAAAACAAAAGAATCCTGATAGACAAGCAGCTAAAAACACTTTTCGAAATCACTTCAGTCACCATTGAAAGTAGCGAAGGTATCCAAAAGGTCCAAAATAGGATCAACGATTGCCTCGTGATCTTCAATTCCCAAGGAATTTTCGTTTCCGATTGGGACCCGATCCTAATCCATTTATGTTCCTCTAAGCTTCCGGAGGAATCTCTGCACCTCTGGGAGCAATCGTTAGAGTCAAGGAACGAACTACCCAAGTGACCCGAAACGGGTCAGTTTTTAACAGTCGCTATGAGGTAGTGGAATTCCTACATGGTAACAAAGGGACCAAAACCGGTAACTCTCTTCCATCCAAATCGTCACCTAAGGCTCAAGCTTATCGCTCCCAAGAAAATCTATCGTTTGCTGCAAATTGTGTAACAATAACCACGTTTTAAAATCATGCCCGAATTTGGGAAACTTAGTATTCCTGAGCATACTAAGCTTGTTAAAGATGTCCGTTATTGTACCAATTGTTTTGCATACAACCATTCTCTCCCCAATTGCCCGAGTACTTTCAGATATCTACACTGCAAAAAGAATCACCATACCATGTTACACCCTCCAGTAACGCATAAGCCCGAATCGGTGGCATCCTGTAGAACTCCTCCTACCGTACCATCCAAGAATACCACCAACCTATTGCACACCGAATCATCCCTCCAGTCAAGACATCCGATCTTCGATATAACCGAAGGCACTTGGGAAGATTCTTCGTCTTCTTCCAAACAACGTGAATGAAAGTTCAAGCAAACTTCTCAACAAACAATGAGAAGACCCTTTTTCCCACTGCCCGCTTCCATATAGATCATATGGGACTATCTTCACGCTACGAGCGTTAATAGATCAAGGTTCGCAAAAGACCTTTATATTGGAAAAGATATAGCACCGTTTGAAATCTCCTACCTGCAAGGAAAAATTTTCCGTCACCAAAATGGACGGGAAGATTGTAGAAAATACCAGTCGCGTTTGCCAGATCACTCGGGTTTTCAAACAGCACAACATCCGTATTCCCACAAACGCGATCGTCTTGAAACAGCTTACCAGTTCCTTCCATCGTTTAAAATCCCAAAACCAAATCTATCCGAAGTTAAGGTCCTAGATCTTGCGGATCCCTACTTCTACACTCCAGGTCAAATAGATCTTGTCGTCGGTAGTGACCTCATGCCTCAGATCTTACTTGAGGGCATCAAGAAGCAAGTTCTTGGAAGTTTGCTTGTGCAAAATACTATCTTCGGCTGGTACCTGAGTGGACCATTGCCATCCAATCAATGTTCTATGTCTCATACATCCTCCACGGAAACCTCAAATGATAATCTTAACTCCCAACTTAAACGGTTTTGGGAGACTGAAGCAATGGCTGAATCGCATGCACCTTCAGAGGAAGAGATCATTTGTGAAACTTTCTATAGGGAAACAACCTACCGTCAAAGCGACGGACGATACGTGGTGTGTCTACCATTCAAATCCAAGTTTCCCACCAATCTTTCTCTAGGACCATCTCGGTCGCAGGCGATGAGGCAGGCAATCAGAATGGAACATATGCTCAACAAAACCCCCAGTCTCTAAGATGAGTATAATCGCGTATTGGAAGAATACCCATCCCTTGAGCATATGCGACCAATCCCTCCTAAGGAAATTCACCTAAACGGGAAATACTTCTCCTATTGTCTTCCCCACCATTCGGTAGTGAAACCAGACAGTAAATCGACCAAAGTTAGAGTAGTTGGTAACGCCTCGAAGGCGACTGAATCTGGAACGTCTCCAAACGATGTACTACACATAGGTCCTACTTTGCGTTTGGACAAGTATGTTTTTAACGGTGACATACAAAAGATGCATCGTCAAATCCTTCTGCACAACGACGATCAACAGCCAATCATCCAGAACTTCTGAATCACACTGCGTCCGAAGATTTACTAGACTTTGATTTCTTAAAATTGTATTACTCCAGTTCGACCAAAACTCTCGGCATTCGATGGAATGCTTTGAATGATTCGTTTTCATACACAATTGAATTTACTAACACCCCTTCCAGTGCCACCAAAAGGCAAATTTTATCCGCCATTTCGAAATTGTTCGACAACGCAGGGTGGCTAGGGCCTATTGTCATTCAGGCAAAAATGTTGATGCAACAAATTTGGCTAGAAGGGACTCAATGGGATGAATGTATCAAACCACTAGCGCTCCAAAATTGGATTCAGTTTGTATCAGACCTACACATCATCGAGCGAATTCGGATACCAAGATGGACTGAATTTTCTCCAAACCAAAAAACTCAAATTCAGTGGTTTTGCGATGCATCCGAGAAAGCATATTGTGCAGACATCTATTTACGCTCTGACTGGGAGTTAAAGGTCTCATCGCACCTTCTTTTTTCTAAAGCAAAGGTAGCACCATTGCAAACAGTAAGCCTCCCTCTCTTGGAACTGTGTGGTGCGGTCCTGCTATCAAAATGCATCAAATGTTTAACTAATCAACTTCGTCTCGGAGAGTTCGAACCCTTTTTATGGTCCGATTCCCCCATCGTCCTTTCGTGGCTCGAAAAACCACCCTGCACATCAAGGGTATACGTAGCCAATAACACAGCACAAATAATTCAAAACGTCGAAAACGTCAAATGGCGCCACGTATCCACTAACCGCAACACAGCCGATCTCGGTACTCGAGGGTGTAGACCACAGGAATTAAGTCAGAATCCCCTTTGGTGGACTGGACCAAATTGGCTTCAAAAACTTCTCGAAGAATGGCGCCTTTTGTCTTGGGAAAAGGTTGCTCCTCCCGAAGAACGAAAGGTCGAAGTTTGTCATGCTATGGGAACCGACCCTGAAATATTTGATCGCTTCTCATCCTGGCCGAAAGCACTGCGAGTTATAACTTACATGTTTCGCTTTATCCATCGAATCAAACCCATACTGCACGGCAGCCTAACACCCAAATTCAAGGCCATGGTTATTCTCTATCTCTATGGCGCGATATACAACAAGTATATCATCATAAACCTCCTAAGAGATTTTTGCGCCAAGCTTCTCTTCCAATTTGTGGTGTGCCGATTTGAATTTTCCCTACAAATTGGTGGGACCTACAGTTTTTTGCCGACTCCGAACGGCATCTACAAAGGAGACGAATTTTTGCTGAGAAGCCTGTCATGGCAGAAATACACTCGGAGAGTTTGCCAAACCACTGCCGAGGGGCGACCCCGTTTTGAAAAACTTTTTTTTTTCAAATCACTTTTGATGTTACCTGTACCAGGGCTCGAACCATGGACCTTCGGTGTGGTAGGCCGGCAACACTACCTTCACACCACGGCGGCCATGGTTATTACCAGCGGTTAATACGTATGCTACTGGATTTCTCCAGACGCATCGTCAGCATAATTCCATTTCACATGCTTGTGAAATAAAACCTACACATAACGCAACTGTGGAAACTAACGGGCGAACTTATTCACAGACAACGAGCTGTCAACAATTATGCAACAGGTACCGCGCTGCTGGACATCGGCTATAAAGGGAAGCAGCTACCACGGGGCAGTCAATCGAGTTCGGGACGCGGTTCAGTAGCCTTAAGTTTGGACTAAAGTACAATTTAATAAAACCTAATTGTGAAATACCAAACTAATAGTGTTGTGTTTAAATAACTAACCTTGTCAGGATATCTGGGCGTGTTGGCCCAACAAAATTAATTTTTTTATGAAAAGGACTTTCCGTTCTTTAAGTTACATGTATTACATACATACATGGTATCTTGTTGCAATTATAAGTAAAGCAAATTAACATACATACAATCAAAGCAAGGCGTCAAATTGGAAAAGGAGTCAAACAACTTTTAATCACACCACACATATCAAGGTGTATAAAAGAGTGTGGATAAATAATTCAGGAGTTAGTATGCAGTGACTATTCGTTTCTGAACGAAAACAGAACTATAGAAAGTGCCCATTCAAGCGTTTCAGTCGCTTTAACTATCGACAGCTAGCGAAAGAGATTTATTGAAAATCGCAAATACAAAGTATAAATCGAGCATTAGCGTGACCTGAAAATTTGAAATTATCGCTCTCGTAACTATTTATCAAAAGCAAGCAATTTAGTTATTGCGTTATTAAGTTGCTTGCGTATGACTAATCCTTACTAAGACTAAATCAGTTTTATATAACACGTTTATTTGAACTATCACACATATATATATATATATATATATATGTATTTACGGACTTGTGGGTCTCTAAATAGTGCTACCTTGTTATGAATTTCTGCGGGTACAGTGAAAACATTTCCTAAGTTTTAATAAATTCTCTCGTGATATCGGCTTGCGTCTGTTGTTTTTAAGGTTCTTTCGACCATATGGATAGGTCCATCTTCGAGTATTTGAACTCCTCTTGTTATCTCCGCCAATAAAGGTGTTTTTGTCGGGCACGACAGCAGTTCACTTCATTTCCACCTCCAAAGTGAAATTTTTCATTATGGCAACTTATGCCACAGTAATGACTGCTTTTATTTTCGATTCCAACAATTTGGTAAATTTCTGTTGCCATTTTGACAAGGACGACCCAAGTGATCAATCGGACACCTTGCTGGATGTGAAGCTAGATGATCTCACTACACGTTGGGAGATTCTGCAGATATCCCACAGAAACGCTTGTCTCTCGGACTAAAAAATCTTTCCGACCGATTTCGTGGAAGAGGCAACGAACAAATATCAGCTGTGTGCCGACAGCTACTATATATGCAAAGGTCACATTCTGGACAAGCTAAAACTTTTCCAAACTAATATCAAGGGAGACTAGGACTGGCGCCTACTCTCTCAATATGAAATCTGTACCTTGTATTAAAGTCCCCCCCTTGCGATACTGAAACGTTTTACGGTGATCATGAGCAGTGATCATCCTTTCGTGATATGTCCACGGCTGTTTACCTCAACCATCATAAATTGACTCTCGCTCAAAAATTATATCACCTCCGAAATAAGCTCGAGGGAAAGCGAGAGCTATCGTGAAATAATATACTCTTTGTGATGAAAATGTTTCCTTAGCATGGGAGGCCCTCAGAGCTAGGTTCGAAAACAAAAGAATCCTGATAGACAAGCAGCTAAAAACACTTTTCGAAATCACTTCAGTCACCATTGAAAGTAGCGAAGGTATCCAAAAGGTCCAAAATAGGATCAACGATTGCCTCGTGATCTTCAATTCCCAAGGAATTTTCGTTTCCGATTGGGACCCGATCCTAATCCATTTATGTTCCTCTAAGCTTCCGGAGGAATCTCTGCACCTCTGGGAGCAATCGTTAGAGTCAAGGAACGAACTACCCAAGTGACCCGAAACGGGTCAGTTTTTAATAGTCGCTATGAGGTAGTGGAATTCCTACATGGTAACAAAGGGACCAAAACCGGTAACTCTCTTCCATCCAAATCGTCACCTAAGGCTCAAGCTTATCGCTCCCAAGAAAATCTATCGTTTGCTGCAAATTGTGTAACAATAACCACGTTTTAAAATCATGCCCGAATTTGGGAAACTTAGTATTCCTGAGCATACTAAGCTTGTTAAAGATGTCCGTTATTGTACCAATTGTTTTGCATACAACCATTCTCTCCCCAATTGCCCGAGTACATTCAGATATCTACACTGCAAAAAGAATCACCATACCATGTTACACCCTCCAGTAACGCATAAGCCCGAATCGGTGGCATCCTGTAGAACTCCTCCTACCGTACCATCCAAGAATACCACCAACCTATTGCACACCGAATCATCCCTCCAGTCAAGACATCCGATCTTCGATATAACCGAAGGCACTTGGGAAGATTCTTCGTCTTCTTCCAAACAACGTGAATGAAAGTTCAAGCAAACTTCTCAACAAACAATGAGAAGACCCTTTTTCCCACTGCCCGCTTCCATATAGATCATATGGGACTATCTTCACGCTACGAGCGTTAATAGATCAAGGTTCGCAAAAGACCTTTATATTGGAAAAGATATAGCACCGTTTGAAATCTCCTACCTGCAAGGAAAAATTTTCCGTCACCAAAATGGACGGGAAGATTGTAGAAAATACCAGTCGCGTTTGCCAGATCACTCGGGTTTTCAAACAGCACAACATCCGTATTCCCACAAACGCGATCGTCTTGAAACAGCTTACCAGTTCCTTCCATCGTTTAAAATCCCAAAACCAAATCTATCCGAAGTTAAGGTCCTAGATCTTGCGGATCCCTACTTCTACACTCCAGGTCAAATAGATCTTGTCGTCGGTAGTGACCTCATGCCTCAGATCTTACTTGAGGGCATCAAGAAGCAAGTTCTTGGAAGTTTGCTTGTGCAAAATACTATCTTCGGCTGGTACCTGAGTGGACCATTGCCATCCAATCAATGTTCTGTGTCTCATACATCCTCCACGGAAACCTCAAATGATAATCTTAACTCCCAACTTAAACGGTTTTGGGAGACTGAAGCAATGGCTGAATCGCATGCACCTTCAGAGGAAGAGATCATTTGTGAAACTTTCTATAGGGAAACAACCTACCGTCAAAGCGACGGACGATACGTGGTGTGTCTACCATTCAAATCCAAGTTTCCCACCAATCTTTCTCTAGGACCATCTCGGTCGCAGGCGATGAGGCAGGCAATCAGAATGGAACATATGCTCAACAAAACCCCCAGTCTCTAAGATGAGTATAATCGCGTATTGGAAGAATACCCATCCCTTGAGCATATGCGACCAATCCCTCCTAAGGAAATTCACCTAAACGGGAAATACTTCTCCTATTGTCTTCCCCACCATTCGGTAGTGAAACCAGACAGTAAATCGACCAAAGTTAGAGTAGTTGGTAACGCCTCGAAGGCGACTGAATCTGGAACGTCTCCAAACGATGTACTACACATAGGTCCTACTTTGCGTTTGGACAAGTATATTTTTAACGGTGACATACAAAAGATGCATCGTCAAATCCTTCTGCACAACGACGATCAACAGCCAATCATCCAGAACTTCTGAATCACACTGCGTCCGAAGATTTACTAGACTTTGATTTCTTAAAATTGTATTACTCCAGTTCGACCAAAACTCTCGGCATTCGATGGAATGCTTTGAATGATTCGTTTTCATACACAATTGAATTTACTAACACCCCTTCCAGTGCCACCAAAAGGCAAATTTTATCCGCCATTTCGAAATTGTTCGACAACGCAGGGTGGCTAGGGCCTATTGTCATTCAGGCAAAAATGTTGATGCAACAAATTTGGCTAGAAGGGACTCAATGGGATGAATGTATCAAACCACTAGCGCTCCAAAATTGGATTCAGTTTGTATCAGACCTACACATCATCGAGCGAATTTGGATACCAAGATGGACTGAATTTTCTCCAAACCAAAAAACTCAAATTCAGTGGTTTTGCGATGCATCCGAGAAAGCATATTGTGCAGACATCTATTTACGCTCTGACTGGGAGTTAAAGGTCTCATCGCACCTTCTTTTTTCTATAGCAAAGGTAGCACCATTGCAAACAGTAAGCCTCCCTCTCTTGGAACTGTGTGGTGCGGTCCTGCTATCAAAATGCATCAAATGTTTAACTAATCAACTTCCTCTCGGAGAGTTCGAACCCTTTTTATGGTCCGATTCCCCCATCGTCCTTTCGTGGCTCGAAAAACCACCCTGCACATGAAAGGTATACGTAGCCAATAACACAGCACAAATAATTCAAAACGTCGAAAACGTCAAATGGCGCCACGTATCCACTAACCGCAACACAGCCGATCTCGGTACTCGAGGGTGTAGACCACAGGAATTAAGTCAGAATCCCCTTTGGTGGACTGGACCAAATTGGCTTCAAAAACTTCTCGAAGAATGGCGCCTTTTGTCTTGGGAAAAGGTTGCTCCTCCCGAAGAACGAAGGTCGAAGTTTGTCATGCTATGGGAACCGACCCTGAAATATTTGATCGCTTCTCATCCTGGCCGAAAGCACTGCGAGTTATAACTTACATGTTTCGCTTTATCCATCGAATCAAACCCATACTGCCCACTCAGTTAATCAATTATAAATCCTTAGTTATCTCGCAAGCAAAAATGCAATGGGTGAAAGCACGCCTGATGAAACTTGCTCAAGGAAGGCACTACCCGAAAGCGCATTTCAATCTTTCAGATAAACAATCAATTTCTAAAAAGAGTCCACTTTGGCCCTAAATCCATTTCTAGATCCAAAGGGACTTCTCCTAGTAAATGTTCCATTAGCCAACTCTGATCTTTCATATAATGAGAGGCACCCTATAATCATCCCTGAATCCTCACGGTATTGCTACCTTTTTCTGCAGTTTTTTCATAATTTATTGATACATGCGGAACATCAACTGGTGGTCAGAATAGTGAGGCAAGAATATTTTATTCCTCGACTGAAATCGAAAATACGATATTGCATTCGGAGCTGCAAAAGAAAACTTCTCGGTCCCAAATCATGGCAGCCTTACCGCCAGAGCGTTCCCTACTGTTTACATGTACCGGGTTGGACTTCGCGGGTCCCTTCGACCATAAAACGTCTTCGCTTGGATGGGGCCCCATAGCAAAAGGTTACGTTTTCGTCTTCGTATGTTTTTCAACGAACACAATCCACCTAGAGCCATGTTCTTACCTCTCAACCAAAGCATTTCAAGCAGCCTTTCCGGACAAACTCCTGGCCCTAACTCCAGGGCATTTCCTACGTGGCTCCCCATTGCTGGCAGCGCCAGAGCCCCAAATTTATAATCTTTCCCTCCAGACCAGATGGGAAAAGCTTAAGATTTTGCATCACCAATTTAGCCAAAGGTGGAAAGATGAGTACCTTAAAGGACTTCATGAGAAAGAAGATATTAAAGAGGGAGATTTTGTGGTTATAAAAAATGAAGATGTTGCACCAAATGAATGGCGATTAGGACGGATTGAAAAAGTGTATCGTGGGTCTGACAATCATATCAGGGTAACTGACGTTAGAACACAATATGGCATCTTCAATCGGTCAATCGTTAAACTATGCCCTCTTCCGATCCAAATTGAGGGATCTAACTAATTTTGCGGATTTGATTGCTCTTTCATCCAAGCCATATTTATTTAAGCCCTTTACTAAAATGCATCTTATTTACAGAAGCCGTGACCATCGTCCGACTCGGCCATCCGAACACCACGCGTTCCCCGGATGTACACCAGTACCTCATATGTTTTCGCTGGATTACTGCCCCAAATGCCATGCGCGAACTCACAACCGCAATATATGCAACCAGCTGCACCATACCCTTTTCCATTGTCCAACACCCGAAGGTCAAGGAGGTCCATCTCCACAACCTAGGCAGCGGCCAACTCAGGCACCAGTGTTCGATGCACGTGCGGGCATCGGCTTGGATAGCTGGACTCGAGCTTTGCAACGCCTTCGGAATTCGGTTGCACCTGTGCAACGGGGGCGCCATGTTGAAGTAACTTGCGCTCACTTGAAGGATTCAGAGCTGATAAGTCACGCGTTCAATCATAGTATTTACCTGACTCACGATTAGGCAATTCCACTCTACTTCCCTATTACACGCATTACTGCGACAATTAGAAAAGTGTACTGGAGTTGCCATCCAGCGCTGCCAGCTACCTCACTGGAGTTGCCTTTCAGTGATGTTACTTTATATAAAGTAGAACTTCGTGTGATATCGCTCTCTTTTTATCTATTACTTGCTAGCAAACCAGCACGTCAATCTATATAGTTGGAAAATCGTCATTGTTAAACTAAGTATTGTTCAAACTATCATCATATTTATCAATTCAAAGTACCATCTTCAAACATCATCAACATCCATAACAATATTCATCGTAGGACTCGTCAAAGGAAGTATTTTTAAAGCACCATCAATTCGTAAGTTACAGATATACATTATACAAGGTGGCGCAAAAGTAATCCTCCTATCAGAAAATGCTATAAATTTTGCGATTGGCCCCTAAAGTTAGTTCTGTTTTGACATTTGTGTAGTAAACATATGCGAAATACACGTTAATAAACAATGTTACGCTACACTGCTCCAGAACGCGGAATATTGCTGACTATTTATTTGACCAATAATCGGTCGGGGCCAAACGGTTACTGTGAATGGTGAGCGCTACAGAGCAATGATCAACGAGTTCTTTTTGCCGCAACTTGATGAATTGGGATTGGAAAACATGTGGTTCCAACAAGACGGTGCAACAGTACACACTGCACGTGCCACAACCGATATGCTGAAAATCGGAAGCTTACTTTTGCGCCACCTTGTATTGTTCGTGCCGGTCACCTGCGGTGAACCATTTTTAATTGAACCAACCATTCAATTTACCTGAATTCAAGTTACTTTCATTTCTTTTTTACTATCATTGTATAGATATTGAATTACCATCACCTCCTTAATATTGTTAGATTTAAGATATTACATATTCAATAAATGTTAAATTGATTAAAATTCATCGAATTGCATTACTGCATTTAACAATCCCAATCTTTGCTGATATAATTGCTTCTGACTTCGGTGGAATTGGTTTGCTGTCCTCCACGAGTACTCGCTTACTGACTTACTTCTTTTCGTAACCAAAATTTAGTGGGACATTCATATTCTTGTTCTTCATGTTAACCTTTTTTTTTTGTTTTTAATTTGCGGGTGGGGATTAAAAAACGCCTAATGTACCGTAGCTAATACCATCGCACCAGCCATGTGTCCGTGGACTAAAAAAACTCCTAAAAATTTTGGAACCGTCGCCCACACCGGATCACTTTCGTATTGCTTCAGGGTGGCGTTCCATATTTCTCATTCCTTAAGAGCCACTATTTTATCTGTGTCCAGGTCCCGCTTTTCTGATCTGAGTGTAATTTCTACAAAGTTAGTAATTTCTGTGCACACTTCCGGGCCGCTCAGTATTTTTTCTATGACGTTATCGGCAGTATTTTGGCCACCACTTATTTCGAGCACTTGTCGCTCTTAGGTCTATCTTGACTATTTGAAGAATGTGTGTACAGTCTTCGTCTGCATCTCCATACACGCACTTCTGGTCTTCGACTTTTCCCATTCTACATAAGTACTTTTGAAGTACACATGCTCAGAGAGCATTTGGGTAACGTAGTATTTAACCTCGGCAAAGTTTCTAGTGCTCAATTTCCCATCGCTCTTGCCAAAGTACGTTTCCTCGCTGAGTTCTTGGTGAGCGACTCTTCTAAGCTCTTCTTTTTAGCTCCGGTTATTACCTGTACGGCTGGTCCTGCTGTTCGCTGTACAGATGTTAGGAGTTTCAAGCGGTTCCTTATCTTAAGTATGTCTGCCCATAGCTCGGACATAGTGGACAGAGTAGTATCCATTAGTAGCTTCCCTTTGCTTTCTATAAGTCCTCCGATGTTTTCCATTTCAGCGCCATAAGTTCCTATTAGACAGTGCCCCGTTAGAACCCTTATCAAGGATGCGAAACCCGATTTTTGTAGTGTCGGAAGCGCTGTTGTACGCCCTTTCTCACATGCGTTAAATTACAAACTTGATGATTTATCTACGGATATGATGCCTCTCATCCCTCATTATCAACCCTCTTCTCCCCTATGGAAGCAGGAGCCGATATTACTTATCCCGCCAGCAACTGTCGGGCATGTACCGCAAGAAAGTACCAGATTCATATCCAGCAAAGGACTGCTACTTTCGACAAAACTTCCCATAACCTGCGTAAAGTTCTTTTTTCGCTTAAAAAAACAACAACAATAAATGACGAAGTGCTACGTCGTCCAGCCACAGGCCTAGCCCGGCTTATTATATTCGGTGAATCCTAGAGAGATTCACAGGGAGAGGAGTGTTAGGCACCCTGTTCCGGTCACCTCAGAAAAGAACCGCAAACACACTTTATTTTTTGTTTTATTGTGAAATAGTAATTTTAATTATTTCTTACATTTTCTTTTCTCTTCTTATTTCAGCACTTGAATACATTTTCTGTTTACAGTTTCTGTTTAACTTAACATTCAATAGAAATAATTATTGTATTTTGCTTATGCCACAAGGATCACCCATGTTAACTTACATAGCTTCACATGCATGCTTGCCAGACATCTTCAAATGTCAACTTCACATGCATGGGTTGCCATATTCATATCCAAATTTATGTTTCGAAATATAAGATAAATTTAGACAAACTTATCATAAGTTCAATTAAAGTTTTTTAAACTCTATAGATGTGACAAGCCTGATATTGCTGGGAGTAAATAGAAAAAGACCCAGAAAAACCTAATCAGACCCGACAAAAAAACCACCTTGATATAACCTTGATTATTTTTTTTTTTTCAATTTGTTCTCTTGTAAAATGATATTTTATATCTATATGTTTAGGCCGTTTGTGACAAGAGATGTTATTTGCAATGCTTATACAATCTTTGCCATATTCAAATAATTTAATTGATTGTTTAAGTTCTATCTTCAAACTTTCCAATAATGATTTAAGCCACAATGCTTCTCTAAACGCTCCGAGTTTGCTAGTAGGAAATGGACAGTTACATTCATGGCAATTCTCTCAAATGGTGCACCTGAGTTATACTGTGTTTCGATGCACATCTCACAGTTGACACTCCACTTCGCGACCGATTGACGTCAACCAACCCAATAGAATTTCTGTTTGATTTTCTCTGAGGAATCCCTGCATCACGCGTGTAAGATATGGATCATTCCATGTCCCATTCGCCCGTATCATCAACCACACATCTATAAAGTCTCTATGGAAAAGTCATAACTTTTGCAGTCGCTCTATCCACCATGCCAACTGAGTTTCCGGATTATGGAACTGCAAGAGCCATTCCAACGCTGCATGGGCTGCCCTTAGAAATACTTGTTGAAATTATTAACGCAGTCTACCAATACCAACAGTTCGCTCCGTGTTACACAATAGTTCCTTTCAGGCTTCCCGATTGCTCGGCTATAGTAGCCAACTACCTTCTCATGTCCATCGACAATCTGGGACAAAGTACCTCCTGTAGCAGAACCCCTCGCATCTGTATCCACAATAAACGTTGAACCTGGGATAGGATATGGCAACATCGGGGCAAGGCATAGTTGTAGTTCAAGGTTTGGAAAGCCAACTCGTGTTCCTTCTTTCATTCGAAACTCATCCAGGTACACCAAACATGTTTCCAATGCAATGCTTTTAGTATCTGATCCATGAGTCTCCCAAAAGTAGCTGGAGCATTGCATAGTCCAAAGGGAATTGCCGTACATTGCCAAAGCCCTTCTCAAATGTTGAAGGCTGTCTTTTCTTTATCCCGAACCTTTGCCTCCACTTGCCAGTAGCCGCTTTTCAAGTCCAGTGTGGATAGCTGTCTTTCTTAGTTACATCGTTCAACTTCCGGTAATCCACACAGAACCTTATTTTTCCATCGTTCTTTTTCACTAGTACTAACGGTGACGCATATAATTTCCTTACCACTTGCCGTTTGGCCAACGGAATACTACGAGCAGCTTGGCGGATTTTCCTTGCATCACTAGTATCAATTTGATGCTTCACAACTTTAGTCCGACCTGGTTTGGAACCATCCTTGTCAAATATGCTCAAGTACTTTGTTAGAAGTTGCTTTGCTTTACTCTGATGATCTCTTTCGAGCCCTTCCATCCTCGCCGTGGTATCTCCTAAAAGATCAATCTTGCTGGTAGAAACATTTTCCTGAAGCTGTTCACAATTGATAACTATCTTGACCTCTTGGCATTGTCCTAATATAGCACCTTTGGAAAGTTTAATTGGCGATTGGAACTCATTAAGTACTCTTACCGGTATATGTCCATCTTGTTTTGTCTTTGCCAAGGTTCTCTAACTAGTATATTCGTCTTGCTGCCTCCACAACCCACAATTTGTTTGTCCCATAATCTCCATCAATATTTGCCCATACAACCGCTTCTAACTTTTGTGGAATCTGTCAGCTTCCTCCACCACTACTCGCTTACTAACGTAGTCGTAACCAAAATTTAGTGGTACGGCCATGTTCTTCATGTCGATCTTGATGGCTTGCTCGCTTAAAAAGTTCACACCAATTATGATTTTCGTCTGGAGCTGATTTCGGCTGGAGCCAAAGCAGCAATAACGAGCTATTGACCCGGCTTTCTACACTTTAAGCATTTAATGGCATTTTAATTTTTATGTTGCTTTCCATTCAATGCTTCCAGATTTGCGTCTACCCAATCTGGCCGTTCTACTTCCACGCGGTGAGCTTTGTACGCTGGTTTACTTACAGGCGAGGCTGTTTCGTGCCTTAGAGCATGTGATACCGTTTCAGCGAACGTCGTTTTGGGGTCTGCTTATGTGGCCTGCTTCGTCTCCACATCATGTATTCCATTTATGAAACATTGGAGTTTTAACCTCTCTGTATACTCTACAGGTGCGTCTGCATTTGCTAGATGGGCCAACCTCACGATATCCTATGCAAATTCCTGCAACGTCTCATTAGGTTTCTGGAAGCGATTCTGTAGCTCTATTTGGTTCATCTGTTTTTGATGCTCGCTACCATAGCGTTTTTCAAGTGCTCCCATCAATGCCTCATAACTGTTTCGTTCGCTCTTGTTGTTGTAACGACAAAAACACTCCCCGAAGGTTTTGGGGAGTGCTGTCGAACTGACAGTCCTTGGCCGGATATGAATTCGGTACGCTCCGGTACTCCCTTGCGGTACTGCCCGACTGTCGTGGCTGCGATTTGGTATGGCCAGTGGAACCTTCTAGGACAAGTCACTCCACCTTCCGTAGGTCAGCCATCGAGTTGCACGTCATTGGTGCATATTAGTCGCCTCTTACGACCGGTATGTCTACCTCGGGCATATTCTAAACCCCTAACCTGCAGGGGCTTGTTCCGTTCGCCTTCAGGAATAGTATGTTAGATTTGCCCCAATTATTCAATGCAATCGTCTTTTCAAATTGCAGCTTAAATACCTGGAATGGAACAGAACCATCAAAGAAAGGTGATTTTACCTTGGGAGTATTCGCTGAAGCAGTTGACGATTCAGTTGCAATTCCTGGACACGACCTCTCAAAGCTTCCACCCCAGCTTCAATTTTGTCTTGAAATTGTGCAATTTTTCCATCTTGCACTTCTAGTTTGGACGTAACCCTCTCCTCCTGTGCTTCCAACTGCGAAGATACTACTGAGATACTAAACAAGACGACATCTGAGCCAATACAGCCAACACCGCGTTTGTGTCCACACTTTCCACTAGATTCGGAGGCTCCTCTTTCTCTTCCATTTATTCCACAGATACTGTGAGTAATAACAAACTTTGTTTCCTAGTAATACACGCAATACAAATTTAAGAGTTTGGTAGCTTAACAGTAGTTCACTAAACAACACTTGAAAATAAACTGATCAACCTGCCTTGCTTGGTCACTTTTATAGTCCAACAGGGTGCTACCCTACGCACCCATAACTTTCTTATTTGTTTTCTCTTCCAGTTCTCGAAGGGTTGTTGTTGTTGTTAACAGTGCTTTGCCCTGCCCAAAGGGCACGATCACTCTAAATTGTCATCAGGCTTTTCTAAGGGAAGTCGGAGGAAAAGTACAGTTTCCACAGGGTTGGACCAGAGTGATGTAGGTGTTAGAAGCGTAGGTTCGACTGAACAGGAGAAAAGATGTTTGGTACCATGAGGGGACATACCACATGCAGGGCAAGTGTTTGGTATGGTGGGGTTCAGTCAGGATAACTAAGAGTTTAACCTATTACAATATCCAGAGCGAAGTTTTGCTAGCATGACTCTATTCTCCCTCGGAAGTACACGCTCCTCTTCAGCCAGTTCTGGTGGCTGAGTACTGATAACGGAATTCTCAGGCCGAGATCTGAGGGATCCTACCGAGATCTGAGGGATACCTACCGACTCAGTACCTCCACACATTTAGAGCCCGCCTATGGTTCCGCAGATCAAACTGCAAAGAGATGTGGTGCCGGACCTCATCATAGTGCTAACGAAGATAACTCCTTATGTCTTTGGGGGCTACATTCAATAGATGTCGATTTGGATGGCTGGGTTTATGACAGTTCAGAAGGAACTGTCTACTCAAGAGTTCTATGTGCTCTTGAAAATTGAGCATTTTTTCCTCTTGATGGAGGTGAGACTCAGATGACATAAGCAGACATCCCGTAGCAGTTCTGATGGCGGTGTTTTGGCAGACTTGCAATTTCCTCCAATTGGTGTCAGCAAGGTTGGGCGACCATATGGGCGCGGCGTAGTCAATAACCGGTCTGCCAATAGGCTTATATGTAGCGAGTAATGTTTCTTTATCTTTCCCCAAGTACTGCCAGCCAGTGACTTGAGGATCTTATTGCGGCCCTGTACCTTTGAAGCTATTGCGGTGGAAAGACTAGCGAAGGTGAGGCCGTTGTCAAACGTCATACCCAAGATTTAAGGTAGTTGACAGTAGGTAGAGGTACTCCGTCTACGTGGATATTTAACTCTTGCCCGATCTGCGCATTCCATGTCGTAAACAGGGTCGCCGTCGATTTAGTCAGAGATAGGCTCAGATTTCGTTCGGTGAAGAAACTGAAAAGGTCGGTGTTATTTATCGACATCTCCTCTTTGTTTTGTATTCGCAAACACTCGCGCTTCTTTCTTCCTCTTTCTTGGTACAAGCTTGCATGCATAGAGCGGCTATCGTTATCCCTGTTGTGTTTAACTAGTGTTGGGAGAGTATCGAGCTAGGTGGGTACATAATTGAGAATATTCGCCAAAATACTGTGACGAGTTCGATGATTATTCGATTATTAACCCTGGGTTCGATCACTATAAAGTAAAAAAAACACACGCGTAATTACTATAATAAAAAGCTAGTTTTATTTTCTAGTATAAACGCAATACAAATTTAAGAGTTTGGTAACTTCACAGTAGTTCACTGTTCAACGCTTGAAAATAAACTGACCAACCTGCCTTGCTTGGTCTTATATAATCCGACAGGGTGATTCCCTACGCATGGAGAACTTTCTTGGTTGTTCCCTCTTCGTGTTCTCGAAGGGTCGGTGTTATTTATTGACATCTCCTTTTTGCCTTTTATTCGAAAACACTCGCGCCATCTCGCTTCCTCTTCCTTGGTACATGCTTGCATGCATAAGCGTTTCCATCGTTATCTCGGTTGTGTTTAACTAGTGGTGAGAGTGTTATTAACTTAGGAATAGTACGTGCTTGAGAATATTCGCCGCAATACTGTTACGACTCGATCAGTCTTCGATTATTAATCCTGAGTTCGATCACTATAAAGTCAAATAAACACACGCACAGATATTGTAACTTAGGGCCGTTTACTCAATGTCTGATTAACTGCTTAATCAAGACTTTGTCAGAGGTTGGCCCAAAAACTGTTACTCAATGTCTGACTATCGACGATGCGCTGATTATCTTCTGATAAATGTTACCAAAGGATAGACCTCTGATTATGTACTTCTCAAAACAAAAAGTGACAGCTCAAAGTAAACATCTGATTTTGTGATAAATTGTTTTGCTAACAAGCTCTGCTGGTAATAGAATTTAGAAATTTAGGAATATTCATATAAAGAAATATAACAATGGAAATTTGTACGGCAAAATGGTTAATTTCAAATTGTCAACAACAGCAGCTGTCACTTTTTATGCGTTCACAATGCAACTTTTGTGAATTTTTTTCCAAAAACGTTCACAATGGGCAACTTTATCATGGTAACTTAAGCAGACTTTTGTGTAAACGAAAATGTCATTCAAGCCATGATTAGGTTATCATGTGATAAAGTATCTCATAACCAGACATTGAGTAAACGGACCTAAATCTAGTTTTATTTACTATTAATAAACGCAATACAAATTTAAGAGTTTGGTTACTTCACAATAGTTCCCTGAACAACACTTTAAAATAAACTAATCAACCTGCCTTGCTTGGTCACTGCCTTTTATAGTCTTACAGGGTGCTACTCCACGTACCCAGAAGTTTCTTGGTTGCTCCTTCTTCTCTTCGTGTTCTCAAAGGGTCGGTGTTATTTATTGCCATCTCCTCTTTCTCTTCCTTGGTACGTGATTGCATGCATATGCGTGGCCATCGTTATCTCTGTTACCACTGTTTAACAAGTGGTGGGAGTGTTATTGAAGTAGGGATGGTACACTCTTGAGAATATTCGCCACACTGCCCTCCACCTAAGTCTGATCGTCCCGATCAAACATATTTCCTGAACCAAATGCAGCTAGCCTTTCCAGATGGATTACCTTCATCATATTTCTTGGCCTTGTATGCGATAGGCAACATCGTTTATCCGTTCTATGACTTTGTATGGGCCTTCCTAGTTACAATTTCGGGGCCACCTCCTCCAGTGTGTTTCTGCTAGCCCCGGCGACCATATAGGCGTCGCGTAGCTCAGAACCGGCTTGCCAATTGCCCTGTACCTTGCCGACAACGTTTTATGTTTTTTCCTCAAGTGCTGTCAATTAGTGACTTGAGCCTTTTGTTGCGGCTTTGTACTTTGATGCAAATCGCGGCTGCATAAGCACCGTAGTTGAGCATGTTATCCAACGTGATTCCTAAAATTTTGGGATTTGTGACAGTCGGAAGCTTGATACCGTCGACGTCTAATTCCATGTTCCATGGTCGTAAATAAGATTTCGCCCAGCGAGCTTATTTACGGAGCAGTCAGTAGCCAGAACCGCGCAGCCACCTGCATAAGAGACGATCGCCACACCCTCTGGTTGGGAGGGGAGCCTCGAAATATAATAATTAAACAAAAGCGGGGATAGGACACCACCCTGTGTCACCCCTTGTTTAATTATACGTGGTTTTGGACCGCGGTTATTGGACCGAAAGGGATTAATTTTTTACCTTACATTCTTCACTGTGCTTTTTGGATAAATTTTTTTCATTACTAATGCAAGTTTTTCATATCCTGCCGCCCTTTTTATTTTGTTAATTAGTTTTTCGAGGATGCATCCCACAACTCCGGCATACTTTCCAAATTTTGGATAAAATCTTTCCAATTCTTTTGATAACACAAGTATACACGGTTTTGGATCTAGGCAACTAAAAGTGGTTTTCAACGCTGACGCTGAATCCGATTCTTCATTCCGTTTTTTAACATTGATTCTAGTTTTTAATACAGTCAATAAATTAATTTTTAAAGAGTTTTGTCAAATAATATGTATTTTATTAACTTAAAAGTAACAAATCAGAAATGAAGATTGGTGGAACTTTGCCTTTTGTATTGTTTAGTATCTGTTTCGCGTATTAGAGTCCAACAATAGTCGCTCATCATGCCTTCATCCCAAAATCCTTGGTATCGTCTTTCAATGTTGGCTAGATCTTGGTGTAGCCGCTCTCCCTGTTCGTCGCTCGTATCACCCAAGTTTTCGGGAAAAAAATCGAGATGGGAATGCAGAAAATGCATTTTTAGAGACATCCTAGCTCCAATCTTTCGATAATTTTTCAACATATCGCCAATAATAATTTCCTCAAAGTTAGGGGATTTGTGATTACCAAAAAAGTGGTGAACGATATTTTGAAAAGATGCCCATGCGGCTGCGTTAACCATTTTCTAAATTTTTTATCAGCCCTTAGTTTTCTAATATCAGGTCCGACAAATATTCCTTCTTTGATTTTTGCATATGACAATTTAGGAAACAACTTGACTAAGTACTGAAAAGCGGGTCCTTCACGGTTTAATGCTTTGACGAAGTTCTTTATAAGGCCAAGTTTAATGTGAAGAGGTGGCACGAAAATATCTTGTGGACTTACAAGTGGTTCAGCGGAGACGTTTTGCTGTCCAGGCTCATATTGAGTACGACTTTGCCATTCTTTCCTCACATAATGATGTTCAGTTGCGCGGCTATCCCACAAGCATAAAAAACAACATAATTTGGTGAATCCAGATTGCATCCCAGTTAAGATACCAATAACCTGTTGAAATAATATAAAAAATAAGTGTTTTCGATTTAATTGGAATCAATGTTTAAACCTTTAGATCACCACATATTTTCTATTTCTGATCATTGTATTTGATGAAGCACAGGATCTTCCGCATTGTTTCGTAGCATTCCTTCGTTTGTACTGCATGAGCAATCGGAATAGATGGTTTGTTATTCCCATTGTGGAGAAGAGCAGCTTTTAGGCTGTATTTGGAACCATCAATGAATAAACGCCATTCGTTTCGATCGTACGGTGTATTCATTTCATTAAATAAACCATTAATATCGTTACAGAAACTTATATTGCCTTCTTTTTTGAAAAACGGTCGAAGTGCCTGATTTCTGTTTCTGTATACAGTAACTTGTGTTCGAGAGTCTAGATATTTCCATTGCTGCAGCCGTGATGCTAGCAACTCTGCTTTTTGTTTGGACAAATTCAAATCACGAATCAAATCGCTTAGTTCATCTTGCGAAATTAAATGTGTCGGTTCCATGACAAAGTCGCTTTCACTGCTCGGGGGTGATGGAGTTAAAGTTTCCAGGACGTTTCCACTTATACTAGGACAAACTGGCAATGAATCATTAGCAGTACGTGGAGCTGGCTTGGATACTGATGATACATCAGGATATTTATATTTTGCTAATTTTTTTGCATTTATACCCGTAACTTTCATCAAACAAAAGTAGCAATCATCTACATGGTTTTTAGGTTCTCTCCAGAGAGCTGGCATTGAAAGGAAAAGTACTCACGTTCTCCCAATGACCATTTATACAGCTTTGTGTTGCATACGTTACAAATAAATTTCGGTATCCATGACTTATGAGTGTCTGCTACTCTCAAACCAAAGTAGTGCAGATACGCATCTTTGAGCGCATTTGTTATTATTTTGCCACTTTTTTTAATCATATAACAACCACAAACGTAACAAAAACACTTTGAATCAACTTTGCAACACTGTCTCTGCATTTTTATTTTTATATTTTTTATTAATTTTTACGCGAACGCAATATGACCAAAAATTTGCAAAATTAGCTGCCACCTGATTCTATTATTTATATTTGCTTTGACCATGTGCCAAAATCAGCTGATTTCCGGGCTTGCTTATTTGTGCTGGCTGAAATTTATCCAGCAAGAATTAGCAACTTCTCGCAAAGTGAAATGTCATTTTTACTTACTTTATCAAGCAGTGCCACTTACTTATCAAGCAGTGCCACGATTTAAAAGCTGCTATAACAGCACAATGGTGCTATCATGCGAGAACTCGGAAACTAGAATCAATCTTGAAAAACTGAATGTAGATTCGAATTCAGCATATCAAATATAGTTAAGAATCGTTCTTATCTGCTCAGATCCAAAAGTTGACCTGAATTTGTAAACTTGTGTAATTTATAATCTCCTGCGTTTTGCTTTCGGTGTCACACATTATGCAAAACAAAGCAAAGTTTTTCAAATGTATGACCATTCTACCACAAATATAAATCATACTGACGTATCGCGAAAAAATACGCTACAGATCCCAGCGGGCTCGGGGGATAGAATATGCTCGAGGTAGGCATACCAGTCGGAAGAGCCGACTTATATGCACAAGGGTAATGACGTGCAACTTGATGGTTGATCTACGGATATGATGCCTCTCACCTCTCATTACTCATCTTCATCTTCCTTACGGAAGGAGGGGTGACATGAACTAGAAGGTTTCACTGCTCATACTAAATCGCTACCAAGATAGTCGGGCGGTACCGGGTTCATAACCGGCAAAGGACTGTCACTTCCGACAACACTCCCAAAAACTTAGGGGAGTGTTATTTTAAAATTTTACAGGAGAAAGTTTTTTTAGTTTACAAACATGAACATTCTAAGGCTAAATGTTACTTACATCATTGTTGCACGCGTGTCAAATCTCAGTTAAACTTCACGAAAACCTGAACTCAGTAAAAGGAATCATATATGCACCATTCCTTATAGACGTCAATGAAAAAGAAATCGTCGAGGAGCTAAAATCCCAAGGCGTAACAAGCATATACAAATTCACACGCACCCAAGACGGGAAAACAACCGCAACTGCCAAAATTGTAGTTACCTTTGACCTATTCCAACTACCAAGGACCATGGATATAGCCTGGTACAAAGTTCTGGTAAACCCATACTTCCCCAACCCCATGAGATGCCGGAACTGCCAACGATTCTTCTTCTTTAAATGGTCATCTAACCGCCTGGGCGATTTTGACCGTCCAACATAGCTCGCCAGTCGTTTCTTCGTTGCGCCAACTGGCGCCAATTGGAAACACCGCGGGATCGCAAATCGGTCTCCACCTTGTCCTTCCATCGGAGTGGTAGTCTCCCTCTTCCTCTGCCTCCACCGGCTGGTGCCGATAAGAATACCTTCTGGGCTGGAGCATCTTCGCTCATTCGCACTTCGTGACCTAGCCAGCAAAGCCGCTGTGTTTTAATTCGCTGAACTATGTTGGCGTCTGCGTAGAGTATATACAGCTCATCATTAAATCTTCTTCGGTACTCGCCGTCGCCAACGCGTAGAGGTCCACAAAACTTTCGAAGAACCTTTCTCTCGAATACTCCCAGAGCCGCCTCATCAGATGTTGTTAGTGTCCACGCTTCTGCACCATATAGCAGGACGGGTGCAATGAGTGACTTGTAGAGTGTTATTTTCGTTCGTCGAGAGAGGACTTTACGTTTCAATTGCCTACTCAGTCCGAAGTAGCATTTGTTTGCAAGAGTAATTCTTCGTCGGATTTCTAGGCTAACATTATTGTTGGTGTTAGTAAGTAGGTAAACGAAGTCCTTTACTATTTCGAAATTATTGCTGCCAACAGTGGCTTGGTTGCCAAGGCGCGAATGCGCTGATTCTTTGTATGATGACAGAAGGAACTTCGTTTTACCCTCGTTCACCACCAATCCCATTTTCTCCGCTTCTTATTCTAATTTTGAGTAAGCAGAAGTTACGGCGCGGTTGTTAAGGCCAATGATTAGGACACACAAAAATCGCTGCTCAAATGCTTTCACTTGCGATGGTTGCAATCTACCCCCCACTCGCCAGATATGTGCACACGCAATCAATGCGCTAACTGCGGAAATGAACACCCCTCCTCCGACAAGAACTGCCCAAGGTACAACCAACTAAAAGAAGTACTACACATAAAAACGATTTACAAGTTTCGATGGGTGAAGCCTACAAAAAATTTAACGCAAAAAACAAACTTCCCGATGGTACTTCTTCCTACACATCAAAAACCAAAAATACATCCCACCAAGAACAACCAATTCCCTCAACCAACAACAAATCAATGTCAGCTACGGACAAGAAATCACCAACCTCACCAACTTCCATCAAAACCATCCACATCAACGAACTCATCCACACCTATTAAACGTCCTGGTTCTCCCGCAAATACCTCCTGAGAGGATTCCAAAAAAGTCAACTTAGCCAACAACAAACCACTAACAACCTCCAAATCAACCTACAACCTCCCAACAACACTAAAAAACATTCAGCATGGCCCTAATGCCAGCACTCAATCACCATTTAACAATCTTACACAAATGATCCTAAATATTACATACAAAACCCAGGAACGGACTCTAAGTCCGACGTAAGCCAATAACTTAATCGTATCCATAATGGACGACAAATTTAATATATTGCAATGGAACATAAAAGGTTTCATTAACAATAATATCGAAAAGAACACCAACCACATCTTATAGCACTACAAGAAAGGAATTGCCCTAGCGGCTTTAAACCTATTACTCCAAGAAACTATACAGCATACTTCGTAAGTAATTCAAACACTTATGCAAAGCAGGGAGCCGGTATATTGAAATGTACTACACATATAGAGTCCAATTAATTCTCCTTTTCAAAATGTCTGTTTAGAAATATCCTTAAACGTTAAGTTTACGATAATCTCGCTCTATATACCACCAAGTCAAAATTTCACAGCACAAGATAGAGACAATTTACTACAAAAGGTCCGAAAACCTGTAATATTGGTAGGAGACATCAACTGCTGGAACACACTATGGGGCTCAAGAACAAACAACACCGGGGGATTAGCATTCGAAAATACTATCTCACAACACAACATGTGTATCTTCAACGATCACTTTCAGATCAAAACGACAATAACGCTTTCCAGCACACACCGGCCACATCCGTTTGCACCAAAATGCATTCAAAAAAAAGCCGACTGGGAAAACTTTGCGAATTCCACTGATATGGGTAAACGTCCTTTCACCAACCAAACAGAGAGAGAAGCTTCCAACAGTACAAAATCAATCCGGGCATCTGCCAACCTACACATCCCACAAACAAGGCCACATAAAAAATCGACAGTACAATGGTGGTCAACTGAGACTTGAATAAATAAACAGTTGGCTTAGTAAACCCAAACACCCCTATTGACAAAATTTGGAAGCAAGTCAAGCTTTTAAGCAATAAAACCACTTACACACTAATTGTGTCTATAAAAAACAACAATAACACCGACTCGAAGGATATAGCTAACCACTTCTGTTCGGAACGAACAGAATATTCTTCTCCCCAGAATTCGACGTCGCAAAAGATCGGACCCAGCACCTAACTTCAGCGGCACCTTCAAATGCACAAGCAAAAGCCTTGGAAACCCTCATCAACATGCCAGAACTGACAGTATCATTAAAACAAGCTAAAGGCAGTACGCCAGGGGCCGACCGTATTACCTACCAGATGCTAAGCTATACTTCCAACTCTACCAAGCTTAAACTCCTACAACTCAAGAACAACATATACAACTAGGGTAACCTGCCAGTTACCTGGAAAACGACAATATTGATCCTAATCCCTAAGTCCAATAAAGACCCAAAACTCACATCTAGTTACCGTCCAATGTCATTGCTATCATGCATTACAAAAACACTTGAAAAAATAATAGCCAAACGTCTGTCCTGGTACATCGAATCAAAAAAATTTATCGCTCCTAGTCAAGTGGCTTTTAGACCCAACCGGGGCTGCACTGACGCACTTCTCCATATAGATTATTATACTTCCAAATCACTTCCTGCGTGTAACCACGTCTCAATACTTTCACTCGACTTCGAAAAAGCCTTTGACAGCATTGAACCACATGTTATCTTGGAATCGTTACAAACATGGGGTATTGGACCTATAAAGGAACATTCTTATTAAACCGACGTGTTATAGTGAAAATCCGCCTCCAGACAACTGCAGAACGGGAACCTACAGGGATCCCCGCTCTCAGTTATATAATTTCAAATTGCGTTCAATCTCCTAAGTACAATCATCTACCAACACAAGTCGCTAGACTACTGCATCTATGCGGATGACCTATACATCATGGCTAAAAGTAATTCCAACGTCGACAATATCAGGCTGTGCTCCTCGTTTATAAACGACATTTACGAATGGTCTCAAGTAACCGGCGAAAAAATTGATGATGGACGCATATTCCAGTTTCAAGCGGACTAAACAGATATAAAGAGCCTTCCTGGTATAAGGATCCTTGAAGTCTTTGGCATATCTGTGAAGGAAAGCAAGATTGCAATAGTCTTTGGAAGCACGTAGCATATATGATTGACGAAGGTAAGCTTTGAGTCAAAAACAACTCCTAAGTCAACAAATTCATTAACTGAGGCCAATTGACCACCAGAAATTTCGTAAGAAGATGTGTGAGGGTTAGAAGATCTCGTCATAAGTGTCATATGGAAACACTTATTTATATTTAGGTGAAGATGATTTGCGAGGCACCAGACCGCCAGATAATTTAAGTCATGTAGAAAAAGCGCAGTATCCGACGGGACAGTTATCTTACGAAAGAGTTTGTGGTCATCAGCGTGGAGGAGAAAATTAGAATATTTAAAGCAGGACCCAATGTCATTGATGAACAGGATGAACAAAATGGGGCCCAGAATGCTACCCTGAGGAACTAACGAAGTTGCTGTAAACGTATGGGACGCGCAGCCTTCTATTTCAACACACATGGTTCTATTCGACAGGTAAGATTTCAACCAGCATAAAAAAACCGAATGAAAACCCATATGCTCAAGTTTGTCCAACAAAATCTTGTGAGAGACTTTATCGAAAGCCTTAGAAAAGTCTGTATAAATAGCATCAACCTGAGCTCCATCCTTAAAAGCAGAGATGCAGAAATTTGAGAAGTAAGCCAAGTTAGTAACGGTAAAGCGCCCAGCAACAAACCCATGCTGGTGGGGGTCCACAATACTCTTGGTCACGAAATACAGCTTTTGTCTAGTAATCTTTTCGAAGAGTTTAGAACATGCAGACAATTCAGCAATTGGCCTGTAATTAGCAACATAATTTTTGTTCCCCGACTTGTTATGGAATCGCATCAAAATGGAGCAGTAAGGAAGGCGGTCGGTATGATATCAATGGTGCGCTGTGGCTAGTCATTGTCGGCTGGGGTGGGCTCTTGCCAACCTTACCGTCCTGCGCCATAATCAGAAAAATTCTATTCATGCCTTTTAAACGCGGGGAAAACGAAAAAAAAACCGCGCAAGACAACTATAAAACAACATACGGTTAAACCCGGATGCCACGGACAGACAAAACTCAAATCAAATAAAAATTCATAATAAAAAACGGGCAAAAGAAAATGTTCAAAAAGGAAACTGAAGACATGAAAATGACAACGAAATTAAAACGGAAAAGGAAAAAAAACAGACAAATTTAAATTAACTATAAAAAAAAAAACTAGAAAATTTAAAGCGAACCGGAAATGACCGGTTACCATGCTGACAAATAAAAAGATACATACAATAAAAAGGCCGAACATAAAGTGACCATCGAGGCTCCTAATCTCGATGGCCCTTACCTAATTCTATCTGCCTTCTAAATGAAAATGGACGCCAGCATTCCCATTTTTAAATTACAAATTTATTTAAAGTTCATTAAAAAAATGTATTTATTTATAATAGCTAAATAATAAAAATATGGTTTGATGAAAACATCTATAAAAAGCTTTTTGAAAAATTCTTTTATAAGCTTACATTAATAAACTTTTTATCAACGTGTCGTTTCCATTATATAACGTTTATTTCCAAACGTTTTGTAAACGAAAAATCGGAACTTTGTAAGCATAATATGTGTTTCGGAAAAACCTTTTTAAACATTTATTTTATGTTTATTTTGCTTTTTGGGAAGGTATCCATTTAAAGTTTATTTATACCGGAGCACGCGGTTATGTACAATAAATATCTTCTAAAAATAGAAAGAAGAATGTACACAAACAAAATCCAACATACACGATTTACATATAGACAGAATGTCTAAAATATTGTGTATACCGTTGGCAAGATAACAAACAACAATTAGAGGAAAACGTGAATTAAGCAGCTTGCAAAACTACACGCAGCATAGCCTATGGGTTAGGCGGCTGCGCTGGCAATCAGAGTGAGTGGGTTCGATCTCCACAAAATCCTCTGAAAATAGCAAAACTATACGAATTAGTCTGACGAGAAATCGTGGCTGTTTTCGAAATAGTACTATAACTATAGCCTGTATATGTTTGTTGCTTTCAATTTTTCCTCTAATCAAAAATAATAATAATGAACTAAGAATTATTATCAACTGGTCTTGAGCTCGTTATATTTACAAAAATATGTAAAATGAACAGACCGTAAAACCAACAACAACAAACAAAAAAAAAGCTCAAACAAAAAACCCAAAAAAAATTAGCGTTGCCTTCCTATAGTATTTTAGTTTTAGTTTAGGTGTATTCTATTCTTATTTTATTATTTACTTATTTAATTTGCTTTTATGTATTTATTTTAGCGTATATTTTTTTTATTTTTTTTATTTTATACGGCCTTTAACTTGTTATATGTAATAGTACCTAAATTTGATTTATTTTATTAAGATTTATTTGTATTACAAGTGTAGTTTATTTATTAGTATTTTTAAATACTATAGTGTTTATTTATTTTATTAGGATAACTGTTATTGGTTTAGTCTTAAGTACTTTATTTTATTTCTGTTAATATTCAAATGTTTTCAGAAATAAGCAAAGATTTTTGGAAACATTTGACTTGTTTATACGGTTATAAATAAATTTTTTTTTTTTTATATGGCTACCTTTACCAATCAAGTTTCTAATTTTAGCCTACATTATTTACCTTCTTTCCTATATCCGGGTATTAGTTAATTTTCTTTTCTTAGAGCTAAACCCTTCCTTTTTTCTCTCACTTAATCTATCCTATTTCAGTTGTTTGTCTTCTTATTTTCTATCTGTCAAATCTTACTGTAATTGATTCAAATTATTTGAGTTTTTCCGAGTAAAAAAATTTCAAGTTCCTTTTATGTTTAACTTATTCCTTAACTAGTTTTCTCTTTATGTAATTTAATATAATTTTAATTTAATTTCCTTAATTTTTTTAATCTAGATGTATAAAAAAAAGCTGCAACTATATTCGATAGGTCTCACCCAGTTGTAGTAGGCCGTTGGTGGGCGCTACTGTTGGTATTGTCTCTGCTGGTGGTTGCTGGTAATTGTATAGGGCGGCGGGCCTATGTTATGGCGACCCCGCTGTTGTCACCGCTGGTTACTGTTGTTGTTGCTGATGGCTAGTGCGGCGGGCCTATATTATGGCGGCCCCCGCAGTGACTGCGCCATGGAAAAGTTCTGCTACCCAGTCTGACGTGTCGTGATTTTTGCCACTCGGGTTGGTGGTTGCCATCAGGGCTCGGACTTTTACTTTTATTTTAAATACCTTTTTAATACTTACGATCTTGGTAAAAGTACAGTACTTCTTCTTCTTTAAATGGTCATCTAACCGCCTGGGCGATTTTGACCGTCCAACATAGCTCGCCAGTCGTTTCTTCGTTGCGCCAACTGGCGCCAATTGGAAACACCGCGGGATCGCAAATCGGTCTCCACTTGGTCCTTTCATCGGAGTGGTGGTCTGCCTCTTCCTCTGCTTCCACCGGCGGGTGCCGATAAGAATACCTTCTGGGCTGGAGCATCTTCGCTCATTCGCACTACGTGGCGTAGCCAGCGAAGCTGCTGTGTTTTCATTCGCTGAACTATGTCGCCGTCTGCGTAAAGTTCATACAGTTCATCATTAAATCTTCTTCGGTACTCGGCGTCGCCAACGCGTAGAGGTCCACAAACCTTTCGAGGAACTTTTCTCTCGAATGCTCCCAGAGCGACCTCGCCAAATGTTGTTAGTGTCCACGCTTCTGCACCATATAGCAGGACGGGTGCGATGAGTGACTTATGGAGTGTTATTTACGTTCGTCGAGAGAGGACTTTACTTTTCAATTGCCTACTCAGTCCGAAGTAGCATTTGTTTGCAAGAGTAATTCTTCGTCGGATTTCTAGGCTAACATTATTGTTGGTGTTAATGCTGGTTCCCAGGTAAACGAAGTCCTTTACTATTTCGAAATTATTGCTGCCAACAGTGGCTTGGTTTCCAAGGCGCGAATGCGCTGACTCTTTGCATGATGACAAAAGGTACTTCGTTCAACACCAATCCCATTATCTCCGCTTCTTTTTCTAATTTGGAGTAAGCAGAAGTTACGGCGCGGTTGTTAAGGCCAATGATATCAATGTCGTCAGCATATGCCAACAGTTGCACGCATTTATAAAATATTGTTCCAGCGCGGTTAAGTTCTGCAGCTTGTATTATTTTCTCCAGCATTAAATTAAAGAAATCGCACGATAGGGGGTCACCCTGTCTGAAACCTCGTTGAGTTTCGAACGGCTCGGAGAGGTACTTCCCAATTCTGACCGAGCTGGCGGTGTTGCTCAAGGTCATTTTGCATAGCCGTATAAGTTTTGCGGGGAAACCAAATTCAGACATAGCGGCATATAGGCAGCTCCTTTTCGTGCTGTCGAAAGCGGCTTTAAAATCAGCAAAAAGATGATGTGTGTCGATTCTTTTTTCACGGGTTTTTTCCAAGATTTGGCGTATTGTAAAAATCTGGTCGATGGTAGATTTACCAGCTCTGAAGCCACGCTTGATAGGACTTTATATGCGATATTCAAAAGGCTGATTCCGCGATAGTTGGCGCAGTTTGCAGAAGGGCGTTCTTGTGGATTGGGCAGAGAACACTTAGATTCCAATCTTCAGGCATGCATTTATCCAACCATATTCTGCATAGAAGCTGATGCATGCGCTTTACCAGCTCCTCGCCTCCGTGCTTGAATAGCTCAACAGGCAAACCATCAGCGCCAGATACTTTATTGTTCTTCAATCGGGATATTGCTATTCGCACTTCATTATAGTCGGGTTGTGGAACGTCAATTCCATCATCTTCGATTGTGAGCTCGGGTTCGGCATCTTCTCTGGTTTCTTACTCAGTTTCTCCATTTAAAAGGGCAGAGAAGTGATCCCTCCATATTCTGAGTGCTCTCTGAACATCGGCCACCAGGTCGCCGTTCTCATTCTTACAGGAGTTTGCCCCGGTACAGCACGCATTTAAAAAAAAAAAAAGGATAATATATTATTGGAATTAACGTCTGCTTACTCCAAATTAGAAAAAGAAGCGGAGAAAATGGGATTGGTGGTGAACGAAGGCAAAACGAAGTACCTTCTGTCATCATGCAAAGAGTCAGCGCATTCGCGCCTTGGCAACCAAGCCACTGTTGGCAGCAATAATTTCGAAATAGTAAAGGACTTCGTTTACCTGGGAACCAGCATTAATACCAACAATAATATTAGCCTAGAAATCCGACGAAGAATCACTCTTGCAAACAAATGCTACTTCGGACTGAGTAGGCAAATGAAAAGTAAAGTCCTCTCTCGACGAACGAAACTAACACTCTACAAGTCACTCATCGCACCCGTCCTGCTATATGGTGCAGAAGCGTGGACACTAACAACATCTGATGAGGCGGCTCTGGGAGTATTCGAGAGAAAGGTTCTTCGAAAGATTTGTGGACCTCTACGCGTTGGCGACGGCGAGTACCGAAGAAGATTTAATGATGAGCTGTATGAACTTTACGCAGACGCCGACATAGTTCAGCGAATTAAAACACAGCGGCTTCGCTGGCTAGGCCACGTAGTGCGAATGAGCGAAGATGCTCCAGCCCAGAAGGTATTCTTATCGGCACCCGCCGGTGGAAGCAGAGGAAGAGGGAGACCACCACTCCGATGGAAGGACCAAGTGGAGACCGATTTGCGATCCCGCGGTGTTTCCAATTGGCGCCAGTTGGCGCAACGAAGAAACGACTGGCGAGCTATGTTGGACGGTCAAAATCGCCCAGGCGGTTAGATGACCATTTAAAGAAGAACGTTGAAGATATGACTTTGCTTTCTCATAGTAGATTTAATGAGCATTGCACTGTACAAATTACTTAAAACTCAAAGTACTGCAATTACGCTTTTATTTGAGGCATAAATGAAAATGATTTTAGTACTCTTACTTTTAATACTATTTCGCTAAGTGGCCATTTTCATTAAAGGTAATTTTTTTTCCATATGGAACAAAATTTAATTCAAGAATATTTATACTGGTTAATGACTTTATAGGAGCGTTTATAGTTAAGAAAAAGCATCACTTATCAAAATAAATCAGATTATGGCACTATTCTAAGGGAGCATAAAGAGTAGTAGATTTGGATAAAGTGCAGTAGGTATCACAATTACTGCAATTTTGATGAAGTCCGAACCCTGAAGACACGCTTCCGTTGGCGTGAAAAATTAGGAAGGTTCTAGACCATGCGTTTGGTGTGTTCCCTTTGTTGCCCGCGGGACTCCACGTTATTGGGTTTGGGATAGAAGACCAAGGGAGCTCCTCATCCGATCTCGCCGTTAACTATAATATTTCGATCTACAGGCTTCGTTAATATCGCACATGATAGCAAAATACTGCCCCTGAAAGCTTATGTAAGTCCAATTTGACCAATAATGGATTGACATTTGCTGTTAAAATGTATTCTGGCAATACATTTTTTTTACCTGCGTTTGGTCGAAACTGTGAGGTCAGCCGGGTCAAAGTCAGAGATCAGGACAGGATTCCATGTGTCTCCCTGGTCAATCTGGCATTTTGGGGGCGTATCTTTCACTTTGGTGGTTTTGCCAATTTGTTGGTTTTTGTTTTCGAGATAGTGCATTAAAACAAAAATGCATTGATTTTTATGTCACGTCTATTCCGTACACACTTTGTACTCGTGCAGTTTTACCAACTTAAATACTTTAAATTCAATTATACAAAGGAAACCCCCCTTTTGGATGCCAATTGCCCATTTTCCTTAATTTGGCACTTATTGGTTACCCAAAACTTAACTCTGGGCACACCAAGAACACACCAAACACTTGTTTGTCTGAAAACTAAAAGATCCGTTATTGGTGCGTTTTACACTCTATGGGAATATTTGGTGACGCCACCTTAGTAAAATCATAGCACTTTCCGATGGCTATCGATTTAATACCGAACCGGAGGGTGAATGAAGACTGTGAATTTACCTAACCAACCGCAGTGAGTCCTGACCGATTGAACCAAATAAATATTACTATAAATTGAAAGTAAACCATAACAGACTTAAAAATCGGAGTTATAGCTGACTTCTTCCACTTGTCAATAAATATACCAGAGGATGGAGACAAGCTAAAGGCGTGGCATAGAGGCGCCGATAGCGAGATACAGCATTACTTCAGAACGAAGCCGCAGAGCCCATCCCTGTCACATTTTAACGAGGGCTTTAGAGTGTTCACGTCATCCTCAGAAAGTTAGGGACCCAAATCCAAGCACTCAAAAAGAGGCGAAGGCATATAGTTGACACTTTGGACAGGAGTGGCATCATCAAAGTTAGACTTGCAGAAATCTGCGAATAGATCAACTGTGTCATTAGGAGAGTTAGAGCATACATCATTCCACTTCATACAAATCGGTATATTGGAAGAGCCACGCTTAGAACGTACAAAATTCCAAAAAGCTTTTGGATTATCTTTAAACTCAGTTTCTAGTCTTCCAAGACACCGATTGTAGAGGATTTTATCCAGAACATTGAATTATTGAATCAACAAAAATTGTTGGTATAAAAAAGCAATAACAAGACCGAGAGCACGAAGTAAGGCAGTTCTGCTGATAAAACACATCTGTCAAAAAATCCATCATGATCACGCTGCTAACTGTCAAATGGCGGAGTGGTTCATGCATATGGTAAAGAGGAATAGAACTAGGAGTTTAGATGACATGAAAACCAGCGTGTTGTTAGCTTAATGGTTAGCAATGCGTGCCAAAATTTCTCTGATGAAGAAGCCTAGCAGCTTTCGAAATGGATCTATAAGAAAAGCTATGGCGACTGTCGCTAAACATTTTCCCTACTCTATTCAATGAAAAAACTTTTCATAATTAATTAAAAATGATTATTAAAAAATAAAAACAATAATAATTTTTATAAAAATTCAAAAAAAGTGAAAAATTATTATTCTTGACCTTGAGCTCGTTTCATGATTACTTATGTTGATTATAAATAAATTATCACAACTCTTCGGTGAAATCTATGACACACAAATAAATGTTGTGTGAGAAGATCCAAAAATGCTAACGCACAGCTGGTCAATTAACGAATCATTATGCATTAGTTGATGAAAGGGCACTCGAAAGCTTCTCTTCAAGGCTATAAGAACTCCGCCTCCATTCTGTAGACCAGTCTTTACTGCATCTCTGCCCGAAAAGTAAAAAATATATTTGGATTGAAATGTTCTTCATCAAAAAAGTCTTAATTGAGCCCTTTACTAAAATGCATCTTATTTACAGAAGCCGTGACCATCGTCCGGCCATCCGAACACCACGCGTTCCCCGGATGTACACCAGTACCTCATATGTTTTCGCTGGATTACTGCCCCAAATGCCATGCGCGAACTCACAACCGCAATATATGCAACCAGCTGCACCATACCCTTTTCCATTGTCCAACACCCGAAGGTCAAAGAGGTCCATCTCCACAACCTAGGCAGCGGCCAACTCAGGCACCAGTGTTCGATGCACGTGCGGGCATCGGCTTGGATAGCTGGACTCGAGCTTTGCAACGCCTTCGGAATTCGGTTGCACCTGTGCAACGGGGGCGCCATGTTGAAGTAACTTGCGCTCACTTGAAGGATTCAGAGCTGATAAGTCACGCGTTCAATCATAGTATTTACCTGACTCACGATTAGGCAATTCCACTCTACTTCCCTATTACACGCATTACTGCGACAATTAGAAAAGTGTACTGGAGTTGCCATCCAGCGCTGCCAGCTACCTCACTGGAGTTGCCTTTCAGTGATGTTACTTTATATAAAGTAGAACTTCGTGTGATATCGCTCTCTTTTTATCTATTACTTGCTAGCAAACCAGCACGTCAATCTATATAGTTGGAAAATCGTCATTGTTAAACTAAGTATTGTTCAAACTATCATCATATTTATCAATTCAAAGTACCATCTTCAAACATCATCAACATCCATAACAATATTCATCGTAGGACTCGTCAAAGGAAGTATTTTTAAAGCACCATCAATTCGTAAGTTACAGATATACATTATACAAGGTGGCGCAAAAGTAATCCTCCTATCAGAAAATGCTATAAATTTTGCGATTGGCCCCTAAAGTCAGTTCTGTTTTGCCATTTGTGTAGTAAACATATGCGAAATACACGTTAATAAACAATGTTACGCTACACTGCTCCAGAACGCGGAATATTGCTGACTATTTATTTGACCAATAATCGGTCGGGGCCAAACGGTTACTGTGAATGGTGAGCGCTACAGAGCAATGATCAACGAGTTCTTTTTGCCGCAACTTGATGAATTGGGATTGGAAAACATGTGGTTCCAACAAGACGGTGCAACAGCACACACTGCACGTGCCACAACCGATATGCTGAACATCGGAAGCTTACTTTTGCGCCACCTTGTATTGTTCGTGCCGGTCACCTGCGGTGAACCATTTTTAATTGAACCAACCATTCAATTTACCTGAATTCAAGTTACTTTCATTTCTTTTTTACTATCATTGTATAGATATTGAATTACCATCACCTCCTTAATATTGTTAGATTTAAGATATTACATATTCAATAAATGTTAAATTGATTAAAATTCATCGAATTGCATTACTGCATTTAACAATCCCAATCTTTGCTGATATAATTGCTTCTGACTTCGGTGGAATTGGTTTGCTGTCCTCCACGAGTACTCGCTTACTGACTTACTTCTTTTCGTAACCAAAATTTAGTGGGACATTCATATTCTTGTTCTTCATGTTAACCTTTTTTTTTTTGTTTTTAATTTGCGGGTGGGGATTAAAAAACGCCTAATGTACCGTAGCTAATACCATCGCACCAGCCATGTGTCCGTGGACTAAAAAAACTCCTAAAAATTTTGGAACCGTCGCCCACACCGGATCACTTTCGTATTGCTTCAGGGTGGCGTTCCATATTTCTCATTCCTTAAGAGCCACTATTTTATCTGTGTCCAGGTCCCGCTTTTCTGATCTGAGTGTAATTTCTACAAAGTTAGTAATTTCTGTGCACACTTCCGGGCCGCTCAGTATTTTTTCTATGACGTTATCGGCAATATTTTGGCCACCATTTATTTCGAGCACTTGTCGCTCTTAGGTCTATCTTGACCATTTGAAGAATGTGTGTACAGTCTTCGTCTGCATCTCCATACACGCACTTCTGGTCTTCGACTTTTCCCATTCTACATAAGTACTTTTGAAGTACACATGCTCAGAGAGCATTTGGGTAACGTAGTATTTAACTTGCCAAAGTTTCTAGTGCTCAATTTCCCATCGCTCTTGCCAAAGTACGTTTCCTCGCTGAGTTCTTGGTGAGCGACTCTTCTAAGCTCTTCTTTTTAGCTCCGGTTATTACCTGTACGGCTGGTCCTGCTGTTCGCTGTACAGATGTTAGGAGTTTCAAGCGGTTCCTTATCTTAAGTATGTCTGCCCATAGCTCGGACATAGTGGACAGAGTAGTATCCATTAGTAGCTTCCCTTTGCTTTCTATAAGTCCTCCGATGTTTTCCATTTCAGCGCCATAAGTTCCTATTAGACAGTGCCCCGTTAGAACCCTTATCAAGGATGCGAAACCCGATTTTTGTAGTGTCGGAAGCGCTGTTGTACGCCCTTTCTCACATGCGGTAAATTACAAACTTGATGATTTATCTACGGATATGATGCCTCTCATCCCTCATTATCAACCCTCTTCTCCCCTATGGAAGCAGGAGCCGATATTACCTATCCCGCCAGCAACTGTCGGGCATGTACCGCAAGAAAGTACCAGATTCATATCCAGCAAAGGACTGCTACTTTCGACAAAACTTCCCATAACCTTCGTAAAGTTCTTTTTTCGCTTAAAAAAACAACAACAATAAATGACGAGGTGCTACGTCGTCCAGCCACAGGCCTAGCCCGGCTTATTATATTCGGTGAATCCTAGAGAGATTCACAGGGAGAGGAGTGTTAGGCACCCTGTTCCGGTCACCTCAGAAAAGAACCGCAAACACACTTTATTTTTTGTTTTATTGTGAAATAGTAATTTTAATTATTTCTTACATTTTCTTTTCTCTTCTTATTTCAGCACTTGAATACATTTTCTGTTTACAGTTTCTGTTTAACTTAACATTCAATAGAAATAATTATTGTATTTTGCTTATGCCACAAGGATCACCCATGTTAACTTACATAGCTTCACATGCATGCTTGCCAGACATCTTCAAATGTCAACTTCACATGCATGGGTTGCCATATTCATATCCAAATTTATGTTTCGAAATATAAGATAAATTTAGACAAACTTATCATAAGTTCAATTAAAGTTTTTTAAACTCTATAGATGTGACAAGCCTGATATTGCTGGGAGTAAATAGAAAAAGACCCAGAAAAACCTAATCAGACCCGACAAAAAAACCACCTTGATATAACCTTGATTATTTTTTTTTTTTCAATTTGTTCTCTTGTAAAATGATATTTTATATCTATATGTTTAGGCCGTTTGTGACAAGAGATGTTATTTGCAATGCTTATACAATCTTTGCCATATTCAAATAATTTAATTGATTGTTTAAGTTCTACCTTCAAACTTTCCAATAATGATTTAAGCCACAATGCTTCTCTAAACGCTCCGAGTTTGCTAGTAGGAAATGGACAGTTACATTCATGGCAATTCTCTCAAATGGTGCACCTGAGTTATACTGTGTTTCGATGCACATCTCACAGTTGACACTCCACTTCGCGACCGATTGACGTCAACCAACCCAATAGAATTTCTGTTTGATTTTCTCTGAGGAATCCCTGCATCACGCGTGTAAGATATGGATCATTCCATGTCCCATTCGCCCGTATCATCAACCACACATCTATAAAGTCTCTATGGAAAAGTCATAACTTTTGCAGTCGCTCTATCCACCATGCCAACTGAGTTTCCGGATTATGGAACTGCAAGAGCCATTCCAACGCTGCATGGGCTGCCCTTAGAAATACTTGTTGAAATTATTAACGCAGTCTACCAATACCAACAGTTCGCTCCGTGTTACACAATAGTTCCTTTCAGGCTTCCCAAATGCTCGGCTATAGTAGCCAACTACCTTCTCATGTCCATCGACAATCTGGGACAAAGTACCTCCTGTAGCATAACCCCTCGCATCTGTATCCACAATAAACGTTGAACCTGGGATAGGATATGGCAACATCGGGGCAAGGCATAGTTGTAGTTCAAGGTTTGGAAAGCCAACTCGTGTTCCTTCTTTCATTCAAAACTCATCCAGGTACACCAAACATGTTTCCAATGCAATCCTTTTAGTATCTGATCCATGAGTCTCCCAAAAGTAGCTGGAGCATTGCATAGTCCAAAGGGAATTGCCGTACATTGCCAAAGCCCTTCTCAAATGTTGAAGGCTGTCTTTTCTTTATCCCGAACCTTTGCCTCCACTTGCCAGTAGCCGCTTTTCAAGTCCAGTGTGGATAGCTGTCTTTCTTAGTTACATCGTTCAACTTCCGGTAATCCACACAGAACCTCATTTTTCCATCGTTCTTTTTCACTAGTACTAACGGTGACGCATATAATTTCCTTACCACTTGCCGTTTGGCCAACGGAATACTACGAGCAGCTTGGCGGATTTTCCTTGCATCACTAGTATCAATTTGATGCTTCACAACTTTAGTCCGACCTGGTTTGGAACCATCCTTGTCAAATATGCCCAAGTACTTTGTTAGAAGTTGCTTTGCTTTACTCTGATGATCTCTTTCGAGCCCTTCCATCCTCGCCGTGGTATCTCCTAAAAGATCAATCTTGCTGGTAGAAACATTTTCCTGAAGCTGTTCACAATTGATAACTATCTTGACCTCTTGGCATTGTCCTAATATAGCACCTTTGGAAAGTTTAATTGGCGATTGGAACTCATTAAGTACTCTTACCGGTATATGTCCATCTTGTTTTGTCTTTGCCAGAGTTCTCTAACTAGTATATTCGTCTTGCTGCCTCCACAACCCACAATTTGTTTGTCCCATAATCTCCATCAATATTTGCCCATACAACCGCTTCTAACTTTTGTGGAATCTGTCAGCTTCCTCCACCACTACTCGCTTACTAACGTAGTCGTAACCAAAATTTAGTGGTACGGCCATGTTCTTCATGTCGATCTTGATGGCTTGCTCGCTTAAAAAGTTCACACCAATTATGATTTTCGTCTGGAGCTGATTTCGGCTGGAGCCAAAGCAGCAATAACGAGCTATTGGCCCGGCTTTCTACACTTTAAGCATTTAATGGCATTTTAATTTTTATGTTGCTTTCCATTCAATGCTTCCAGATTTGCGTCTACCCAATCTGGCCGTTCTACTTCCACGCGGTGAGCTTTGTACGCTGGTTTACTTACAGGCGAGGCTGTTTCCTGCCTCAGAGCATGTGATACCGTTTCAGCGAACGTCGTTTTGGGGTCTGCTTATGTGGCCTGCTTCGTCTCCACATCATGTATTCCATTTATGAAACATTGGAGTTTTAACCTCTCTGTATACTCTACAGGTGCGTCTGCATTTGCTAGATGGGCCAACCTCACGATATCCTATGCAAATTCCTGCAACGTCTCATTAGGTTTCTGGAAGCGATTCTGTAGCTCTATTTGGTTCATCTGTTTTTGATGCTCGCTACCATAGCGTTTTTCAAGTGCTCCCATCAATGCCTCATAACTGTTTCGTTCGCTCTTGTTGTTGTAACGACAAAAACACTCCCCAAAGGTTTTGGGGAGTGCTGTCGAACTGACAGTCCTTGGCCGGATATGAATTCGGTACGCTCCGGTACTCCCTTGCGGTACTGCCCGACTGTCGTGGCTGCGATTTGGTATGGCCAGTGGAACCTTCTAGGACAAGTCACTCCACCTTCCGTAGGTCAGCCATCGAGTTGCACGTCATTGGTGCATATTAGTCGCCTCTTACGACCGGTATGTCTACCTCGGGCATATTCTAAACCCCTAACCTGCAGGGGCTTGTTCCGTTCGCCTTCAGGAATAGTATGTTAGATTTCGGGTGCAGGTCCCTTCAATGCTACGAACAATACAGCAACTTTGTCTTCAGTGCCCCAATTATTCAATGCAATCGTCTTTTCAAATTGCAGCTTAAGTACCTGGAATGGAACAGAACCATCAAAGAAAGGTGATTTTACCTTGGGAGTATTCGCTGAAGCAGTTGACGATTCAGTTGCAATTCCTGGACACGACCTCTCAAAGCTTCCACCCCAGCTTCAATTTTGTCTTGAAATTGTGCAATTTTTCCATCTTGCACTTCTAGTTTTGACGTAACCCTCTCCTCCTGTGCTTCCAACTGCGAAGATACTACTGAGATACTAAACAAGACGACATCTGATCCAATACAGCCAACACCGCGTTTGTGTCCACACTTTCCACTAGATTCGGAGGCTCCTCTTTCTCTTCCATTTATTCCACAGATACTGTGAGTAATAACAAACTTTGTTTCCTAGTAATACACGCAATACAAATTTAAGAGTTTGGTAGCTTAACAGTAGTTCACTAAACAACACTTGAAAATAAACTGATCAACCTGCCTTGCTTGGTCACTTTTATAGTCCAACAGGGTGCTACCCTACGCACCCATAACTTTCTTATTTGTTTTCTCTTCCAGTTCTCGAAGGGTTGTTGTTGTTGTTAACAGTGCTTTGCCCTGCCCAAAGGGCACGATCACTCTAAATTGTCATCAGGCTTTTCTAAGGGAAGTCGGAGGAAAAGTACAGTTTCCACAGGGTTGGACCAGAGTGATGTAGGTGTTAGAAGCGTAGGTTCGACTGAACAGGAGAAAAGATGTTTGGTACCATGAGGGGACATACCACATGCAGGGCAAGTGTTTGGTATGGTGGGGTTCAGTCAGGATAACTAAGAGTTTAACCTATTACAATATCCAGAGCGAAGTTTTGCTAGCATGACTCTATTCTCCCTCGGAAGTACACGCTCCTCTTCAGCCAGTTCTGGTGGCTGAGTACTGATAACGGAATTCTCAGGCCGAGATCTGAGGGATCCTACCGAGATCTGAGGGATACCTACCGACTCAGTACCTCCACACATTTAGAGCCCGCCTATGGTTCCGCAGATCAAACTGCAAAGAGATGTGGTGCCGGACCTCATCATAGTGCTAACGAAGATAACTCCTTATGTCTTTGGGGGCTACATTCAATAGATGTCGATTTGGATGGCTGGGTTTATGACAGTTCAGAAGGAACTGTCTACTCAAGAGTTCTATGTGCTCTTGAAAATTGAGCATTTTTTCCTCTTGATGGAGGTGAGACTCAGATGACATAAGCAGACATCCCGTAGCAGTTCTGATGGCGGTGTTTTGGCAGACTTGCAATTTCCTCCAATTGGTGTCAGCAAGGTTGGGCGACCATATGGGCGCGGCGTAGTCAATAACCGGTCTGCCAATAGGCTTATATGTAGCGAGTAATGTTTCTTTATCTTTCCCCCAAGTACTGCCAGCCAGTGACTTGAGGATCTTATTGCGGCCCTGTACCCTTGAAGCTATTGCGGTGGAAAGACTAGCGAAGGTGAGGCCGTTGTCAAACGTCATACCCAAGATTTAAGGTAGTTGACAGTAGGTAGAGGTACTCCGTCTACGTGGATATTTAACTCTTGCCCGATCTGCGCATTCCATGTCGTAAACAGGGTCGCCGTCGATTTAGTCAGAGATAGGGTCAGATTTCGTTCGGTGAAGAAACTGTATTCGCAAACACTCGCGCTTCTTTCTTCCTCTTTCTTGGTACAAGCTTGCATGCATAGAGCGGCTATCGTTATCCCTGTTGTGTTTAACTAGTGTTGGGAGAGTATCGAGCTAGGTGGGTACATAATTGAGAATATTCGCCAAAATACTGTGACGAGTTCGATGATTATTCGATTATTAACCCTGGGTTCGATCACTATAAAGTAAAAAAAACACACGCGTAATTACTATAATAAAAAGCTAGTTTTATTTTCTAGTATAAACGCAATACAAATTTAAGAGTTTGGTAACTTCACAGTAGTTCACTGTTCAACGCTTGAAAATAAACTGACCAACCTGCCTTGCTTGGTCTTATATAATCCGACAGAGTGATTCCCTACGCATGGAGAACTTTCTTGGTTGTTCCCTCTTCGTGTTCTCGAAGGGTCGGTGTTATTTATTGACATCTCCTTTTTGCCTTTTATTCGAAAACACTCGCGCCATCTCGCTTCCTCTTCCTTGGTACATGCTTGCATGCATAAGCGTTTCCATCGTTATCTCGGTTGTGCTTAACTAGTGGTGAGAGTGTTATTAACTTAGGAATAGTACGTGCTTGAGAATATTCGCCGCAATACTGTTACGACTCGATCAGTCTTCGATTATTAATCCTGAGTTCGATCACTATAAAGTCAAATAAACACACGCACAGATATTGTAACTTAGGGCCGTTTACTCAATGTCTGATTAACTGCTTAATCAATACTTTGTCAGAGGTTGGCCCAAAAACTGTTACTCAATGTCTGACTATCGACGATGCGCTGATTATCTTCTGATAAATGTTATCAAAGGATAGACCTCTGATTATGTACTTCTCAAAACAAAAAGTGACAGCTCAAAGTAAACATCTGATTTTGTGATAAATTGTTTTGCTAACAAGCTCTGCTGGTAATAGAATTTAGAAATTTAGGAATATTCATATAAAGAAATATAACAATCGAAATTTGTACGGCAAAATGGTTAATTTCAAATTGTCAACAACAGCAGCTGTCACTTTTTATGCGTTCACAATGCAACTTTTGTGAATTTTTTTCCAAAAACGTTCACAATGGCCAACTTTATCATGGTAACTTAAGCAGACTTTTGTGTAAACGAAAATGTCATTCAAGCCATGATTAGGTTATCATGTGATAAAGTATCTCATAACCAGACATTGAGTAAACGGCCCTAAATCTAGTTTTATTTACTATTAATAAACGCAATACAAATTTAAGAGTTTGGTTACTTCACAATAGTTCCCTGAACAACACTTTAAAATAAACTAATCAACCTGCCTTGCTTGGTCACTGCCTTTTATAGTCTTACAGGGTGCTACTCCACGTACCCAGAAGTTTCTTGGTTGCTCCTTCTTCTCTTCGTGTTCTCAAAGGGTCGGTGTTATTTATTGCCATCTCCTCTTTCTCTTCCTTGGTACGTGATTGCATGCATATGCGTGGCCATCGTTATCTCTGTTATGTTTAACAAGGGGTGGGAGTGTTATTGAAGTAGGGATGGTACACTCTTGAGAATATTCGCCACACTGCCCTCCACCTAAGTCTGATCGTCCCGATCAAACATATTTCCTGAACCAAATGCAGCTAGCCTTTCCAGATGGATTACCTTCATCATATTTCTTGGCCTTGTATGCGATAGACAACATCGTTTATCCGTTCTATGACTTTGTATGGGCCTTCCTAGTTACAATTTCGGGGCCACCTCCTCCAGTGTGTTTCTGCTAGCCCCGGCGACCATATAGGCGTCGCGTAGCTCAGAACCGGCTTGCCAATTGCCCTGTACGTTGCCGACAACGTTTTATGTTTTTTCCTCAAGTGCTGCCAATTAGTGACTTGAGCCTTTTGTTGCGGCTTTGTACTTTGATGCAAATCGCGGCTGCATAAGCACCGTAGTTGAGCATGTTATCCAACGTGATTCCTAAAATTTTGGGATTTGTGACAGTCGGAAGCTTGATACCGTCGACGTCTAATTCCATGTTCCATGGTCGTAAATAAGATTTCGCCCAGCGAGCTTATTTACGGAGCAGTCAGTAGCCAGAACCGCGCAGCCACCTGCATAAGAGACGATCGCCACACCCTCTGGTTGGGAGGGGAGCCTCGAAATATAATAATTAAACAAAAGCGGGGATAGGACACCACCCTGTGTCACCCCTTGTTTAATTATACGTGGTTTTGGACCGCGGTTATTGGACCGAAAGGGATTAATTTTTTACCTTACATTCTTCACTGTGCTTTTTGGATAAATTTTTTTCATTACTAATGCAAGTTTTTCATATCCTGCCGCCCTTTTTATTTTGTTAATTAGTTTTTCGAGGATGCATCCCACAACTCCGGCATACTTTCCAAATTTTGGATAAAATCTTTCCAATTCTTTTGATAACACAAGTATACACGGTTTTGGATCTAGGCAACTAAAAGTGGTTTTCAACGCTGACGCTGAATCCGATTCTTCATTCCGTTTTTTAACATTGATTCTAGTTTTTAATACAGTCAATAAATTAATTTTTAAAGAGTTTTGTCAAATAATATGTATTTTATTAACTTAAAAGTAACAAATCAGAAATGAAGATTGGTGGAACTTTGCCTTTTGTATTGTTTAGTATCTGTTTCGCGTATTAGAGTCCAACAATAGTCGCTCATCATGCCTTCATCCCAAAATCCTTGGTATCGTCTTTCAATGTTGGCTAGATCTTGGTGTAGCCGCTCTCCCTGTTCGTCGCTCGTATCACCCAAGTTTTCGGGAAAAAAATCGAGATGGGAATGCAGAAAATGCATTTTTAGAGACATCCTAGCTCCAATATTTCGATAATTTTTCAACATATCGCCAATAATAATTTCCTCAAAATTAGGGGATTTGTGATTACCAAGAAAGTGGTGAACGATATTTTGAAAAGATGCCCATGCGGCTGCGTTAACCATTTTCTAAATTTTTTATCAGCCCTTAGTTTTCTAATATCAGGTCCGACAAATATTCCTTCTTTGATTTTTGCATATGACAATTTAGGAAACAACTTGACTAAGTACTGAAAAGCGGGTCCTTCACGGTTTAATGCTTTGACGAAGTTCTTTATAAGGCCAAGTTTAATGTGAAGAGGTGTCACGAAAATATCTTGTGGACTTACAAGTGGTTCAGCGGAGACGTTTTGCTGTCCAGGCTCATATTGAGTACGACTTTGCCATTCTTTCCTCACATAATGATGTTCAGTTGCGCGGCTATCCCACAAGCATAAAAAACAACATAATTTGGTGAATCCAGATTGCATCCCAGTTAATATACCAATAACCTGTTGAAATAATATAAAAAATAAGTGTTTTCGATTTAATTGGAATCAATGTTTAAACCTTTAGGTCACCACATATTTTCCATTTATGATCATTGTATTTGATGAAGCACAGGATCTTCCGCATTGTTTCGTAGCATTCCTTCGTTTGTACTGCATGAGCAATCGGAATAGATGGTTTGTTATTCCCATTGTGGAGAAGAGCAGCTTTTAGGCTGTATTTGGAACCATCAATGAATAAACGCCATTCGTTTCGATCGTACGGTGTATTCATTTCATTAAATAAACCATTAATATCGTTACAGAAACTTATGTTGTCTTCTTTTTTGAAAAACGGTCGAAGTGCCTGATTTCTGTTTCTGTATACAGTAACTTGTGTTGAGAGTCTAGATATTTCCATTGCTGCAGCCGTGATGCTAGCAACTCTGCTTTTTGTTTGGACAAATTCAAATCACGAATCAAATCGCTTAGTTCATCTTGCGAAATTAAATGTGTCGGTTCCATGACAAAGTCGCTTTCACTGCTCGGGGGTGATGGAGTTAAAGTTTCCAGGACGTTTCCACTTATACTAGGACAAACTGGCAATGAATCATTAGCAGTACGTGGAGCTGGCTTGGATACTGATGATACATCAGGATATTTATATTTTGCTAATTTTTTTGCATTTATACCCGTAACTTTCATCAAACAAAAGTAGCAATCATCTACATGGTTTTTAGGTTCTCTCCAGAGAGCTGGCATTGAAAGGAAAAGTACTCACGTTCTCCCAATGACCATTTATACAGCTTTGTGTTGCATACGTTACAAATAAATTTCGGTATCCATGACTTATGAGTGTCTGCTCCTCTGAAACCAAAGTAGTGCAGATACGCATCTTTGAGCGCATTTGTTATTATTTTGCCACTTTTTTTAATCATATAACAACCACAAACGTAACAAAAACACTTTGAATCAACTTTGCAACACTGTCTCTGCATTTTTATTTTTATATTTTTTATTAATTTTTACGCGAACGCAATATGACCAAAAATTTGCAAAATTAGCTGCCACCTGATTCTATTGTTTATATTTGCTTTGACCATGTGCCAAAATCAGCTGATTTCCGGGCTTGCTTATTTGTGCTGGCTGAAATTTATCCAGCAAGAATTAGCAACTTCTCGCAAAGTGAAATGTCATTTTTACTTACTTTATCAAGCAGTGCCACTTACTTATCAAGCAGTGCCACGATTTAAAAGCTGCTATAACAGCACAATGGTGCTATCATGCGAGAACTCGGAAACTAGAATCAATCTTGAAAAACTGAATATTCGAATTCAGCATATCAAATATAGTTAAGAATCGTTCTTATCTGCTCAGATCCAAAAGTTTACCTGAATTTGTAAACTTGTGTAATTTATAATCTCCTGCGTTTTGCTTTCGGTGTCACACATTATGCAAAACAAAGCAAAGTTTTTCAAATGTATGACCATTCTACCACAAATATAAGTCATACTGACGTATCGCGAAAAAATACGCTACAGATCCCAGCGGGCTCGGGGGATAGAATATGCTCGAGGTAGGCATACCAGTCGGAAGAGCCGACTTATATGCACAAGGGTAATGACGTGCAACTTGATGGTTGATCTACGGATATGATGCCTCTCACCTCTCATTACTCATCTTCTCCTTCCTTACGGAAGGAGGGGTGACATGAACTAGAAGGTTTCACTGCTCATACTAAATCGCTACCACGATAGTCGGGCGGTACCGGGTTCATAACCGGCAAAGGACTGTCACTTCCGACAACACTCCCAAAAACTTAGGGGAGTGTTATTTTAAAATTTTACAGGAGAAAGTTTTTTTAGTTTACAAACATGAACATTCTAAGGCTAAATGTTACTTACATCATTGTTGCACGCGTGTCAAATCTCAGTTAAACTTCACGAAAACCTGAACTCAGTAAAAGGAATCATATATGCACCATTCCTTATAGACGTCAATGAAAAAGAAATCGTCGAGGAGCTAAAATCCCAAGGCGTAACAAGCATATACAAATAGATGGATATAGCCTGGTACAAAGTTCTGGTAAACCCATACTTCCCCAACCCCATGAGAACTGCCAACGATTCTTCTTCTTTAAATGGTCATCTAACCGCCTGGGCGATTTTGACCGTCCAACATAGCTCGCCAGTCGTTTCTTCGTTGCGCCAACTGGCGCCAATTGGAAACACCGCGGGATCGCAAATCGGTCTCCACCTTGTCCTTCCATCGGAGTGGTAGTCTCCCTCTTCCTCTGCCTCCACCGGCTGGTGCCGATAAGAATACCTTCTGGGCTGGAGCATCTTCGCTCATTCGCACTTCGTGACCTAGCCAGCAAAGCCGCTGTGTTTTAATTCGCTGAACTATGTTGGCGTCTGCGTAGAGTATATACAGCTCATCATTAAATCTTCTTCGGTACTCGCCGTCGCCAACGCGTAGAGGTCCACAAATCTTTCGAAGAACCTTTCTCTCGAATACTCCCAGAGCCGCCTCATCAGATGTTGTTAGTGTCCACGCTTCTGCACCATATAGCAGGATGGGTGCAATGAGTGACTTGTAGAGTGTTATTTTCGTTCGTCGAGAGAGGACTTTACGTTTCAATTGCCTACTCAGTCCGAAGTAGCATTTGTTTGCAAGAGTAATTCTTCGTCGGATTTCTAGGCTAACATTATTGTTGGTGTTAGTAAGTAGGTAAACGAAGTCCTTTACTATTTCGAAATTATTGCTGCCAACAGTGGCTTGGTTGCCAAGGCGCGAATGCGCTGATTCTTTGTATGATGACAGAAGGAACTCCGTTTTACCCTCGTTCACCACCAATCCCATTTTCTCCGCTTCTTATTCTAATTTTGAGTAAGCAGAAGTTACGGCGCGGTTGTTAAGGCCAATGATTAGGACACACAAAAATCGCTGCTCAAATGCTTTCACTTGCGATGGTTGCAATCTACCCCCCACTCGCCAGATATGTGCACACGCAATCAATGCGCTAACTGCGGAAATGAAGACCCCTCCTCCGACAAAAACTGCCCAAGGTACAACCAACTAAAAGAAGTACTACACATAAAAACGATTTACAAGTTTCGATGGGTGAAGCCTACAAAAAATTTAACGCAAAAAACAAACTTCCCGATGGTACTTCTTCCTACACATCAAAAACCAAAAATACATCCCACCAAGAACAACCAATTCCCTCAACCAACAACAAATCAATGTCAGCTACGGACAAGAAATCACCAACCTCACCAACTTCCAACAAAACCATCCACATCAACGAACTCATCCACACCTATTAAACGTCCTGGTTCTCCCGCAAATACCTCCTGAGAGGATTCCAAAAAAGTCAACTTAGCCAACAACAAACCACTAACAACCTCCAAATCAACCTACAACCTCCCAACAACACTAAAACACATTCAGCATGGCCCTAATGCCAGCACTCAATCACCATTTAACAATCTTACACAAATGATCCTAAATATTACATACAAAACCCAGCAACGGACTCTAAGTCCGACGTAAGCCAATAACTTAATCGTATCCATAATGGACGACAAATTTAATATATTGCAATGGAACATAAAAGGTTTCATTAACAATAATATCGATCTTGAACTACTCCGAAAAGAACACCAACCACATCTTATAGCACTACAAGAAAGGAATTGCCCTAGCGGCTTTAAACCTATTACTCCAAGAAACTATACAGCATACTTCGTAAGTAATTCAAACACTTATGCAAAGCAGGGAGCCGGTATATTGAAATGTACTACACATATAGAGTCCAATTAATTCTCCTTTTCAAAATGTCTGTTTAGAAATATCCTTAAACGTTAAGTTTACGATAATCTCGCTCTATATACCACCAAGTCAAAATTTCACAGCACAAGATAGAGACAATTTACTACAAAAGGTCCGAAAACCTGTAATACTGGTAGGAGACATCAACTGCTGGAACACACTATGGGGCTCAAGAACAAACAACACCGGGGGATTAGCATTCGAAAATACTATCTCACAACACAACATGTGTATCTTCAACGATCACTTTCTGATCAAAACGACAATAACGCTTTCCAGCACACACCGGCCACATCCGTTTGCACCAAAATGCATTCAAAAAAAAGCCGACTGGGAAAACTTTGCGAATTCCACTGATATGGGTAAACGTCCTTTCACCAACCAAACAGAGAGAGAAGCTTCCAACAGTACAAAATCAATCCGGGCATCTGCCAACCTACACATCCCACAAACAAGGCCACATAAAAAATCGACAGTACAATGGTGGTCAACTGAGACTTGAATAAATAAACAGTTGGCTTAGTAAACCCAAACACCCCTATTGACAAAATTTGGAAGCAAGTTAAGCTTTTAAGCAATAAAACCACTTACACACTAATTGTGTCTATAAAAAACAACAATAACACCGACTCGAAGGATATAGCTAACCACTTCTGTTCGGAACGAACAGAATATTCTTCTCCCCAGAATTCGACGTCGCAAAAGATCGGACCCAGCACCTAACTTCAGCGGCACCTTCAAATGCACAAGCAAAAGCCTTGGAAACCCTCATCAACATGCCAGAACTGACAGTATCATTAAAACAAGCTAAAGGCAGTACGCCAGGGGCCGACCGTATTACCTACCAGATGCTAAGCTATACTTCCAACTCTACCAAGCTTAAACTCCTACAACTCAAGAACAACATATACAACTAGGGTAACCTGCCAGTTACCTGGAAAACGACAATATTGATCGGAATCCCTAAGTTCAATAAAGACCCAAAACTCACATCTAGTTACCGTCCAATGTCATTGCTATCATGCATTACAAAAACACTTGAAAAAATAATTGCCAAACGTCTGTCCTGGTACATCGAATCAAAAAAATTTATCGCTCCTAGTCAAGTGGCTTTTAGACCCAACCGGGGCTGCACTGACGCACTTCTCCATATAGATTATTATACTTCCAAATCACTTCCTGCGTGTAACCACGTCTCAATACTTTCACTCGACTTCGAAAAAGCCTTTGACAGCATTGAACCACATGTTATCTTGGAATCGTTACAAACATGGGGTATTGGACCTATAAAGGAACATTCTTATTAAACCGACGTGTTATAGTGAAAATCCACCTCCAGACAACTGCAGAACGGGAACCTACAGGGATCCCCGCTCTCAGTTATATAATTTCAAATTGCGTTCAATCTCCTAAGTACAATCATCTACCAACACAAGTCGCTAGACTACTGCATCTATGCGGATGACCTATACATCATGGCTAAAAATAATTCCAACGTCGACAATATCAGGCTGTGCTCCTCGTTTATAAACGACATTTACGAATGGTCTCAAGTAACCGGCGAAAAAATTGATGATGGACGCATATTCCAGTTTCAAGCGGACTAAACAGATATAAAGAGCCTTCCTGGTATAAGGATCCTTGAAGTCTTTGGCATATCTGTGAAGGAAAGCAAGATTGCAATAGTCTTTGGAAGCACGTAGCATATATGATTGACGAAGGTAAGCTTTGAGTCAAAAACAACTCCTAAGTCAACAAATTCATTAACTGAGGCCAATTGACCACCAGAAATTTCGTAAGAAGATGTGTGAGGGTTAGAAGATCTCGTCATAAGTGTCATATGGAAACACTTATTTATATTTAGGTGAAGATGATTTGCGAGGCACCAGACCGCCAGATAATTTAAGTCATGTAGAAAAAGCGCAGTATCCGACGGGACAGTTATCTTACGAAAGAGTTTGTGGTCATCAGCGTGGAGGAGAAAATTAGAATATTTAAAGCAGGACCCAATGTCATTGATGAACAGGATGAACAAAATGGGGCCCAGAATGCTACCCTGAGGAACTAACGAAGTTGCTGTAAACGTATGGGACGCGCAGCCTTCTATTTCAACACACATGGTTCTATTCGACAGGTAAGATTTCAACCAGCATAAAAAAACCGAATGAAAACCCATATGCTCAAGTTTGTCCAACAAAATCTTGTGAGAGACTTTATCGAAAGCCTTAGAAAAGTCTGTATAAATAGCATCAACCTGAGCTCCATCCTTAAAAGCAGAGATGCAGAAATTTGAGAAGTAAGCCAAGTTAGTAACGGTAAAGCGCCCAGCAACAAACCCATGCTGGTGGGGGTCCACAATACTCTTGGTCACGAAATACAGCTTTTGTCTAGTAATCTTTTCGAAGAGTTTAGAACATGCAGACAATTCAGCAATTGGCCTGTAATTAGCAACATAATTTTTGTTCCCCGACTTGTTATGGAATCGCATCAAAATGGAGCAGTAAGGAAGGCGGTCGGTATGATATCAATGGTGCGCTGTGGCTAGTCATTGTCGGCTGGGGTGGGCTCTTGCCAACCTTACCGTCCTGCGCCATAATCAGAAAAATTCTATTCATGCCTTTTAAACGCGGGGAAAACGAAAAAAAAACCGCGCAAGACAACTATAAAACAACATACGGTTAAACCCGGATGCCACGGACAGACAAAACTCAAATCAAATAAAAATTCATAATAAAAAACGGGCAAAAGAAAATGTTCAAAAAGGAAACTGAAGACATGAAAATGACAACGAAATTAAAACGGAAAAGGAAAAAAAACAGACAAATTTAAATTAACTATAAAAAAAAAAAACTAGAAAATTTAAAGCGAACCGGAAATGACCGGTTACCATGCTGACAAATAAAAAGATACATACAATAAAAAGGCCGAACATAAAGTGACCATCGACGCTCCTAATCTCGATGGCCCTTACCTAATTCTATCTGCCTTCTAAATGAAAATGGACGCCAGCATTCCCATTTTTAAATTACAAATTTATTTAAAGTTCATTAATATTTATTTATTTATAATAGCTAAATAATAAAAATATGGTTTGATGAAAACATCTATAAAAAGCTTTTTGAAAAATTCTTTTATAAGCTTACATTAATAAACTTTTTATCAACGTGTCGTTTCCATTATATAACGTTTATTTCCAAACGTTTTGTAAACGAAAAATCGGAACTTTGTAAGCATAATATGTGTTTCGGAAAAACCTTTTTAAACATTTATTTTATGTTTACTTTGCTTTTTGGGAAGGTATCCATTTAAAGTTTATTTATACCGGAGCACGCGGTTATGTACAATAAATATCTTCTAAAAATAGAAAGAAGAATGTACACAAACAAAATCCAACATACACGATTTACATATAGACAGAATGTCTAAAATATTGTGTATACCGTTGGCAAGATAACAAACAACAATTAGAGGAAAACGTGAATTAAGCAGCTTGCAAAACTACACGCAGCATAGCCTATGGGTTAGGCGGCTGCGCTGGCAATCAGAGTGAGTGGGTTCGATCTCCACAAGATCCTCTGAAAATAGCAAAACTATACGAATTAGTCTGACGAGAAATCGTGGCTGTTTTCGAAATAGTACTATAACTATAGCCTGTATATGTTTGTTGCTTTCAATTTTTCCTCTAATCAAAAATAATAATAATTAACTAATAATTATTATCAACTGGTCTTGAGCTCGTTATACTTACAAAAATATGTAAAATGAACAGACCGTAAAACCAACAACAACAAACAAAAAAAAAGCTCAAACAAAAAACCCAAAAAAAATTAGCGTTGCCTTCCTATAGTATTTTAGTTTTAGTTTAGGTGTATTCTATTCTTATTTTATTATTTACTTATTTAATTTGCTTTTATGTATTTATTTTAGCGTATATTTTTTTTATTTTATACGGTCTTTAACTTGTTATATGTAATAGTACCTAAATTTGATTTATTTTATTAAGATTTATTTGTATTACAAGTGTAGTTTATTTATTAGTATTTTTAAATACTATAGTGTTTATTTATTTTATTAGGATAACTGTTATTGGTTTAGTCTTAAGTACTTTATTTTATTTCTGTTAATATTCAAATGTTTTCATAAATAAGCAAAGATTTTTGGAAACATTTGACTTGTTTATACGGTTATAAATAAATTTTTTTTTTTTTATATGGCTACCTTTACCAATCAAGTTTCTAATTTTAGCCTACATTATTTACCTTCTTTCCTATATCCGGGTATTAGTTAATTTTCTTTTCTTAGAGCTAAACCCTTCCTTTTTTCTCTCACCTAATCTATCCTATTTCAGTTGTTTGTCTTCTTATTTTCTATCTGTCAAATCTTACTGTAATTGATTCAAATTATTTGAGTTTTTCCGAGTAAAAAAATTTCAAGTTCCTTTTATGTTTAACTTATTCCTTAACTAGTTTTCTCTTTATGTAATTTAATATAATTTTAATTTAATTTCCTTAATTTTTTTAATCTAGATGTATAAAAAAAAGCTGCAACTATATTCGATAGGTCTCACCCAGTTGTAGTAGGCCGTTGGTGGGCGCTACTGTTGGTGTTGTCTCTGCTGGTGGTTGCTGGTAATTGTATAGGGCGGCGGGCCTATGTTATGGCGGCCCCGCTGTCACCGCTGGTTACTGTTGTTGTTGCTGATGGCTAGTGCGGCGGGCCTATATTATGGCGGCCCCCGCAGTGACTGCGCCATGGAAAAGTTCTGCTACCCAGTCTGACGTGTCGTGATTTTTGGCACTCGGGTTGGTGGTTGCCATCAGGGCTCGGACTTTTACTTTTATTTTAAATACCTTTTTAATACTTACGATCTTGGTAAAAGTACAGTACTTCTTCTTCTTTAAATGGTCATCTAACCGCCTGGGCGATTTTGACCGTCCAACATAGCTCGCCAGTCGTTTCTTCGTTGCGCCAACTGGCGCCAATTGGAAATACCGCGGGATCGCAAATCGGTCTCCACTTGGTCCTTTCATCGGAGTGGTGGTCTGCCTCTTCCTCTGCTTCCACCGGCGGGTGCCGATAAGAATACCTTCTGGGCTGGCGCATCTTCGCTCATTCGCACTACGTGGCGTAGCCAGCGAAGCCGCTGTGTTTTCATTCGCTGAACTATGTCGCCGTCTGCGTAAAGTTCATACAGTTCATCATTAAATCTTCTTCGGTACTCGGCGTCGCCAACGCGTAGAGGTCCACAAACCTTTCGAGGAACTTTTCTCTCGAATGCTCCCAGAGCGACCTCGCCAAATGTTGTTAGTGTCCACGCTTCTGCACCATATAGCAGGACGGGTGCGATGAGTGACTTATGGAGTGTTATTTTCGTTCGTCGAGAGAGGACTTTACTTTTCAATTGCCTACTCAGTGCGAAGTAGCATTTGTTTGCAAGAGTAATTCTTCGTCGGATTTCTAGGCTAACATTATTGTTGGTGTTAATGCTGGTTCCCAGGTAAACGAAGTCCTTTACTATTTCGAAATTATTGCTGCCAACAGTGGCTTGGTTTCCAAGGCGCGAATGCGCTGACTCTTTGCATGATGACAGAAGGTGCTTCGTTTTTTCAATTTAATTCAAGAATATTTATACTGGTTAATGACTTTATAGGAGCGTTTATAGTTAAGAAAAAGCATCACTTATCAAAATAAATCAGATTATGGCACTATTCTAAGGGAGCATAAAGAGTAGTAGATTTGGATAAAGTGCAGTAGGTATCACAATTACTGCAATTTTGATGAAGTCCGAACCCTGAAGACACGCTTCCGTTGGCGTGAAAAATTAGGAAGGTTCTAGACCATGCGTTTGGTGTGTTCCCTTTGTTGCCCGCGGGACTCCACGTTATTGGGTTTGGGATAGAAGACCAAGGGAGCTCCTCATCCGATCTCGCCGTTAACTATAATATTTCGATCTACAGGCTTCGTTAATATCGCACATGATAGCAAAATACTGCCCCTGAAAGCTTATGTAAGTCCAATTTGACCAATAATGGATTGACATTTGCTGTTAAAATGTATTCTGGCAATACATTTTTTTAACCTGCGTTTGGTCGAAACTGTGAGGTCAGCCGGGTCAAAGTCAGAGATCAGGACAGGATTCCATGTGTCTCCCTGGTCAATCTGGCATTTTGGGGGCGTATCTTTCACTTTGGTGGTTTTGCCAATTTGTTGGTTTTTGTTTTCGAGATAGTGCATTAAAACAAAAATGCATTGATTTTTATGTCACGTCTATTCCGTACACACTTTGTACTCGTGCAGTTTTACCAACTTAAATACTTTAAATTCAATTATACAAAGGAAACCCCCTTTTGGATGCCAATTGCCCATTTTCCTTAATTTGGCACTTATTGGTTACCCAAAACTTAACTCTGGGCACACCAAGAACACACCAAACACTTGTTTGTCTGAAAACTAAAAGATCCGTTATTGGTGCGTTTTACACTCTATGGGAATATTTGGTGACGCCACCTTAGTAAAATCATAGCACTTTCCGATGGCTATCGATTTAATACCGAACCGGAGGGTGAATGAAGACTGTGAATTTACCTAACCAACCGCAGTGAGTCCTGACCGATTGAACCAAATAAATATTACTATAAATTGAAAGTAAACCATAACAGACTTAAAAATCGGAGTTATAGCTGACTTCTTCCACTTGTCAATAAATATACCAGAGGATGGAGACAAGCTAAAGGCGTGGCATAGAGGCGCCGATAGCGAGATACAGCATTACTTCAGAACGAAGCCGCAGAGCCCATCCCTGTCACATTTTAACGAGGGCTTTAGAGTGTTCACGTCATCCTCAGAAAGTTAGGGACCCAAATCCAAGCACTCAAAAAGAGGCGAAGGCATATAGTTGACACTTTGGACAGGAGTGGCATCATCAAAGTTAGACTTGCAGAAATCTGCGAATAGATCAACTGTGTCATTAGGAGAGTTAGAGCATACATCATTCCACTTCATACAAATCGGTATATTGGAAGAGCCACGCTTAGAACGTACAAAATTCCAAAAAGCTTTTGGATTATCTTTAAACTCAGTTTCTAGTCTTCCAAGACACCGATTGTAGAGGATTTTATCCAGAACATTGAATTATTGAATCAACAAAAATTGTTGGTATAAAAAAGCAATAACAAGACCGAGAGCACGAAGTAAGGCAGTTCTGCTGATAAAACACATCTGTCAAAAAATCCATCATGATCACGCTGCTAACTGTCAAATGGCGGAGTGGTTCATGCATATGGTAAAGAGGAATAGAACTAGGAGTTTAGATGACATGAAAACCAGCGTGTTGTTAGCTTAATGGTTAGCAATGCGTGCCAAAATTTCTCTGATGAAGAAGCCTAGCAGCTTTCGAAATGGATCTATAAGAAAAGCTATGGCGACTGTCGCTAAACATTTTCCCTACTCTATTCAATGAAAAAACTTTTCATAATTAATTAAAAATGATTATTAAAAAATAAAAACAATAATAATTTTTATAAAAATTCAAAAAAAGTGAAAAATTATTATTCTTGACCTTGAGCTCGTTTCATGATTACTTATGTTGATTATAAATAAATTATCACAACTCTTCGGTGAAATCTATGACACACAAATAAATGTTGTGTGAGAAGATCCAAAAATGCTAACGCACAGCTGGTCAATTAACGAATCATTATGCATTAGTTGATGAAAGGGCACTCGAAAGCTTCTCTTCAAGGCTATAAGAACTCCGCCTCCATTCTGTAGACCAGTCTTTACTGCATCTCTGCCCGAAAAGTAAAAAATATATTTGGATTGAAATGTTCTTCATCAAAAAAGTCTTAATTGAGCCCTTTACTAAAATGCATCTTATTTACAGAAGCCGTGACCATCGTCCGGCCATCCGAACACCACGCGTTCCCCGGATGTACACCAGTACCTCATATGTTTTCGCTGGATTACTGCCCCAAATGCCATGCGCGAACTCACAACCGCAATATATGCAACCAGCTGCACCATACCCTTTTCCATTGTCCAACACCCGAAGGTCAAGGAGGTCCATCTCCACAACCTAGGCAGCGGCCAACTCAGGCACCAGTGTTCGATGCACGTGCGGGCATCGGCTTGGATAGCTGGACTCGAGCTTTGCAACGCCTTCGGAATTCGGTTGCACCTGTGCAACGGGGGCGCCATGTTGAAGTAACTTGCGCTCACTTGAAGGATTCAGAGCTGATAAGTCACGCGTTCAATCATAGTATTTACCTGACTCACGATTAGGCAATTCCACTCTACTTCCCTATTACACGCATTACTGCGACAATTAGAAAAGTGTACTGGAGTTGCCATCCAGCGCTGCCAGCTACCTCACTGGAGTTGCCTTTCAGTGATGTTACTTTATATAAAGTAGAACTTCGTGTGATATCGCTCTCTTTTTATCTATTACTTGCTAGCAAACCAGCACGTCAATCTATATAGTTGGAAAATCGTCATTGTTAAACTAAGTATTGTTCAAACTATCATCATATTTATCAATTCAAAGTACCATCTTCAAACATCATCAACATCCATAACAATATTCATCGTAGGACTCGTCAAAGGAAGTATTTTTAAAGCACCATCAATTCGTAAGTTACAGATATACATTATACAAGGTGGCGCAAAAGTAATCCTCCTATCAGAAAATGCTATAAATTTTGCGATTGGCCCCTAAAGTCAGTTCTGTTTTGCCATTTGTGTAGTAAACATATGCGAAATACACGTTAATAAACAATGTTACGCTACACTGCTCCAGAACGCGGAATATTGCTGACTATTTATTTGACCAATAATCGGTCGGTGAAAAACGGTTACTGCGCAAAAGTAATCCTCCTATCAGAGAATGCTATAAATTTTGCGATTGGCCCCTAAAGTCACTTCTGTTTTGACATTTGTGTAGTAAACACATGCGAAATACACGTTAATAAACAATGTTACGCTACACTGCTCCAGAACGCGGAATATTGCTGACTATTTATTTGACCAATAATCGGTCGGGGCCAAACGGTTACTGTGAATGGTGAGCGCTACAGAGCAATGATCAACGAGTTCTTTTTGCCGCAACTTGATGAATTGGGATTGGAAAACATGTGGTTCCAACAAGACGGTGCAACAGCACACACTGCACGTGCCACAACCGATATGCTGAACATCGGAAGCTTACTTTTGCGCCACCTTGTATTGTTCGTGCCGGTCACCTGCGGTGAACCATTTTTAATTGAACCAACCATTCAATTTACCTGAATTCAAGTTACTTTCATTTCTTTTTTACTATCATTGTATAGATATTGAATTACCATCACCTCCTTAATATTGTTAGATTTAAGATATTACATATTCAATAAATGTTAAATTGATTAAAATTCATCGAATTGCATTACTGCATTTAACAATCCCAATCTTTGCTGATATAATTGCTTCTGACTTCGGTGGAATTGGTTTGCTGTCCTCCACGAGTACTCGCTTACTGACTTACTTCTTTTCGTAACCAAAATTTAGTGGGACATTCATATTCTTGTTCTTCATGTTAACCTTTTTTTTTTTGTTTTTAATTTGCGGGTGGGGATTAAAAAACGCCTAATGTACCGTAGCTAATACCATCGCACCAGCCATGTGTCCGTGGACTAAAAAAACTCCTAAAAATTTTGGAACCGTCGCCCACACCGGATCACTTTCGTATTGCTTCAGGGTGGCGTTCCATATTTCTCATTCCTTAAGAGCCACTATTTTATCTGTGTCCAGGTCCCGCTTTTCTGATCTGAGTGTAATTTCTACAAAGTTAGTAATTTCTGTGCACACTTCCGGGCCGCTCAGTATTTTTTCTATGACGTTATCGGCAATATTTTGGCCACCATTTATTTCGAGCACTTGTCGCTCTTAGGTCTATCTTGACCATTTGAAGAATGTGTGTACAGTCTTCGTCTGCATCTCCATACACGCACTTCTGGTCTTCGACTTTTCCCATTCTACATAAGTACTTTTGAAGTACACATGCTCAGAGAGCATTTGGGTAACGTAGTATTTAACTTGCCAAAGTTTCTAGTGCTCAATTTCCCATCGCTCTTGCCAAAGTACGTTTCCTCGCTGAGTTCTTGGTGAGCGACTCTTCTAAGCTCTTCTTTTTAGCTCCGGTTATTACCTGTACGGCTGGTCCTGCTGTTCGCTGTACAGATGTTAGGAGTTTCAAGCGGTTCCTTATCTTAAGTATGTCTGCCCATAGCTCGGACATAGTGGACAGAGTAGTATCCATTAGTAGCTTCCCTTTGCTTTCTATAAGTCCTCCGATGTTTTCCATTTCAGCGCCATAAGTTCCTATTAGACAGTGCCCCGTTAGAACCCTTATCAAGGATGCGAAACCCGATTTTTGTAGTGTCGGAAGCGCTGTTGTACGCCCTTTCTCACATGCGGTAAATTACAAACTTGATGATTTATCTACGGATATGATGCCTCTCATCCCTCATTATCAACCCTCTTCTCCCCTATGGAAGCAGGAGCCGATATTACCTATCCCGCCAGCAACTGTCGGGCATGTACCGCAAGAAAGTACCAGATTCATATCCAGCAAAGGACTGCTACTTTCGACAAAACTTCCCATAACCTTCGTAAAGTTCTTTTTTCGCTTAAAAAAACAACAACAATAAATGACGAGGTGCTACGTCGTCCAGCCACAGGCCTAGCCCGGCTTATTATATTCGGTGAATCCTAGAGAGATTCACAGGGAGAGGAGTGTTAGGCACCCTGTTCCGGTCACCTCAGAAAAGAACCGCAAACACACTTTATTTTTTGTTTTATTGTGAAATAGTAATTTTAATTATTTCTTACATTTTCTTTTCTCTTCTTATTTCAGCACTTGAATACATTTTCTGTTTACAGTTTCTGTTTAACTTAACATTCAATAGAAATAATTATTGTATTTTGCTTATGCCACAAGGATCACCCATGTTAACTTACATAGCTTCACATGCATGCTTGCCAGACATCTTCAAATGTCAACTTCACATGCATGGGTTGCCATATTCATATCCAAATTTATGTTTCGAAATATAAGATAAATTTAGACAAACTTATCATAAGTTCAATTAAAGTTTTTTAAACTCTATAGATGTGACAAGCCTGATATTGCTGGGAGTAAATAGAAAAAGACCCAGAAAAACCTAATCAGACCCGACAAAAAAACCACCTTGATATAACCTTGATTATTTTTTTTTTTTCAATTTGTTCTCTTGTAAAATGATATTTTATATCTATATGTTTAGGCCGTTTGTGACAAGAGATGTTATTTGCAATGCTTATACAATCTTTGCCATATTCAAATAATTTAATTGATTGTTTAAGTTCTACCTTCAAACTTTCCAATAATGATTTAAGCCACAATGCTTCTCTAAACGCTCCGAGTTTGCTAGTAGGAAATGGACAGTTACATTCATGGCAATTCTCTCAAATGGTGCACCTGAGTTATACTGTGTTTCGATGCACATCTCACAGTTGACACTCCACTTCGCGACCGATTGACGTCAACCAACCCAATAGAATTTCTGTTTGATTTTCTCTGAGGAATCCCTGCATCACGCGTGTAAGATATGGATCATTCCATGTCCCATTCGCCCGTATCATCAACCACACATCTATAAAGTCTCTATGGAAAAGTCATAACTTTTGCAGTCGCTCTATCCACCATGCCAACTGAGTTTCCGGATTATGGAACTGCAAGAGCCATTCCAACGCTGCATGGGCTGCCCTTAGAAATACTTGTTGAAATTATTAACGCAGTCTACCAATACCAACAGTTCGCTCCGTGTTACACAATAGTTCCTTTCAGGCTTCCCGATTGCTCGGCTATAGTAGCCAACTACCTTCTCATGTCCATCGACAATCTGGGACAAAGTACCTCCTGTAGCAGAACCCCTCGCATCTGTATCCACAATAAACGTTGAACCTGGGATAGGATATGGCAACATCGGGGCAAGGCATAGTTGTAGTTCAAGGTTTGGAAAGCGAACTCGTGTTCCTTCTTTCATTCGAAACTCATCCAGGTACACCAAACATGTTTCCAATGCAATGCTTTTAGTATCTGATCCATGAGTCTCCCAAAAGTAGCTGGAGCATTGCATAGTCCAAAGGGAATTGCCGTACATTGCCAAAGCCCTTCTCAAATGTTGAAGGCTGTCTTTTCTTTATCCCGAACCTTTGCCTCCACTTGCCAGTAGCCGCTTTTCAAGTCCAGTGTGGATAGCTGTCTTTCTTAGTTACATCGTTCAACTTCCGGTAATCCACACAGAACCTCATTTTTCCATCGTTCTTTTTCACTAGTACTAACGGTGACGCATATAATTTCCTTACCACTTGCCGTTTGGCCAACGGAATACTACGAGCAGCTTGGCGGATTTTCCTTGCATCACTAGTATCAATTTGATGCTTCACAACTTTAGTCCGACCTGGTTTGGAACCATCCTTGTCAAATATGCCCAAGTACTTTGTTAGAAGTTGCTTTGCTTTACTCTGATGATCTCTTTCGAGCCCTTCCATCCTCGCCGTGGTATCTCCTAAAAGATCAATCTTGCTGGTAGAAACATTTTCCTGAAGCTGTTCACAATTGATAACTATCTTGACCTCTTGGCATTGTCCTAATATAGCACCTTTGGAAAGTTTAATTGGCGATTGGAACTCATTAAGTACTCTTACCGGTATATGTCCATCTTGTTTTGTCTTTGCCAGAGTTCTCTAACTAGTATATTCGTCTTGCTGCCTCCACAACCCACAATTTGTTTGTCCCATAATCTCCATCAATATTTGCCCATACAACCGCTTCTAACTTTTGTGGAATCTGTCAGCTTCCTCCACCACTACTCGCTTACTAACGTAGTCGTAACCAAAATTTAGTGGTACGGCCATGTTCTTCATGTCGATCTTGATGGCTTGCTCGCTTAAAAAGTTCACACCAATTATGATTTTCGTCTGGAGCTGATTTCGGCTGGAGCCAAAGCAGCAATAACGAGCTATTGACCCGGCTTTCTACACTTTAAGCATTTAATGGCATTTTAATTTTTATGTTGCTTTCCATTCAATGCTTCCAGATTTGCGTCTACCCAATCTGGCCGTTCTACTTCCACGCGGTGAGCTTTGTACGCTGGTTTACTTACAGGCGAGGCTGTTTCCTGCCTCAGAGCATGTGATACCGTTTCAGCGAACGTCGTTTTGGGGTCTGCTTATGTGGCCTGCTTCGTCTCCACATCATGTATTCCATTTATGAAACATTGGAGTTTTAACCTCTCTGTATACTCTACAGGTGCGTCTGCATTTGCTAGATGGGCCAACCTCACGATATCCTATGCAAATTCCTGCAACGTCTCATTAGGTTTCTGGAAGCGATTCTGTAGCTCTATTTGGTTCATCTGTTTTTGATGCTCGCTACCATAGCGTTTTTCAAGTGCTCCCATCAATGCCTCATAACTGTTTCGTTCGCTCTTGTTGTTGTAACGACAAAAACACTCCCCAAAGGTTTTGGGGAGTGCTGTCGAACTGACAGTCCTTGGCCGGATATGAATTCGGTACGCTCCGGTACTCCCTTGCGGTACTGCCCGACTGTCGTGGCTGCGATTTGGTATGGCCAGTGGAACCTTCTAGGACAAGTCACTCCACCTTCCGTAGGTCAGCCATCGAGTTGCACGTCATTGGTGCATATTAGTCGCCTCTTACGACCGGTATGTCTACCTCGGGCATATTCTAAACCCCTAACCTGCAGGGGCTTGTTCCGTTCGCCTTCAGGAATAGTATGTTAGATTTCGGGTGCAGGTCCCTTCAATGCTACGAACAATACAGCAACTTTGTCTTCAGTGCCCCAATTATTCAATGCAATCGTCTTTTCAAATTGCAGCTTAAATACCTGGAATGGAACAGAACCATCAAAGAAATGTGATTTTACCTTGGGAGTATTCGCTGAAGCAGTTGACGATTCAGTTGCAATTCCTGGACACGACCTCTCAAAGCTTCCACCCCAGCTTCAATTTTGTCTTGAAATTGTGCAATTTTTCCATCTTGCACTTCTAGTTTTGACGTAACCCTCTCCTCCTGTGCTTCCAACTGCGAAGATACTACTGAGATACTAAACAAGACGACATCTGATCCAATACAGCCAACACCGCGTTTGTGTCCACACTTTCCACTAGATTCGGAGGCTCCTCTTTCTCTTCCATTTATTCCACAGATACTGTGAGTAATAACAAACTTTGTTTCCTAGTAATACACGCAATACAAATTTAAGAGTTTGGTAGCTTAACAGTAGTTCACTAAACAACACTTGAAAATAAACTGATCAACCTGCCTTGCTTGGTCACTTTTATAGTCCAACAGGGTGCTACCCTACGCACCCATAACTTTCTTATTTGTTTTCTCTTCCAGTTCTCGAAGGGTTGTTGTTGTTGTTAACAGTGCTTTGCCCTGCCCAAAGGGCACGATCACTCTAAATTGTCATCAGGCTTTTCTAAGGGAAGTCGGAGGAAAAGTAGAGTTTCCACAGGGTTGGACCAGAGTGATGTAGGTGTTAGAAGCGTAGGTTCGACTGAACAGGAGAAAAGATGTTTGGTACCATGGGGGGACATACCACATGCAGGGCAAGTGTTTGGTATGGTGGGGTTCTGTCAGGATAACTAAGAGTTTAACCTATTACAATATCCAGAGCGAAGTTTTGCTAGCATGACTCTATTCTCCCTCGGAAGTACACGCTCCTCTTCAGCCAGTTCTGGTGGCTGAGTACTGATAACGGAATTCTCAGGCCGAGATCTGAGGGATCTACCTACCGACTCAGTGTGGAGGTCATTAAGAGCCCGCCTATGGTTCCGCAGATCAAACTGCAAAGAGATGTGGTGCCGGACCTCATCGTAGTGCTAACGAAGATAACTCCTTATGTCTCTGGGGGGGGCTACATTCAATAGATGTCGATTTGGATGGCTGGGTTTATGACAGTTCAGAAGGAACTGTCTACTCAAGAGTTCTATGTGCTCTTGAAAATTGAGCATTTTTTCCTCTTGATGGAGGTGAGACTCAGATGACATAAGCAGACATCCCGTAGCAGTTCTGATGGCGGTGTTTTGGCAGACTTGCAATTTCCTCCAATTGGTGTCAGCAAGGTTGGGCGACCATATGGGCGCGGCGTAGTCAATAACCGGTCTGCCAATAGGCTTATATGTAGCGAGTAATGTTTCTTTATCTTTCCCCCAAGTACTGCCAGCCAGTGACTTGAGGATCTTATTGCGGCCCTGTACCCTTGAAGCTATTGCGGTGGAAAGACTAGCGAAGGTGAGGCCGTTGTCAAACGTCATACCCAAGATTTAAGGTAGTTGACAGTAGGTAGAGGTACTCCGTCTACGTGGATATTTAACTCTTGCCCGATCTGCGCATTCCATGTCGTAAACAGGGTCGCCGTCGATTTAGTCAGAGATAGGGTCAGATTTCGTTCGGTGAAGAAACTGAAAAGGTCGGTGTTATTTATCGACATCTCCTCTTTGTTTTGTATTCGCAAACACTCGCGCTTCTTTCTTCCTCTTTCTTGGTACAAGCTTGCATGCATAGAGCGGCTATCGTTATCCCTGTTGTGTTTAACTAGTGTTGGGAGAGTATCGAGCTAGGTGGGTACATAATTGAGAATATTCGCCAAAATACTGTGACGAGTTCGATGATTATTCGATTATTAACCCTGGGTTCGATCACTATAAAGTAAAAAAAACACACGCGTAATTACTATAATAAAAAGCTAGTTTTATTTTCTAGTATAAACGCAATACAAATTTAAGAGTTTGGTAACTTCACAGTAGTTCACTGTTCAACGCTTGAAAATAAACTGACCAACCTGCCTTGCTTGGTCTTATATAATCCGACAGAGTGATTCCCTACGCATGGAGAACTTTCTTGGTTGTTCCCTCTTCGTGTTCTCGAAGGGTCGGTGTTATTTATTGACATCTCCTTTTTGCCTTTTATTCGAAAACACTCGCGCCATCTCGCTTCCTCTTCCTTGGTACATGCTTGCATGCATAAGCGTTTCCATCGTTATCTCGGTTGTGCTTAACTAGTGGTGAGAGTGTTATTAACTTAGGAATAGTACGTGCTTGAGAATATTCGCCGCAATACTGTTACGACTCGATCAGTCTTCGATTATTAATCCTGAGTTCGATCACTATAAAGTCAAATAAACACACGCACAGATATTGTAACTTAGGGCCGTTTACTCAATGTCTGATTAACTGCTTAATCAATACTTTGTCAGAGGTTGGCCCAAAAACTGTTACTCAATGTCTGACTATCGACGATGCGCTGATTATCTTCTGATAAATGTTATCAAAGGATAGACCTCTGATTATGTACTTCTCAAAACAAAAAGTGACAGCTCAAAGTAAATATCTGATTTTGTGATAAATTGTTTTGCTAACAAGCTCTGCTGGTAATAGAATTTAGAAATTTAGGAATATTCATATAAAGAAATATAACAATCGAAATTTGTACGGCAAAATGGTTAATTTCAAATTGTCAACAACAGCAGCTGTCACTTTTTATGCGTTCACAATGCAACTTTTGTGAATTTTTTTCCAAAAACGTTCACAATGGCCAACTTTATCATGGTAACTTAAGCAGACTTTTGTGTAAACGAAAATGTCATTCAAGCCATGATTAGGTTATCATGTGATAAAGTATCTCATAACCAGACATTGAGTAAACGGCCCTAAATCTAGTTTTATTTACTATTAATAAACGCAATACAAATTTAAGAGTTTGGTTACTTCACAATAGTTCCCTGAACAACACTTTAAAATAAACTAATCAACCTGCCTTGCTTGGTCACTGCCTTTTATAGTCTTACAGGGTGCTACTCCACGTACCCAGAAGTTTCTTGGTTGCTCCTTCTTCTCTTCGTGTTCTCAAAGGGTCGGTGTTATTTATTGCCATCTCCTCTTTCTCTTCCTTGGTACGTGATTGCATGCATATGCGTGGCCATCGTTATCTCTGTTATGTTTAACAAGGGGTGGGAGTGTTATTGAAGTAGGGATGGTACACTCTTGAGAATATTCGCCACACTGCCCTCCACCTAAGTCTGATCGTCCCGATCAAACATATTTCCTGAACCAAATGCAGCTAGCCTTTCCAGATGGATTACCTTCATCATATTTCTTGGCCTTGTATGCGATAGACAACATCGTTTATCCGTTCTATGACTTTGTATGGGCCTTCCTAGTTACAATTTCGGGGCCACCTCCTCCAGTGTGTTTCTGCTAGCCCCGGCGACCATATAGGCGTCGCGTAGCTCAGAACCGGCTTGCCAATTGCCCTGTACGTTGCCGACAACGTTTTATGTTTTTTCCTCAAGTGCTGCCAATTAGTGACTTGAGCCTTTTGTTGCGGCTTTGTACTTTGATGCAAATCGCGGCTGCATAAGCACCGTAGTTGAGCATGTTATCCAACGTGATTCCTAAAATTTTGGGATTTGTGGCAGAAACATCTTGCTGGTAGAAACATTTTCCTGAAGCTGTTCACAATTGATAACTATCTTGACCTCTTGGCATTGTCCTAATATAGCACCTTTGGAAAGTTTAATTGGCGATTGGAACTCATTAAGTACTCTTACCGGTATATGTCCATCTTGTTTTGTCTTTGCCAGGGTTCTCTAACTAGTATATTCGTCTTGCTGCCTCCACAACCCACAATTTGTTTGTCCCATAATCTCCATCAATATTTGCGCATACAACCGCTTCTAACTTTTGTGGAATCTGTCAGCTTCCTCCACCACTACTCGCTTACTAACGTAGTCGTAACCAAAATTTAGTGGTACGGCCATGTTCTTCATGTCGATCTTGATGGCTTGCTCGCTTAAAAAGTTCACACCAATTATGATTTTCGTCTGGAGCTGATTTCGGCTGGAGCCAAAGCAGCAATAACGAGCTATTGGCCCGGCTTTCTACACTTTAAGCATTTAATGGCATTTTAATTTTTATGTTGCTTTCCATTCAATGCTTCCAGATTTGCGTCTACCCAATCTGGCCGTTCTACTTCCACGCGGTGAGCTTTGTACGCTGGTTTACTTACAGGCGAGGCTGTTTCCTGCCTCAGAACATGTGATACCGTTTCAGCGAACGTCGTTTTGGGGTCTGCTTATGTGGCCTGCTTCGTCTCCACATCATGTATTCCATTTATGAAACATTGGAGTTTTAACCTCTCTGTATACTCTACAGGTGCGTCTGCATTTGCTAGATGGGCCAACCTCACGATATCCTATGCAAATTCCTGCAACGTCTCATTAGGTTTCTGGAAGCGATTCTGTAGCTCTATTTGGTTCATCTGTTTTTGATGCTCGCTACCATAGCATTTTTCAAGTGCTCCCATCAATGCCTCATAACTGTTTCGTTCGCTCTTGTTGTTGTAACGACAAAAACACTCCCCAAAGGTTTTGGGGAGTGCTGTCGAACTGACAGTCCTTGGCCGGATATGAATTCGGTACGCTCCGGTACTCCCTTGCGGTACTGCCCGACTGTCGTGGCTGCGATTTGGTATGGCCAGTGGAACCTTCTAGGACAAGTCACTCCACCTTCCGTAGGTCAGCCATCGAGTTGCACGTCATTGGTGCATATTAGTCGCCTCTTACGACCGGTATGTCTACCTCGGGCATATTCTAAACCCCTAACCTGCAGGGGCTTGTTCCGTTCGCCTTCAGGAATAGTATGTTAGATTTCGGGTGCAGGTCCCTTCACTGCTACGAACAATACAGCAACTTTGTCTTCAGTGCCCCAATTATTCAATGCAATCGTCTTTTCAAATTGCAGCTTAAATACCTGGAATGGAACAGAACCATCAAAGAAAGGTGATTTTACCTTGGGAGTACTCGCTGAAGCAGTTGACGATTCAGTTGCAATTCCTGGACACGACCTCTCAAAGCTTCCACCCCAGCTTCAATTTTGTCTTGAAATTGTGCAATTTTTCCATCTTGCACTTCTAGTTTTGACGTAACCCTCTCCTCCTGTGCTTCCAACTGCGAAGATACTACTGAGATACTAAACAAGACGACATCTGAGCCAATACAGCCAACACCGCGTTTGTGTCCACACTTTCCACTAGATTCGGAGGCTCCTCTTTCTCTTCCATTTATTCCACAGATACTGTGAGTAATAACAAACTTTGTTTCCTAGTAATACACGCAATACAAATTTAAGAGTTTGGTAGCTTAACAGTAGTTCACTAAACAACACTTGAAAATAAACTGATCAACCTGCCTTGCTTGGTCACTTTTATAGTCCAACAGGGTGCTACCCTACGCACCCATAACTTTCTTATTTGTTTTCTCTTCCAGTTCTCGAAGGGTTGTTGTTGTTGTTAACAGTGCTTTGCCCTGCCCAAAGGGCACGATCACTCTAAATTGTCATCAGGCTTTTCTAAGGGAAGTCGGAGGAAAAGTAGAGTTTCCACAGGGTTGGACCAGAGTGATGTAGGTGTTAGAAGCGTAGGTTCGACTGAACAGGAGAAAACATGTTTGGTACCATGAGGGGACATACCACATGCAGGGCAAGTGTTTGGTATGGTGGGGTTCAGTCAGGATAACTAAGAGTTTAACCTATTACAATATCCAGAGCGAAGTTTTGCTAGCATGACTCTATTCTCCCTCGGAAGTACACGCTCCTCTTCAGCCAGTTCTGGTGGCTGAGTACTGATAACGGAATTCTCAGGCCGAGATCTGAGGGATCTACCTACCGACTCAGTGTGGAGGTCATTAAGAGCCCGCCTATGGTTCCGCAGATCAAACTGCAAAGAGATGTGGTGCCGGACCTCATCGTAGTGCTAACGAAGATAACTCCTTATGTCTCTGGGGGGGGCTACATTCAATAGATGTCGATTTGGATGGCTGGGTTTATGACAGTTCAGAAGGAACGGTCTACTCAAGAGTTCTATGTGCTCTTGAAAATTGAGCATTTTTTCCTCTTGATGGAGGTGAGACTCAGATGACATAAGCAGACATCCCGTAGCAGTTCTGATGGCGGTGTTTTGGCAGACTTGCAATTTCCTCCAATTGGTGTCAGCAAGGTTGGGCGACCATATGGGCGCGGCGTAGTCAATAACCGGTCTGCCAATAGGCTTATATGTAGCGAGTAATGTTTCTTTATCTTTCCCCCAAGTACTGCCAGCCAGTGACTTGAGGATCTTATTGCGGCCCTGTACCTTTGAAGCTATTGCGGTGGAAAGACTAGCGAAGGTGAGGCCGTTGTCAAACGTCATACCCAAGATTTAAGGTAGTTGACAGTAGGTAGAGGTACTCCGTCTACGTGGATATTTAACTCTTGCCCGATCTGCGCATTCCATGTCGTAAACAGGGTCGCCGTCGATTTAGTCAGAGATAGGGTCAGATTTCGTTCGGTGAAGAAACTGAAAAGGTCGGTGTTATTTATCGACATCTCCTCTTTGTTTTGTATTCGCAAACACTCGCGCTTCTTTCTTCCTCTTTCTTGGTACAAGCTTGCATGCATAGAGCGGCTATCGTTATCCCTGTTGTGTTTAACTAGTGTTGGGAGAGTATCGAGCTAGGTGGGTACATAATTGAGAATATTCGCCAAAATACTGTGACGAGTTCGATGATTATTCGATTATTAACCCTGGGTTCGATCACTATAAAGTAAAAAAAACACACGCGTAATTACTATAATAAAAAGCTAGTTTTATTTTCTAGTATAAACGCAATACAAATTTAAGAGTTTGGTAACTTCACAGTAGTTCACTGTTCAACGCTTGAAAATAAACTGACCAACCTGCCTTGCTTGGTCTTATATAATCCGACAGAGTGATTCCCTACGCATGGAGAACTTTCTTGGTTGTTCCCTCTTCGTGTTCTCGAAGGGTCGGTGTTATTTATTGACATCTCCTTTTTGCCTTTTATGCGAAAACACTCGCGCCATCTCGCTTCCTCTTCCTTGGTACATGCTTGCATGCATAAGCGTTTCCATCGTTATCTCGGTTGTGCTTAACTAGTGGTGAGAGTGTTATTAACTTAGGAATAGTACGTGCTTGAGAATATTCGCCGCAATACTGTTACGACTCGATCAGTCTTCGATTATTAATCCTGAGTTCGATCACTATAAAGTCAAATAAACACACGCACAGATATTGTAACTTAGGGCCGTTTACTCAATGTCTGATTAACTGCTTAATCAATACTTTGTCAGAGGTTGGCCCAAAAACTGTTACTCAATGTCTGACTATCGACGATGCGCTGATTATCTTCTGATAAATGTTATCAAAGGATAGACCTCTGATTATGTACTTCTCAAAACAAAAAGTGACAGCTCAAAGTAATGTGACGAATTCGATGATTCCTTGATTATCAATCCTGGGTTCGATCACTATAAAGTCGAATAAACACACGCACAGATAATGTAAGTAATAGCTAGTTTTATTTACTAGTAATAAACGCAAAACAATTTTAAGAGCTTGGTAACTTTACAGTAGTTCACTATTGAACGATTGAAAATAAACTGAACAACCTGCCTTGCTTGGTCACCGCCTTATATAGTCCAACAGGGTACTTGCCTACGCACCGAGAACTTTCTTGGTTATTCGCTTTTCGTGTTCTGTTATTTATTGGAATCTCCTCTTTGCATCGTATTCGCAAACACTCGCGCCATCTCTCTTCCTCTTCCTAGTTACACGCTTGCATGCATAAGCGTAGCCATCGTTATCTCTGTTGTGGTTTAACTAGTGGTGGGAGTGTTATTGAGTTAGGGATGGTACATGCTTGAGAATAATCGCCACACTGCCCTCCACCTAAGTCTGATCGCCCCGATCAGACACATTTCCCAAACCAAACGCTGCTAGACGCTCAATGGTTGGCACTGCTTTACTAAACCTCATTTCCTCCAGGGATTGAAACTCCGACATCAATCCTCTCCTGCAGAGATTCCCACAATGCATTGCAGTGTCACATATTCCAACCACTTTGTCCGTTCTTAATCTCGAATAGATTTGTGCCTTCACTTTCGTTCCCAATGGTACCCGGCAAACATTCCTGCAACTCGTTTCTTCAGGATTCTGTTCCGTTCTCTCATGCCCATTGCACTGTTTCACATTATCCACTAAGTTGCGTTGCCTCCTCGTAACATGACCACCAGATGTTCGTCTTTTATTCTCAGCACACTCTGCACACTTAGTAATCCATTTCCTCACAGTTTGCTTGCAACCGATCCAATAGAACCGCCGCTTTACCTCTTGCAGCGTTTTCTTTATTCCCACGTGCCTTCCATCTGGGCACCTATGCGACGCTTTGATAACATCTGGAATTCTTGCCTTGGGAACAACAATAAGTGATCGATGATTCTGGCCATCTTCACTTTCCCATATCCGATGCAAACAACCAGATATTAGCTTCAAACTACTCCATTGTGCCCAGTATGCTTTTGCAATACGACTCTCTGCTACCATCTCTTCTCTTCCTGGCTGTTTGTTTTTCTTTATTCCTTTCAACACACGTGGCAAATCTGGATCTTCCTCCTGGTCTTGCCGAATCTTCTTCAGGAGGTACTTGTCCGCGAAAGCCTTTGGTCGAGGATCTACCTCTGCTTTACGAGGCTCCTGTTGCCTCATCTTCAAGATCACTCCTTTGGTAGTATAGCCTTTATTGTGTCCAAAAACCAGAGGAACTTCTTGGCCGTTGTAAGTCATAACCCTGTTCCTTACGTTGATGTGAATGTCTCTCTCAGCCAAGAAATCGACGCCAATGATGACTTCGTCGACAATATTCGCTACCAAAAAGTCGTGATACGTGGCCACATTCCCAAGCACAACCTTGCATTTCACTTCTCCCAGGACTTGCTTGCTGTCACCAGTTACTGTCCACAACTTAGCTTGCCGCAATGGTCTCACCTTTCCCCTGACCAAGTCAGTCCGAATGATGGAATGTGATGCACCAGTATCGACAGTCAGCAAGCGCTCTTTCCCGTCCACGTAGCCTTCAACAGTAATATTACTCGCTTTCCGTTCGAGTTGTGACACAGAGATTATGGGACATTCATCTTGCTCATCTTCTCCAGTTTTGCGTTTACGTCCACTTAAATTGCCAGGATTACTGGACCCAGTGCCGCAATAACGTGCTATATGACCAGATTTTCCACACCTAAAGCATTTAATGGCACCATCACTTTTTTTCTGTACTCCGTTCAACGCTTCCAAAATTTTGTCTACCCAAGCCGGAGTGTCCACTTCTACGCGATGAGCCTTGTATGTAGGTTTACTCAAAAGCGAGGCTGTTTCCTGCGTCAGAGCATGCGATACCGTTTCAGCGAATGTCCTTTTGGGGTTTGCATATGTGGCCCGCTTCGTCCCCACATCGCGTATTCCATTTATGAAACACTGGATTTTCACCCTCTCCGTATATTCTACAGGTGCGTCCGCATTTGCTAGATGGGCCAACCTCTCGATATCCGATGCAAATTCCTGCAAAGTCTCATTGGGTTTCTGGCAGCGATTCTGTAGCTCTATTTGGTATATCTGCTTCCGATGTTCGCTACCATAGCGTCTCTCAACTGCACCCATCAATGCATCATAACTGTTCCTTTCGGACTCGGGAATAGTCTGTAAGATTTCTGCTGCAGGTCCCTTCAATGCCACGAATAGTGCTGCAACTTTATCTTCAGTGCACCAATTATTCACCGCAGCCGTCTTCTCAAATTGCAGCTTAAATACCTGGAATGGAACAGAACCATCAAAGGAAGGTGATTTTACCTTGGGAGTATTCGCTAAAGCAGTTGTGCGATTTAGTTGCAATTCCTGGATACGGCCCTTCAAAGCATCCACTTCGGCCTCAATTTTGTCCTGCCGTTCTCTGAATATCTCTTGCACTTCTGTTATTTTTGCATCTTGTGTTTCCAGCCGCGATGACATATAAGTCCTTTGTTCTTCTAGTTGAGCAGAGATTTGTGATGAAACCTGGGTAGAAATTTCCGTCGACATTTCCAAAAAACGAGTCTCTTGTTCTTCCATTTTAGTCGACATCTGAGTTAATACAGCCAATATCATGTTTGTGTCGACGGTTGCTATTGGACTCGAAGACTCCTTTCTTTCTTCCATTTTTGTCGGTGCCTCCTCGACAAGATGAAAAACATGATCATCAACGTTGATTCCTTCTGCTTCCATAGCCTCTCGCAATCGTGACTGTAACTCTGATTTATTGCCTGTAGTGTTTAGTCCCCGTTGTTCCAACTCATTTTTGAGTTGCTGAATCTTTAATTCATTCAGCTTCGCCATGTCCTTGTTATCCTTAAATTCACTGGTATTTATTCAACAATACCGCTTCTGACACCAATTGTGACGAATTCGATGATTCCTTGATTATCAATCCTGGGTTCGATCACTATAAAGTCGAATAAACACACGCACAGATAATGTAAGTAATAGCTAGTTTTATTTACTAGTAATAAACGCAAAACAATTTTAAGAGCTTGGTAACTTTACAGTAGTTCACTATTGAACGCTTGAAAATAAACTGAACAACCTGCCTTGCTTGGTCACCGCCTTATATAGTCCAACAGGGTACTTGCCTACGCACCGAGAACTTTCTTGGTTATTCGCTTTTCGTGTTCTGGAAGGGTCGTTGTTATTTATTGGAATCTCCTCTTTGCATCGTATTCGCAAACACTCGCGCCATCTCTCTTCCTCTTCCTAGTTACACGCTTGCATGCATAAGCGTAGCCATCGTTATCTCTGTTGTGGTTTAACTAGTGGTGGGAGTGTTATTGAGTTAGGGATGGTACATGCTTGAGAATAATCGCCACAGTAAACATCTGATTTTGTGATAAATTGTTTTGCTAACAAGCTCTGCTGGTAATAGAATTTAGAAATTTAGGAATATTCATATAAAGAAATATAACAATCGAAATTTGTACGGCAAAATGGTTAATTTCAAATTGTCAACAACAGCAGCTGTCACTTTTTATGCGTTCACAATGCAACTTTTGTGAATTTTTTTCCAAAAACGTTCACAATGGCCAACTTTATCATGGTAACTTAAGCAGACTTTTGTGTAAACGAAAATGTCATTCAAGCCATGATTAGGTTATCATGTGATAAAGTATCTCATAACCAGACATTGAGTAAACGGCCCTAAATCTAGTTTTATTTACTATTAATAAACGCAATACAAATTTAAGAGTTTGGTTACTTCACAATAGTTCCCTGAACAACACTTTAAAATAAACTAATCAACCTGCCTTGCTTGGTCACTGCCTTTTATAGTCTTACAGGGTGCTACTCCACGTACCCAGAAGTTTCTTGGTTGCTCCTTCTTCTCTTCGTGTTCTCAAAGGGTCGGTGTTATTTATTGCCATCTCCTCTTTCTCTTCCTTGGTACGTGATTGCATGCATATGCGTGGCCATCGTTATCTCTGTTATGTTTAACAAGTGGTGGGAGTGTTATTGAAGTAGGGATGGTACACTCTTGAGAATATTCGCCACACTGCCCTCCACCTAAGTCTGATCGTCCCGATCAAACATATTTCCTGAACCAAATGCAGCTAGCCTTTCCAGATGGATTACCTTCATCATATTTCTTGGCCTTGTATGCGATAGACAACATCGTTTATCCGTTCTATGACTTTGTATGGGCCTTCCTAGTTACAATTTCGGGGCCACCTCCTCCAGTGTGTTTCTGCTAGCCCCGGCGACCATATAGGCGTCGCGTAGCTCAGAACCGGCTTGCCAATTGCCCTGTACGTTGCCGACAACGTTTTATGTTTTTTCCTCAAGTGCTGCCAATTAGTGACTTGAGCCTTTTGTTGCGGCTTTGTACTTTGATGCAAATCGCGGCTGCATAAGCACCGTAGTTGAGCATGTTATCCAACGTGATTCCTAAAATTTTGGGATTTGTGACAGTCGGAAGCTTGATACCGTCGACGTCTAATTCCATGTTCCATGGTCGTAAATAAGATTTCGCCCAGCGAGCTTATTTACGGAGCAGTCAGTAGCCAGAACCGCGCAGCCACCTGCATAAGAGACGATCGCCACACCCTCTGGTTGGGAGGGGAGCCTCGAAATATAATAATTAAACAAAAGCGGGGATAGGACACCACCCTGTGTCACCCCTTGTTTAATTATACGTGGTTTTGGACCGCGGTTATTGGACCGAAAGGGATTAATTTTTTACCTTACATTCTTCACTGTGCTTTTTGGATAAATTTTTTTCATTACTAATGCAAGTTTTTCATATCCTGCCGCCCTTTTTATTTTGTTAATTAGTTTTTCGAGGATGCATCCCACAACTCCGGCATACTTTCCAAATTTTGGATAAAATCTTTCCAATTCTTTTGATAACACAAGTATACACGGTTTTGGATCTAGGCAACTAAAAGTGGTTTTCAACGCTGACGCTGAATCCGATTCTTCATTCCGTTTTTTAACATTGATTCTAGTTTTTAATACAGTCAATAAATTAATTTTTAAAGAGTTTTGTCAAATAATATGTATTTTATTAACTTAAAAGTAACAAATCAGAAATGAAGATTGGTGGAACTTTGCCTTTTGTATTGTTTAGTATCTGTTTCGCGTATTAGAGTCCAACAATAGTCGCTCATCATGCCTTCATCCCAAAATCCTTGGTATCGTCTTTCAATGTTGGCTAGATCTTGGTGTAGCCGCTCTCCCTGTTCGTCGCTCGTATCACCCAAGTTTTCGGGAAAAAAATCGAGATGGGAATGCAGAAAATGCATTTTTAGAGACATCCTAGCTCCAATATTTCGATAATTTTTCAACATATCGCCAATAATAATTTCCTTAAAATTAGGGGATTTGTGATTACCAAGAAAGTGGTGAACGATATTTTGAAAAGATGCCCATGCGGCTGCGTTAACCATTTTCTAAATTTTTTATCAGCCCTTAGTTTTCTAATATCAGGTCCGACAAATATTCCTTCTTTGATTTTTGCATATGACAATTTAGGAAACAACTTGACTAAGTACTGAAAAGCGGGTCCTTCACGGTTTAATGCTTTGACGAAGTTCTTTATAAGGCCAAGTTTAATGTGAAGAGGTGGCACGAAAATATCTTGTGGACTTACAAGTGGTTCAGCGGAGACGTTTTGCTGTCCAGGCTCATATTGAGTACGACTTTGCCATTCTTTCCTCACATAATGATGTTCAGTTGCGCGGCTATCCCACAAGCATAAAAAACAACATAATTTGGTGAATCCAGATTGCATCCCAGTTAAGATACCAATAACCTGTTGAAATAATATAAAAAATAAGTGTTTTCGATTTAATTGGAATCAATGTTTAAACCTTTAGATCACCACATATTTTCTATTTCTGATCATTGTATTTGATGAAGCACAGGATCTTCCGCATTGTTTCGTAGCATTCCTTCGTTTGTACTGCATGAGCAATCGGAATAGATGGTTTGTTATTCCCATTGTGGAGAAGAGCAGCTTTTAGGCTGTATTTGGAACCATCAATGAATAAACGCCATTCGTTTCGATCGTACGGTGTATTCATTTCATTAAATAAACCATTAATATCGTTACAGAAACTTATATTGCCTTCTTTTTTGAAAAACGGTCGAAGTGCCTGATTTCTGTTTCTGTATACAGTAACTTGTGTTCGAGAGTCTAGATATTTCCATTGCTGCAGCCGTGATGCTAGCAACTCTGCTTTTTGTTTGGACAAATTCAAATCACGAATCAAATCGCTTAGTTCATCTTGCGAAATTAAATGTGTCGGTTCCATGACAAAGTCGCTTTCACTGCTCGGGGGTGATGGAGTTAAAGTTTCCAGGACGTTTCCACTTATACTAGGACAAACTGGCAATGAATCATTAGCAGTACGTGGAGCTGGCTTGGATACTGATGATACATCAGGATATTTATATTTTGCTAATTTTTTTGCATTTATACCCGTAACTTTCATCAAACAAAAGTAGCAATCATCTACATGGTTTTTAGGTTCTCTCCAGAGAGCTGGCATTGAAAGGAAAAGTACTCACGTTCTCCCAATGACCATTTATACAGCTTTGTGTTGCATACGTTACAAATAAATTTCGGTATCCATGACTTATGAGTGTCTGCTCCTCTGAAACCAAAGTAGTGCAGATACGCATCTTTGAGCGCATTTGTTATTATTTTGCCACTTTTTTTAATCATATAACAACCACAAACGTAACAAAAACACTTTGAATCAACTTTGCAACACTGTCTCTGCATTTTTATTTTTATATTTTTTATTAATTTTTACGCGAACGCAATATGACCAAAAATTTGCAAAATTAGCTGCCACCTGATTCTATTGTTTATATTTGCTTTGACCATGTGCCAAAATCAGCTGATTTCCGGGCTTGCTTATTTGTGCTGGCTGAAATTTATCCAGCAAGAATTAGCAACTTCTCGCAAAGTGAAATGTCATTTTTACTTACTTTATCAAGCAGTGCCACTTACTTATCAAGCAGTGCCACGATTTAAAAGCTGCTATAACAGCACAATGGTGCTATCATGCGAGAACTCGGAAACTAGAATCAATCTTGAAAAACTGAATATTCGAATTCAGCATATCAAATATAGTTAAGAATCGTTCTTATCTGCTCAGATCCAAAAGTTTACCTGAATTTGTAAACTTGTGTAATTTATAATCTCCTGCGTTTTGCTTTCGGTGTCACACATTATGCAAAACAAAGCAAAGTTTTTCAAATGTATGACCATTCTACCACAAATATAAGTCATACTGACGTATCGCGAAAAAATACGCTACAGATCCCAGCGGGCTCGGGGGATAGAATATGCTCGAGGTAGGCATACCAGTCGGAAGAGCCGACTTATATGCACAAGGGTAATGACGTGCAACTTGATGGTTGATCTACGGATATGATGCCTCTCACCTCTCATTACTCATCTTCTCCTTCCTTACGGAAGGAGGGGTGACATGAACTAGAAGGTTTCACTGCTCATACTAAATCGCTACCACGATAGTCGGGCGGTACCGGGTTCATAACCGGCAAAGGACTGTCACTTCCGACAACACTCCCAAAAACTTAGGGGAGTGTTATTTTAAAATTTTACAGGAGAAAGTTTTTTTAGTTTACAAACATGAACATTCTAAGGCTAAATGTTACTTACATCATTGTTGCACGCGTGTCAAATCTCAGTTAAACTTCACGAAAACCTGAACTCAGTAAAAGGAATCATATATGCACCATTCCTTATAGACGTCAATGAAAAAGAAATCGTCGAGGAGCTAAAATCCCAAGGCGTAACAAGCATATACAAATAGATGGATATAGCCTGGTACAAAGTTCTGGTAAACCCATACTTCCCCAACCCCATGAGAACTGCCAACGATTCTTCTTCTTTAAATGGTCATCTAACCGCCTGGGCGATTTTGACCGTCCAACATAGCTCGCCAGTCGTTTCTTCGTTGCGCCAACTGGCGCCAATTGGAAACACCGCGGGATCGCAAATCGGTCTCCACCTTGTCCTTCCATCGGAGTGGTTGTCTCCCTCTTCCTCTGCTTCCACCGGCTGGTGCCGATAAGAATACCTTCTGGGCTGGAGCATCTTCGCTCATTCGCACTTCGTGACCTAGCCAGCAAAGCCGCTGTGTTTTAATTCGCTGAACTATGTTGGCGTCTGCGTAGAGTATATACAGCTCATCATTAAATCTTCTTCGGTACTCGCCGTCGCCAACGCGTAGAGGTCCACAAATCTTTCGAAGAACCTTTCTCTCGAATACTCCCAGAGCCGCCTCATCAGATGTTGTTAGTGTCCACGCTTCTGCACCATATAGCAGGATGGGTGCAATGAGTGACTTGTAGAGTGTTATTTTCGTTCGTCGAGAGAGGACTTTACGTTTCAATTGCCTACTCAGTCCGAAGTAGCATTTGTTTGCAAGAGTAATTCTTCGTCGGATTTCTAGGCTAACATTATTGTTGGTGTTAGTAAGTAGGTAAACGAAGTCCTTTACTATTTCGAAATTATTGCTGCCAACAGTGGCTTGGTTGCCAAGGCGCGAATGCGCTGATTCTTTGTATGATGACAGAAGGAACTTCGTTTTACCCTCGTTCACCACCAATCCCATTTTCTCCGCTTCTTATTCTAATTTTGAGTAAGCAGAAGTTACGGCGCGGTTGTTAAGGCCAATGATTAGGACACACAAAAATCGCTGCTCAAATGCTTTCACTTGCGATGGTTGCAATCTACCCCCCACTCGCCAGATATGTGCACACGCAATCAATGCGCTAACTGCGGAAATGAAGACCCCTCCTCCGACAAAAACTGCCCAAGGTACAACCAACTAAAAGAAGTACTACACATAAAAACGATTTACAAGTTTCGATGGGTGAAGCCTACAAAAAATTTAACGCAAAAAACAAACTTCCCGATGGTACTTCTTCCTACACATCAAAAACCAAAAATACATCCCACCAAGAACAACCAATTCCCTCAACCAACAACAAATCAATGTCAGCTACGGACAAGAAATCACCAACCTCACCAACTTCCAACAAAACCATCCACATCAACGAACTCATCCACACCTATTAAACGTCCTGGTTCTCCCGCAAATACCTCCTGAGAGGATTCCAAAAAAGTCAACTTAGCCAACAACAAACCACTAACAACCTCCAAATCAACCTACAACCTCCCAACAACACTAAAACACATTCAGCATGGCCCTAATGCCAGCACTCAATCACCATTTAACAATCTTACACAAATGATCCTAAATATTACATACAAAACCCAGCAACGGACTCTAAGTCCGACGTAAGCCAATAACTTAATCGTATCCATAATGGACGACAAATTTAATATATTGCAATGGAACATAAAAGGTTTCATTAACAATAATATCGATCTTGAACTACTCCGAAAAGAACACCAACCACATCTTATAGCACTACAAGAAAGGAATTGCCCTAGCGGCTTTAAACCTATTACTCCAAGAAACTATACAGCATACTTCGTAAGTAATTCAAACACTTATGCAAAGCAGGGAGCCGGTATATTGAAATGTACTACACATATAGAGTCCAATTAATTCTCCTTTTCAAAATGTCTGTTTAGAAATATCCTTAAACGTTAAGTTTACGATAATCTCGCTCTATATACCACCAAGTCAAAATTTCACAGGACAAGATAGAGACAATTTACTACAAAAGGTCCGAAAACCTGTAATACTGGTAGGAGACATCAACTGCTGGAACACACTATGGGGCTCAAGAACAAACAACACCGGGGGATTAGCATTCGAAAATACTATCTCACAACACAACATGTGTATCTTCAACGATCACTTTCTGATCAAAACGACAATAACGCTTTCCAGCACACACCGGCCACATCCGTTTGCACCAAAATGCATTCAAAAAAAAGCCGACTGGGAAAACTTTGCGAATTCCACTGATATGGGTAAACGTTCTTTCACCAACCAAACAGAGAGAGAAGCTTCCAACAGTACAAAATCAATCCGGGCATCTGCCAACCTACACATCCCACAAACAAGGCCACATAAAAAATCGACAGTACAATGGTGGTCAACTGAGACTTGAATAAATAAACAGTTGGCTTAGTAAACCCAAACACCCCTATTGACAAAATTTGGAAGCAAGTCAAGCTTTTAAGCAATAAAACCACTTACACACTAATTGTGTCTATAAAAAACAACAATAACACCGACTCGAAGGATATAGCTAACCACTTCTGTTCGGAACGAACAGAATATTCTTCTCCCCAGAATTCGACGTCGCAAAAGATCGGACCCAGCACCTAACTTCAGCGGCACCTTCAAATGCACAAGCAAAAGCCTTGGAAACCCTCATCAACATGCCAGAACTGACAGTATCATTAAAACAAGCTAAAGGCAGTACGCCAGGGGCCGACCGTATTACCTACCAGATGCTAAGCTACACTTCCAACTCTACCAAGCTTAAACTCCTACAACTCAAGAACAACATATACAACTAGGGTAACCTGCCAGTTACCTGGAAAACGACAATATTGATCCTAATCCCTAAGTTCAATAAAGACCCAAAACTCACATCTAGTTACCGTCCAATGTCATTGCTATCATGCATTACAAAAACACTTGAAAAAATAATTGCCAAACGTCTGTCCTGGTACATCGAATCAAAAAAATTTATCGCTCCTAGTCAAGTGGCTTTTAGACCCAACCGGGGCTGCACTGACGCACTTCTCCATATAGATTATTATACTTCCAAATCACTTCCTGCGTGTAACCACGTCTCAATACTTTCACTCGACTTCGAAAAAGCCTTGAAAACAGCATTGAACCACATGTTATCTTGGAATCGTTACAAACATGGGGTATTGGACCTATAAAGGAACATTCTTATTAAACCGACGTGTTATAGTGAAAATCCACCTCCAGACAACTGCAGAACGGGAACCTACAGGGATCCCCGCTCTCAGTTATATAATTTCAAATTACGTTCAATCTCCTAAGTACAATCATCTACCAACACAAGTCGCTAGACTACTGCATCTATGCGGATGACCTATACATCATGGCTAAAAATAATTCCAACGTCGACAATATCAGGCTGTGCTCCTCGTTTATAAACGACATTTACGAATGGTCTCAAGTAACCGGCGAAAAAATTGATGATGGACGCATATTCCAGTTTCAAGCGGACTAAACAGATATAAAGAGCCTTCCTGGTATAAGGATCCTTGAAGTCTTTGGCATATCTGTGAAGGAAAGCAAGATTGCAATAGTCTTTGGAAGCACGTAGCATATATGATTGACGAAGGTAAGCTTTGAGTCAAAAACAACTCCTAAGTCAACAAATTCATTAACTGAGGCCAATTGACCACCAGAAATTTCGTAAGAAGATGTGTGAGGGTTAGAAGATCTCGTCATAAGTGTCATATGGAAACACTTATTTATATTTAGGTGAAGATGATTTGCGAGGCACCAGACCGCCAGATAATTTAAGTCATGTAGAAAAAGCGCAGTATCCGACGGGACAGTTATCTTACGAAAGAGTTTGTGGTCATCAGCGTGGAGGAGAAAATTAGAATATTTAAAGCAGGACCCAATGTCATTGATGAACAGGATGAACAAAATGGGGCCCAGAATGCTACCCTGAGGAACTAACGAAGTTGCTGTAAACGTATGGGACGCGCAGCCTTCTATTTCAACACACATGGTTCTATTCGACAGGTAAGATTTCAACCAGCATAAAAAAACCGAATGAAAACCCATATGCTCAAGTTTGTCCAACAAAATCTTGTGAGAGACTTTATCGAAAGCCTTAGAAAAGTCTGTATAAATAGCATCAACCTGAGCTCCATCCTTAAAAGCAGAGATGCAGAAATTTGAGAAGTAAGCCAAGTTAGTAACGGTAAAGCGCCCAGCAACAAACCCATGCTGGTGGGGGTCCACAATACTCTTGGTCACGAAATACAGCTTTTGTCTAGTAATCTTTTCGAAGAGTTTAGAACATGCAGACAATTCAGCAATTGGCCTGTAATTAGCAACATAATTTTTGTTCCCCGACTTGTTATGGAATCGCATCAAAATGGAGCAGTAAGGAAGGCGGTCGGTATGATATCAATGGTGCTCTGTGGCTAGTCATTGTCGGCTGGGGTGGGCTCTTGCCAACCTTACCGTCCTGCGCCATAATCAGAAAAATTCTATTCATGCCTTTTAAACGCGGGGAAAACGAAAAAAAAACCGCGCAAGACAACTATAAAACAACATACGGTTAAACCCGGATGCCACGGACAGACAAAACTCAAATCAAATAAAAATTCATAATAAAAAACGGGCAAAAGAAAATGTTCAAAAAGGAAACTGAAGACATGAAAATGACAACGAAATTAAAACGGAAAAGGAAAAAAAACAGACAAATTTAAATTAACTATAAAAAAAAAAACTAGAAAATTTAAAGCGAACCGGAAATGACCGGTTACCATGCTGACAAATAAAAAGATACATACAATAAAAAGGCCGAACATAAAGTGACCATCGACGCTCCTAATCTCGATGGCCCTTACCTAATTCTATCTGCCTTCTAAATGAAAATGGACGCCAGCATTCCCATTTTTAAATTACAAATTTATTTAAAGTTCATTAAAAAAATGTATTTATTTATAATAGCTAAATAATAAAAATATGGTTTGATGAAAACATCTATAAAAAGCTTTTTGAAAAATTCTTTTATAAGCTTACATTAATAAACTTTTTATCAACGTGTCGTTTCCATTATATAACGTTTATTTCCAAACGTTTTGTAAACGAAAAATCGGAACTTTGTAAGCATAATATGTGTTTCGGAAAAACCTTTTTAAACATTTATTTTATGTTTACTTTGCTTTTTGGGAAGGTATCCATTTAAAGTTTATTTATACCGGAGCACGCGGTTATGTACAATAAATATCTTCTAAAAATAGAAAGAAGAATGTACACAAACAAAATCCAACATACACGATTTACATATAGACAGAATGTCTAAAATATTGTGTATACCGTTGGCAAGATAACAAACAACAATTAGAGGAAAACGTGAATTAAGCAGCTTGCAAAACTACACGCAGCATAGCCTATGGGTTAGGCGGCTGCGCTGGCAATCAGAGTGAGTGGGTTCGATCTCCACAAGATCCTCTGAAAATAGCAAAACTATACGAATTAGTCTGACGAGAAATCGTGGCTGTTTTCGAAATAGTACTATAACTATAGCCTGTATATGTTTGTTGCTTTCAATTTTTCCTCTAATCAAAAATAATAATAATTAACTAATAATTATTATCAACTGGTCTTGAGCTCGTTATACTTACAAAAATATGTAAAATGAACAGACCGTAAAACCAACAACAACAAACAAAAAAAAAGCTCAAACAAAAAACCCAAAAAAAATTAGCGTTGCCTTCCTATAGTATTTTAGTTTTAGTTTAGGTGTATTCTATTCTTATTTTATTATTTACTTATTTAATTTGCTTTTATGTATTTATTTTAGCGTATATTTTTTTTATTTTATACGGTCTTTAACTTGTTATATGTAATAGTACCTAAATTTGATTTATTTTATTAAGATTTATTTGTATTACAAGTGTAGTTTATTTATTAGTATTTTTAAATACTATAGTGTTTATTTATTTTATTAGGATAACTGTTATTGGTTTAGTCTTAAGTACTTTATTTTATTTCTGTTAATATTCAAATGTTTTCATAAATAAGCAAAGATTTTTGGAAACATTTGACTTGTTTATACGGTTATAAATAAATTTTTTTTTTTTTATATGGCTACCTTTACCAATCAAGTTTCTAATTTTAGCCTACATTATTTACCTTCTTTCCTATATCCGGGTATTAGTTAATTTTCTTTTCTTAGAGCTAAACCCTTCCTTTTTTCTCTCACCTAATCTATCCTATTTCAGTTGTTTGTCTTCTTATTTTCTATCTGTCAAATCTTACTGTAATTGATTCAAATTATTTGAGTTTTTCCGAGTAAAAAAATTTCAAGTTCCTTTTATGTTTAACTTATTCCTTAACTAGTTTTCTCTTTATGTAATTTAATATAATTTTAATTTAATTTCCTTAATTTTTTTAATCTAGATGTATAAAAAAAAGCTGCAACTATATTCGATAGGTCTCACCCAGTTGTAGTAGGCCGTTGGTGGGCGCTACTGTTGGTATTGTCTCTGCTGGTGGTTGCTGGTAATTGTATAGGGCGGCGGGCCTATGTTATGGCGGCCCCGCTGTCACCGCTGGTTACTGTTGTTGTTGCTGATGGCTAGTGCGGCGGGCCTATATTATGGCGGCCCCCGCAGTGACTGCGCCATGGAAAAGTTTTGCTACCCAGTCTGACGTGTCGTGATTTTTGGCACTCGGGTTGGTGGTTGCCATCAGGGCTCGGACTTTTACTTTTATTTTAAATACCTTTTTAATACTTACGATCTTGGTAAAAGTACAGTACTTCTTCTTCTTTAAATGGTCATCTAACCGCCTGGGCGATTTTGACCGTCCAACATAGCTCGCCAGTCGTTTCTTCGTTGCGCCAACTGGCGCCAATTGGAAATACCGCGGGATCGCAAATCGGTCTCCACTTGGTCCTTTCATCGGAGTGGTGGTCTGCCTCTTCCTCTGCTTCCACCGGCGGGTGCCGATAAGAATACCTTCTGGGCTGGAGCATCTTCGCTCATTCGCACTACGTGGCGTAGCCAGCGAAGCCGCTGTGTTTTCATTCGCTGAACTATGTCGCCGTCTGCGTAAAGTTCATACAGTTCATCATTAAATCTTCTTCGGTACTCGGCGTCGCCAACGCGTAGAGGTCCACAAACCTTTCGAGGAACTTTTCTCTCGAATGCTCCCAGAGCGACCTCGCCAAATGTTGTTAGTGTCCACGCTTCTGCACCATATAGCAGGACGGGTGCGATGAGTGACTTATGGAGTGTTATTTTCGTTCGTCGAGAGAGGACTTTACTTTTCAATTGCCTACTCAGTGCGAAGTAGCATTTGTTTGCAAGAGTAATTCTTCGTCGGATTTCTAGGCTAACATTATTGTTGGTGTTAATGCTGGTTCCCAGGTAAACGAAGTCCTTTACTATTTCGAAATTATTGCTGCCAACAGTGGCTTGGTTTCCAAGGCGCGAATGCGCTGACTCTTTGCATGATGACAGAAGGTGCTTCGTTTTTTCAATTTAATTCAAGAATATTTATACTGGTTAATGACTTTATAGGAGCGTTTATAGTTAAGAAAAAGCATCACTTATCAAAATAAATCAGATTATGGCACTATTCTAAGGGAGCATAAAGAGTAGTAGATTTGGATAAAGTGCAGTAGGTATCACAATTACTAATTTTGATGAAGTCCGAACCCTGAAGACACGCTTCCGTTGGCGTGAAAAATTAGGAAGGTTCTAGACCATGCGTTTGGTGTGTTCTCTTTGTTGCCCGCGGGACTCCACGTTATTGGGTTTGGGATAGAAGACCAAGGGAGCTCCTCATCCGATCTCGCCGTTAACTATAATATTTCGATCTACAGGCTTCGTTAATATCGCACATGATAGCAAAATACTGCCCCTGAAAGCTTATTTAAGTCCAATTTGACCAATAATGGATTGACATTTGCTGTTAAAATGTATTCTGGCAATACATTTTTTTTACCTGCGTTTGGTCGAAACTGTGAGGTCAGCCGGGTCAAAGTCAGAGATCAGGACAGGATTCCATGTGTCTCCCTGGTCAATCTGGCATTTTGGGGGCGTATCTTTCACTTTGGTGGTTTTGCCAATTTGTTGGTTTTTGTTTTCGAGATAGTGCATTAAAACAAAAATGCATTGATTTTTATGTCACGTCTATTCCGTACACACTTTGTACTCGTGCAGTTTTACCAACTTAAATACTTTAAATTCAATTATACAAAGGAAACCCCCCTCTTGGATGCCAATTGCCCATTTTCCTTAATTTGGCACTTATTGGTTACCCAAAACTTAACTCTGGGCACACCAAGAACACACCAAACACTTGTTTGTCTGAAAACTAAAAGATCCGTTATTGGTGCGTTTTACACTCTATGGGAATATTTGGTGACGCCACCTTAGTAAAATCATAGCACTTTCCGATGGCTATCGATTTAATACCGAACCGGAGGGTGAATGAAGACTGTGAATTTACCTAACCAACCGCAGTGGGTCCTGACCGATTGAACCAAATATATTGTGACGAATTCGATTATTCCTTGATTATCAATCCTGGGTTCGATCACTATAAAGTCGAATAAACACACGCACAAATAATGTAAGTAATAGCTAGTTTTATTTACTAGTAATAAACGCAAAACAATTTTAAGAGTTTGATAACTTTACAGTAGTTCACTATTGAACGCTTGAAAATAAACTGAACAACCTGCCTTGCTTGGTCACCGCCTTATATAGTCCAACAGGGTGCTTGCCTACGCACCGAGAACTTTCTTGGTTGTTCGCTTTTCGTGTTCTGGAAGGGTCGGTGTTATTTATTGGCATCTCCTCTTTGCATTGTATTCGCAAACACTCGCGCCATCTCTTTTCCTCTTCCTAGTTATACGCTTGCATGCATAAGCGTAGCCATCGTTATCTCGGTTGTGTTAACTAGTGGTGGGAGTGTTATTGAGTTAGGGATGGTACATGCTTGAGAATAATCGCCACACTGCCCTCCACCTAAGTCTGATCGTCCCGATCAGACACATTGCCGGAACCAAACGCAGCTAGCCTTTCCAAATGGACCACCTTCATCTTATTCCTTGGCCTTCCCATAGTTTGTATGCGATATACCAAATCGTTGATCCGTTTTATGACTTTGTATGGGCCTTCCCAGTTACATTGTAGTTTTGGGGACAAACCTTTCTTACGCTGTGGGTTGTATAGCAGCACTAAATCTCCTTCTATAAAACCTTTCGAATTTATTGCTTTGTCGTACCTGGCCTTCATCTTATCGCTCATGATCTTAGTGCGTTGTCTCACAAGGTCGTGAATTTCTCTCATTTCTTCTTCCAATACGCTAGTAGATTTCCGAGCATTTACTCCTGCATCAGCGTTTATCCCAAACTTCAAGTCAGCTGGCAATCGAAGATCATTCCCGAAAATTACCTTTGCCGGAGTCTGACCAGTTGTTTCATGTACTGCAGAGCGATATGCCATTAGGAATAAGGAGATGTGAGTATCCCAATCCTTCTGGAACTTATCCACTACTTTCTTCAGGTGCTCTTCCAAGGTTCTATTGAATCGTTCCACCATGCCATCTGACTGAGGATGTAGTGCAGTTGTTCGAGTTTTCCGAATGCCCAATGTCTTGCACATTTCCTGGAACACAGCTGATTCGAAATTTCTGCCTTGGTCAGAATGTATCTCCATCGGTGCACCAAACCTAGCTACCCAATTGTTAGTAAACACTTCTGCTATGGTTTCTGCCTCTTGATTTGGAATAGGGTACACTTCTGGCCACTTGCTGAAATAGTCCATAACTACCAGGACATATTTGTTTCCGAGTTTGCTAGTAGGAAATGGACCAGCTACATCCATGGCTATCCTCTCAAATGGCGCACCTGAGTTATACTGTTTCATTTGGCCATGGCTCCTTGATTTCGGTCCTTTAGCTTTGATGCATACTTCACAGTTGGCAATCCACTCCGCGACCGATTGACGGCAACCAACCCAATAGAATCTTTGCTTGACTTTTTCCAAGGTTTTGGTGACTCCAAGATGACCTCCGCTTGGACCGTTATGTAATTCATTGAGTACATCAGGGATTTTCTTCCTTGGGACGACAATTAGCTTTCGAACACATTGACCATCCTCACTTTCCCATATTCGATGCAAACAACCGGATTCTAATTGCAAACTATTCCACTGTGCCCAATATGACTTGGCAACAGGACTTTCTGCTGACATCTCCTCTCTTGATGGTCGCTCGTTTCGTTCGATTCCTTGCATTACACGTGTAAGATTTGGATCTTCGTGCTGAAACCTCCTTAATTGATCCATGTCCCATTCGTCCGTAAATGTTATAGTCATGAGCCGCACATCTATAATGTCTTCCTTGGCCTCAGCTTTGGAACAATGCTTGCATTCCAAGTTACATGGTCTTCGTGACATTGCATCAGCATTTCCGTGGGTGCTACCTTTGCGATGCTCTATGGAAAAGTCATAACTTTGCAGTCGCTCTATCCACCGTGCCAATTGACCTTCCGGATTACGGAACTGTAAGAGCCATTCCAACGCTGCGTGGTCTGTCCTGACATGGAATCGCTGCCCATAGAGATACTTGTGGAAATGCTTAACGCACTCTACCAATGCCAACAGTTCTCTCCGGGTTACACAATAGTTCCTTTCAGGCTTCCCAATTGTTCGGCTATAGTATGCAACTACCTTCTCCTGTCCATCAACAATCTGGGACAAAACACCTCCTATAGCATAACCACTCGCATCTGTATCCAGAATAAACTTTGAACCTGGAATTGGATATGCTGACATCGGGGCAGTGCATAGTCGTTCCTTCAATGTTTGAAAAGCCACCTCCTGTTCCTTCTTCCATTCAAAACTCATATTCTTCCTTGTAAGGTCATGGAGACTACTAGCTACGCTGGCAAAACTTGGTACAAATCGGCGATAATACGTGCACAGCCCAAGGAAGCTCCGTAACTCATGCAAATTTCTCGGTCTTGGCCAATCCTTTACGGCTTCGATCTTTTCCTTAGCAGTGCAGATTCCCTCCGTAGTTACCTTGTGACCCAAATAACTTACTTCCTTTTTAAACAAGGAACACTTCTTGGGACTTAGTTTCAGACCAGCACCAGCTATTCTTTGGAAAACTTCATCCAAGTTCTTTAGGTGTTCCTCAAAGCTTTTTCCCAGCACGATAATGTCGTCGAGGTACACCAAACATGTTTGCCAGTGCAATCCTTTTAGTATCTGGTCCATGAGTCTCTCAAAAGTAGCTGGAGCATTGCATAGTCCGAAGGGCATTACCGTAAATTGCCAAAGCCCTTCTCCAACGCTGAAAGCCCTCTTCTCTTTATCTTCATCCTTTACCTCCACTTGCCAGTAGCCGCTTTTCAAGTCCAGTGTGGAAAACCATTTCGTGCCAGATAACGAGTCCAGAGTATCGTCGATTCTTGGCAATGGATAACTGTCCTTCTTCGTTACGTCGTTCAATTTCCGGTAATCCACACAGAACCTCATTTTTCCATCTTTCTTTTTCACTAGTACTACCGGTGAGCTCCATGGACTAGCTGATGGTTCGATCACGCCGCTGTCACTCATTTCCTGTATAATTTCTTTAACTACTTGGCGTTTGGCCAATGGAATACTACGAGGAGCTTGGCGGATGGGCCTTGCATCACCAGTATCAATTTGATGCTTCACAACTTTGGTCCGACCTGGTTTAGAACCATCCTTGTCAAATATGGTCGAGTACTTTGATAGAAGTTCCTTTGCCTTTTTCTGATGATCTTTTTCGAGGCCTGCCGTCCACGACGTGATATCATCTGAAAGATTAATCTTGATGGTAGAATCATTTTCCTGAAGCTGTTCGCAATTGATAACTACCTCGACCTCTTGGCATTGTCCCAATATTGCTCCTTTGGAAAGTTTAATCGGCGATTTGAACTCATTAAGTACTCTTACCGGTACACGTCCATCTTGTTTTGTCATGGCCAGGGTTTTTCCTACTAATATGTTCGTCCTTGATTTGTTTGCTGCCTCGACAACCCACAACTTGTTTGTCCCATAATCTCCATCAATCTTTGCCCATATGATTGCTTCCGACTTCGGTGGAATTTGTTGGCTCTCCTCCACAAGCACTCGCTTACTAACGTATTTGTTTTCGTAACCAAAATTTAATGGCACATCCATGTTCTGGTAATTCATAATCCTGTTTTGCATGTCGATCTTGATGCCTTGCTCGCTTAAGAAGTCCACACCAACTATGATTTCGTCAACAATATCTGCTACTATAAAACTGTGTAGAACGGCCACGTTCCCAATTGCGATTTCACATGTTACTTCTCCTAGGACATGGGTGTCCTCACCAGTGGCCGTACGTAACTTTGCTCCATGCAATGGTCTCACCTCCTTGTTGACTAAATCAGATCGAATTATGGAATGCGATGCGCCTGTATCCACAGTTAGTAAGTGCTCTTTTCCATCCACATATGCAACAACAGTAACATTACTAGCTTTCCTTCCGATCTGTGAGACAGAGATTATGGGGCATTCATTTGCGGGAGCCAGTCCACGCCCCTTTCGGCTGGCTCGATTTAGTTTAACGACTGATTTGGTTGGGAAATTTGCTCATCTCCTTCAGCTTTGCGTTTTCGTCCACCTGAATTGCTGAGGTTACTGGAGCCAGTGCCGCAATAACGTGCTATGTGACCAGGTTTTCCGCACTTAAAGCATTTAATGGCACCATCACTTTTTTTCTGTACTCCGTTCAACGCTTCCAAAATTTTGTCTACCCAAGCCGGAGTTTCCACTTCTACACGATGAGCCTTGTACGCAGGTTTACTTAATAGCGAGGCTGTTTCCTGCGTTAGAGCATGTGATACCGTTTCAGAGAATGTCCGTTTGGGGTTTGCATATGTGGCCCGCTTCGTCTCTACATCGCGTATTCCATTTATAAAACTTTGGATTTTTACCCTCTCAGTGTACTCCACAGGTGCGTCCGCATTTGCCAAATGGGCCAATCTCTCGATGTCCGATGCAAATTCCTGCAAAGTCTCATTAGGTTCCTGGGATCGATTCTGTAGCTCTATTTGGTATATCTGCTTTCGATGTTCGCTACCATAGCGTCTTTCAACCGCACCCATCAATGCATCATAACTGTTCCTTTCGGACTCGGGAATAGTCTGTAAGATTTCTGCTGCAGGTCCCTTCAATGCCACGAATAGTGCTGCAACTTTATCTTCAGTGCACCAATTATTCACCGCAGCCGTCTTCTCAAATTGTAGCTTAAATACCTGGAATGGAACAGAACCATCAAAGGAAGGTGATTTTACCTTGGGCGTATTCCCTAAAGCAGATTGACGATTTAGTTGCAATTCCTGGATACGACCTCTCAATGCATCTACATCAGCATCGATTTTCTCCTGCAATTGTGCAATTTTTGCATCTTGCACTTCTAGTTTTGATGACACCTTTGCTTCCTGTTCTTCCAACTGCGATGAGATATATGCCTTCTGTTCTTCCATTTGAGATCTCATGTATGCCTTCGTTTCATCTAGCTGAGCTGAAATCTGGGATGTCATATGTGTCTTCTGTTCCTCGAGCTGAGATGCCATTCGAGATGTAATACGTGTATCCTGTTCTTCAAGCTGAGATACCATGTGTGCCTTCTGTTCTTCCAGCTGAGATACTATACAAGTTTTCTGCTCTTCCATTTTAGTCGACATCTGAGTTAATACGGCCAATATCATGTTTGTGTCCACGGTTGCTACTGGATTCGGAGACTCCTTTTTTTCTTCCATTTTTGTCAGTGCCTCCTCCACAAGATGAAAAACATGATCATCAACGTTGATTCCTTCTGCTTCCATAGCCTCTCGCAATCGTGACTGTAACTCTGATTTATTGCCTGTAGTGTTCAGTCCGCGTTGTTCCAACTCATTTTTGAGTTGCTGAATCTTTAATTCATTCAGCTTCGCCATGTCCTTGTTATCCTTGAAATCACTGGTATTTATTCAACAATACCGCTTCTGACACCAATTGTGACGAATTCGATTATTCCTTGATTATCAATCCTGGGTTCGATCACTATAAAGTCGAATAAACACACGCACAAATAATGTAAGTAATAGCTAGTTTTATTTACTAGTAATAAACGCAAAACAATTTTAAGAGTTTGATAACTTTACAGTAGTTCACTATTGAACGCTTGAAAAAAAACTGAACAACCTGCCTTGCTTGGTCACCGCCTTATATAGTCCAACAGGGTGCTTGCCTACGCACCGAGAACTTTCTTGGTTGTTCGCTTTTCGTGTTCTGGAAGGGTCGGTGTTATTTATTGGCATCTCCTCTTTGCATTGTATTCGCAAACACTCGCGCCATCTCTTTTCCTCTTCCTAGTTATACGCTTGCATGCATAAGCGTAGCCATCGTTATCTCGGTTGTGTTAACTAGTGGTGGGAGTGTTATTGAGTTAGGGATGGTACATGCTTGAGAATAATCGCCACAAGGATAACAAAGGCATGGCAAAGTTGAATGAGCTGAAGATCCAGCAACTCAAAAATGAGCTGCAACAGCGTGGATTGAATACAACAGGCAATAAATCCGAGCTACAGTCACGATTGCGAGAGGCTATGGAAGCTGAAGGAATTAACGTTGACGATCATGTGTTTCATCTTGTGGAAGAAGCATCGACAAAAATGGAAGAGAAGGAGTCTACAATTCCAGCCGCAAGTGTGGACACTAACGCGTTGTTGACTGTATTGACTCAGATGTCATCTAGCATTTCAACTCAGTTGGAAGAACAAAAGACACACATGGCATCTCAGTTGGAAGAACAAAAGACACACATGGCATCTCAGTTGGAAGAACAAAAGGCACACATGGCATCTCAGCTGGAAGAACAGAAGACTAGCATGGCATCTCAGATTTCAGTTCAACTAGACGAACAGAAGGCATACATGAGATCTCAGATGGAACACCAGGAGACACGTACAACATCAAAATTGGAAGAACAAGAGGAGCGTATATCTATGCAGGTGGCACGAATGTCTTCGCAGCTAGAAGTGCAGGATGCGAAAATTGCACAGCTACAGAATAAAATCGATGCTGAAGTAGACGCACTGAGAGGTCGTATCCAGGAGTTACAACTGAATCGTCCAACTACTTCAATGAGTGTCCCGAAGGTAAAAACCCCATCTTTTGACGGTTCTGTTCCTTTTCAGGTATTTAAGCTACAGTTTGAGAAGACGGCAGCTGTGAATAATTGGGGCATGGAAGACAAAGTTGCTGCATTATTCGTGGCATTGAAGGGACCTGCAGCCGAAATTTTGCAGACTATTCCTGACGGAGAACGGAACAATTATGAAGCATTAATGGGTGCAGTTGAGAGACGCTATGGTAGCGAACATCGGAAGCAGATATACCAAATAGAGCTACAGAATCGCTTCCAGAAACCTAATGAGACTTTACAGGAATTTGCATCGGATATCGAGAGGTTGGCCCATCTAGCAAATGCAGACGCATCTGTAGAGTATACGGAGAGGGTAAAAATCCAGTGTTTCATAAATGGAATACGCGATGTGGAGACGAAGCGGGCCACATATGCAAACCCGAAAAGGACATTTGCTGAAACGGTATCGCATGCTCTGACGCAGGAAAGAGCCTCGCTTCTGAGTAAACCTGCATACAAGGCTCATCGCGTAGAAGTGGACACTCCGGCTTGGGTAGACAAAATTTTGGAAGCGTTGAACGGAGTACAGAAAAAAAGTGATGGTGCCATTAAATGCTTTAAGTGCGGGAAACCAGGTCACATAGCACGTTATTGCGGCACTGGCTCCAGTAACCCCAGCAATCCAGGTGGACGAAAACGCAAAGCTGAAGGAGATGAGCAAGCCTCCCAACCAAATCAGTCGTTAAACTTAATCGAGCCAGCCGAAAGGGGCGTGGACTGGCTCCCGCAACTGAATGCCCCGTAATCTCTGTCTCACAGATCGGAAGGAAAGCTAGTAATGTTACTGTTGTTGCATATGTAGATGGAAAAGAGCACGTACTAACTGTGGATACAGGCGCATCGCATTCCATAATTCGTTCTGATTTAGTCAACAAGGAGCTGAGACCATTGCATGGAGCAAAGTTACGTACGGCCACTGGTGAGGACACCCATGTCCTAGGAGAAGTAACATGTGAAATCGCAATTGGGAACGTGGCCGTTCTACACAGTTTTATAGTAGCAGATATTGTTGACGAAATCATAGTTGGTGTGGACTTCTTAAGCGAGCAAGGCATCAAGATCGACATACAAAACAGGATTATGAATTACCAGAACATGGATGTGCCATTAAATTTTGGTTACGAAAACAAATACGTTAGTAAGCGAGTGCTTGTGGAGGAGAGCCAACAAATTCCACCGAAGTCGGAAGCAATCATATGGGCAAAGATTGATGGAGATTATGGGACAAACAAGTTGTGGGTTGTCGAGGCAGCAAACAAATCAAGGACGAACATATTAGTAGGAAAAACCCTGGCCATGACAAAACAAGATGGACGTGTACCGGTAAGAGTACTTAATGAGTTCAAATCGCCGATAAAACTTTCCAAAGGAGCAATATTGGGACAATGCCAAGAGGTCGAGGTAGTTATCAATTGCGAACAGCTTCAGGAAAATGATTCTACCATCAAGATTAATCTTTCAGATGATATCACGTCGTGGACGGCAGGCCTCGAAAAAGATCATCAGAAAAAGGCAAAGGAACTTCTATCAAAGTACTCGAGCATATTTGACAAGGATGGTTCTAAACCAGGTCGGACCAAAGTTGTGAAGCATCAAATTGATACTGGTGATGCAAGGCCCATCCGCCAAGCTCCTCATAGTATTCCTTTGGCCAAACGCCAAGTAGTAAGAGAAATTATACAGGAAATGAGTGACAGCGGTGTGATCGAACCATCAGCTAGTCCATGGAGCTCACCGGTAGTACTAGTGAAAAAGAAAGATGGAAAAATGAGGTTCTGTGTGGATTACCGGAAATTGAACGACGTAACGAAGAAGGACAGTTATCTATTGCCAAGAATCGACGATACTCTGGACTCGTTATCTGGCACGAAATGGTTTTCCACACTGGACTTGAAAAGCGGCTACTGGCAAGTGGAGGTAAAGGATGAAGATAAAGAGAAGACGGCTTTCAGCGTTGGAGAAGGGCTTTGGCAATTTACGGTAATGCCCTTCGGGCTATGCAATGCTCCAGCTACTTTTGAGAGACTTATGGACCAGATACTAAAAGGATTGCACTGGCAAACATGTTTGGTGTACCTCGACGACATCATCGTGCTGGGAAAAAGTTTTGAGGAACACCTAAAGAACTTGGAGGAAGTTTTCCAAAGAATAGCTGGTGCTGGTCTGAAACTAAGTGCCAAGAATTGTTCCTTGTTTAAAAAGGAAGTAAGTTATTTGGGTCACAAGGTAACTACGGAGGGAATCTGCACTGCTAAGGAAAAGATCGAAGCCGTAAAGGATTGGCCAAGACCGAGAAATTTGCATGAGTTACGGAGCTTCCTTGGGCTGTGCACGTATTATCGCCGATTTGTACCAAATTTTGCCAGCGTAGCTAGTAGTCTCCATGACCTTACAAGGAAGAATATGAGTTTTGAATGGAAGAAGGAACAGGAGGTGGCCTTTCAAACATTGAAAGAACGACTATGCACTGCCCCGATGTTAGCATATCCAATTCCAGGTTCAAAGTTTATTCTGGATACAGATGCGAGTGGTTATGCTATAGGAGGTGTTTTGTCTCAGATTGTTGATGGACAGGAGAGGGTAGTTGCATACTATAGCCGAACAATTGGGAAGCCTGAAAGGTGTAACCCGGAGAGAGCTGTTGGCATTGGTAGAGTGCGTTAAGCATTTCCACAAGTATCTCTATGGGCAGCGATTCCATGTCAGGACAGACCACGCAGCGTTGAAATGGCTCTTACAGTTCCGTAATCCGGAAGGTCAATTGGCACGGTGGATAGAGCGACTGCAAAGTTATGACTTTTCCATAGAGCATCGCAAAGGTAGCACCCACGGAAATGCTGATGCAATGTCACGAAGACCATGTAACTTGGAATGCAAGCATTGTTCCAAAGCTGAGGCCAAGGAAGACATTATAGATGTGCGGCTCATGACTATAACATCTACGGACGAATGGAACATTGATCAATTAAGAAGGTTTCAGCACGAAGATCCAGATCTTACACATGTAATGCAAGGAATCGAACGAAACAAGCGACCATCAGAAGAGGAGATGTCAGCAGAAAGTCCTGTTGCCAAGTCATATTGGGCACAGTGGAATAGTTTGCAATTAGAATCCGGTTGTTTGCATCGAATATGGGAGAGTGAGGATGGTCTATGTGTTCGAAAGCTGATATTCGTCCCAAGGAAGAAAATCCCTGATGTACTCAATGAATTAACGGTCCAAGCGGAGGTCATCTTGGAGTCACCAAGACCTTGGAGAAAGTCAAGCAAAGATTCTATTGGGTTGGTTGCCGTCAATCGGTCGCGGAGTGGATTGCCAACTGTGAAGTATGCATCAAAGCTAAAGGACCGAAATCAAGGAGCCATGGCCAAATGAAACAGTATAACTCAGGTGCGCCATTGGAGAGGATAGCCATGGATGTAGCTGGTCCATTTCCTACTAGCAAACTCGGAAACAAATATGTCTTGGTAGTTATGGACTATTTCAGCAAGTGGCCAGAAGTGTACCCTATTCCAAATCAAGAGGCAGAAACAATAGCAGAAGTGTTTACTAACAATTGGGTAGCTCGGTTTGGTGCACCGATGGAGATACATTCTGACCAAGGCAGAAATTTCGAATCAGCTGTGTTCCAGGAAATGTGCAAGACATTGGGCATTCGGAAAACTCGAACAACTGCACTACATCCTCAGTTAGATGGCATGGTGGAACGATTCAATAGAACCTTGGAAGAGCACCTGAGGAAAGTAGTGGACAAAGAGGAGATGCTTATAAATAAGACCGACCCTTCCAGAACACGAAAAGCGAACAACCAAGAAAGTTCTCGGTGCGTAGGCAAGCACCCTGTTGGACTATATAAGGCGGTGACCAAGCAAGGCAGGTTGATCAGTTTATTTTCAAGCGTTGTTCAGTGAACTACTGTAAAGTTACCAAACTCTTAAAATTGTTTTGCGTTTATTACTAGAAAATAAAACTAGCTATTAGTTACAATATCTGTCGTGTGTTTATTTGACTTTATAGTGATCGAACCCAGGATTGATAATTAAGGAATCATCGAATTCGTCACAATATTACTATAAATTGAAAGTAAACCATAACAGACTTAAAAATCGGAGTTATAGCTGACTTCTTCCACTTGTCAATAAATATACCAGAGGATGGAGACAAGCTAAAGGCGTGGCATAGAGGCGCCGATAGCGAGATGCAGCATTACTTCAGAACGAAGCCGCAGAGCCCGAGAGTGTTCACGTCATCCTCAGAAAGTTAGGGACCCAAATCCAAGCACTCAAAAAGAGGCGAAGGCATATAGTTGACACTTTGGACAGGAGTGGCATCATCAAAGTTAGACTTGCAGAAATCTGCGAATAGATCAACTGTGTCATTAGGAGAGTTAGAGCATACAGCATTCCACTTCATACAAATCGGTATATTGGAAGAGCCACGCTTAGAACGTACAAAATTCCAAAAAGCTTTTGGATTATCTTTAAACTCAGTTTCTAGTCTTCCAAGACACCGATTGTAGAGGATTTTATCCAGAACATTGAATTATTGAATCAACAAAAATTGTTGGTATAAAAAAGCAATAACAAGACCGAGAGCACGAAGTAAGGCAGTTCTGCTGATAAAACACATCTGTCAAAAAATCCATCATGATCACGCTGCTAACTGTCAAATGGCGGAGTGGTTCATGCATATGGTAAAGAGGAATAGAACTAGGAGTTTAGATGACATGAAAACCAGCGTGTTGTTAGCTTAATGGTTAGCAATGCGTGCCAAAATTTCTCTGATGAAGAAGCCTAGCAGCTTTCGAAATGGATCTATAAGAAAAGCTATGGCGACTGTCGCTAAACATTTTCCCTACTCTATTCAATGAAAAAACTTTTCATAATTAATTAAAAATGATTATTAAAAAATAAAAACAATAATAATTTTTATAAAAATTCAAAAAAAGTGAAAAATTATTATTCTTGACCTTGAGCTCGTTTCATGATTACTTATGTTGATTATAAATAAATTATCACAACTCTTCGGTGAAATCTATGACACAGAAATAAATGTTGTGTGAGAAGATCCAAAAATGCCAACGCACAGCTGGTCAATTAACGAATCATTATGCATTAGTTGATGAAAGGGCACTCGAAAGCTTCTCTTCAAGGCTATAAGAACTCCGCCTCCATTCTGTAGACCAGTCTTTACTGCATCTCTGCCCGAAAATTAAAAAATATATTTGGATTGAAATGTTCTTCATCAAAAAAGTCTTAATTGAGCCACGTTTCACCAAAAACGAAAACATCATAGTCCGAGCGCGATGAAGCTAGTAAAATTTCCTTAGATCTTGTACGCATTCCACCCATATTTTGAAAATATATTTTTAAAGATGAGTCAAAACTACCAGGAATTGCATTCGAGGACAAACTATATGTTGGCGCTTTAGCTTTAGTAAAATCGATAGGGTCGAACATTGATATCCATTGGCCAGACATTAGGGCTCAGGATGTTGTAGAAAAAACTGTAGAGACTTAAAGGGTGGACCGCTAATTGCCTCAATGGTCGACAGGCATCAGTCAAATTCAGGAACAGGAAATCTAGTCCACAAAGAATAAAACAAGGGGTGCCGCAAGGTGGTGTTCTCTCTCCCCTTTTGTTTAATTTCTATATTTCGAGATTTCCCGCCCTCCCCACCAGAGGGAGTCTCTGTTGCTTCCTACGCTGACAACTGCACGATAATGGCCTCGGGCAAGGGTTCCTCCATTGACGAACTCTGTACTAGAATCAACAGTTACGTCCGTAACCTTTCCAGCTTCTTCACCGATCGAAATCTGACCCTATCTCCGACTAAATCGACGGCGACCCTGTTTACGACATGGAATGCACAGATGGGGCAAGAGTTAAATGTCCAGGTAGACGGAGTGCCTCTACCTACTGTCAACCACCCGAAAATGACAATGGCCTCACCCTCGCTGGTCATGCCACCGCAATAGCCTCAAAGGTACAGAGCCGCAATAAGATCCTCAAGTCACTGGCCGGCATTACTTGGGGAAAAGACAAAGAAACATTGCTTGCTACATATAAGGCTATTGGCCGGCCGGTTATTGACTATGCTGCGCCCATATGGTCGCCCAATCTTGCTGACACCAATTGGAGGAAATTGCAAGTCTGCCAAAACACCGCCATCAGAACTGCTACGGGATGTCTGCTTATGTCATCTGAGTCTCACCCCCATCAAGAGGCAAAATTGCTCAATGTTCAAGAGCAGGCGGAACTCTTGAGTAGACAGTTCCTTCTGAACTGTCCTAAACCCAGTTATCCAAATCGACATCTTTTAGATGTAGCACCGCCTCCCAGAGACCTAAGGAGACATCTTCGTAGGCACTACGATGAGATCCGGCACCATATCTCTTTGCCGTTTGATCTGCGGAACCATAGACGGGCTCTAAATGACCTCCACACCGAGTCGGTAGACAGATCTCTCAGATCTCGGCCTGTGAATCCCGTTATCAGTACTCTGCTACCTGAATTGGCTGAAGAGGAGCGTGTACTTCCGAATTAGACTAAAGTCATACTAGCATATTGTAATAGGTTAAACTCTTAGTTATCCAGACTAAACCCCACCATAGCAAACACGTGCCCTGCATGTGGTATGTCCCCTAATGATACCAAACATCTCTTCTCCTGCTCAGTCGAACCCACTCTTCTAACACCTACATCACTCTGGTCCTACCCTGTGGAAACTGGAAACATTCAAAAAACTCAAAACTAATTTTTTTACTTTTTCCAAACGCTAAAACACTTGCAAATATATTAACGCTATTGTTAATACCTCGAAAATAATTCGCGACAGTGTTAGCTTACACTTTTCGTGTGGTTAAAAGTTCGTGAATAGGGAAAAGCGTTAAAAATGGTGTTAAGCGAAGTTAACGCTAACACCTGTCATTCAAATACAGCCAATTTCTGTTCAAGAATAATTTCTATCTGGATCTGGATTACTCCTGATTGGAACAGGCCTATTGACAATATCAGGATCCATCAACATTGCATGTTACACGGCCAATATTCTTACTTGATCCATCCATTGACCGTGTAACATGCAATGTTGATGATGCCATCGCATGATTAATGATGTAAAATATCGAATATTGAATTTGAATACCGAATTGATTGAAGTTTGTAATGTTTAACCTAGCAATACGTATTAAAGAAGATTTTCAGCAAGAGAAGGTGATACATGGAACATCAGTAAGTTCTTGGAGTTACTGTGCTAGTTCGCTGAGAACAAAAAATTGTTTGGTGCCAAAAGTGTTAGTACTTTCATTAGTTATCAGTTCAATTTGGTATATTCTTTGGCAATCGCATAGTATAATGGCGGGAAATTATATCGAAGGTCATCATTCAGGTAATTTAATTTATGAAATCTCAACTCTATGTCTTATTCACCTCAATGTAACTATCGTAAATCACAATCAGAAATCTCCATGCCTGGAGAGTACCTCGTATTATTCAACTGCGTCTTAACATAAGAGTCTAGGGTGTTCTAAAAATTGATGCTAATACTTTCCCTTCAGCATCAACGGGTAAAATAAAGGTAATTCTATACGACCGTACGAAACTGCTAAACCACGGCCAATCACGGTATCAATAATCCGAAAGCGAAAACTCGATTATATATTTCTATCAACAGATATTTGGGTAATTTTTTCCTTTAGGAGACAACTACTAAAACACGTCCAAAAATATCGGGAGAGGTATCAAACAACGCGTTTTGACTTGTTGTTGTTGTTGTTGATAACAGTGCTTCGCCCTGCCCAATGGGCTCGATCACTCTAAATTGTCATCAGGCTCTTCTAAGGGAAGTCGGAGGAAAAGTAGAGTTTCCACAGGGTTGGACCAGAGTGATGTAGGTGTTAGAAGAGTGGGTTCAACAGAATAGGAGAAGAGATGTATGGTATCATGAGGGGACATACCACCTGCAGGGCATGTGTTTGGTATGTTGGGGCTCAGTCTGGATAAGTAAGAGTTTAACCTATTACAATATCAAGAGCGAAGTTGTGCTAGTATGACTCTAGTCTCCCTTGGAAGTACACGCTCCTCTTCAGCCAAATCAGGTGGTTGAGTATTAATAACGGGATTCACAGGCCGAGATCTGAGGGATCTGTCTACCGACTCAGTGTGGAGGTCATTTAGAGCCCGTCTATGGTTCCACAGAGCAAACGGCAAAGAGATATGATGCCGGATCTCATCGTAATGCTTACGGAGATGTCTCCTTATGTCTCTGGGGGGCGGTGCTACGTCCAAAAGATGTCGGTTTGGATGACTAGGTTTATGACAGTTCAGAAGGAACTGTCTACTCAAGAGTTCCGCGTGCTCTTGAACATTGAGCAATTTTGCCTCTTGGTGGAGGTGAGACTCAGATGACATAAGCAGGCATCCCGTAGCAGTTCTGATAGCGGTGTTTTGGCAGACTTGCAATTTCATCCAGTTGGTGTCAACTTTTGACTTCGGTATCAACAATCCGGCAGCGGATTTTCAATTTTTTGTTTCAGTGAAAAGTTATTCGCAAAAAACCCAAAAATGACCCAGGTCCGATCCCAAATAGGGGGCTTGATCCAAGGTATTTATGTGCAGAACACCTTTCTGCGTAGGCGGCCTTCGGCCGCACTTAAAAAAAATAACCCTTAGCCGGTCCAACACCGGCTACGCGGTCCAGAGTATTTCCGCGCAGAACACACTTTTTGCACTCCAAGGTTTTTATGTGCACAACACCTTTTTTGCGTAGGCGGCCTTCGGTCTGTAATTTGTAAATAGTCGAAAAGTCAAACTCAGAGGAACTTCGTATTTGTTTAGATCCAAAACCACTCAACGAGTGAACAGTTTTTGATTCCGACGATAGATGATTTAAAGTCGGAGTTGGCGGATAAACCGTCTTCTGAAAAGTGGCTATTGGCAACGTCGATCTGAAAAGTGGCTATTGGCAAATGAAATTGGATGAAGCGAGCTCCGATTTAACCACATGTACGACTCCATTTGGTCGATATAAGTTTAATAGGGTGCCGTTTTGGCAAGGTGAATTTAAAGTATCGGGATGCGATTTTAAAAATGAAAAAACCGACGGATAAGGCAGCCGTGTTGAGATTTTTGGGTATTCTTAAATATTTGGCCAAATTTATTCCAAATTTGTCAAAGCAATCGGAATCTTATGCAAAACGATGTAAAATTTGAGTGGACAGAAAATCATGATCGGGAATTTAAAAGTCTGCTTGAAAGAGTAACATCGGAACCGATGTTGGCTATTTATGATCCGAAGTTGCCAGTCATTGTGCAAACTGATGCATCTAAGGATGGATTGGGTTGTGTAATCGTTCAGACTGCGCATCGAACGCTAAGTAAAAGCGAGAAAAAATGAGCTCAAATCGAAAAGGAGCTGTTGGCAATAGTTTTCGCATGTCAAAGGTTTCATTCTTTTTTGTATGGACGTGAATTTGTAGTTGAAAGCGATCATAAACCGTTGAAAACATTGGTCAAGCGGGATATAGATGATGTGGCAAAGCGGCTTCAGAGAATGCTCATGCCACTTCTGAAATATCCAAAGATGACTGTTGTTCACAAGCCTGGTAAAGAAATGCTTGTAGCTGACTGCCCGTCAATTGTCGGAGTGAACAGAAGAGCCAGAGTTAACTGGACTCATTCATTCGGTTACTAAATCGGCGTCTTTGTCGGAACAAAACTACAATTTATACCGTTCAATCCTTGAGTGTGATGAAACCTTTGCGCGAATTTGTCGATATGTAGAAGACGGGTGGCCAAATTATCATCTATTGGACGATCTGTGCCGTGTGTTTCACAAATTCAAAAATTAACTTCATTTTGAGAATGGACTGTTATTTCGAGATCATCGACTGGTAATTCTAAAAGAGTTACAAGGAAAACGGAGTAAATAGTTACATGCACCACACTTGGGAATCGAAAAGACTCTTGCACGTGGCCGAGCATGAATAGTCTGATAAGGGAGATGGTAACATTTTGTGCCATTTGTGAAAAATGTAGACGTAGCATTCAAAAGGAAGAACTGGTTTAGGAGGAACTACCGAGGTATCCCTTTCAGAGGGTGTCGATGGATTTGTTTGAGTACACAGGACAAGATTTTTGTCTGTGATAGATGCATATTCGGGTTATATAATCGTGGAACACGTAAAAAACAAAATGTCGCGGCACATTATCGAGAAGTTAAAGTCTAACTTTGATAAGTTGGAGTATCCAACTGTAATTAAATCGGATAACGTACCATTTAATTCGCGTGAATTCGAGGAATTGAGGCCATCGAAGTCCCTAAGTCAGTGAAAGCTGTACGGTGAACTTAAAAATCTTCCGGAAAATGGAATAATTCGTGCATCAAGGTCTCCTTTTAACAACCCCCTTTGGGGGTTGAAGCAAACCATGCAATACACTTTGACTGGGTCCTGCATAGTTTATACGAGGCCAGTATGAGGGTCTCACGTGAAAAATCACACTTTTTCAAACAAAGTGTGGAATACTTGGGTTTCGTTGTATCCACGTCTTAGAAGAGGAGACGCAGTCTGATATGGCTAACATTCGTGGCGAAATTTCGCTAGCGCATACATTAGAATTGACGCGAAAACCAACCAATTGTTCTAGAATATATTTCATATATTTTGGCCAAAATACTCGCCATGAAATTCGGTTCAGTGACAGCAGGACACTTCGCAATATATTGTGACCTGCCAATATTGACAAGCATTCAAAACGAATTGAAAAAAGTTTTGGCATTGTAAACGCATGTTGTCGGACATTGTTATTAAGGACGAGCAAAGGGAAATAGTCCTAACTGACCGCAATTGTGCCCACAGGGCTGCTCAAGAAAACGTGAAACAGATCCTCTGTAAAATTTGCAACCGGTCCAAATACGCGAGGCACCCGTCGGCAGACACTAGAGGTGACTCCAACAGCGTCCTATGCTGGAGAAATGTTGCATATCGACATTTTCTTTACAGACAAAAAATACTTTCTTGTTTTCTAAGTTGGCGGTGGTACAGCACATACTATCTCGTACTATTGTGGATTTGAAAGGCCCAATTCGACAATTAATGAACATGTTTCCGATATTGTTGGCCACGTTTGAATACAATCGAACAATCCATTCTGTGACAAACAAAAAACACGTTGATGTAAATCACGCTGCCCCTGCGGGTTAGGGGTTTAGAATATGCCCGAGGTAGGCATACCGGTCGTAAGAGGTGAGTGATTTGCACAAAGGTAATGACGTGCAACTCGATGGTTGATCTACAACAGCCGCTTCCATCGTCCCGGAATGACTCGGGTTTTTTTTACCCGACCAAGGGGACCAAGATAATGGATCTGCTGCGTTTGCTGGAAAAAGATTTACGTTAAACGTTCACACTGCGTCCAATGTAACGAATGTAAAAGATGGTTGCACAAGACAAGGTGCTCCGGGCTAAATCCTTCCACACATATGCTCCCTAGTTTCACGCCCTAGGGCGTCCCGTGGCCAACGTCCATCCATCAGATGCTGAACACTTTCCTCCTTCTCAATACATCTGCAGCTCCGACAGTAATCATTTGAAATTACGCCCAGTCTGGCGTCGTGTGTGCCTATTAAACAGTTGCTATGTTAGAACCAGACCGACCAGAGCATATTTGCTATTTTCATTGTGTTTACCTTCAATATCCCTGTGCCCAGTACCCAAATAAGGCTAATACTGAAGTGCTGAGCCATCTCGTTGAGAGATCTGCGAAATTCAGTTAACGACTTTGCATTGTCGACGTATGAGTTCAAGGCGTTAAGTGCGGCCTGACTGTCTGAGAAGATATAAAACCGTTTACCATTTTGGGGAATGGATACCAAGCTTTTCACCGCGCCGTGTATTGCCAGCATTTCCGCTTGGTACACGCTGCAGTGGTCGGGAAGACGGAATGAGATCTCTAGTCCCAGGTTCGGTGAAAAGGTCCCTCCCCCACCTTCCCCTCAAGCTTGGAGCCATCAGTGAAAATGTTAATGGCGCCCCGAACCATATCCCATTCTTGTCTTGTCGGTATTATTTTTCATTATGTGGTGGTACGTTAACAGCAGCGTGGATGCCCAAGATTGTGGCGTGTCCCTTTGTCCATTTATCCAGACGCCAGTCTCCCTTATTTGCAAAGCTGTGATCGTGGCTGCTTCCTTCGCCACCAAATCAAGCGGTGGTAGATGCAGCATAGTGTTGAGTGCTTCTGTCGGGGTGGACCCAAGGGCCCCGGTTATGCAGAGTTCTGAACTCCTTTGGACTTTTTGTAGCTGCTTGAGGTACGTATTCTTAGTGCAGGCCACTAGACCAGCACTCCGTAGAGTAGAATCGGGCGAACAATGGCTGTGTAGATCCAGTGTACTACCCTGGGAGAAAACCCCCACGAAATACCAATTGCTCTCTTGCAAGTAAACAACGCACACGTTGCTTATTTAATTCGTTCTGTTATATTGTCACCCCAGAGTAGTTTCCTGTCTAGAGTCACTCCTAAATATTTGACTTTGTCACTGAATGCCAAAGTCGTGTTCCAAATTTTTGGTGGTATAAGGTTCGGTATTTTGTACCTTCTAGTGAAGAGGACTAGTTCGGTTTTCTCGGGGTTACCCCTAAACCTGTTGACTTTGCCCAGTCGCATAATAACGCAGATGTCATCGGCGTACGCGATCACTTGGTGGCCTTAGGAGGCGTAGAAGCTGGTTTACACTAACCATCCAAAGTAGCGGTGAGAGAACACCTCCCTGCGGGGTGCTTCTGTTAACGAGTCTGTGAATCGAGTTCCCACCTAGCTCTGTTGTGATCCTTCTGCTAGTAAGCAGTTTACGAATGAACTCTACACTCCCGCAGACCCGTCAACGCCGAAGTGATAGCATCCGGAAGGACGTTATTGAAAGTACCTGCTATGTCGAGGAAAGCCACCAATGTGTATTCCTTTAGGTTAAGTGACTTGTCTATAACAGATACAAGGGAGTGCAAGGCAGTATCGGTTGACCTACTCTTACTGTAGGCATGTTGAGCCCGCGAAAGATGAGTTGGGTCTATCGATCTTTTGACATAGTCCTAGTCTTTCTAGAGTTTTAAGAAGAAATCAAGATAGGCTTATAGGCCTAAAATCATTAGGTTTAGTATGAGATGGTTTCCCGGCTTTGGGGATAAAGACTACCTTAACCTCTCTCCATGAAGTGGGTACGTAGTTGAGCCTTAGACAACTTATAAACATAGTTTTCAAACCAGGCTTGATGAGCTCGGATGTACGCTGTAGCTGGGCCGGGAATATTTCGTCCGGTCCTGGCGACTTATGGGGCTTGAAGGTAGATAAAGCCCAATCTAACTTTTTCTCATCGGTGATTTCCCTTATCATTTGATCGGAAGGCAACCCTCCGCCGATCGTAGTAGTAGACACGTCTGTGCGTCTCGGGAAGTGTGTATCCAGGAGCAGATTCATACATACTAGGCGTGAGGGACGGATGCGTTTGCCTAGGTGGAGGTAGGCTAAGGCCTAAACTATGTCGCAGTCTAGAGTTGACAGCGCCATGGCCGATGTTGTCTGGCGTGGAAGGCGGCTGTGTACTACAACAGGGGGCTATGAACGAATCCGTCAAAAGGTTACCGTTTGCTAGCCCAGAGCACATAAGGGTGTGACACAGGCCAAGGCAATTGTTGCACTTGACCGACGTCGCAGGCGTATATAATCTTTGCCAACAAACGGTGCAGGTACTGAAAGGTACTAGGAGGTGGTGTTCCTGACCCACGTGCAGGCTGGAAGCAGGGGGGGGGGGGGCATTAGGGGCAGAGACAGAGGGGACTGACGCTCGGCGATGCTCATATCTGACCTATTCTGGAGGGAATAGGAGTTTTGAGCGGCCGTGCGAGATGGCGACGCTGGTGTGCGTGAGCGACAGTCGGGAGTGGGTGAGGCAGGGTTGGCAGCGGTGCTGCCAGTCGTATAGACTGAGCCACTATTGTGACTATTGGAAGTAGGTAGAAGCGGTAAGGGAGTGCCAGAGCGGCGACTACCGCGGGACGTCCTTGGACGTGAACAGCAAGGTGCCTCAAAAGTACAAAAGAAAGTACGGGGTCTGTGGATGGCAGGGTTAAGCCCTGAACATCCGGATTTATGTAACCATCTCTTACACTTGGCGCATTGTACCGAATACGACCGTTTAATATAAATTTTCTTCCAGCAAACGCAGCAGATCCAGTCTCTTGGTCCAGGATTGGGGTCGACCCCAGCCCGTAACAAGAGAAAATGAAGCAACCCAGCTGCCAGGGTTTGCTCCGAGGATGACAATTTAAGGGTGGGACGGGACAGATTGGACAGGGTTACACTGAAATAACAGCCCTTGGCAGGGTGAGAAAACCCGGGTCATTCCGGTGCGATAGAACCGGCTGTTGTGGTCGCCGGGGTTAGCAGACACACATTGGAGGAGGTTGCAGGCCTGCCAAAACACCGCACTCAGAACTGCCACGGGGTGCCTCCTTATGTCTCCTGAGCACCATCTTCATAATGAGGCAAAAATGCTCGATGTCAAAGAACACTGCGAGATGTTGACCAGACAATTCCTGTTCAACTGCCATAAACCGCAGCACCCGAAGAGGAACCTGCTCAACGAAAATCCGCCTCCCAGGAGAATAAGGAGTCACCTCCGTAAGCACTTTGACGAGATCCGGCACCACATTTTCTCGCCGTTTGATCCAAAGGTGCACCGGCGCGCCCTCAACCTCATCCACTCGGAGTCGGTAAACTCCTATGTCAGTTCACGTCCAGTATATGCAGTCCTACAGGCACAAGCCCCACCTGTTGCCGACGAGGAACGCGAACTGCCCAGGGAGACAAGAGTCGCGCTGGCTCAACTTCGTTCTGGATACTGTAACACATACTGTAACTTACTCATCCAGACTGAACCCTGACATGCCAACTGTCTGCCCGGCATGCGGCGTGTCTCCCCACGATACTAACCATCTGTTCATCTGCTCAACTAAGCCCACTCTTCTAACACCAATTTCACTCTGGTCCACCCCTGTTGAAGCCGCGAGGTTTCTTGGACTTCCGTTAGAAGAGCCTGATGACAGTGTTGGATGGCGGGTCACATCCTAGGCAGGTTAAGTAGTCGCTACAACAACAACAACAACGGAGTACCTCTACCTACTGTCAACCACCCAAAAATCTTGAGTGTGACATTTGACAACGGCCTCACCTTCGCTGATCATGCCACCGCAATAGCCTCAAAGGTACAGAGCCGCAATAAGAGCCTCAAGTCACTGGCCGGCAGTACTTGGGGAAAAGACAAGGAAACATTGCTTGCTACATATAAGGCTATTTGCCGGCCGGTTATTGACTATGCTGCGCCCATATGGTCGCCCAATCTTTCTGACACCAACTGGAGGAAATTGCAAGTCTGCCAAAACACCGCCATCAGAGCTGCTACGGGATGTCTACTTATGTCATCTGAGTCTCACCTCCATCAAGAGGCAAAATTGCTCAATGTTCAAGAGTACGCGGAACTCCTGAGTAGACGGTTCCTTCTGAACTGTAATAAACCTAATCATCCAAATCGACATCTTTTGGATGTAGCACCTCCCCCCCAGAGACATAAGGAGACATCTTCGTAAGCATTACGATGAGATCCGGCACCATATCTCTTTGCAGTTTGATCTGCGGAACCATAGACGGGCTCTAAATGACCTCCACACCGAGTCGGTAGACAGATCTCTTAGATCTCGGCCTGTGAACCCCGTTATAAATACTCAACCACCTGAATTAGCTGAAGAGGAGCGTGTACTTCCGAGGGAGACTAGAGACATACTAGCACAACTTCGCTCTGGATATTGTAATAAGTTAAACTCTTACTTATCCAGACTGAGCCCCAACATACCAAACACATGCCCTGCAGGTGGTATGTCCCCTCATGATACCATACATCTCTTCTCCTATTCTGTTGAACCCACTCTTCTAACACCTACATCACTCTGGTCCAACCCTGTGGAAACTGCGCGTTTCATTGGACTTCCGTTAGAAGAGCCTGATGACAATTTAGAGTGATCGAGCCCATTGGGCAGGGCGAAGCACTGTTAACAACAACAACAACAAAGACCGAACATAGCCTTCCTGCGTTTTGGCCCTTTTCGGTGCCGTTGGGGTAGTCACCTCCACTGAGCGCTTGCGCTTAGAGGTTTCCCCTTTAGTTGCGCCATACAACTCCAGTTTAAAGTCCGGCCCACGCAAGGTCTCGCTGGAGCTTCGCCCAAACCCCCGCCGAAACATCTTCCTCCCTTGTCGGTGAGGTCGCGTTCCTGTAGAGGATCCGGGCTGCAGACCGCTTATCTTGGTGGCTGGCCTTTGTGGGTTGCCTAGGCACCGAGTCCTTGGCCCTATCGGAATCACCCCCATCACCTTGGAACCCCCAGCCACCTTGATCCAGCCCATACAACACAGGGAATGGAGACGGGCGCAAACACCCCCATTAAAGATATCCATGCTAACTCTTGCATCGGATCATTTACCGATAGTCCTCTCAATCGATCGCCCCGCCTGCTTTGTCACCTCTGAAAATCGCGTCTTCACTTATTTCAGCAAGGCTGATTGGGCTGGTTTTCTTAACTTCACTGCTCTCCCCATCCCGTCTGACGTACGAGAAGGGGAAAAGGAGTTTCGCATGTTGTTGTTAACAGTGCTTCGCCCTGCCCAATGGCCTCGATCACTCTAAATTGTCATCAGGCTCTTCTAACGGAAGTCTGAGGAAACGCGCAGTTTCCACAGGGTTGGACCAGAGTAATGTAGGTGTTAGAAGAGGAGGTTCGACTGAACAGGAGAAGAGATGTTTGGTATCATGAGGGTACAAAGCCGCAAAAAAAACCTCAAGTCACTAGCTGGCAGCACTTGGGGAAAAGATAAAGAAACGTTACTGGCAACGTACAAGGCAGTTGGCCAGCCGGTTCTGAGCTACGCGACGCCTATATGGTCGCCGGGGCTAGCAGACACTGTAACGAACTCCGGTCTATAGTCAGGAATATAACTCAGACGATGGGTTCCTTTACAAAGTAAAAGTACTAATCTGGTTACATATAATTTTTCTAACAATCTCTTAACTTAAACCAACTAGCCCTCACTCAGTCTCCTATTCCCTGTATTATTGGGAGTGTTCATTACCCTTTACTTAGTTAAGCGTTTTTCACGTCTCAACTTTCTAAGTGAATAAACAACCGAAGTGGTCGCTGCTAGTTGCTAAGTAGTAAGCGTTTTAGACGTCCTACTGTATACCTATGCTGTTGGCTGTTCAGCCCCTACTCAACGTCCTTAGCTTTTATGCAACTTTGCCGGCCGGCTCACTGCTATTTTACAATAATACTTTCTTATTTTCTAATAGGTAACTAATGTAATGTGTTAACAACAATAATGCACAATGTTCTTCAACTTAACTTGTTGCTTCATGTTTACGTTCGTATATGTATAAGGTATTTGTACCACAAGTGCCAACAATTCAGGTAAATATATATGAAAGCAGCAAAAAATGAGGTAAGTATATAAGGAGTGCGTTTGAAAAATTTTTCATTGACTAATTATGACAAATATTGTAAACTAGTAGTCCGATTTTGAAAATAAAACTAGCTGTTATTTGTCCTTTTAATTACAAGTTTTATTATATATCAACAACTTTGTCACTACTATTGTTGTAAAAATCGTTTTAACTTTTCCGGCACCCCTTCCATTAATAATTTTATAGTAGTATTTAACACTTTTCGAGCTGCTGAACTCCTTTTCCCGAAAGTCTTTGGCATTCCTTGCTTTTTTTTTTGTTGCTTTAGTTTCTTTTTTGACCAACGCCCAGTATCTTTCAATTGGCCTGAGTTCTCGAGGCACCAAAAGCACATTATTTTTTGAATACTATTCCAAAGCCAATTTGCTATAATGACAAAAGCTGTCAGGCCAAAAAAAGTGGAAACCTTATGTCGTCTTAGAAAAGGCTTTAATCTTTTTTCGAAGCATTTAATGTATATTTGGGAGTTTATTGTTCCCGTATTTACAAAAGCACTGCTCCTTTCTCCACAGCTGCAGATTGCTTGCCAAACCAGGATTTACGAGGAAATTTGGGCTGCCTTTTTGACTTAAACTTTTCGTCCACATTCCCGCGCGAGTCTGCTGTGTAAAACTCTTGGCCTGGAAGCTACGAAAAGTCGGCTAAAACATACGTCTCCTCGTCCATGATGCAGCAATTGATTTTTCAAAGAAACACATTTTTAGTTTTTTTGCGCAATTTTTTGCTTCCACGTTCTTCACAGAGCTTCTGTCTGGAACTTTTTGACCCTGAACGTTTTGAGACCAGCTTCCTTTTTTGCTTTAAGGACAAAAACCTCGGAACATCCCACCTTCTGCGCTAGTTTTCTACCTCAAATATTGCGGTTCTTCTGAAAAACGATTATGATTTTCTTTTTTATGTTTTGGTCACTGATGCCCCTTTTTCTACCCGAACCTGGCTTTGTCATTTAAGTTTTTTAACACCCTCGAAACAGTTTTCGGGCTTACTTTAAGTTCTCGAGCAATTTTTTTGAAAGTCCACTGATGGTGGTCTTGAAAACTTTTAAAATTTTTATATGAACTACAGCATTTAGCGAAAATATTTTCAAACAGTATTTTTCTAACATTTATTTCTAATCAATAATCTAAATCAAATAATTAAGAAAAAACTTGTTGAATAAAATAAAGGTGACATTTTTTTCAAACGCACTTCTTACTAGATCTTCACAGTAAGTAATAAAAAAGAAATGTCAAAAAACAAAAATAAAACGTGAAGTGAATCAAGAACGCTTTAGCCTAGTTTTTGATAAAGAGCAGTTTTCATTCGATGGAAGTTGAACATAACTTCCTTTAGCAAAATGTGCCAATTTACAATCCTTGACAAAACCTCGTAAATGTTCATGAAATTGCAATTGTAATGGTTGTGGGTGGTTACCGCGGCAAAAGCCAGCCTTTATGGCCAATTATTTATATGGGAAAATTTTAGCGGATTAATTGAAGCAAGACTTCTCTTCAAAGACAGGAGGTGCTCTGTTAGTTTCCGAGTTGTTAAATGCGATGCACCGGCCAGATCGTACCTTCTTGGAATTAAGGGCCATAATGGATTTTTCGTTTTCATAAATGTACCCATAAAGGGAAATCAAATAACCATCTAATGATATTTTCGTTTGAAGCAAAAACTTCAAAATAGATATAGAGAAATAAAAGTATTATCAAAATTATCAAACGTAAAAATGTTATTCGATACCTCTTTTTTTTTTAGTAATAAAACTCCAAAGGAGTTCGCTAGACGTTCAAGAAGTCTTAATGAATTAGAAAGATTTAAAGCCACACAGTTAAGATTATTTTTTCTATAAGAGTATTTATACTTCATAATATTTTGGAGGAAAATAATAAATTTTAAGTTTAGAAACATTTATATATTTAAAAAAATTATATTTAACTACAAAACCTTCGTCGCTCACTTTGTACTCGAGACGCTTGCTACCTGAGCTATCGCGATATCTATACATTCACTGTCAATTGCTGTACTTGAGATGTATGCAAGTGTGTTTTCACCACATATCATTGGTGAATTTCTTGAGATTCTTGTTTACAGAAACCGAAATCACAAAAATTGTCTCTAATGAAAAATCTAAAATTTAGAGACTTGAGATGAGACAGACTTACAAAATGCAGCTATTAGTCTTGGAATGCGAATTTTACAAAATAAGAAATCACCAATTAAAAACATTGAATGCTAAAAAAATTTTCGAAGAACTTGTTGAAAATGTACCTCGCTTTTATGACCTCAATTTCTTAACATTCCATTTTCACTGTCTCCCATACTTAGCAAATAATGCAATGAGCTATGGTGAATCCATAAGTACTTTTAAATTTGAAAATTTTTTGTATAAACCTAAAAGGAAGTGTAAAAGAGAAAGTTTTGTTGCTGCACAAATTTATAACCGTTTGAGGAAATTTAACAATCCTCCATAAAGAAAAATATAATATAGTTTTCACAAAGAGCCAAGTACAAGGTGGCGCAAAAGTAATCCTCCTATCAGAAAATGCTATAAATTTTGCGATTGGCCCCTAAAGTCAGTTCTGTTTTGACATTTGTGTAGTAAACACATGCGAAATACACGTTAATAAACAATGTTACGCTACACTGCTCCAGAACGCGGAATATTGCTGACTATTTATTTGACCAATAATCGGTCGGTGAAAAACGGTTACTGCGCAAAAGTAATCCTCCTATCAGAAAATGCTATAAATTTTGCGATTGGCCCGTAAAGTCAGTTCTGTTTTGACATTTGTGTAGTAAACACATGCGAAATACACGTTAATAAACAATGTTACGCTACACTGCTCCAGAACGCGGAATATTGCTGACTATTTATTTGACCAATAATCGGTCGGGGCCAAACGGTTACTGTGAATGGTGAGCGCTACAGAGCAATGATCAACGAGTTCTTTTTGCCGCAACTTGATGAATTGGGATTGGAAAACATGTGGTTCCAACAAGACGGTGCAACAGCACACACTGCACGTGCCACAACCGATATGCTGAACATCGGAATCTTACTTTTGCGCCACCTTGTACAATCAAGAAGTATTCTTTTTTTTTGTTTGTCTACAAAAGCTTCTGATAACATTTTTCGCAGTCAGAAAACAATGTATAAAGTTTTGTCCATCACTTCAAGTAACAGCTATTGAAATCATAAGAAAAGAAGTTCTAAATTTAAGGGATATTCTACCTATTAAATCTTCACAACTGAATATTAACTTTTTCGAAAATCTACAGTATTCAAATGAAATATTTCGGTATCCAATAAAAAAAAAATAATACACAAAATTTTTATGATTCACATAAAATGATTATGTTTCATGCATGTGATTATTCATAGATAGTTTGGGAATTATTATTAAGTCAGTTAAAGCGTTAATACATGAATGAATGCGAGTGATTAAGCACTTGCTCTAATTTGACATTCTCTTTATTCTTATTCGTTCGTTGTACTTTTTCTAAGTATGCTCGCTGAAAATGTTTCCTACCGCTCGCCACATGTTTTATAATTGTCAAAGAAATAAATTACTGAAAAAGTTGGAAATTTAATGAATTTGAAAGTTCTCAGTGCGCAGCTTTTTATATCGACAACAAAGGATAAACCGCATCATCACACATACAACATTATAATATTATTTTTGTATATTGTTTATAGATTTTATGACCTTAAATTCGTTTTTAATTCCATAATTTTTTTTATATATTTAGAACACATCATCATTCAAAAATTATGAAAGCTAGTTTGGAGGAAGTAGAATAGACACATTCTGCCAAAAGCACCTTTTAACACAGATTTGGATTTTCAGGACTTCGAAAAAAAAATTTTTACTTCAGAAAATAAATTTAATGACCTGGTAGGTAAAGCTTGTAATAATAAACAATGTAATTTTTTAACTTAAGGTTTTGAGTTAAAATTCTTTATTTCTGGAAATAGAATACGATTTATAAAAGACTCATAGAGAAGCATTTTAACTGATAACATTTCTCGTAACTACTGCAGGAAGGGAAAAACTGATAAGCAAGTCGTTAGAGCTTGGAGTGTAGCGTCAGCTCTGAAATGTATGACTTAACAATCTATACTTCAATAAAACTCTAAAAATTACTGTAGATGACATAGGAAATGTTTTAGCGAGAGGGAACCACTTTTAGAATTTTTGTCTGTCTCAAGGATCTCGAAAACTAGGAAATTAATTTTTATAAGACTCACTGCTTTCTTTTTTTTATCAAAACCGCAAGATAAACAAAAAAGATATACTTATTTAATCTTTAACCTTATTTATAGATTTATATGAAGAAAAATGCAAAGCCTCTGTATTTTTTTTTTTACTTTTTTTTGTCATTTTCAGCGAAGTTGTAAATCAATTTCGAGCATAGATACAGTCTTTAATAAAACTCTAGAAAAGTTGTGTCTGCAAACGAGCGAGTCATTAATAAATTTCTATTCGTTGTCTTATTTTTCTACATTGCTTTTTTCCAACATGCCAAGATCCGTAAAAAAAGAGAGTACAATAGCCGGAAAAATTTAAAGAGAATGCTGCTAATTAGATGGATGACTTTTCTCAAAGTAGAAACAAATAAATTACTTTGACAACTCAAAGTATTTTTGAAATACTAAAACGTATGTGCTAATATTGCAATATAGTGTTGAAGTTCGATGTCGAGCTACGACGTGTACTAAGTAATCTTTTTGCCTTCGTTAACAAAAAATGTAGACGCAAAAACTCTTCGATAACAAATTCGTGTCTGTTAAACAACTCAAAAGTTCAAACTTTTCGTTATATTGCGATTTTTTATTGAGTAGCCATCAAACATTTTGCTAGCTCCAAAGTACCTTTGAAACCTGATATATTAACACAATTAATGCTTCATAGCATATGTAAATAATAAATAATATTTTAAAATATGATACAACATAATTATTCTCAACTTGGAATACAGCCTTTTTGGCCCTATACAAATGCCCTTTTCGTTGAGAACGCAACGGTATGATCCTCAAGTTTATTCGGCGTTGAGAAAAAACCTTTGAGATTTGAGAAGTGCGTTTGTTCTTATGTAACTCAAGCCTAAATGTAAGTTGGGTGAGACTTAAAATGTTCCCTTTCGAATTTTTAAATATTTTTGAAACCTCGAGGGTTTATTTAGTATGTAAACAAATTTTGGTTGTGTTTTAGCTGGATCAGGTAATGCCAATATGTGTTAGTGTATTATGGTGTTAAAATGGATGCCTGTAATGAGGGTTGTTTTTACACGCAGGTAAGTTTGTATACTCCGTGATTGCTAAACCGATCCTCCGAGTTAGTGTTGGTCTTTAGTTTTTGTCCTACGTCGATGTTTTGAACGCTGTGTTAATCTTGTGTTTCTTGAAAAAGTTGGCCCATTTGTACGTCGTTTTTCACGCAAAGTGCAACCCTGTTATGTAGTTATAGCTGAATAGTGTTTCTATAAATGTGGCGAAACTGTATTTTCCTTATGGATTTCGGTAAAAATTACGATGCCTATAATGGCAGTGAAAATAATTGTAAAATTGAAAATAATAGCATTATGTGCAAATTTATAATGTTGCTCATATTTATTAGAAGTTTATAGTTAAAAAAAAAACAAAAATCAAATAAGAGTTGAAAAAGAAAAAAAAAACAGTCACGACTCGAACTCGAAACCTCCCGCTGGTTAGAGCGACATCTTATCTACTAGGCTTTTGACACCATTGCGCGGTGTGCGTCAAATGTTTTATATGTCACTTAGGCCTTGTGGCTTATAATTTTTTTATTTTTACATAACACAACACCACGAACATATCGCAGGGTGATTTTTTTTCATACAGAAACACTTCATAACGAAATCGTTACAAGGCGATACATAATCATTCGTTATTATAACGAAAAGTTACAGAAACGGTCTACAGATCTTTGTAGCCTCTTCTTTGTTGACTTGGACCAGGTCTGCCAGTATTTTTTTCAAAGCTGTCGCCAGATTCTCCCTTAAAAGTTGCCAAAATCGCCAAATTTTACTTACATGTCACCAAATAAGTCGCCAACAAAATTTCCATCAAAACGAAACCCATAGAACTTATTAATGAATTACCTCCCTCGGAGCTGCTCTGATGGTTAGTTAACACATTCGGAACATTAGTCCACTTTACTGCCAGTAACTCATTCTACTGATTCTCAATTCTACTCAAAGCTTTTTATCGCTCATATTTAATTAAAGTTTTTGGAAAAAACAATCTGAATTTTCTTAAACTTTTTAAAACTTGCTTATCCATTTCTTTGCAAAGCGTTTTAATATATTCAAAGGCTTTCCTCTCAAGCACAGTTTCCCCAACTATGGGATTCTTGAACGATGAACTTTACTCTTTATAATAAAGTATGCCAAAATTTGCTTTCTCAGGAAGACAGTACGCTGAGTTATTAGGCGCGTTCCAATCAGGAGTGATCCAGATCCATATAAAAATTTTGCATTTAAATGCAACAACAATGTTGTGATCCTGATAATTTCTGAATCTGTTTGTTTAGGTTTTTGTAGTAGATTTTTTGACAGCCACCCTTTATTTGCTTGGTTGCACAGACATACATATGTAAACCGGATGCAACTATTGTCAACATTTTTCATCAAAGTATTTGTATTTGTTGACAAAAGTGGGTTTCATCGCTAAATACATCGTTGACGTAGACGCCAGAAAATTGGCGCCAAGACTCAACCTTAGTATGTATGCCTACGCATATATTAATTTTCTTAACATATGATACGAGTAATGATCGTGCGTACCTATTGATCTGCTTTAAACTCTCGCTTTCTCTCTACTTCATTTTCTGGTAAGATTTATTGGCAAGGTGTCGATAAAGGATGAAAACAGAGTTCAAATTATACTTAAAAATTTACTCATATTTGGATAGTCGCCATCGCCAGTTTTCATAATTTGGTCGCCAAAGTTTGTAAAAAGTCGGTAATACTGGCGAGCCTGTATCCCGATTCTGTAACTTTTAACCACTCGCCGGGCGTTAAGCTTATCGCCAAATTTCGGCGTTTGTTCTTAACGAAAGTGCGATTCTGTAACTCTCCTTTAACGCCGCTAAACAGCTGACCCTTGATAGTGATAAAATATGGCAATATACTGGTGTTCAGACGTATTTAGCAGACGTATTTAGCAAAAACTCAAAACTATTTTTTTTACTTTTTCCAAACGCTAAAACACTTGCAAATATATTAACGCTATTGTTAACACCTCGAAAATAATTCGCACCAGCTAACCACACGAAAAGTGTTAGCTAAGTTAGTGAATAGGAAAAAACCGTTAAAAATGGTGTTAAGCGAAGTTAACGCTAACACCTGGCGTTAAAATAGTTACAGAATCGACCTACTGATCTGGACGGCAATGACATACACGGGAAAAAACGACGTAAAAATTGGTCAACTTTTTCAAGAGACACAAGATTAACACAGCGTTCAGTTTGCGGATATACCGATTACCAATGGTTTCAACTTGTGCGGACCATTTGCGTTCGCACACAACAAAAATGTGATTCTATGCTACGCTATTTTTTGGTCCGGTGCCGTCTTTTCGTTTGCCGCGAAAAATGTTTTAGCTGATAGAAAACGATAAAATAGTCCAGATTCGTCTGCGTTATATAGTTGCGAGTCCGAAATTTCCACTTCATTAACTTTTGCTCGTAAATTATAAATGAATGGTGTTATTTCTGACGCATCGCTTGAGAGGATTTCCCCACAAATTTTGAGGTGGCGAATACCGTGTCGTTTCTTAAAATTTGCTAGCCATTCATCACTTGAATAAAATTTTTTCCCAGGATGCATTCTGGCAAATTCGACCTTAGCACTTGACTTTGAAATTGGGCCACTCATTGCGCAATTACGCTGTCGCAGGAATACACAGAAATAAGGGGAATTCCCGCACTTGTTTTTGTTGGCAAACAAACGGTTGGGTGTGAAAAAATGGATAAGCTCAGAAAAGTTAACCAAGAGTTGACTTTGTAGAGCGGCACGTGGACGCTCGAATTCGGTCAACTTAGCCGAGCGATTAACTTTATGCGATTCTACTGCGCGATTCTACTGTATTTGTTTTCTATTTTCGTGAGCGATTATGTTGAATGTCTTATGGGCTATTGTTGCATCTTCCACCATGCCTTGCGTGCTCTTATTTTGTACCTACTAAAATGTTTAACGTACAAAGTTTGCAAGTTATAAAGCTTCTCTTCTGGAATTTTTATGCACTAATAACGTTTGCGTTAATATATTGTTTGAGTATAGGTAAAAGAGCTTCGGCGTCTAATAAAGTACCTTTTGTATCCCCACCAGCAGCAGGTAGGATCAAATTCTCCGAGTGCCCACACGATACCAAGATGCTCCTTCTCATTTGAAGGTTGAATTTTGGCAAAATCTGGAAGCGCCAGGACATCCGCAGATCCCAATAGTATTTTTAACTCTCAGAAGGCTTCTAGAGCATTATCAAGTTTAATAGATAATTTTTTTAAATGCCTAAGCATTCTCGCCAAGGTTGGTCAAATGCTTAGTGACCTTGGGAAAGTCCTTAATAAATTTCCTGTAGTATGCGGTCATCTTTCAAATTCTAAGAGGGCGAAATAACCTTTGTAACTTCCGCTCTTTTTAGGTCAGCGCGTTCTCTATCGGGAGTAATTATGTAGCCAAATACAATTGATTTACAAAGAGTAGTACAAAGGGGAACCAGCAAATATGACAGTTGCAAAGTGGTTGTAAACTGTTGAACATTCTGCCCACCTCGTCCTAAACTGGGACGAAATTATGCCGACACAGATCCCACGCCGTCCGCATATCTACTATTTTCAATAGGTATGATCGGAAGTCTGGTGGTTGGTAGATTTAGCATTGAAAGTTTCAACTAGAGTAATGACATCGGAAACCGTATCAGTATCCCATAACCTACCCAATAACCATTGTCATGGTGCAATATCTCAGGCAGGGTGCAATAAGGCCATATGACCTTATTTCGTTTTTGAGAAATTCATGTACGAATTACATCGCGAGAACTTGAATTTACGAAAGTTTTTGGATAGTAACGCCGAAATGTTGTTGTATTAGCGATACATGCCGTGCCTACTCGTGATTTTCCTTACCTAGAATTGTCATCAAGCTCTTCTAACGGAAGTCCCAGAAACCTAGCGGCTTCAATAGGGTTGGACCAAAGTGAAATTGGGTTAGAAGAGTCGGCTCAGTTGAGCAAGTGAATAGATGGTTCCTGTCATGGGGAGACACACCGCATGCCGGGAAGACATTTGGCATGTCAGGGTTCAGCCTGGATAGGTAAGAGATTAACCTAAAAATATGATGCCGAATCACATCATAGTGCTTACGGAGGTGACTCCTTATGCATTCTCACAACAGCCGGTTCTATCATGCCGAAATTACTAGGGTTTTACCCGATCAAGGGCTATTATTTTGATGTAACCCTGTCTAACTAGTAATTTTTCCCCCAAAAACTGTCACCATCCAAGTAGCTCCTTGCAGCAGGGCTGCTCAATACTCTATTGCTCCGGTCGAATGTTGAACCCAACCCGGGACTTAGAGATTGGATCTGCTGCGTTTGCTGGAGGAAGATTTATCCTAAGCATTCACACGCCGTCCAATGTTCCGAATGTAAAAGATGGCTGCACAAAACAAGTTGCTCCGGGCTAAATCCTTCCACACGCAGACCCGCTATATTCTTCAAAACGTTCGTGGCCTCTTGCTGTTCACGCCCTATGCCGTCCCGTGGCCAACGTCGATACAGTGTTGCACCGCCACATGTTTCAGATACAGTCTCCACGACTAGCAGCACTACCCCTGCGGGTTAGGGGTTTAGAATATGCCCGAGGTAGGCATACCGGTTGTAAGAGGCGACTAATATGCACAAAGGTAATGACGTGCAACTCGATGGTTGATCTACGGATATAATGCCTCTCACCTCACATTACCCATCTTATTCTTCCTTATGGGAGGAGGGGTGACATGACCTAGAAGGTTTCACTGGTCATAAATCGCTACCACGACAGTCGGGCAGTACCGGAGCGTACCGGATTCATATCCGGCCAAGGACTTGTTGCGGTCACCCTGTAGTGCTCAAACCAATACGCGATCTGGCAACTCGGCTTTTCGAACATTTCCGTGCCACGTCAGCAAAACGTCATTCCAACCGCAGCTACCAATTAAGTATTTCTGCTTCCGGTCTTTCTTTCCATCACCGGCAGCCGAGGCGAGTAGCAGTTTTATCAATAATTACCAGCATCATCCAGATGTGGATGACAAAGTGGTTAAGTTGTACTTAGTACACAACCCTAAAGGAAGTCAAGAGCATACAACTGACAGCGGATTGGTAAGTATTAATGGTATACGGAGGGAAAATAAATTGACTAGGGTATTCTCTCTATAGACGTCCATAGGCAGCGTCACCGGGTCGTTAGCGATTACGTTCCCCACAGTTCACTCCATCAACATCAGGGGCATCGCTAGATTTAGCATCACTGCTAACACCAGCACCAAATACGATGCCATCATAGTTGCCGCAATCCGCACCAGTCACCACCGCCATTTTTTATACCCACTATCACAGGACCACAAGGGAAGCATTCCCGAGGGCCACATTTGCTACCACCACCATTGTCGCTTCGGCTATCCGGGTAAGAGAGTCGGCGCCACTAGGAAGCCAACAAAATCCCATCACCGACGCCATTGCCACGGACGTCCTCGCAAGCGCCCGTCTACATAAAATTTTTTTGATTCCTCGTCTCGCCGATGAACCAGAGGCACCACGATTTGGACCGCCACACAGATTGGCACAACCGTATCTCTAAGGCCGTTAACTTAAAGGCACCCACGAGCACATAACAAACGGACATCATCATATTGCCACCATCATCATCCGGAAACCAAAGTGACCAAAATGCAAAAGCCAGGTTTTTTAATAAAAGTGTAGTGTAGAAAGTACATTTATTGTTAAATTGTATACCCAGTAGGGCAAACCCATGGACAGTGTTAGCATTGCATAATATTTAACGCACAATTGATTTAATTAGTTGCACCCGATGTGATTTAGTATTGTAATCACGGGATGTTCAATGCCTAACCATGCCCTTGGCGTTTACCCATTGAGGCAAACTTAAATGAGTCGGCAAGTATATGCCCAGTCGACGTTAGGAATTTGTAAATCCATACATGTAGGGTTACGAGGGCGGCTCGAGAAAGCCATGTACATGGGAGCATGTACTAGTACGATACATCTGAAGTAGGAACCTTAACCATTTTGTGTTATTATTGAACCCACTCTACCAACCCTTAACCCAAGACGTCTTGTAGGCCGGGGCGGGAGTATTAATTATACATTTTTGTTTGGTATAGACCACTTCTAACTCTTACGTACCTGCTCTTATCCTTCTTGTGTACCTATAAAGTTTAATTGAAGATACTTTTTCAGTTTGAATCTATTTTGGAAATTTACGTGTGTGTGTAAGTGTGCCGACTCGACATCCATGGGGTATCGCGTCAGTCGATCATAGGCGTAGTCAGTTGGCGTTCGAATCGACACTCGCATGCATGTAGATTCTTCTTAGTAATTAAGATTGACTTACCGGAGGGTATGTAATGGTATAGCACCCTTATAACATATACTTATAATATATAGAGTTATAACAAATTGACCTAGACAGTGGATTCGAAATATATGTAAAAGATTAGGTCTAGGTTAACACGTATTTAGTTTGATACATACTGTCGATAAATTTAAGGAAACTCATGAAGAGTATTAATAAAATTAGCTATATCGCCCTAACAACACATAGGCATCATTGACCATGCGTAGATGTACATATATTCATTCTTTGCTTAATAATTAGGCAAATAATATGTTCCTTTAAATTTGAGAATTCAGTGAATTCTTTATTTCAGATGCGATGTAGACAGACGGACGGGACGATGACCTGGAGTGGGATGTTATAAGGGGGGATTAAGAACGGGGATTCATATTGGGGTCGGCAATAAACAGTAGCCACCGCCGACCATGGAAGGGAGGGAGTAGAGGCACGGCCATTTGCTATCTAGGCCGTAGGGGGGATATAACAAAGAGTGCGAACTGACCGTGATGGAAAGTGATAGCTAGGTATGATATTTTTTTGTATGGTGCGGCTGACATGCCTCGGGGTCAAAGATCCACCCCACAGTCCGGCGAGCTAGTTCGCGCAATACGCAAGCATACCTGCGAGGCTTCCGGGGCATGCAACATGACGGTGAGGGAGCGCTATAGGAGTTGGTAGTCCCAACCGACAGAGCTGCACGTAACAAAAAATAGCGCCCAACGTGGGGCCCACAACCTAGTGGAGCCTTCTTAAGCAAATTCTCGGACAACCATGGGGGTAGGTTCGCACCGGGGATGTTATACATGTTACCAGCGTTGGGGGGGCAAACTTTGGGTATGTTTTCAATTGTTAAACTTAATTTTCAATTTGACTTGAAGAGTTGCGGAAGGAGTGTCGGCGTGCAGGAAAACACTTAGCAGAATTTGAAACAAAGCCACAGCGCCGGAAGACGATAGACGAACTGGAGGATCAGGGAGAGGAACCGTTGGATACATTGGAGGCATTCCATCGACCAATCAGAGACAGATCCGGGCGGCACGAATCGACAGGCGATATGAGAGCCAAGCGGGAAGGACAGACGCCGAGGAAGAACAGTAGCAGCTGTGATGGGCGATTACATAGCATGATCTGCTATAAATGTAACCAACCCAGTAGGCAGTTATGCGACGAGTGTCAACCGGAAAACCTAGAGAGGGTGGCGAGAAACCCGGGGAGCCTCGCCAAAGCCATGTGTCCCCGGAGAAGTAACAAACACCAGTGTCGACAGGTCAGGTCGGGGAGATCTAGACAAAGCCACTGTAACCGGACAGAATAATAGAGATTTTGGCATTCACCCAACCAACATTTTAACCAATCAGCGAGCGGAGACAGCGCGCGGGCTGATTCCAAAACTAACCCTTCAGGAAAGGCAAGCTCTATACAACAACACGTCAAAGAATTTTCGGTACATCGGAGGAACTCGGAGCAAGCGTTACAGAAATCAGAAAAGCGATCACGATGGGAGCCAAGCCGGAAGTGGCAAAGGATCGTAAAATTGCGCAAGCGCGCCCGGGAGAGGCGAAGCGAGGCGCGGACGATCGAAGAAACGGTTATCCGCGATACGATCGATAAACGGCCGTATACGCAGGGAGAGCCGAATACGATGGTAGAGCCCAAGCCGTGACAGGCAAGCTGGAGGTGACCATGACCTGGAGAGGCAAGACAAAACCCATGACCATGTATCTGGTACCCAGCCTGAAGCAGGAGCTGTACCTGGGTATCGATTTGGGATGCATTTGGAGTGGCACCGATAGTAGTCTCCGAATTGGATACCCAGGGACAGCGGGAGCTGTCAGCCACCCAATGCCGAGACCTAGAACGGGTGCAGAAGCTTTTCCCATCGTCAGCTGATCTGGGACTTGGGAGAACCCATCTCATTGAGCACGTCATAGAGGTAGCCGACGAAACAATACCGATCAAGCAACGTCTTTACCCCATGTCACCGGTAAAGCAAAAGTACGCGTACGAAGAAATCGACCGCATGCTGGAACTCGATGGTATCGAAGAAAGCAACAGCGCATGGAGTTCGCCTATCGTATTGGTGGAGAAGCCGAGGAAAAAGCGCATATGCGTAGACATGAGGAAGCTAAATGAGCGGAGGAAGAAAGACGCCTACCCGCCACACATCGAGGGAATCCTGACGCGGTTGCGAGAGACCCACTTGACGGCGTTTACCGTTCCAGGGAGACCGTTATATCAGTTTAAAGTAATGCCATTCGGGTTGTATAACGCGCCCCAGCGCTTATGCAGATTAATGGATAAAGTCATTCCGTCACGCCTAAGGGAGAATGTGTTTATCTATATTGACGACCTGTTGATCTGTTCTCCAGATTTCCAAACCCATTTAGTACATCTTGGAGAAGTGGCGGAATGCCTTGCCAATGCGGGCCTTACAATATAAGTCCAAGTTCTGTCAGAAGGAGTTGAAATACCTAGGGTTTATAGTAGGACAGGGGGAACTCAAGACTGATCCGGAGAAAGTGCAGTCCATCGTCGAGTTCCCAGTTCCAACCACAATCAGACAACTGCGCCGATTCCTGGGCATGTGTGGGTGGTATACTCGTAAAAGGTTCATTCCAAACTTTGCCACTGTGGCAGCCCCCATGACGGAGTGCTTGCGCAAGGCGAAGGCGTTTGCAATGACGGAGGAGGCGGTGAAGGCCTTTAGTGAACTGATACATCTACCGACGTATTGGTTGACCCAAACTTTACAAAGCCGTTTTACATTCAATGCGACGCGTCGACTCAAGGTATAGGGAGTGTTTTGTTCCAAAAGGATGACGAGGGCAACAAGAGACCAATTGCGTTCATGTCGCAGAAACTCAACTCGGCGCAGCGCAACTATACGATAACGGAGTTAGAGTGTCTAGCCACGGTCGTTAGCGTCAAAAAGTTTCGGGCGTACGTGGAAGGCCTCCCCTTCACAGTCATCACCGACCATATGAGTCTCAAATGGCTTATGGGACAAAAGGATCTCTCCGGACGCTTAGCCAGGTGGAGCCTGAAGCTAAAAGCTTTTGATTTCACGGTGGAACATCGGAAGGGATCCCAGAACATAGTCCCGGACGCGTTAAGCAGGATGCATATGGACGGCATAAGCAGGTTAGAAGATGTAAACGAGATTGATTTCGCAGCACCGGAGTTTTCAAGCGCGGAATATGTGTCACTCAAGAGCCATGTCGAACAGAACACCGCGCGGTTACCCGACCTTTGTGTACGAGACGGGGTAGTTTACAAGAGGGTGCGCCCTAGGCACGTGGAGGAGACAGAAGAGTCGGCGTGGAGAGTATGGGTCCCAGACGGATTACGGCAAGGTCTGCTGGAGCAAGCGCACGGGAACCAATCATCTGGCCATGGTGGTACGGCGAAAACGTTGTATAGGTTAAGGGCCAAGTTTTTCTGGCCAGGTATGGTAGGAGCGGTACGCGATTTTGTCGCGAGGTGTGAGACATGCAAGTGCTCAAAAGCCCCGAATGAATCATCGCGACCGCCAATGACAGATCGATTCCGGACCGAACGACCGTTTCAACGACTCTACGTGGACTTCTGTGGACCGTACCCGCGCTCGCGATCAGGGAATACCGCCATATTTGTTGTACTAGACCACTTAACGAAATTCATTTTTTTTAAGCCGATGAAGCAGGCCACCGCTCAAGAGGTGATTAAGTATCTCGAAAGCGAGATATTCCACGTTTTTGGCGTCCCGGAGACAATACATTCCGACAATGGGAGACAGTTTGTCGCAGACTCATTCGCAGGGTTCCTGAGAACTTACGGGGTGGATCATATCAAAACCGCACACTACGCGCCATAGGCGAACGCATCTGAGAGGGTCAATCGGTCGCTGCTGGCCATGCTGCGGACATATATTGATAGCTCCGACCAGAGCTGTTGGGATCAGCATGTGTCGCTAGCGGGATTTCCTTGGGTTGACATATAAAATATATGTACCAAAGAATGTATAAAAGGAATAAGCAAATGGCACATGGCGGCCGCCGTGGTGTGAAGGTAGTGTTGCCGGCCTACCACACCGAAGGTCCATGGTTCATGCCCTGGTACAGGTAACATCAAAAGTGATTTGAAAAAACTTTTTCAAAACGGGGTCGCCCCTTGGCAGTGGTTTGGCAAACTCTCCAAATGTATTTCTGCCATGACAGGCTTCTCAGCAAAAAATTCGTCTCCTTTGTAGATGCCGTTCGGAGTCGGCAAAAAACTGTAGGTCCCACCAATTTGTAGGGAAAATTCAAATCGGCACACCACAAATTGGAAGAGAAGCTTGGCGCAAAAATCTCTTAGGAGGTTTATGATGATATACCTGTTGTATATCGCGCCATAGAGAGAGAGAAATGGCACATTAGAGGAAAAATGCATCGTGACGCTACAGGGCATCATAGCTTAGTTGTTAGAGTACTCTAACAGCGGCTTTGGTGCAAACACTTGGGTTCGTAACTCAGTGTCCGAGAAGGGGTCTGATGAGAAGCTGGGCACTTCGAAACATGTCATCCCATACCATCGCTGTGCATAACGTTGTAATTTTTCCTCTAATATCAATTAACAAACAAACATAAAAACTCGAGCTTTGCTCCAACAACAATCACCATAACTATAAGTGTTACAGGTACAGTGCGGGTGCATAACAAATAAGACGGAAGTGTTGATATGCAAAAAAGCCCTTCTTTATCAAAAACTGTTCTATGAACGCGCCTAAAAATATTCCACTTTCCTTGGTTTGACATATAAAATATATGTACCAAAGAATGTACAGGGTGGCTAATGAAAGCCGCTACCAAAAAAAAATTAAATAACTTTTTTTCTATTTAATGAATCTGGTTAATTTTTTTTTTATTTTGCAGATTGACTTTTACATTTAACAAAAATGGATAACTGGGACACTGAAACAAGAATTTGGATTGTCCGCCGCTATCACGCACTGGAGTCCGTAGTTTCGGTTCAAAGAGAGTATAGGCGCACGTTTGGCGGCAATCCTCCGAGCAGATGGACCATAATAAGACTTGTAAACAATTTTGCCGAGCATGGGACAGTCAACAGAAGACCTTACCATCGAAACCCTTCAGTTCGAACGGAGGAAACAATCGCTGCTGTAGCTGCTGCCATACAAAACAATCCACGTGTTTCGACAAGAAGCTTATCTGCTCAAATGGGTGTAAGCAGACAGTCATTACAGTCAATTATGCACAAAGATTTGGACTTATTCCCATATAAAATTCAAATGGCCAACAAACTGAACGCTGCAGACTTGCCGATTCGCTTGGAATTTTGCCAGAAGATGCTTCAAATGGTGGAAGAGGATGGAAACATGTTGAACTGTCTTTTCATGTCTGACGAGGCCCATTTCGATTTAAACGGCAACATAAACAAACAAAATTGTCGAATATGGAGTGCTTCCAACCCACAGATACTCCATAAGACGGAATTGCATCCACTTCGTGTCACAGTGTGGTGTGCAGTTTCATCACGCTGCATTGTCGGGCCCTACTTCTTCGAAGAAAACGGTCACACCGTTACGGTTACTGAAGACCGTTACTTGAGCATGTTGAGAGAGTTTTTCTATCCAGAATTACGCCGAATGAGAATTTCTTTCAACTCTGTGTGGTTTCAGCAAGATGGTGCAGCTCCTCATATAGCCCAACCTGTTATGACAGAATTGCGACGAAAATTTCCCAATAAGCTGATATCCAGAAACTCCACATTCCGTTGGCCACCCAGGTCGCCTGACCTTACTGCACCTGACTTTTTCTTGTGGGGTTATTGCAAACAGGAAGTCTTCAAAGCAAAACCAACAAATTTGAATGAACTAAGGCAATCCATTCGAGAAACAATTGCGGCTATTCCTGTCTCAACTCTCCAAGCAGTAATGAACAACTTTTTGGTAAGATGCCGCACATGCATCGACGAGCAGGGGGGGCATTTAAATTCCATTATTTTTAAAGCTAATTAAGCTATATTTAATAAAATTTAATGAGCTTTAACATGAATAAAAGAAAAATGAATTCCATACACTGAAAAAAAATTATTTGAGTTTCTTAATGTAGCAAAATTCATCAGCCACCCTGTATAAAAGGAATAAGCAAATGGCACATTAGAGTAAAAATGCATCGTGACGCTACAGGGCATCATAGCTTAGTTGTTAGAGTACTCTAACAGCGGCTTTGGTGCAGACACCTGGGTTCGTATCTCAGTGTCCGAGAAGAGGTCTGATGAGAAGCTGGGCACTTCGAAACATGTCATCCCATACCATCGCTGTGCATAACGTTGTAATTTTTCCTCTAATATCAATTAACAAACAAACATAAAAATTCGAGCTTTGCTCCAACAACATATGTATAATTACGCAAAAGTTGTAGCATAAACTTAATTGTAAAAAAAAAAAGCAAACAGAAATATATGTTGTATTGAGGCCTGAAGTTTCTGGTAGTTTTTCCAACAAAATTCACTACGTTCTTTCATTTATAGATACCTGGGTAGTTGTGAACCCAGTATTAATATGTAATTAAATTTAAAAATATATATATTATAAACAAGGGTGTACTTTAGTCAATTACACAAATTACATTGCCCTCACTTTCGGAGCATTTGCCTGGATAAGGAAATAATTCCCGCCTTTAACTTTTTTGAAAAAATATATTTACTATGTCTACACACTTAGAACGTTTACCCAAATCGACGGCTGCGCGGAAGATAACATCTCAGAATGAATTCCAAAAACTTCCTCGTAGCAATATAATAATAATATATTTTAGCCGTGAACATGGCTTTGTGCTAAGGACACTTCACCCAAATTGTGAGTTATTATTATACTTATTGGATATACGTAAGCCAACAAAAAAATGTTATAAGTGAGGTTTGAGTAATAACGACAAAATTTAAAATATTTAAGTTCCTTACAAATATATATGCACTAGTTTGTAAGGTGCAGTCAATAGTATCCTGATGATGATTTCAAATTGAAGTCGAAATATCGATAAATATAAATTAAACAAATATTATTATGATATAAACCAATTGTTTTAATTGAAATCATACATGCATATTTGGGTGGCCTAGAGCTCAATAATTTTAAATAATTAGTTATTTATTATGATTAAAAAATAAGGTAATTCTATACGACAGCGCGTAGGTATGAAACGACGCGTTTTGATCTCTGTATCAATAATCCGAAAGCGGAAATTTGATAATTTGTTTCGGTGAAAAGTTATTAGCAAAAAACCCAAAAAAGGTCCAGGTCCGATCCCAAATAGGGGGCTTGATCCAAGTTATTTATGTGCAGAACACCTTTCTGCGTAGGTGGCCTTCGGCCGCGCTTTACACCTGAGTTGGCCATTTTCTTTGAAAGTATCCATAGTGGTGCATTGTACGGGGAAAAACTTTTCATTATAATAGCATTATTTTCCATTTCACTAATTTGTTTTCTTATCTCATTCCTATGAATTTTAGTTCAGGGCACCTATACAATTTTGAATAAATTGGTTTATCTATTGTCATATCAATTGAATGCATAATCTCTTTAACAGTTGTTAAATTATCACCTTCTTTAAAAAACAAGTTTTTATGACTATTTATTATTTTCTTTAGCTCTTCTTCTTCTTCTACGTTCATTTCTTGATTTTCTAATTTACTAAAAACTTCACTATCACTTTCAATTACTTCATTTATTTCACTTTTCAAAACTTCATTTATATATTCACTTGATTTTTGAACACAATAATGCTTTAAATTCTGTTCATCAAATAATTCTTAAATTTCATTTTTAAATTCCTCTTCGTCCTGTGTTAAATATTTTTCTTCACTTGTATGTTCCTTATTTAAATTTTCAAAGATAATTTTTTGACCATTCATTTTCATCTTATTTGTTTTATAAGACAATTCTGCTTTTAATGGGATTAGGATATCATTTCCTATCATACCATCATAAGGGTTATTCTTAAACACGTCCATGACTAAGAAAGTAATTGTTTTTTTATCTTCATCTTTAAATTCTTCCGGGAACCAAGTTAAAATATAAGTATCAACGATTTCTTGCTGTTACTAAAATTTTTTTATTCATTAATTTCTGTTCTAAAATTCTAGGAAAGATTCCTATTTTTATGATTGAAGCTTATGCTCCTGAATCAACTAGTAATTTATTTTTATTCCACCTATTTTAATTTTCTATTAAAATGTTATCTACCTCCATTGGTTCTACAACTTGTCTTTTTGTTTGCCTTGTATTACCACGAGTAAAGTGTGTTTTCTGATAATTTTGTTGTGCATTTTGTTGTCTAACATTTACCGATTGTGTTTATTATAATGATTATTTTGATTATAATCATTATTTCCATTGTTATTATTATTATTTTGGTTTTGATTATTATTTTGCACTTGCCTTCGATCCGTATTTTCATTAGATCGATTTGGATATCTATTCTTATCATACGAATTAAAGTTTGTATTATTAGATTTACCATATTTCCTATCAAATTTCGTACAATTGTTTTGTTCCACAAGTCGGTAAGTTTCAGATAAATTTTTTGTATTTCTTGAAACACTAATGCTTGCTGCATTTATTGGTATCTTTTCTTTAAATAAATAAAAAATTGGTTCTTTATTACATTCCGGTGTTCTATCTACTGATCTATCTAATGATAAGTGCTATTTATTATTTAAGCGCGTTAAGATCGCTGGTAACTCTGTATAGATTTGTGTAATATTTTTAAATTCAATCTTTTCTGCCTTTTCCCTGAGTTGTAAAAATGTATTTCTTTCACTAAAATTTTCTATTTGGACTTTTTTTATATCTTTCCAATTAGTGTTATCTATGCTATATCTTAAGGGTGTTGTATTTGCTTTTCCTATTATTTTATCCCTAATTTGTGAAACTATAAATTTTCTTGATTGTATTGAATAGCTAGACATACTATTAATAGGAAATTCTACTTTCTTTATAAATTGCACTAATTCTGCTTTACTCTCACTGTCATATTTACCGATTTTGTTGATAAACTTCAATAGATCAAAATTGCTTTCCAATAAAAGATTTGGTTGTCCTGTGGTTCCTGCTGTTGCCATTTTATCTGCAGTATTATATTTCCTTGTAGGTGTGTAATAAGGTCTCATTCATTATAATAAGTTCTCCGTAATGTGACACTGTCACTACTTATTATTTTTTAGAACGATTTTGCGGTTAGTTTACCGACTGCGCCAGTTATAAGAGTGGACTTTGATAGTCAATCTTATAATCAAAATAATAAAAGAAAGGCAAAATCACGTCGTGTTTGACTCTAAATTTATATTTATTAGTGCCGATTTATTACAGCTAGGAAAATACTGATCAATCTTGGACACTCCACGAACACTGCTCTTACTACGGAAATCCTGATCACTCCTGGACACTCCACGAACACTATACAGCACCAAACAGCAGTATTATATTTCCTTGTAGGTGTGTAATAAGGTCTCATTCATTATAATAAGTTCTCCGTAATGTGACACTGTCACTACTTATTATTTTTTAGAACGATTTTGCGGTTAGTTTACCGACTGCGCCAGTTATAAGAGTGGACTTTGATAGTCAATCTTATAATCAAAATAATAAAAGAAATGCAAAATCACGTCGTGTTTGACTCTAAATTTATATTTATTAGTGCCGATTTATTACAGCTACGAAAATACTGATCAATCTTGGACACTCCACGAACACTCTTACTACGGAAATCCTGATCACTCCTGGACACTCCACGAACACTATACAGCACCAAACAACGTTCAACGAATACTCACTGGATACTAACTTCTGAATTATTTATCCACACTCTTTTATACACCTTGATATGTTTGGTGTGATTAAAAGTTATTTGACTCATTTTCCAATTTGACGCCTTGTTTATGATTGTATGTATGTATGTTGATTTGCTTTACTTATAAATGCAATAAGATGCCATGTACGAGTATGTTCTTTATTTTGCTTATTATTGTAATAAGATATCATGCATGTATGTAGTATGTTCTTTACTTTACTTATTATTGTAATAAATGTTCTTTATTTAAATTTTGAATTAATTGTTTGTGTTGTTGGTGATGTTGGTGCCGCTAGTGACGTTAGATGTGTAACTCCTCCCCTCTTAATTTTGAGCTCCTCCTGTGGCTCAATAAAGTCCTCTATTGTATCATTTGGCTAGCTATTTGTTTTACAACTTGTTATGTTTATATTTCTTAAACAAAATATTGCTAGTAAAATAAAAACTATTGTTATAGTTATTATTGTTAATAAAATTGAATATTTTATATTGTTTTCATGCTTATATTTTAATTCTTTAATTTCTTGTGTATTTTCTAAATTCTTGAAATGTATTTCTTCCAAACTAATTATGTTTATGCTAATATTCATATTTTCATAAAATAGTAAAATTACTGTGTTGTGAAATATAGTGTCAATATTTTCATAAATATTATCATCAATAGTTACTGAACAGTTTTTTAATTCTATCACATTATTTCCTTTTATTTCATAATTTGTTTTATTACAATTTTGCTTAATTTTTGTCTCTTCTATATTTTTTGTAAAAATGATTCCTTTATCAATTTCTCTTATTTCTTTTTCTGTATCTGTTCTACTTGTACAATTATCAAATTTATTCTTAAATAAATTTTCAATACATTTTTTACTTAATTTAAATTTTCCTTTTGATAGTCTTTCATTATTAAAGTCATACACTTTTTCTATGTCTGTAATATAAATTTGTTCTTTAATATTTATTTCTCTCTTATCTTTATTTGGAAATGGTATTATTTCTATTTTGAAATATTATTCTTTACAAAATTCTGGTATCATTATTACTATAATTAAATTCTTTCTAATTTCTATCACATTACATTTTATATATTTTAATTTTTTACTATTGATATTAAATTTATTTATTTCTTTGTTTGTTAAAAATGCTATTAAATCTTGAATTTTTTCAATTTCATTTTGTAAGTAATTAATATAAAATTGCAATTGTGCTCATATTTATTGCATTGTTTCTATATTTTTCTTTGTGCCATTGTTACATATTTTAAAACTGAATTTCAATTACTGAAACTTTCTTAAATTTTGTCTGCTAAGAAATTTATATTTTGTTTAAATTCTAAATTTATATTTATTTGCTTATTATATGCATTTATAAGACTATGATTATTTCAAAACTTCATTTAACTCATTCCTATTATCATCCATTGTACGGAACAATACATTCATTCCCTTGACTATAATATTTAAAAATGCTATTTTATTTCTAACCTTTAATGGTTTTATTGTTTCTAATTTACTTCTTACAATATTTAATACAAATATTAAATTTTCTGTTTTTTTTTCAAATGTTGTATTAAAACTTAGTACTGCTGATTCTAGTTTCTTTTACTATACTTTCATTTCTATTATATGATAAATTTTATTAAAATTTTAGATTACATCAAATTCTTCTTTCTTTAAAATTGTATATGTCCTGTATCATAATTTAATGTAGTTATCCTTATATCCTGTGTTACGATGACTTGATGCTTGGTATGGCGATACCAAGTTATAAGTGCTCGTAATAATGCAAGGAAGAAAGAAACAATAAACTCGTTAGTTCAGATATATAATAACAATGTTTATTGTAGTAGAAAGTGCAGGAATTAAACAATTAGGGAAATGATTTAAAAATTGGCATATAATTAAAACGCAAATATGTATATATGTATCGGAAAAGGGCTTACCTTCGGTGACTTGGCTGCTGGCTGTTTCTTCGGCGTTCGAAAAAGAAGTGAGAAAGCAAAAATTAATAAATTAGGTCGTACCCACCGCCGAATCCTGGCTCTCGCTATTATCCGGCGGGGTAAACGGTTATCGGTTTTAACCGAGATAAATTATAAGAAAAGCTTTGGACATTAGGGTGTGCTTTAATATTTAGGCCTGTGGCCTAAACATCCTGTGTTGATGTTAAATTGGATAATAAAATTAAAATAAAAACCGCAACTGTAAGAAAATATATTTGTTATTTAGGAAATTAACGAATTCCTTTTATTCTTTGTGGGTGTATATGTCTATCCCTATTATCTAGAATTTTTCCATTTCTTAACATTATTTTTATTGGTTTATAGTTTGGATCACTTTTTCTAATTCTATCCACTTTTACAAAAATGTCATCTTTTCTAATACCTTCTTCATTTTTCCTATCTTTATTTCTATTTTCTATAGTCAAATTCTGTTTTTTCAAAATTAATTCTTTTATTAATTCAAAATCTTCATTCTTAATTTTATTTGAAATAAAATCAATCGGATTATTATTTGCTGTTGAATATATACTATTGTTATAAAACTCAACTGCTTTTACTACTCTTTTCGTTTATTCCTTTGTAATTTAAGCAGACGTATACGAGTATGTCCTGCTTTTACAAGTGGTGATGTAAAATGAGGATTTATTTCTTCAATATTAAAGTATTCTCTCATGTAAGAATTATTAGATTCATTATCAAAAACATATTTATTTGGTTTACCAAATATTGAACGGCGGCCGCCGTGGTGTGAAGGTAGTGTTGCCGGCCTACCACACCGAAGGTCCATGGTTCGAGCCCTGGTACAGGTAACATCAAAAGTGATTTGAAAAAAGTTTTTCAAAACGGGGTCGCCCCTCGGCAGTGGTTTGGCAAACTCTCCGAGTGTATTTCTGCCATGACAGGCTTCTCAGCAAAAATTCGTCTCCTTTGTAGATGCCGTTCGGAGTCGGCAAAAAACTGTAGGTCCCACCAATTTGTAGGGGAAATTCAAATCGGCACATCACAAATTGGAAGAGAAGCTTGGCGCAAAAATCTCTTAGGAGGTTTATGATGATATACGTGTTGTATATCGCGCCATAGAAATAGATAGAGATAATTCAAAGATTCAATAAATGTTTGACTATTTCTGTCCGTTATTGGACCAATAAATAAATGTTTGCTAAATTTATCGACAAATGTAAAAAATATCTGTCTTTCTGCAATATATGTCTCCTTGAATTATTTCATTTGTATTATTAGGGACTTCTGCTTTTGATAGTTACATTTCATTTACGTGCTTATCATATTTGGCTTCCTGACAAATTTGACAATTATTCATATACCTTGTTATTAATTCCTTTAACTTTGGTACATCAATTTTATATTTGAATTCTTTGAAATTTTCATCAATTCCGCTATGATTTAGTCTTTTATGTTCTTTTTCGATAATTTCAAAAACTTTTTCTTCGTCTTCAATATCATTTAAAAATACATATATTCCATTTTAAAACCTTTAATTTAGGATTACCGAACAATTTCACAACATTTTTTTGAATCTCAATATATTTTTCCTCATTTTGGCAATATATTGTAAAATTTTTTTAATTTGAATCTTTTAAAATTATTTAATTTATTAAATCTTCATGAATAAAAATTCTCCTATTTTTAAATACTGTTGTTTCGTAAATATCCTTTCCGTTGATCTTGGATTCTGAAATGATAATCTGAAGTTTAAAAATATTAATTGGGTTTCCTGTAATGTATATATGATCATTCATATCTTCAAATGCACTATGTATTGTTGTACATGTTGATTGAATTTCTTCATTTTGATCATCTATTTCCATTGCTTCTATCGAGTTAACCTGTAAACGACTCAGAAACTCGGTAACATTATTTTCTTTACCTTTTATATATTCAATGTCAAATGTATATTCATTGAGTGCTATTTTCCACCTTAAAAATTTACTATTTTCCTCTTTCAAATTATTCAACCATATTAACGGCTCGTGATCTGTAAAGTCTGAAATATTTTCATGCCTATACTATTGCCAACAATCGTGCTATATCATATTACCTGCGAACACTAATCACATTATTCAATTCATGATCTGCGAGATGGAATCATCGGTTTGCGGACCCCCGGGAACTTGAAGCAAGCACCAGAAAACTTCTAACAATGCTGCATTACTAACAACCATGACGGAATAAACAGATGGTGGTTGTAGATTAGTCGATGGCTTGTTTTTTTTATTTGAAAATTCTATATTTGACATTACAACCATTGACTCTGTATGATTTAACATTAATCCCACAGAACTCCAAAAATAAAGTACATGGAAAATGTATGTATGTATGTGAGATGGCAGCATGATTAGTGTGAGATGGGTGGCAACCACGATCATAAAAGAGAGACGAACAGGAAGGCTTGGCACACGAGGCAGTCGAAGAAGAGTTAGCAACGGATAGCCAGCAGTCAATTTTCATTATATACTTTCATATATCTTCTAACTGAAATATTCAATTAAATTACATATTTCGTACATTTTAATCAAACTTAATTAAATAAACACATTAAATATTACATGGCTCAACCTTTTGAACGCACATAGTTGAAAGCTGATCAATAATGCTATTGCTTCATTCTGCGAAAAAAGGAAGGCAGCAACGAACAAGGAAACGTATGGAACTCGTAGAAGCAGCGACTGAAGCAGAAATAGTTGAGCTGAGCAAAATAGATAGCAAAATCGAAGAGGAAAACGAAATAAAAGAAATAGCAGCAACAGAGGCAGAGGCAGCGAAACAAGAAATAGCAGTAGAAGTAGAAGCAGTACACACAAAAACAGCAGCAGAGGTAAAAGCCGTGAACACAAAAACAGCAGCAGAAGTAGAAGCAGTGCACACAAAAGCAACAGCAGAGATAGAAGTAGCGAAATTAAAAACAGCAATCGTTGAAATGGCAGATAATAATACTGAAAACAATACGGAGATGGCAACAAGTGGTGGTGGTAGCAGCGAATTTATCGAGTTACTCAAAGCTTTGACGCAAAGTATTGAGCAAAGCAATAAAAGTAGCATAACAGTTGAAAGTTTTGCAAAAGTAGTGCCTGATTATGATGGAACATCTATTCCTGTGCGTCAGTGGCTTAATAACTTCAATGAAAATGCGGAAGCATACGGATTAACAGAAAAGCAAAAGTATGTTAATGCGAGCAATAAGATGAAGGGCACGGCAAAGCTGCTATTGGAAACAGTGGCAGTGGCAACATACGAAACTTTGTGCAAAGCATTGATAGAAGAATTCGACCGAAATTTAAGCAGTAGCGAAGTACACAATATGTTGAGAGAGAGACGAAAGAAGATTTTGGAGACTTTCCATGAGTATGTTTTGAACATGAGGAAGATTGCTGCTTTGGGAAGTGTTGACGATGAGTCGGTAATAAGGTATATCGTTGATGGTATAAATTTGCGTGAAGATTTAAGGTATCCGCTGTACAGTGCGCCATCATTCAAGGAGTTGATCAAGCGGTACGAGTTAATTGAATCTATGGGAAAAGGCGGCGCGGCAAATAAACGACAACAGCCAACGCAACGTGAAGTGGAGCAAGACAAAAAAGATGTGAACGACAAAGGGGCTGTGACTAAACACTGCTTCAACTGTGGTTCAGCACAGCATAAACGAGCTGATTGCAAAGAGCCAACAAAATGCTTCAAATGTAATGGGTCGGGACATATGGCGAGTAATTGTCCTGAAGTAAAAATGAGCGTTAATGTGGTGAGTCAAAATCGAACCAAATCTTTGAAAATAAATGACTGTAAAATTTCTTGTCTTGTGGATACTGGGGCTGATGCATGTTTGATGCGCAAAGGCGTATATGAAAAAAATTTTAGTACATGTTTAATGCAAAAAAGTTATGCAACATTATACGGGTTGGGGAACTTTGCCACGTCAGTTTTAGGCAAGTTTGAGGCGGAAGTAGAAGTAGATAATCTAAGAACACGACATACCTTTTTAATAGTACCGGAGGCTAATATGAAAAACTTCCTCGTAGCAATATAATAATAATATATTTTAGCCGTGAACATGGCTTTGTGCTAAGGACACTTCACCCAAATTGTGAGTTATTATTATACTTACTGGATATACGTAAGCCAACAAAAAAATGTTATAAGTGAGGTTTGAGTAATAACGACAAAATTTAAAATATTTAAGTTCCTTACAAATATATATGCACTAGTTTGTAAGGTGCAGTCAATAGTATCCTGATGATGATTTCAAATTGAAGTCGAAATATCGATAAATATAAATTAAACAAATATTATTATGATATAAACCAATTGTTTTAATTGAAATCATACATGCATATTTGGGTGGCCTAGAGCTCAATAATTTTAAATAATTAGTTATTTATTATGATTAAAAAATAAGGTAATTCTATAAGACAGCGCGTAGGTATGAAACGACGCGTTTTGATCTCTGTATCAATAATCCGAAAGCGGAAATTTGATAATTTGTTTCGGTGAAAAGTTATTAGCAAAAAACCCAAAAAAGGTCCAGGTCCGATCCCAAATAGGGGGCTTGATCCAAGTTATTTATGTGCAGAACACCTTTCTGCGTAGGTGGCCTTCGGCCGCGCTTTACACCTGAGTTGGCCATTTTCTTTGAAAGTATCCATAGTGGTGCATTGTACGGGGAAAAACTTTTCATTATAATAGCATTATTTTCCATTTCACTAATTTGTTTTCTTATCTCATTCCTATGAATTTTAGTTCAGGGCACCTATACAATTTTGAATAAATTGGTTTATCTATTGTCATATCAATTGAATGCATAATCTCTTTAACAGTTGTTAAATTATCACCTTCTTTAAAAAACAAGTTTTTATGACTATTTATTATTTTCTTTAGCTCTTCTTCTTCTTCTACGTTCATTTCTTGATTTTCTAATTTACTAAAAACTTCACTATCACTTTCAATTACTTCATTTATTTCACTTTTCAAAACTTCATTTATATATTCACTTGATTCTTGAACACAATAATGCTTTAAATTCTGTTCATCAAATAATTCTTTAATTTCATTTTTAAATTCCTCTTCGTCCTGTGTTAAATATTTTTCTTCACTTGTATGTTCCTTATTTAAATTTTCAAAGATAATTTTTTGACCATTCATTTTCATCTTATTTGTTTTATAAGACAATTCTGCTTTTAATGGGATTAGGATATCATTTCCTATCATACCATCATAAGGGTTATTCTTAAACACGTCCATGACTAAGAAAGTAATTGTTTTTTTATCTTCATCTTTAAATTCTTCCGGGAACCCAGTTAAAATATAAGTATCAACGATTTCTTGCTGTTACTAAAATTTTTTTATTCATTAATTTCTGTTCTAAAATTCTAGGAAAGATTCCTATTTTTATGATTGAAGCTTATGCTCCTGAATCAACTAGTAATTTATTTTTATTCCACCTATTTTAATTTTCTATTAAAATGTTATCTACCTCCATTGGTTTTACAACTTGTCTTTTTGTTTGCCTTGTATTACCACGAGTAAAGTGTGTTTTCTGATAATTTTGTTGTGCATTTTGTTACCGATTGTCTTTTATTATAATGATTATTTTGATTATAATCATTATTTCCATTGTTATTATTATTATTTTGGTTTTGATTATTATTTTGCACTTGCCTTCGATCCGTATTTTCATTAGATCGATTTGGATATCTATTCTTATCATACGAATTAAAGTTTGTATTATTAGATTTACCATATTTCCTATCAAATTTCGTACAATTGTTTTGTTCCACAAGTCGGTAAGTTTCAGATAAATTTTTTGTATTTCTTGAAACACTAATGCTTGCTGCATTTATTGGTATCTTTTCTTTAAATAAATAAAAAATTGGTTCTTTATTACATTCCGGTGTTCTATCTACTGATCTATCTAGTGATAAGTGCTATTTATTATTTAAGCGCGTTAAGATCGCTGGTAACTCTGTATAGATTTGTGTAATATTTTTAAATTCAATCTTTTCTGCCTTTTCCCTGAGTTGTAAAAATGTATTTCTTTCACTAAAATTTTCTATTAGGACTTTTTTTATATCTTTCCAATTAGTGTTATCTATGCTATATCTTAAGGGTGTTGTATTTGCTTTTCCTATTATTTTATCCCTAATTTGTGAAACTATAAATTTTCTTGATTGTATTGAATAGCTAGACATACTATTAATAGGAAATTCTACTTTCTTTATAAATTGCACTAATTCTGCTTTACTCTCACTGTCATATTTACCGATTTTGTTGATAAACTTCAATAGATCAAAATTGCTTTCCAATAAAAGATTTGGTTGTCCTGTGGTTCCTGCTGTTGCCATTTTATCTGCAGTATTATATTTCCTTGTAGGTGTGTAATAAGGTCTCATTCATTATAATAAGTTCTCCGTAATGTGACACTGTCACTACTTATTATTTTTTAGAACGATTTTGCGGTTAGTTTACCGACTGCGCCAGTTATAAGAGTGGACTTTGATAGTCAATCTTATAATCAAAATAATAAAAGAAAGGCAAAATCACGTCGTGTTTGACTCTAAATTTATATTTATTAGTGCCGATTTATTACAGCTAGGAAAATACTGATCAATCTTGGACACTCCACGAACACTCCTCTTACTACGGAAATCCTGATCACTCCTGGACACTCCACGAACACTATACAGCACCAAACAGCAGTATTATATTTCCTTGTAGGTGTGTAATAAGGTCTCATTCATTATAATAAGTTCTCCGTAATGTGACACTGTCACTACTTATTATTTTTTAGAACGATTTTGCGGTTAGTTTACCGACTGCGCCAGTTATAAGAGTGGACTTTGATAGTCAATCTTATAATCAAAATAATAAAAGAAATGCAAAATCACGTCGTGTTTGACTCTAAATTTATATTTATTAGTGCCGATTTATTACAGCTACGAAAATACTGATCAATCTTGGACACTCCACGAACACTCTTACTACGGAAATCCTGATCACTCCTGGACACTCCACGAACACTATACAGCACCAAACAACGTTCAACGAATACTCACTGGATACTAACTTCTGAATTATTTATCCACACTCTTTTATACACCTTGATATGTTTGGTGTGATTAAAAGTTATTTGACTCATTTTCCAATTTGACGCCTTGTTTATGATTGTATGTATGTATGTTGATTTGCTTTACTTATAAATGCAATAAGATGCCATGTACGAGTATGTTCTTTATTTTGCTTATTATTGTAATAAGATATCATGCATGTATGTAGTATGTTCTTTACTTTACTTATTATTGTAATAAATGTTCTTTATTTAAATTTTGAATTAATTGTTTGTGTTGTTGGTGATGTTGGTGCCGCTAGTGACGTTAGATGTGTAACTCCTCCCCTCTTAATTTTGAGCTCCTCCTGTGGCTCAATAAAGTCTTCTATTGTATCATTTGGCTAGCTATTTGTTTTACAACTTGTTATGTTTATATTTCTTAAACAAAATATTGCTAGTAAAATAAAAACTATTGTTATAGTTATTATTGTTAATAAAATTGAATATTTTATATTGTTTTCATGCTTATATTTTAATTCTTTAATTTCTTGTGTATTTTCTAAATTCTTGAAATGTATTTCTTCCAAACTAATTATGTTTATGCTAATATTCATATTTTCATAAAATAGTAAAATTACTGTGTTGTGAAATATAGTGTCAATATTTTCATAAATATTATCATCAATAGTTACTGAACAGTTTTTTAATTCTATCAAATTATTTCCTTTTATTTCATAATTTGTTTTATTACAATTTTGCTTAATTTTTGTCTCTTCTATATTTTTTGTAAAAATGATTCCTTTATCAATTTCTCTTATTTCTTTTTCTGTATCTGTTCTACTTGTACAATTATCAAATTTATTCTTAAATAAATTTTCAATACATTTTTTACTTAATTTAAATTTTCCTTTTGATAGTCTTTCATTATTAAAGTCATACACTTTTTCTATGTCTGTAATATAAATTTGTTCTTTAATATTTATTTCTCTCTTATCTTTATTTGGAAATGGTATTATTTCTATTTTGAAATATTATTCTTTACAAAATTCTGGTATCATTATTACTATAATTAAATTCTTTCTAATTTCTATCACATTACATTTTATATATTTTAATTTTTTACTATTGATATTAAATTTATTTATTTCTTTGTTTGTTAAAAATGCTATTAAATCTTGAATTTTTTCAATTTCATTTTGTAAGTAATTAATATAAAATTGCAATTGTGCTCATATTTATTGCATTGTTTCTATATTTTTCTTTGTGCCATTGTTACATATTTTAAAACTGAATTTCAATTACTGAAACTTTCTTAAATTTTGTCTGCTAAGAAATTTATATTTTGTTTAAATTCTAAATTTATATTTATTTGCTTATTATATGCATTTATAAGACTATGATTATTTCAAAACTTCATTTAACTCATTCCTATTATCATCCATTGTACGGAACAATACATTCATTCCCTTGACTATAATATTTAAAAATGCTATTTTATTTCTAACCTTTAATGGTTTTATTGTTCCTAATTTACTTCTTACAATATTTAATACAAATATTAAATTTTCTGTTTTTTTTTCAAATGTTGTATTAAAACTTAGTACTGCTGATTCTAGTTTCTTTTACTATACTTTCATTTCTATTATATGATAAATTTTATTAAAATTTTAGATTACATCAAATTCTTCTTTCTTTAAAATTGTATATGTCCTGTATCATAATTTAATGTAGTTATCCTTATATCCTGTGTTACGATGACTTGATGCTTGGTATGGCGATACCAAGTTATAAGTGCTCGTAATAATGCAAGGAAGAAAGAAACAATAAACTCGTTAGTTCAGATATATAATAACAATGTTTATTGTAGTAGAAAGTGCAGGAATTAAACAATTAGGGAAATGATTTAAAAATTGGCATATAATTAAAACGCAAATATGTATATATGTATCGGAAAAAGGCTTACCTTCGGTGACTTGGCTGCTGGCTGTTTCTTCGGCGTTCGAAAAAGAAGTGAGAAAGCAAAAATTAATAAATTAGGTCGTACCCACCGCCGAATCCTGGCTCTCGCTATTATCCGGCGGGGTAAACGGTTATCGGTTTTAACCGAGATAAATTATAAGAAAAGCTTTGGACATTAGGGTGTGCTTTAATATTTAGGCCTGTGGCCTAAACATCCTGTGTTGATGTTAAATTGGATAATAAAATTAAAATAAAAACCGCAACTGTAAGAAAATATATTTGTTATTTAGGAAATTAACGAATTCCTTTTATTCTTTGTGGGTGTATATGTCTATCCCTATTATCTAGAATTTTTCCATTTCTTAACATTATTTTTATTGGTTTATAGTTTGGATCACTTTTTCTAATTCTATCCACTTTTACAAAAATGTCATCTTTTCTAATACCTTCTTCATTTTTCCTATCTTTATTTCTATTTTCTATAGTCAAATTCTGTTTTTTCAAAATTAATTCTTTTATTAATTCAAAATCTTCATTCTTAATTTTATTTGAAATAAAATCAATCGGATTATTATTTGTTGTTGAATATATACTATTGTTATAAAACTCAACTGCTTTTACTACTCTTTTCGTTTATTCCTTTGTAATTTAAGCAGACGTATACGAGTATGTCCTGCTTTTACAAGTGGTGATGTAAAATGAGGATTTATTTCTTCAATATTAAAGTATTCTCTCATGTAAGAATTATTAGATTCATTATCAAAAACATATTTATTTGGTTTACCAAATATTGAACGGCGGCCGCCGTGGTGTGAAGGTAGTGTTGCCGGCCTACCACACCGAAGGTCCATGGTTCGAGCCCTGGTACAGGTAACATCAAAAGTGATTTGAAAAAAGCTTTTCAAAACGGGGTCGCCCCTCGGCAGTGGTTTGGCAAACTCTCCGAGTGTATTTCTGCCATGACAGGCTTCTCAGCAAAAATTCGTCTCCTTTGTAGATGCCGTTCGGAGTCGGCAAAAAACTGTAGGTCCCACCAATTTGTAGGGGAAATTCAAATCGGCACATCACAAATTGGAAGAGAAGCTTGGCGCAAAAATCTCTTAGGAGGTTTATGATGATATACGTGTTGTATATCGCGCCATAGAAATAGATAGAGATAATTCAAAGATTCAATAAATGTTTGACTATTTCTGTCCGTTATTGGACCAATAAATAAATGTTTGCTAAATTTATCGACAAATGTAAAAAATATCTGTCTTTCTGCAATATATGTCTCCTTGAATTATTTCATTTGTATTATTAGGGACTTCTGCTTTTGATAGTTACATTTCATTTACGTGCTTATCATATTTGGCTTCCTGACAAATTTGACAATTATTCATATACCTTGTTATTAATTCCTTTAACTTTGGTACATCAATTTTATATTTGAATTCTTTGAAATTTTCATCAATTCCGCTATGATTTAGTCTTTTATGTTCTTTTTCGATAATTTCAAAAACTTTTTCTTCGTCTTCAATATCATTTAAAAATACATATATTCCATTTTAAAACCTTTAATTTAGGATTACCGAACAATTTCACAACATTTTTTTGAATCTCAATATATTTTTCCTCATTTTGGCAATATATTGTAAAATTTTTTTAATTTGAATCTTTTAAAATTATTTAATTTATTAAATCTTCATGAATAAAAATTCTCCTATTTTTAAATACTGTTGTTTCGTAAATATCCTTTCCGTTGATCTTGGATTCTGAAATGATAATCTGAAGTTTAAAAATATTAATTGGGTTTCCTGTAATGTATATATGATCATTCATATCTTCAAATGCACTATGTATTGTTGTACATGTTGATTGAATTTCTTCATTTTGATCATCTATTTCCATTGCTTCTATCGAGTTAACCTGTAAACGACTCAGAAACTCGGTAACATTATTTTCTTTACCTTTTATATATTCAATGTCAAATGTATATTCATTGAGTGCTATTTTCCACCTTAAAAATTTACTATTTTCCTCTTTCAAATTATTCAACCATATTAACGGCTCGTGATCTGTAAAGTCTGAAATATTTTCATGCCTATACTATTGCCAACAATCGTGCTATATCATATTACCTGCGAACACTAATCACATTATTCAATTCATGATCTGCGAGATGGAATCATCGGTTTGCGGACCCCCGGGAACTTGAAGCAAGCACCAGAAAACTTCTAACAATGCTGCATTACTAACAACCATGACGGAATAAACAGATGGTGGTTGTAGATTAGTCGATGGCTTGTTTTTTTTATTTGAAAATTCTATATTTGACATTACAACCATTGACTCTGTATGATTTAACATTAATCCCACAGAACTCCAAAAATAAAGTACATGGAAAATGTATGTATGTATGTGAGATGGCAGCATGATTAGTGTGAGATGGGTGGCAACCACGATCATAAAAGAGAGACGAACAGGAAGGCTTGGCACACGAGGCAGTCGAAGAAGAGTTAGCAACGGATAGCCAGCAGTCAATTTTCATTATATACTTTCATATATCTTCTAACTGAAATATTCAATTAAATTACATATTTCGTACATTTTAATCAAACTTAATTAAATAAACACATTAAATATTACATGGCTCAACCTTTTGAACGCACATAGTTGAAAGCTGATCAATAATGCTATTGCTTCATTCTGCGAAAAAAGGAAGGCAGCAACGAACAAGGAAACGTATGGAATTCGTAGAAGCAGCGACTGAAGCAGAAATAGTTGAGCTGAGCAAAATAGATAGCAAAATCGAAGAGGAAAACGAAATAAAAGAAATAGCAGCAACAGAGGCAGAGGCAGCGAAACAAGAAATAGCAGTAGAAGTAGAAGCAGTACACACAAAAACAGCAGCAGAGGTAAAAGCCGTGAACACAAAAACAGCAGCAGAAGTAGAAGCAGTGCACACAAAAGCAACAGCAGAGATAGAAGTAGCGAAATTAAAAACAGCAATCGTTGAAATGGCAGATAATAATACTGAAAACAATACGGAGATGGCAACAAGTGGTGGTGGTAGCAGCGAATTTATCGAGTTACTCAAAGCTTTGACGCAAAGTATTGAGCAAAGCAATAAAAGTAGCATAACAGTTGAAAGTTTTGCAAAAGTAGTGCCTGATTATGATGGAACATCTATTCCTGTGCGTCAGTGGCTTAATAACTTCAATGAAAATGCGGAAGCATACGGATTAACAGAAAAGCAAAAGTATGTTAATGCGCGCAATAAGATGAAGGGCACGGCAAAGCTGCTATTGGAAACAGTGGCAGTGGCAACATACGAAACTTTGTGCAAAGCATTGATAGAAGAATTCGACCGAAATTTAAGCAGTAGCGAAGTACACAATATGTTGAGAGAGAGACGAAAGAAGATTTTGGAGACTTTCCATGAGTATGTTTTGAACATGAGGAAGATTGCTGCTTTGGGAAGTGTTGACGATGAGTCGGTAATAAGGTATATCGTTGATGGTATAAATTTGCGTGAAGATTTAAGGTATCCGCTGTACAGTGCGCCATCATTCAAGGAGTTGATCAAGCGGTACGAGTTAATTGAATCTATGGGAAAAGGCGGCGCGGCAAATAAACGACAACAGCCAACGCAACGTGAAGTGGAGCAAGACAAAAAAGATGTGAACGACAAAGGGGCTGTGACTAAACACTGCTTCAACTGTGGTTCAGCACAGCATAAACGAGCTGATTGCAAAGAGACAACAAAATGCTTCAAATGTAATGGGTCGGGACATATGGCGAGTAATTGTCCTGAAGTAAAAATGAGCGTTAATGTGGTGAGTCAAAATCGAACCAAATCTTTGAAAATAAATTACTGTAAAATTTCTTGTCTTGTGGATACTGGGGCTGATGCATGTTTGATGCGCAAAGGCGTATATGAAGAAAATTTTAGTACATGTTTAATGCAAAAAAGTTATGCAAAATTATACGGGTTGGGGAACTTTGCCACGTCAGTTTTAGGCAAGTTTGAGGCGGAAGTAGAAGTAGATAATCTAAGAACACGACATACCTTTTTAATAGTACCGGAGGCTAATATGAATGTTGACGCAATTATCGGATTCGATTTTTTACAAAAATTCACAGTCATTTTAAGCGAAGATGGATACAGATTTACACAATCTAATGAACGGGCAACGGAAGAGCAAGTTCAGTACAATATTTATAACATAGTGGAGAATGAAATTGATCTCGATGTAGAGTCAAGATATAAATCTGTAATTGTCGAAATCATAAAAGCTTATAAACCATCAGATTCTCAGCCGCATTGCCCTGTAAAGCTCAGTATCATACCCAGTGGTAGCAATATTTCTTTTTATGAAAGTCCTAGTCGATTGTCGCCAGCACAGCAAGAAATTGTACAGAGTCAGGTCAACGAATGGTTAAAGCAAGGTATAGTGCGACAATCCTCTTCAGATGTTGCTAGCAGGATAGTTTTGGCAAAAAAGAAAGATGGCTCTCATAGACTGTGCGTGGATTTTCGAAAGTAAATACTTTGGTGCTGAAAGATAGATATCCGGTACCAGTTGTAGAAGATGTGAAAGGAAAGTTGCAGGCTGCGAAGTATTATACGGTTATGGACTTGAAGAATGGGTTTTTTCATGTCGAAGTTGAAGAACAAAGCCGCAAATATACTGCATTCGTGACCAGAGAGGGACTGTTTGAATTTAATAAAGCGCCCTTTGGTTTTTGCAATTCACCTGCAGTTTTCGCACGGTTTATTGCGTATGTCTTCAGGCAATTGGTTAATGAAGGTGTGATGGAGATGTACGTAGATGACATAGTTATTTTTGGAAAGTCAGCTGAAGAATGTTTAGAGAATATGAGAAGGGTACTTGGCCAAGCTCAGAAATTCGGGCTACAGATTAACTGGGCGAAGTGTAAGTTTTTAAAGACAAAAATTGTTTTTCTTGGTCATGAAATTGAAGACGGACTTGTTTGGCCGGGGCAGGAAAAAATTAAAGCCGTCAAAAATTTTCCTGTGCCGAAAAATGTGAGAGGACTACAAGCTTTTCTGGGGCTCACTGGATATTTTCGTAAGTTTATAGAACGTTATGCGATCTTGGCTAGACCCTTAACAAACTTACTGAAAAAAAATGTTGTATTCCGAATTGGGAATGAAGAGTTAGAAGCCATTGAAAAGTTGAAGTCGGCGCTAATGCAAGAGCCAGTATTGAAGATTTTTAATTACAAGGCCAGGACACAGTTGCACATTGATGCTTCTAAGAGTGGGTTTGGAGCAACGTTGCTGCAAATGCATGATAACAAGTGGCACCCGGTATATTTCTTTAGCAAAAAGACCACGAAGCAAGAGGAGGCCCTTCATAGTTATTTCTTAGAGGTAAAAGCTGCTTATTTGGCTACGAAAAAGTTGCGGCATTACCTGCTGGGTATCACTTTTGATTTAGTGACCGATTGTGCAGCATTTAAGCAAACCGCAAACAAGAAGGACGTTCCTCGACAAGTCGTGCAGTGGTTAATGCATCTACAGGATTTTTCATTCAATATGGAACATCGCGCAAGCAGCAGAATGCGACATGTAGACAGTCTTAGCCGGTACTCTACGATGATTGTAACTTCAGAGACACGAGCACAACTTCGGAACGCACAACATAAAGATGAAATGTTGAAAGCGATTGCTGAGATTTTAAAAAATAAAGAGTATGGAGATTTTAAGATGAAAAATGAACTAATCTACAAACAGACTGAGGGGCAGGACTTATTGGCTGTCCCAAAAAGCATGGAACAGGAGATTATAAGAACCGCGCACAATTTCGGACACATGGGTATACAAAAAACCATGCACGCAATAAAACAAGAATATTATATACCTCATTTAGAGAGAAAGGTAAAACAACTAATATCCAACTGTATAGAGTGTATAACGCACAACCGTAAGTTAGGTCGCCAAGAAGATTTTTTACACTGTATTGATAAAGGGGACACAGCGCTTTCTACATTGCATATTGATCATTTGGGTACTTTGGACGCTACGGCAAAATGTTATAAATATATATTTGCGATGGTAGATGGGTTCTCCAAATATACATGGCTGTACCCAACGAAAACAGCAGATGCAGTAGAGGTTGTAAGAAACCTAGAATCTTGGGTAGCAATTTTTGGCTGCCCGCAACGAATTATCAGCGATAAAGGTGGTGCGTTTATCTCAAAATTGTTTAAAGAGTTTTGCGAGAAATATAAAATCGAACACGTTCAAACAACAACAGGGGTGCCAAGGGGAAACGGGCAGATAGAAAGGGTTAACCGAGTAATAATATCCGTTTTGGAGAAAATATCAGCCGCAGACCCATCTAAGTGGTATAAACATCTATCAATGGTACAAAGGGTAATCAACGCACATGTACACACTTCAACAAAATTTACTCCGTTTGGGGTTCTATTTGGGGTAAAAATGCGAAATGAAACGGACAGAGATTTACTGGCTATAGTACAAGAAGAACTGGTGATGAATCTACAAGATGAACGCAGCAAAATTAGACAGGAAGCCAGAGAACACATTCTCAAAGCACAAGAAAACTACAAACGAAATTTCGGTAAAAGACGCAAGAAAGATCATGGATATCGGGTGACAGATTTAGTCGCCATCAAAGTTACACAATTCGTAGCTGGGAAAAAGCTGTCGAATAAGTATATTGGGCCGTACGAAGTTATAAAAGTAAAAGAAAATGGAAGGTACGACGTGGAAAAGGCTGGCGATTTTCAAGGACCTATAGAAACTTCTACAAGCGCAGACAATATGAAACTTTGGCGGTTCATTATGTCCGAAGACGAGTTAAACGAAAGTGACGAAGACGGTGTGGAATCATCTGAGGCAGATGAGTTATCAGGATGACCGAGTGTGAGATGGCAGCATGATTAGTGTGAGATGGGTGGCAACCACGATCATAAAAGAGAGACGAACAGGAAGGCTTGGCACACGAGGCAGTCGAAGAAGAGTTAGCAACGGATAGCCAGCAGTCAATTTTCATTATATACTTTCATATATTTTCTAACTGAAATATTCAATTAAATTACATATTTCGTACATTTTAATCAAACTTAATTAAATAAACACATTAAATATTACATGTATAGATGAAATCACCTTTTTAATTTGCCATTCTAACTGCACATATATTACCTGCAATCAATATTACTTTGACAATATTTCTGCATTTTATATAAAACTGAAAAAGCGTGCTGTACTTTGCAATTTATTTACCAAATAATGCTATAACGATCCGAATAAAAATGAGTAGTAAAACGCTCAATCAGAAAAACGTACAAATTCCTTTAAGAAAATGACTAGATTTTGCATATGCGGAGCCAAATAATCGTCACTCGTAAGGTTCAGGGTAACCTTTGAAACTCTTAGGCCCGCTTTCATAAAAGCCGGTTAGTGCTTAATCGGAATTTAATCGGTGATTTGGCTAAAAACCGTTTTCACAAAGGCCGATTAGTACAAATCGGCCGATTAACGGCCGATAAACTTTACCGGCAATGGATGGCCGATTATCTGTTAACCGAGCAAAAATTGACATTTGTCAGCTGTGGAGAAAAAATTTTTTATTTATATTTACGCGAAAAACTTTGAATTTAGTGTTCCGTATTGTTTTCAAAGATTTTGAAAAATGTATGCTAGTCATACCGAAAGGTTTTCGTTTTTTTATTTATAATAACTGTGGCGAAGTGAAACGTGTAACAACAAACGTAAATTGTACAACAAAAAATAAGGTAATTCTATACGACAGCACGTAACTGCTAATATACGTCCAAAAATCTCGGAAAGGTATCAAAAGACGCGGAAATTAAATAATTTGTTTCAGTGAAAAGTTGTTAGCAAAAAACCCGAAAATGGCCCAGGTCCGATCCCAAATAGGCGGCTTGATCCAAGGTATTTATGTGCACAACACCTTTCTGCGTAGGCGGTCCAACACCGGCTACGCGGTCCACAATATTTCTGCGCAGAACACATTTCTGCACTTTTCGGTACACCCTAATCTGTGATTACAACAACCACATGAAAATTACAGAAAATTGTCAACTTTAACTGCAAATATCGCTGAACAGACATAAAATATCGAATTTTCGCTTTCGGATTATTGATACGGAGGTTAAAACCCCTCTTTTGATACCTTTACCAATATTTTTGGACGTACATTAGCAGTTACTTGCTGTCGTATAGAATTACCAAAAATAATACTTACTAAGCCACCCTGGGCTTTTACCATTCAAAACCTACTACTATGTATTATTTTTATTTTGAAGTCTATGTCAATTTTCATTTCACATACCTTAAAGAAGCTGTCCAAGCGTCCCTGCGTTTGTGTATTCTTAGATTTTTGGATTTTCCTAGCCCCAGAACGAACGCGGTCCTCATTGAATTGGCGATCCCCACAAAGAAACTTAACGAGCCCTTCCTCATCCGGCTCAGTCCATTTCAGCTAATGAATATAATGCAAAAATAGTTATAAAAATGCAAAAATTAAATTTACATATTATTCACATTCACCTCAATGTTCATAGGATCTGTAACATCAGGATTTATAAACAATTGACGCGCCACTTGATAATTCCAATCTTCTGCAACCGTATATTTCTTTTGATCAATATTCTTTAGTATTGTTTCAATATCGCGATTTGCATTTATCAACTCTATTGCGCGTTTTGGTCCAATGCCTTTAATGCCCTCACAATAATCACAGCCCATTAGGATGCAGAGATCTATAAACTGTAAAACAACATGTCTAAGCTTTATGGAGGGCGAGTAGTTTTTTTGAGTTATTTTTTTGTATATTATTTTATTATTTGTTCAGAGAGTAGAACGGGGGGTGCGGAGCACATGTTGCATAAGGGGCAACCTTTGAGTAATATTTATTTAATTATTTTATTTATATATTATAATTTGTTCTATATAGAAGTGGGGTGCGTTGCACCTGTTACACCTTGTATTTATTAATTGGGGGCGAGCACTGTTGGCTCTGAGGCATTGCGCGGGATTGGCTTCCTCATTTTCGGTGTGAAAAACCCCGATTTGGGATCGGAAAGCATAAACTATATCTTTCGAATATTTCATTAGCTGATTGCGAATTTCATGCAATACAAATGAAATAAACGAAAGAAATGACTACAGCTTATGTCGCTTAAACATACTCCCCCCCTAGACGGCTTAGTCGTCTAGTGAGATTCATAAGTCGCCGGTTCGAATCCGGCTCGAAGGACCATGTCTAAGCTTTATGGAGGGCGAGTAGTTTTTTTGAGTTATTTTTTTGTATATTATTTTATTATTTGTTCAGAGAGTAGAACGGGGGGTGCGGAGCACATGTTGCATAAGGGGCAACCTTTGAGTAATATTTATTTAATTATTTTATTTATATATTATGATTTGTTCTATATAGAAGTGGGGTGCGTTGCACCTGTTACACCTTGTATTTATTAATTGGGGGCGAGCACTGTTGGCTCTGAGGCATTGCGCGGGATTGGCTTCCTCATTTTCGGTGTGAAAAACCCCGATTTGGGATCGGAAAGCATAAACTATATCTTTCGAATATTTCATTAGCTGATTGCGAATTTCATGCAATACAAATGAAATAAACGAAAGAAATGACTACAGCTTATGTCGCTTAAACACACTCCCCCCCTAGACGGCTTAGTCGTCTAGTGAGATTCATAAGTCGCCGGTTCGAATCCGGCTCGAAGGACCATGTCTAAGCTTTATGGAGGGCGAGTAGTTTTTTTGAGTTATTTTTTTGTATATTATTTTATTATTTGTTCAGAGAGTAGAACGGGGGGTGCGGAGCACATGTTGCATAAGGGGCAACCTTTGAGTAATATTTATTTAATTATTTTATTTATATATTATAATTTGTTCTATATAGAAGTGGGGTGCGTTGCACCTGTTACACCTTGTATTTATTAATTGGGGGCGAGCACTGTTGGCTCTGAGGCATTGCGCGGGATTGGCTTCCTCATTTTCGGTGTGAAAAACCCCGATTTGGGATCGGAAAGCATAAACTATATCTTTCGAATATTTCATTAGCTGATTGCGAATTTCATGCAATACAAATGAAATAAACGAAAGAAATGACTACAGCTTATGTCGCTTAAACACAACACGAACGAAGGTTTTACAAGTCACCATATTTGCCAATTTTATTACAGCCCACCTCATTGCTTGTCAGTTCGAAACCTTGTAACACTTTATCATATATAAATTCTTTAACTCGACTGACGTAGCAGCACACTTGAAGCAAATGTTAGTGCATCCATATCCTCTGTAGCCGTAGCATATACTTTCCCTGCTTTCACTAGAGCCGCACATTGTGCTTCGGTTTCACAGGGTGTCTCTACATATGGCACACCTATTAACTTAAGCAATTCTTGCGCAAATCTGCTATTAATTTTGCTAAACCCAAAATTCCCATATCGTGAGGATTTTTCGATCTGGTCCAGAATAATGTGCAGAATAAAAGTTTGTGTTAGCTGGCGCGCAGTCCTTTAGCAAATGCCAAGGCGAATTTCTTTAAAATTTTTTAAACAAACCGCGCACTTTCCCATTCGGAAACACTTTTTAGTATTTATATTGATAATTAATTTCAAAAAACGCACTTATGGTCCACCACAATTTATTTTAATTCGTTTCTACAATAATTTGCGAAACACACGTGCTAATAAGAATGTAAACACATAAACGTAAACAAACCCAATTCGCTTCGAGTTTGACATAAGACCCATAAGTAAAAATAAAAAAAGTTTGATGCATATATCGCCGTGCGTGCACCTGTATAATTTCGCCATGGTATGAATCAAACAAAACTGTCGATATGATTATACGAGGAGCATTGCAACATCCCTAAACACAGAAAATTTGCTTGGAAATCGCGTTGTAAGTGTTATTTTGGAGTAAAACTAAATAATAAGTTATTTATAAAACTAAATTATTTTTCAGAATTACATAGTCGCAAATCATCATGCCTCCAAAACGTAAGTGTAGTTTTAACGACGAGCTGCGAAAGGAATTCCCATTTATTAGAGGAAATAATATGGCTACTGAAGTTAATTATGAAAAGTGCAAAGCGCTGTTTTCAATTGCAAATGGAGGGCGGTCTGATATTTATCAACAAGTAAAAACGCAAAAACATAGAATTGCAAACTCTGCCGCCGTATCTAGCAAAACATTGAACTAATACTTTTGTAACAAGAGCTTTGACGAGGGTACGAAGCAGAATGCAATAAATGAAGGGACCTGGGCCTTCTATACTGTTCAAAACAATTTTTCGTTCCGGTCAAATGACTTAACGAGTAAGCTTATAAAAACTTGTTTCGATGAGAAGTTTGCCTGTGCTCGCACGAAGAGTGAAGCAATTGTGTGCAACGTTTTGTCACCAAACTCCATTGCACAGACTAAACGAGAACTGCAAATCGTTAATTTTGTTACCGTTTATACTGATTGCTCGAATCATGGGAGCTCTGCCCCTGTCTTGGTCAGATACTTTAGCTCCCAAACTGGGATCGTAGTGAAAATAATAGAGTGTCAGGAGTGAAACATTGGCCATTCTTTCAGAGCATATAAGTGAAACACTGGAGCGTTTTGCAATACGTAACAAGTTACTTGCTCTATGCGCTGACAACACAAATTGGAACTTTGGGAGTGCTGGTAGGCATGGAACTTCTTTCTTCTTTAAATGGTCATCTAACCGCTTGGGCGATTTTGACCGTTCAACATAGCTAGCCAGTCGTTTCTTCGTTGCGCCAACTGGCGCCAATTGGAAACACCGCGGGATCGCAAATCGGTCTCCACTTGGTCCTTCCATCGGAGTGGTGGTCTCCCTCTTCCTCTGCTTCCACCGGCGGGCGCCGATAAGAATACCTTCTGGGCTGGAGCATCTCCGCTCATTCGCACTACGTGGCCTAGCCAGCGAATCCGCTGTGTAAAGTTCATACAGCTTATCATTAAATCTTCTTCGGTACTCGCCGTCGCCAACGCGTAGACGTCCACAAATCTTTCGAAGAACCTTTCTCTCGAATACTCCCAGAGCCGCCTCATCAGATGTTGTTAGTGTCCACACTTCTGCACCATATAGCCGGAAAGGTGCGATGAGTGACTTGTAGAGTGTTATTTTCGTTCGTCGAGAGAGGACTTTACTTTTCAATTGCCTACTCAGTCCGAAGTAGCATTTGTTTGCAAGAGTAATTCTTCGTCGGATTTCTAGGCTAACATTATTGTTCGTGTTAATGCTGGCTCCCAGGTAAACGAAGTCCTTTACTATTTCGAAATTATGGCTGACAACAGTGGCTTGGTTGCCAAGGCGCGAATGCGCTGACCCTTTGCATGATGACAGAAGGTACTTCGTTTTGCCCTCGTTCACCACCAATCCCATTTTCTCCGCTTCTTTTTCTAATTTGGAGTAAGCAGCAGTTACGGCGCGGTTGTTAAGGCCAATGATATCAATATCGTCAGCATATGCCAGGCATGGAACTAACAATATTTTTGTGAAATTAAAAAGATCTACAGGAAAAGATTTAATCGGTGTAAATTGTGCCGCTCATATTCTTAATAATTGCATCCAAACAGCGGCAGAGTGTTTACCTTTAGCTATGGAGGTTATTGTGGTGAAAATGTATTCCTTTTTTTTATATACTCGTATATACTGTTCGTGTGGAGAAGCTTCGTAAACTTTTGGGGTTTAGCTAAACAAGATGGTTGACGCTCAAGCCTGACCTTAAAAGAATTGTAGAACTTTTTATACCTTTGAAAAATATTTTCTATCCCAAAAGAAAATACCCTCAATTTTATATGAATTTTTTAACAATCCATGTTCACAAATGTGGCTTTTATTTATTTAGTCAGGCTGCAAGTAGAATATCAAGATATAAGCATGCCTGAAGTCGCTTTAATATTAAAAAACCTCAAATTCGAGATAAGTTAAAGAAGAGACGAACTGTTCTTACCTTTAGACGTTAAAAAATTGTGTCGTAACTGATTAAACATAATCTTGTCAAACAAACTAAGTTTAATGAAGCTGTGACCGCATTTTATAACACGCTTCCTTTCAAGAAGTAAAAAGGCTAAGCTGGATAGTACTAAAAGAGGTGCCTTCCTGGTCCGACATAGAAAAAAGCTTAGCTTTTATTATGACGAAACGGGGGTCTGTAAGCATTGATGATTCGGAATTGCTTGAACAAGTTTTAGATGAACAAAAAATACAAAATTGGTTACAGAGTCGAAAAATGGGTCGAAATCTTTGAATATTTTTCTAAAAAGGATATCCCTATAAAAAAGTTTATAATAATTGTGGAATTCTGCTTATGTTTACCGGGGTCAAACGCGCCCACAGAAATAATTTTTTCTTTAATGAATAACATTTGGACTAGCGAAAAGTCCCAATTGAAGGTTGAAACACTTAGAGCACTCCTAATCACAAAATGCAATTACAACATGAACTGCTTAGAATTTAAGCAATTTTTAAATGAACATGATAATATTGTTAAACAAATAAGCGATGTACAAAAGTAGCAATGAAAATTTAATTTTCAATATGGCCTGAATTTGGTTGTGATATCGATCTAAACGTCTCACATTTCAATCAAACTATTTACTGCCTATTCGAGAAGTTTATTCCTAAACGTAAATTAACTTATGATCATCCTACGCAAGCTTGGTTTACTAAAGAGCTTAAGGCTCTGAAAAATAGGAAAACGCGATCATTTAATTTATATAAGAAATCCGGATTAAATAAACATTACTTACTGTATTCCATTCTACGTCAGAAGTACATAGATTTAAATAAAAATGGCTATAAGGCTTATATCTCTAAAACCAAAAGAGACATTATTCTCAATCCAAAGTCATTTTATGGTTTCGTAAATTCTAAACGTAAAGTATCAGGGTTTCCCTCAGCCATGAAATATCAAGACATTATATCTAGGGATAATCAATGTATCGCAGTTTTCTTTGCTCATTTTTCACTTCTAACTCTTCTGCTGTCACCAATTCAAACTTTCAAAATTATTCCTATAAGCTACACGGGACAAATTCAATTAATTCACCAATTATATGCGCCAAAGATGTTCTAATTTACTTTAAAACCTTAAAAGAATCTTGTAAATATGGTCCTAATAGGATTCCTACATGTTTCTTGAAAAAGTGTACGAACCATATTTACCAACCCCTTACCAATTTGTTCAATCTATCACTAAAGTGTGGTGTTTTTCCAACTGCGTGGAAAGAATCGTTTCTTCTACCGCTGCATAAAAGCGGGAGTAGGTCTTCTATAGAGAACTATCGTGGCATAGCAAAGCTTTCTGCCATTCCAAAATTGTTTGAAGCTATTGTTACAAATCAACTTACGGGTCCGATCTCTACATTGATAGCTGACTGCCAACACGGGTTCAGTAAGGGAAAGTCCACAGTTACGAATTTACTTTAGTTTACCAGTCATGTCTCAAATGGCTTTAGAAAAAATCTGCACACCGACGTTATTTATACGGATTTCATCTAAGCTTTTGACAAAGTGTGTCACTCATTACTTATTCATAAACTCGATCAGTTGGGCTTCCAGCCGAGTCTCAATCGCTGGATCTCTCCTTACCTTAGTGACAGGACACAAAGAGTAGTGTGTAAAAATGTAGTATCCGATGTCATTTATGTCTCTTCGGGGGTTCCTCAAGGAAGCCATCTTGGCCCGATTCTGTTCTTGTTATTTATAAATGATATTTCTACAATAATAAAAATTTCAAAAATGTTAATGTATGCTGACGACGTAAAGCTTTTTATGTCATTCGCGTCATTTGAAGATAGAAATAAGCTACAATCAGATCTAGATACACTACATAGTTACTTGGTGCAATTTAAATTATATGCCACTTAACCTTAAAAAATGTAAACACACAGCCGGCTTCCTATACAATTAAAAATTATAGTCTTGAGCAAGTGTATGATTTTGTTGACCTGGGGGTTACTATGGACTATAAACTCAGTTTCAACCGCCATATTAACACAACAGTCAATAAGGCTAGAGGTGTCCTAGCATTCGTTAAACGATGGCCCAAAGAATTTAGCGACCCTTATGTAACTAAAGCCCTCTTTACTACATTAGTCAGACCGATACTTGAATACGGTTCTATAATTTGGAACCCGCGTTACCAGGTTCATGTAGATCGCCTACAATCAGTTCAAAAACAATTTTTACTATTTGCCTTAAGAGATTTTCATTGGGATCCCTTGTATAATGTGCCACCCTATACGAATCGTTTAAAACTCATTAATCTGCACACACTTTCTAGTCGGAGGGAAATGCTTGGAATTATTTTTATGATTAAATTGCTAAATGGTTCACTATCCAGCCCATTTCTTCTAAGTGAAGTGAACTTCAATGTACCGTCTCGTCCTTCAAGGCATTTTAAACCTCTAGTCTTAAAACAGTGCCGAACCAATTTTCAGTTAAATGAGCCTTTTCGCTGTTCGTGTCAAGATTATAACTCTCTTTCTGGTAGATTTGCTATTTCAGACTCGCTTTTAAGCATAAAAAAATCAATACTTTCTATCCTAAATTCATAGCTACTAATTGTTTCTAATTCTTTGACTTCTATATTAACTTCTAACAATAATTTTATTCCGTTAACTAGTTATTTCTTTATGTATAATCTATCTTATATCTACTTTACTTAGCTGATGAGGTTTTCTCTGTAGCTGAGCAGTTTTAGATCTCGACGATTAACAAACCAAAGCCTTTCAACGACTCGGCGCGAACGAATAATCCGCGCGTTATGCGGATGCGCCCCTCGATCCGGTCGGGAGGAATATGGTGGGTAATACGTTTGGGAATTATTATTAAAATATACTTACGTTCTTAAAAGCATTTATTGGGGCTCAATGCAAAAAGGAGAGGCTGGTGATCGGTGAAAATTAAAACTTTCGCTGATCCGTACAAATAATTTCTAAGTGACGTGAGAGCCCAGATGATTGCCAGCATTTCCTTTTCATTTGCTGCATAACTCTCTTCTGTTTTACCTGCTTGCTCAAGGACAGCTCCTAGAGCGTAGTTTGATACATCGGAAGTGAGGTGGAAATCCTGTTTGAAATTTTGGTATGCTAGCACAACTTTTGATATTAGTGAATATTTAATTTTATTGACAGCATCTAGGTCGCTTTTATCGAGCACAACTCGCTTTTTACTTGAGGCATTTTTGACGAACCTTTAAGGGCGAAAATAAATTTATCAGAACTTAAATCAGATACAAGTTCTAAATGGACACACAAAGACCGCAATGTACATTTTTACCGGGGGGCGATCCCGTATCTTTTCTTCTTTCTTTAAATGGTCATCTAACCGGCCGGGCGATTTTGCCCGTCCAACATAGCTCGCCAGTCGTTTCTTCGTTGCGCCAACTGGCGCCAATTGGAGACACCGCGGGAGCGCAAATCGGTCTCCACTTGGTCCTTCCATCGGAGTGGTGGTCTCCCTCTTCCTCTGCTTCCACCGGCGGGTGCCGATAAGAATACCTTCTGGGTTGGAGCATCTTCGCTCATTCGCACTACGTGGCCTAGCCAGCGAAGCCGCTGTGTTTTAATTCGCTGAACTATGTTGGCGTCTGCGTAAAGTTCATACAGCTCATCATTAAATCTTCTTCGGTACTCGCCGTCGCCAAAGCCTAGGGGTCCACAAATCTTTCGAAGAACCTTTCTCTCGAATACTCCCAGAGCCGCCTCATCAGATGTTGTTAGTGTCCACGCTTCTGCACCATATAGCAGGACGGGTGCGATGAGTGACTTGTAGAGTGTTATTTTCGTTCGTCGAGAGAGGAATTTACTTTACAATTGCCTACTCAGTCCGAAGTAGCATTTGTTTGCAAGAGTAATTCTTCGTCGGATTTCTAGGCTAACATTATTGTTGGTGTTAATGCTGGTTCCCAGGTAAACGAAGTCCTTTACTATTTCAATATTATTGCTGCCAACAGTGGCTTGGTTGCCAAGGCGCGAATGCGCTGACTCTTTGCATGATGACAGAAGGCACTTCGTTTTGCCCTCGTTCACCACGAAACCCATTTTTTCCGCTTCTTTTTCTAATTTGGAGTAAGCCGAAGTTACGGCGCGGTTGTTAAGGCCAATGATATCAATATCGTCAGCATATGCCAACAGTCGCACGCTTTTATAAAATATTGTTCCAGCGCGGTTAAGTTCTGCAGCTTGTATTATTTTCTCCAGCATTAAATTAAAGAAATCGCACGATAGGGGGTCACCCTGTCTGAAACCTCGTTTAGTTTCGAACGGATCGGAGAGGTGCTTCCCAATTCTGACCGAGCTGGCGGCGTTGCTCAAGGTCATTTTGCATAGCCGTATAAGTTTTGCGGGGAAACCAAATTCAGACATAGCGGCATATAGGCAGCTTCTTTTCGTGCTTTCGAAAGCGGCTTTAAAATCAACAAAGAGATGATGTGTGTCGATTCTTTTCTCACGGGTTTTTTCCAAGATTTGGCGTATTGTAAAAATCTGGTCGATGGTAGATTTACCAGGTCTGAAGCCACACTGATAAGGTCCAATCAGTCTGTTCACATCAGGCTTCAGTATTTCGCACAATACGCTTGATAGGACCTTATATGCGATATTCAAAAGGCTGATTCCGCGATAGTTGGCGCAGTTTGCAGGATCGCCCTTCTTTTTGATTGCCAAGTACTCTTCCATGAAGTCCAGATACATTTGACATAGTTCTGGATCTTTAACATACTTCTCTCCAGCGCCTGAAACCGCCGAGCTGCGGTTTCAAATGACTGACAGAACATATTTTGGTCAGTTTTGAACGGCAATCTTACTTACTTCAGTAGTCTTAACGAAGAAGACCTCGCATTCGCTTTGTTCGGCAGTGAACTTTGTAGCCTGTGATTCTGAAGGAATTTATTCCATTGCCCAGAATCTTTGGACAATTTCATCAATTGCTGCGGAATTATCTTCAGCCTTGCATAAGGCACTGCTAGCTTGGGAATACTCACTTTGGTGGGAGACGTATTTGCCTGAAATAACCCAACCCAAAAGTGTTTTTTGAAGCGTTGGGAACCTTGGGTCAGTTTTAATCTGACCTACCGAAAGAAGATCGAAGAAAGTTTCGGCTCCCAACAAAAGATCGAAGAAAGTTTCGGCTCCAAACAAAAGATCGACCTTTGAGGATTTATGGAACCCAGGATCGGCTAGCTCAATATTGGCTGGAATTTTCCAACCTGTGGTGTTCACAGCCCGATCTGGGTGATTTGCCGAAATCGCTCCCATTACCCAAAAATCTGCGAGAAACTCAAAGTTGTTAACTCGACAGTTGTTACGACTGCACTAACCTTGAACCGAACTTTTTGGGTTGCATTACCGATCCCGATAACACTTAATGTTGCCTTCTCTCGCCGAAATTCGCAGCCTTTGTGCCAGCTCTTCAGTCATAAAATTTGCTTGAGACCGCGAGTCAAGTAACGCACGAGCTGACACATAATAACCGGAGCAAATTTTCACCTTGACCACTGCTGTCGCTAACATAACGCGATCAGGCACGCTCACTGTGTGCATAGCTTGTGAGGTCGAAGGTTGTGGCGTTGTATCGAACGATATCGGGCATTCGTGTAGCATGGTGTGATGTGACCGGTTACAAACTTGACACCACTCTAAACTTGACACCACACAATGGGACCGATTTAGCGAAATGGAATCTGAGAAGAGAGAGTTTTGAATTTAGTGCGGGCGGTTAAAACGTGGTCCTTGGAGTTGCAGTGGAGACACGTAGTTGGCTTGGCTTTTGCAGCCACAAAGGACGATTTTGGCTTTTCAGCACTCTTGTTGCTTTGTCTTTGGGTGTCGTGCGATTTTGACGATGTCGACGCTTCTTCAGATGAGAGGTTCTTGTATCTCTTATTGAGAGCCTCTTCACACTCACTCCACAGCGGAAGCTTGTCGTAGTCAAGTTACTCCTCCCATTTTGACGGCGTAGTGGGATCAACCTTCGACATAACTAAATGTATCAACATCGCATTTGAAATATTATCAACACCCAAAGACAACAGGGAGTCATAGACAGCTGATACGGTGTCGATAATGGACAGCGAAAGCGACGACGGCTTTTGTATTTTTGGCAACTCAAACAGTTGCGAAACTGTGTTCGAAAATATGAGACATTTGTTGTCATATACCTTTTTCAGGCTTGCCAAAGCCTTCGGGTAATTTTCTTCCGTCATTTGGAAGGCCTTCACCGTTCCTAAAGCTTCACCAGACAAACACGAAACTAAATGTGTAAATTTTTCAATGTCTGAAACCGCAGGGTTGTTATCAACGAGGCTCTCAAACAAACTCATAAAATTTTAAATGTCCGAATACTGCCCTCGAAACTTGGGCAGCGACATCTTCGGAAGTCTTGAGGTGTGAGGCGCCATGAAAGAGGTGTCAGAAGCTTTTGACTTGTTGCTTTCTGACAGTATCTATTTTAACATCGCCTTCGTTTCAACAATTAAATCTTCAAGGCTATCACGAGTGTCATCATCTTCATCGACCTCTTCTATTTCGGACTGACACGCCAGAAGCTTTTCGCTGTAACTATTCAGCATTTCGAGTCGACACTCAACTTCCGACGGATCTGATGATGACTTATTGCGAATCCCCGTTTTAATTCTAGCTATACTTCTTTTTAAAACTGTCCTTTGTCTTTTTAAAGATTTGGTGTCTTCCACCGGGCCTAGTTGATTCTCCCTTTTACTCATTTTGATGTGCTATGTGTACAGTAAATGTTTACAAAATATAGTCTGGAAGCTTTCAACGTGGCAATACGAAAAGGAAAAAAAATCGCTGAAACTTCATCAGAACTGTCGAAAAATAAATGCGCGAATCAAGTGATAGAATTTGAAAATCATTAATAAAGGGAAAACTAGACGCAATGTCGAAAAATTCTAATGACCTAACCGTGACCAGAAATATGGTCAACGATTTAACCGAACAATTAAAGCTGTATAGCTTTCGAAAATCATTTGACGGTTTTGGTAATCGGAGCCTTGTCGGAATTGTACGAGGTAGTTTTCACTAAACAATCCCGAAGTCTTGTTTCACGAAACTTGTATAAACACAATTTAATTTCAAAGTGAATACCAGAGATGCCAATAATTAAAGCTTCTTGGGTTATTTTTGCAGCAATTTAGTAAAAAACAACAACCTCAACAGCTTTTGATTGTTCGCACGCAATACCTGTTCTTTATAGACTGGTTCGTTTCCCGCTTTGACGTCCCTTTGGCAAAGTAAACAGCTGCACTTCATTCCTGGAGGAATGGCCAAATCCTTAATTACAGCAACGATATTGAGTAGAAAAAACGGCACTGTCTAATCAGCAGCAGTATTCTTGTGTGCACACAGTTTTTTGCGCAAATAGCCTTTTAATAAAAATAAAAAAACTTTTTGCAGGTAAGTATAGAACCTTGTATATATATATATTTTACTTTTACAATTATAATCGTCACGCACTTGTGGGTAAGCAAACCTTTTTAAAATTTTTAGTAAAGTATAGTATTTATTTAAATTAAAGTTTTTTTTTTATTTTCAGGTTTTCACACTGATATAGTTTTGTGTGTCACTGTATCTATACGAACGCTTAGTGTGTAGATAGGAGCGCAGGTAAATTTTGCTATTTGCACTATTTTTTAAAAACCTAAAAAACAGACCTTTCTTTTATTTAAAATATTATAAATATATCAAACACTGATTTGATTTTATATCTTTTAACCTTTAGATTACTCTATAATCTAATAGCTCACAAATATTTTCATTAAAGGTAAGTATTTTTTCATCAATATTTAGATTTTAATTATCAAGGTAAGTATTTGAATTTTTATTTTTTAAAACCTTTTACAATTTTAATTTGTTTTTTAGAACTTAAAAATTTTTTTGCTCTACTTTAGCCACTGCACTTCACTATTACATATTTTGTTTTTGCTTACACGATCGTGACAGGCAATTAATTATTTAATATTTCTTCTAATATTTTTTAGTAATAAAATCTTCACTGTAAAATCACTTTCACTAAGTGTTTAGGGGAGCACAAATTAAAACTATTGCCTGTCACCCGTAAGAAACAAAAACCGCCGTTGTCGATTACTCATAGACTTTCACTTTAATGTTTCATTTTCTTCCTTTTATAATATTTTCTTACATTTAATTTACAGTTTGTCACCTAGCACAAAACTTCCAATTCCAATAAGCGGTAAGTTCTTCGCCTGCACCTATGAACATACGTATGTGTGTATATGTACAGGAGAGCGCGGACAAAGCCTTGTAAGTAGGTATACACACAACGCATGCACATAGGTACATTAGAATACTGTAATCATGCATTTACTTACATTAGGGCGTTGGTAAGTAAACTTGTAAGTAATCAAAACTTGTAAGTAATCAAAATTCATTAAACGGGAAAATCAGGTAAGTGTAAAGTATTTGTAAGGTAAGTATAAGGTGAGTAATAAGAAAGTATAAGGTAAGTCTTATTTAGGTATTTAGGTAAGTATAATTATTATTTCTCTATTTTAATTCATTTTTAATTACATTTCATTTTTATGTATTACTTTAGGTATAAATTCTTAAATTAATCGTCTGCTTTAACAGAATGCAAATGCAATTGCACATATGTCTAGCATGTAAGAATTAGAGTAAATATGTATTTTAGTAAATAAGTAATACATAAGAATATTTTGTATATATACTCGAATAATTTCAATAAAGAAATCAATTCGTTATCGACCTTCTTGTTGTTTTGTATATATATTATATGGCGATCCTGCCTTGCCTAGAACGGTAAAATACTATTGCTTATTGTCAAAGCGGCACGGAAATCCCATCCTGCTTTAACGAATGTGAGCGGCAGTCTGCCTTAATTCAAAGCTACCCTGAGTGACAAACTGCTCTCTAAATCGGCAGCGGTATAAAGGCAGGCGACATCCGCACTCAGATTCATACAAGCAATCCAGGAAATCACAAATAAGATCACTTAACTTCGAAAGTAACAGAACCATTCAAAATCAGTAAAAGACAGATATATTTAAACGGAAAATGATGGTAAGGAGCAGTTCGAAACGCACATAAAGCAGTAGAGCCACCAACAGAGTAGAGAATACTAATAAGTCTTCTGGCAACCTAGCGGCTGCCTGCAAACTGGCAAAAAAATTCAAAGTTTTTCCGATACACTAATATAAGAATTAATTGTTAAAAGTGGTTAAAATTAAATGTTCCCATGGTCTCAGGAGGCAGTAGATGAAACTTTTAGTAAAAGGGAAAAATTTTTTATAGAAGAAAACGTACCTCCTCCACAGAGTACTGGACAGGGCCCCTTGCCAATAACGATAGAAGAATATCGGCGTAGGCAGGGTAAAAAATGTAAGTTGGAAGAACCAAAAGTTCCAAAACCAATAAAATTTAAAAGGAAAAGCGGCGGAAAGAAGTATAATAAGAGAAAAGAGATTGCCAAAACTTATGAAAAAATGGTTTTAACAACTAACATCGAAGAAAGACAAAAGTTGTAAGAAAAAATAAAACAAATAAGAAAAATTAAAATCAAACTATTTTAATAAAAGAACGAAAAAAAAATTTTTTTACCTTCCATTTTTTACCTTATATGCAAAATGCCCAAATCAAAAAATCCAATAACTTGGCTTGAGAATTCAGTAGAGAATTTAGAAGAATTGGAATTTTTGAGGAAATTTTGGAAATCAATAGAAATGGAAAGGGAAGCAACATTAGAAGACGTTATAAATCCTACAACAAGAGTAGAAGAAACAAAAAGAATGATGTCAAAATTTTTAAAGTAGTTTGACAATTGTTCCTTAGAAAAATATGGGTGGACAAACATCCAAAATTGAAAAGCCCAGCGCTAATGTTATTAATACCATTAAGGCAATTGACCATACTGAGGTACTAGACTTCATTAAGGTAATGCTTCTGATTATAACAATCTGCACCTGTTTGAGTTTATATTTAAAAATATATTCAGCACATAACCGATTTTTGAAGAAGAAATATCAGATCAAATATAAATAAAACTAAATAAAAAATAAAAAATAAAATGGGCAAATGGGAAGATATCTTTAAAAGACTTGTGGAAGAAAAAACTTTAGCAGAGAAGACCTAAAAGTGCATAAATAAAAACAAAAATAAAAACTGAAACCGTGTTAAAACATCTCACAATAATAGTAGATTCATTAAATAAAATAGGGCAAGCTATACGTAATGTAAATAGGCAACTAACTAGCGCTCATCAAATAGATGCATATCAAATATTTTCGAGTGTTAGAGACAAATTGGTGTCCTCACTAGCAAGATATAATACTGAGGTACTGGTCCCAACTTCATTCCAAAACGAAATAGAAATAGACTTTCTCTCTCTCTATGGCGCGATATACAACAGGTATATCATCATAAACCTCCTAAGAGATTTTTGCGCCAAGCTTCTCTTCCAATTTGTGGTGTGCCGATTTGAATTTTCCCTACAAATTCGTGGGACCTACAGTTTTTTGCCGACTCCGAACGGCATCTACAAATAGACTTTGGCACCTTCTTATTGGAGTCTCAGTCCGATTTATAGGAAGAGCAGAAAATTGAAATTCAAAACTTGCAAAACAGAAAACGACAAAATGGTACAAATAGCAGTAGAATTCATCAAGACGGCATCGTCAATTCTACCTGAATTTGATGGTAAGCCAGAAAATGTTCATGGATTTTTGAATGCACTTGACATTCTCGAGCAAATAAAGGACAGCCACGAGGCCTTAGCAGCTTCAATGATAAAGACCAAACTGAAAGGCACAGCTAGAAACTACATAAGTTGTGAGAGTTCAATCTTACAAATCAAAGGAAAAATGAAGAACTCAATCAAGGGTGAGTCAGTTGAAGTTTATCAGCAAAACTCCTGAACATCCAACAAAGCGGTAAAACTGCAAACATGTATACTCAGGAAATAGAAAAGCTTACAAAATCATTAGAAGGAGCATACATATCTGACGGATTAACCCCAGATTTAGCTACTAAATATGCTACACAATTAGCTGTAAAAGCTATGTGTAAAAATAGCTCCAACGAAAAGGTAAAGTGATAATGCAAGCTGGAACGTTCACTTCAATGAATGAAGCTACTTCCAAATTCATAAATAGTTGCACTGAAGTAACAGGTAACCCCAATTTATTGCTACACATACCTCAACAGGGTTTTTACCGTGGTAACTTTAGAAGAGGTTATCAAAATAACCTCTATAGAAATAATCAAAGGCGCGCGTTTCCCATGCGTTATAACGGTAACAATAGACAAACTAATAATTTTCAGGGACAAAATAGAAATTTCACAAATCAATCGCGAGGAACTAATCGCAATAATACTCGCAATGTACGTAATTGTAACCAACAGGAAACCCAGCAAACTCCACTTCAACAGTAAATAATAAAAATGTACGTGTACTTAATTTACACCTAACCAGCTACATATCTTCCAAAACTTCTTTGAATAATTAAATTTCAACTCTCTTGATAGGAGCCGACATGTCAATTATAAAAAAAGGGACAAATTGATAGTAACATCACAATTTATACTTCCCAAATCACAGATTTAAAAGGCAATGGCTAGATAATAACAAGCACACTAGAAACAGTTATAGCAGTCTTAAAAGGAGATAATATTTTAATAAGATGCAAATTTTACATAATAGATAACAATTTTCCAATCCCATGTGACGGAATTTTAGGGTTAGATTTTATAAAGAAATATAATTGTATTTTAAATTACAGTAAACATGAAGATCTATTAATATTGAGACCTTATGACTTTCGAGAAATTATTATAATTCACATGACAAATATACCAAATATCAATACAAATACAGTACCCGCTAGATATGAAGTAATTCATCAAATTAACGTTAAATGTAATAATCATGAACTTTTCATTCCTCACCAAAAACTGGCAGACGGTATTTTTATTGCTAATACTATAACAAATAAAGATCAAACTTTTTTTAGAATAATAAACACGACAGAAAAAAACGCAATTATTCAGAGCTACAATGTTAAAACAGAAAATTTAAATGATTACATATTAATTATTGAGACTAGATAATAACACTAACAGTAAAGAAAAATTAGAGATATTAAAAAAGCATTTTCCAAATTTTTTTAGTAAAAAATTAAACTCATTAGCCCATAATCACAGTCAAATTAGAAAATTGCAAATAGAAAACGACAAAATGGTACAGACAACGGTAGAATTCTTAAAGACATCTTCGTCAATTCTGCCTGAGTTTGATGATAAAGCCGAGAACTAGTATAGCTTCCTAGACGCTCTAGATATCCCAGAACAAATTAAGGATACCGATGAAGCTATAGCAGTTTCTATGATAAAAACTAAGCTGAAAGGAACAGCTAAAATCCTTTTAACCACTGAAGATTCAATCATAATAATAAAAAAATAACTAACAAAACTAAAGTCAGCAATTAAAGGTGAATCAGTAGAGGTTTTGACAACAAAACTTCTAAATATACAACAACGTAGCAAAACTGCTAACCAGTACACCACCGAAATAGCAAAATTGACTACCCCAGAACTAGCAAACAAATATGCTACACAATCTGCTGTCAAAGCAATATGTAAGAATGGCTCCAATGAAAAAGTTACAACAATTATGCAAGCCGGAACGTTCATATCCATAGTTGTACGGAAACAATGGGCAACTCAAATTCCATTTTGAGCATATCGCAACAAAGCCAAAGCTACCGAGGTTTTCGTGGAAATTACCGAAATAACAGCTACGGAGGAAAAATTGATAGTAACATCTTCTTTCTTCTTTAAATGGTCATCTAACCGCCCGGGCGCATAGCTGGGCAGTCGTTTCTTCGTTGCGCCAACTGGCGCCAATTGGAAACACCGCGGGATCGCAAATCGGTCTCCACTTGGTCCTTCCATCAAAGTGGTGGTCTCCCTCTTCCTCTGCTTCCACGGGTGCCGATAAGAGTACCTTCTGGGCTGGAGCATCTTCGCCAGCGAAGCCGCTGTGTTTAAATTCCCTGAACTATGTCGGCGTCTGCGTAAAGTTCATACAGCTCATCATTAAATCTTCTTCGCTACTCGCCGTCGCCAATGCGTAGAGGTCCACAAATCTTTCGAAGAACCTTTCTCTCGAATATTCCCAGAGCCGCCTCATCAGATGTTGTTAGTGTCCACGCTTCTGCACCATATAGCAGGACGGGTGCGATGAGTGACTTGTAGAGTGTTATTTTCGTTCGTCGAGAGAGGACTTTACTTTTCAATTGCCTACTCAGTCCGAAGTAGCATTTGTTTGCAAGAGTAATTCTTCGTCGGATTTCTAGGCTAACATTATTGTTGGTGTTAATGCTGGTTCCCAGGTAAACGAAGTCCTTTACTGTTTCAAAATTATTGCTGCCAAGGCGCGAATGCGCTGACTCTTCGCATGATGACAGAAGGTACTTCGTTTTGCCCTCTTTCACCACCAAACCCATTTTTCCGCTTCTTTTCCTAATTTGGAGTAAGCAGAAGTTACGGCGCGGTTGTTAAGGCCAATGATATCAATATCGTCAGCATATGCCAACAGTTGCACGCTTTTATAAAATATTGTTCCAGCGCGGTTAAGTTCTGCAGCTTGTATTATTTTCTCCAGCATTAAATTAAAGAAATCGCACGGTAGGGGGTCACCCTGTCTGAAACCTCGTTTAGTTTCGAACGGCTCGGAGAGGTGCCTCCCAATTCTGACCGAGCTGGCGGTGTTGCTCAAGGTCATTTTGCATAGCCGTATAAGTTTTGCGGGGAAACCAAATTCAGACATAGCGGCATATAGGCAGCTCCTTTTCGTGCTATCGAAAGCGGCTTTAAGATCTACAAAGAGATGATGTGTGTCGATTCTTTTCTCAAGGGTTTTTTCCAAGATTTGGCGTATTGTAAAAATCTGGTCGATGGTAGATTTACCAGGTCTGAAGCCACACTGATAAGGTCCAATCAGTCTGTTCACATCAGGCTTCAGTCTTTCGCACAATACGCTTGATAGGACCTTATATGCGATATTCAAAAGGCTGATAGTTGGCGCAGTTTGCAGGATCGCCCTTCTTGTGGATTGGGCAGAGAACACTTAGATTCCAATCTTCAGGCATGCATTCATCCAACCATATTCTGCATAGAAGCTGATGCATGCGCCTTACCAGCTCCTAATAGTAACATCACAATTTATAATTCCCAAATCACAGATTTAAAAGGCATTGGCTAGATAATAACAAGCACACTAGAAACAGTTATGGCAGACCTAAAAGGAGATGATATTTTAATAATATACAACTTCTACATAATAGATAACAATTTTCCAATCCCATGTGACTGAATTTAAGGGTTAGATTTTATAAAGAAATATAATTGTATTTTCAATTACAGTAAACACGAAGATCTATTAATATTGAGACCTTATGACTTTCCAGAAATTATTATAATTCACATGACAAATAGACCAAATATCAATACAAATACAGTACCCGCTAGATCTGAAGTAATTCGTCAAATTAACGTTAAATGTAATAATCATGAACTTTTTATTCCTCACCAAAAACTGGAAGACGGTATTTTTATTGCTAATACTATAACAAATAAAGATCAAACTTTTTTTAGAATAATAAACACGACAGAAAAAAACGCAATTATTCAGAGCTACAATGTTAAAACAGAAAATTTAAATGATTACATATTAATTATTGAGACTAGATAATAACACTAACAGTAAAGAAAAATTAGAGATATTAAAAAAGCATTTTCCAAATTTTTTTAGTAAAAAATTAAACTCATTAGCCCATAATCACAGTCAAATTAGAAAATTGCAAATAGAAAACGACAAAATGGTACAGACAACGGTAGAATTCTTAAAGACATCTTCGTCAATTCTGCCTGAGTTTGATGATAAAGCCGAGAACTAGTATAGCTTCCTAGACGCTCTAGATATCCCAGAACAAATTAAGGATACCGATGAAGCTATAGCAGTTTCTATGATAAAAACTAAGCTGAAAGGAACAGCTAAAATCCTTTTAACCACTGAAGATTCAATCATAATAATAAAAAAATAACTAACAAAACTAAAGTCAGCAATTAAAGGTGAATCAGTAGAGGTTTTGACAACAAAACTTCTAAATATACAACAACGTAGCAAAACTGCTAACCAGTACACCACCGAAATAGCAAAATTGACTACCCCAGAACTAGCAAACAAATATGCTACACAATCTGCTGTCAAAGCAATATGTAAGAATGGCTCCAATGAAAAAGTTACAACAATTATGCAAGCCGGAACGTTCATATCCATAGTTGTACGGAAACAATGGGCAACTCAAATTCCATTTTGAGCATATCGCAACAAAGCCAAAGCTACCGAGGTTTTCGTGGAAATTACCGAAATAACAGCTACGGAGGAAAAATTGATAGTAACATCTTCTTTCTTCTTTAAATGGTCATCTAACCGCCCGGGCGCATAGCTGGCCAGTCGTTTCTTCGTTGCGCCAACTGGCGCCAATTGGAAACACCGCGGGATCGCAAATCGGTCTCCACTTGGTCCTTCCATCAAAGTGGTGGTCTCCCTCTTCCTCTGCTTCCACGGGTGCCGATAAGAGTACCTTCTGGGCTGGAGCATCTTCGCCAGCGAAGCCGCTGTGCTTAAATTCCCTGAACTATGTCGGCGTCTGCGTAAAGTTCATACAGCTCATCATTAAATCTTCTTCGCTACTCGCCGTCGCCAATGCGTAGAGGTCCACAAATCTTTCGAAGAACCTTTCTCTCGAATATTCCCAGAGCCGCCTCATCAGATGTTGTTAGTGTCCACGCTTCTGCACCATATAGCAGGACGGGTGCGATGAGTGACTTGTAGAGTGTTATTTTCGTTCGTCGAGAGAGGACTTTACTTTTCAATTGCCTACTCAGTCCGAAGTAGCATTTGTTTGCAAGAGTAATTCTTCGTCGGATTTCTAGGCTAACATTATTGTTGGTGTTAATGCTGGTTCCCAGGTAAACGAAGTCCTTTACTGTTTCAAAATTATTGCTGCCAAGGCGCGAATGCGCTGACTCTTCGCATGATGACAGAAGGTACTTCGTTTTGCCCTCTTTCACCACCAAACCCATTTTTCCGCTTCTTTTCCTAATTTGGAGTAAGCAGAAGTTACGGCGCGGTTGTTAAGGCCAATGATATCAATATCGTCAGCATATGCCAACAGTTGCACGCTTTTATAAAATATTGTTCCAGCGCGGTTAAGTTCTGCAGCTTGTATTATTTTCTCCAGCATTAAATTAAAGAAATCGCACGGTAGGGGGTCACCCTGTCTGAAACCTCGTTTAGTTTCGAACGGCTCGGAGAGGTGCCTCCCAATTCTGACCGAGCTGGCGGTGTTGCTCAAGGTCATTTTGCATAGCCGTATAAGTTTTGCGGGGAAACCAAATTCAGACATAGCGGCATATAGGCAGCCCCTTTTCGTGCTATCGAAAGCGGCTTTAAAATCTACAAAGAGATGATGTGTGTCGATTCTTTTCTCAAGGGTTTTTTCCAAGATTTGGCGTATTGTAAAAATCTGGTCGATGGTAGATTTACCAGGTCTGAAGCCACACTGATAAGGTCCAATCAGTCTGTTCACATCAGGCTTCAGTCTTTCGCACAATACGCTTGATAGGACCTTATATGCGATATTCAAAAGGCTGATAGTTGGCGCAGTTTGCAGGATCGCCCTTCTTGTGGATTGGGCAGAGAACACTTAGATTCCAATCTTCAGGCATGCATTCATCCAACCATATTCTGCATAGAAGCTGATGCATGCGCCTTACCAGCTCCTAATAGTAACATCACAATTTATAATTCCCAAATCACAGATTTAAAAGGCGTTGGCTAGATAATAACAAGCACACTAGAAACAGTTATGGCAGACCTAAAAGGAGATGATATTTTAATAATATACAACTTCTACATAATAGATAACAATTTTCCAATCCCATGTGACTGAATTTAAGGGTTAGATTTTATAAAGAAATATAATTGTATTTTCAATTACAGTAAACACGAAGATCTATTAATATTGATACCTTATGACTTTCCAGAAATTATTATAATTCACATGACAAATAGACCAAATATCAATACAAATACAGTACCCGCTAGATCTGAAGTAATTCGTCAAATTAACGTTAAATGTAATAATCATGAACTTTTTATTCCTCACCAAAAACTGGAAGACGGTATTTTTATTGCTAATACTATAAACTATAAAGATCAAACTTTTATTAGAATAATAAACACCACAGACAAAAACGCAATTATTCAGAACTACAATGTTAACACAGAAAATTTAAATGATTACATATTAATTAATGAGACTATAAATAATAACAATAACAGTAAAGAAAAATTAGTGAGATTTAAAAAGCATTTTCCAAATTTTGTTAGCAAACAATTAAACTCATTAGCCCATAATCACAGTCAAATTAAAATAGAGTTTCATCAACTTAAACATGATTCTATAATAAACATCATTTCATTACTGTCATAGTCAACTTAAAATACCTTTTATGTCTAATTTCTTCTAAATTTCTTCATACCACCAACCAACTTAATTTGTTTTCACAAGGGGACACTTACTTTTCAGTTTGGCTAGAATCTTTGGTTAATATATGACAATGATTAACCAACATTTTAAATGTCCAGTTTTAAGTTAAATAAAGCTTTTGATGAAAACGTGTGTTAGGCAACGGCTATGATTATGGGCCATTGTGTTCAGAATACATAGACATATTTGCATTAGAAACAGAGCCTGCACCTGCCAATAATTTTTACAAACAAAAACTTTACATGAAAAATGGCAATCCAGTTTATGTAATAAATTACACAATACCAGAAGCACACAAAAATGAAATAAATGAACAAGTCAATAAATTAATAAAATATGACATAAGAGAACCATCTTTGTCAGAATACAATAGCCCCATTCTATTAGTGTCTAAACAATCATTACCCGGCAACAGCGAAAAGATGGAGACTAGTGATTGATTACTGAGCAGTAAACAAAAAATTTGCTGCAGATAAATTCCCACTCCCACGAATTGATGATATTCTAGATCAATTGGGAAGAGCATGTTTAGACCCAATGTAAGGTTTTTACCAAATATAACTAGACCAAGACTCTAGAGATATTACATCGTTTACAGCAGACTATGACACTTACCGTTTCAAATATTACCATTACTTTCAAAGAATGATGACTCTAGCATTTGCAGGTAATAAATAAACCATCCCAAACATTTCTATATATTGATAATTTAGTAGCACTAGGATGCTCAGAAAAGCATTTGATGACAAAGCTAAGAGATGTATTTTCAACTTGCAGAAAATATAATTTAAGTTACACCCCGATAAATGTTTATTTTTTAGTCAAGAAGTTACTTATCTTGGACATAAATGCACAAGCAAAGGAATTCTGCCAGACCCAAATAAATTTGAAATTGTTCAAAATTACCCAATTCCAAAAAATGCTGATGAAGTCAAAGGATTGGTTGCATTCTGTAACTATTACCGTACCAAATTTTGCAGCATATTCTAGAATTTTAACAAGATTATGTAAAAAGAATGTTTCCTTCGATTGGACAGAGGAAGGTCAAAAGGCTTTTGTCTATTTAAAGGAGTCATTGACTAGTCCAAATATTTTACAGTATCCAGACTTTGGTAAGGAGTTTTGTATAACAACAGATGCTAGTGGCTATGCCTGTGGCCAGTTCTTAGTCAAGAATATGAAGGCAAACAATTACCAATTGCCTATGCGTCAAGATCATTCACAAAAGGCGAAATTAATAAAGCAACAATAGAAAAAGAACTAGCAGCAATTCACTGGGCTATCACTTACTTTAGAGTCTAAAGTTTATACCATACGTTTATGGCAGACAATTTTTAATATGATTTTGAGGTGGAGTATATTGCTGGAAAAGAAAATTACGTAGCAGACACTTTATCGCACATTAATATTAAAGACTAAAGAAATATCAGTAGAAGCGTGTAAAATAATGAAAGTTACAACTAGATCGGAAGCTAAGCAAAATACCAGTAGTAATAGCAATAGTGAAGAAAATAAAAGTCACAATGAGAACGCTATAATATATGAAGCGCTTAATAAATATGAAGTTAAAATACTAGTCCAGCTCGTTTTTGATCCTCAGAAATTATATTTCAAAAAAGGAAAGAAAATTTGTAGCACAAGGGATACAAGCAACCTGATTGTTGAGGCGAAGATTGACCTAGGACAATTTTTTGCCAGGCTTATGGAAAAAGTCGGCAATTTAGGACTTGTAAAAATAGGAGACAAATTGTTTAAAGATAATTATACTTGAGTAGACAAATTTAAAGAAATAGGTACCAAAGTTCTCAAAAACTTAATTATTGCATTAACTCCGGAGGTTATGCATGTGACAAATATTGATAAAATTAAAGAAATTCTTCATAATTATCAGGATGATCCTGTTAATGGTGGCCACCCAGAAATCAATCGGTATGACTAATAAAATAAAACAAAGCTATTACTGGAAAAATATGAAAAATTACAATAACGGGGGGCTTTTGATATAGTACAAATTCACATAATCGGACCATTGCCGAAATAAATGAAAATAAATATGCAGTAACTATTGTATGCAACCTTACTAAATATTTGATTGCAATTCCAGTTCAAAGCAAACATGCAATAACAGTTGCTAAAGCTATATTTGAACACTTTATTCTGATTTATGGTTGCATGAAAACGATCATAACGGATATGGGAACTGAATACAAAAATAGTTTATTTGAAGAGATATGCAAACTTCTCTAAACTGAGCATAAAACCTCAACACCATACCATCATCAAACTTTAGCTACTATCGAACGTAGCCATAGAACATTCAATGAATATGTACGTTCTTACATATCCAGTGACAAAAACGATTGGGATGAGTATATCAAATATTTTTCGTACGAGTATTGTTATAAAACAACACCTTCCACAGTACATGGTTACTGTCCCTTTAAACTAGTTTTTGGAAAAACACCCCCGACTTATGAATGCCTCGGCATTTTGTACAGTGAACGGAGACGCTCCCACCACAGTGGCAGGCAACCGCCATAGCTCGCCAGACATCTCAATCGTGAGCACAGTACTAATAATTTGCGTCAACTGCGACGAATGTTTGCAACGTTGATGGATGCGTTTTTATCCAATCCAAAACTATTTCGGAGTCTGTCCAGAAAGTTGTGCTATTGGTCGACTCAACATTGGCGCAATGCTCGACCATAACTTGGCCAAAAGATGCGCTGCCAGGAGCTCTAAACGAGGAAGAGACTTGGTCTTCAGCGGAGCAACCATGGATTTTTCAGTTAGCAGAATGCATTAACGGCATTAGCGAATTGGCTTCGAATGTAAATACAACAACCATACGCCCTTATTGAGATGTCGGCGTAGCCATGTATTTGACAATTAGCACTCGACTCAGTATAAACAAACCGAGGAGTGCTGATTGACATTAACTGCAACAAATTCGCTTTAAAATTCTGCCAACCGCTGTTGAGATACAACGGAATCGATTCATCCCAATCTAGTTTCTTAATTTTTACCGGGGGATTTTAGCTGAGGTCACTAGTTGGGCCAGCAAACCAAGAGGATCAAAGAGTCGGGCAGACATCGATAAAGTATTTCGTTTTGTAGCTCGTAACTCATTAAATGTATCATCCAATCTGAACCGAAATAAGTCGTCTTTTGGCGACCAGTGGATTCCCAGCGTTTTAGTGGAGTCTGAATCGTTGAAACTTAACGATTTTTCCAGACTCTGACTGTCGAAGAAACTAGGGTGGTTAGAGAATCTCTTAGCTAGCTGGAATCCTGCCATCTTTAAGACGTCGGTTACCTCATAGCGAATTCTGTCGAGGGATTCAAAATCTTCAGATCCGGTTAACAGATCATCTACGTAAAAATCGGTACGTATTACCTTGGCACCGATGGATGCTTTCTCCACACTATTAATTGAAAATTTCTATCTTTTTCATATACGACAACTTGGCGATACATCTTAGTGATGTCCGCCGTAATAGCATACTTATGCATTCGAAAGCGAAATAGCGTCGAAAAAAGTTCTTCCTGAATGGTCGGTCCAACCATCAAAATGTAATTCAACGCAATTTCTGTGGACGTCCTACTCGACGCATCGAAAACAACGCGTAGTTTCGTCGACGTACTTTGTGGTCGTAAGACACACTGATGCGGAATGAAATAGTGGGCTTCACTCGGGATTTTGTTATCAGTAGGACTCATGTGGCCCAATGCCAAGTACTCTTCCATGAAGTCCACATACATTTAACATAGTTCTGGATCTTTAACGTACTTCTCTCCAGCGCCTGAAACCGCCGAGCTGCGGTTTCAAATGACTGACATAACATATTTTGGTCAGTTTTGAACGGCAATCTTACTTACTTCAGTAGTCTTAACGAAGTAGACCTCGCATTCCCTTTGTTCGGCAGTGAACTTTGTAGCCTGTGATTCTGAAGGAATTTATTCCATTGCCCAGAATCTTTGGACAATTTCATCAATTGCTGCGGAATTATCTTCAGCCTTGCATAAGGCACTGCTAGCTTGGGAATGCTCACTTTAGTGGGAGACGTATTTGCCTGAAATAACCCAACCCAAAAGTGTTTTTTGAAGCGTAGGGAACCTTGGGTCAGTTTTAATCTGACCTACCGAAAGAAGATCGAAGAAAGTTTCGGCTCCCAACAAAAGATCGACCTTTGAGGACTTATGGAACCCAGGATCGGCTAACTCAATATTGGCTGGAATTTTCCAACCTGTGGTGTTCACAGCCCGATCTGGGTGATTTGCCGAAATCGCTCCCATTACCCAAAAATCTGCGAGAAACTCAAAGTTGTTAACTCGACAGTTGTTACGACTGCACTAACCTTGAACCGAACTTTTTGGGTTGCATTACCGATCCCGATAACACTTAATGTTGCCTTCTCTCGCCGAAATTCACAGCCTTTGTGCCAGCTCTTCAGTCATAAAATTTACTTGAGACCGCGAGTCAAGTAACGCACGAGCTGACACATAATAACGGGAGCAAATTTTCACCTTGACCACTGCTGTCGCTAACATAACGCGATCAGGCACGCTCACTGTGTGCATAGCTTGTGAGGTCGAAGGTTGTGGCGTTGTTTCGAACGATATCGGGCATTGGTGTAGCATGGTGTGATGTGACCGGTTACAAACTCGACACCACTCTAACTGGCATTTAGAAACCGTATATCCCTTGCGTAAGCTATTTATACACAATGGGACCGATTTAGCGAAATGGAATCTGAGAAGAGAGAGTTTTGAATTTAGTGCGGGCGGTTAAAACGTGGTCCTTGGAGTTGCAGTGGAGACACGTAGTTGGCTTGGCTTTTCAGCACTCTTGTTGCTTTGTCTTTGGGTGTCGAGCGATTTTGACGATGTCGACGCTTCTTCAGATGAGAGGTTCTTGTATCTCTTATTGAGAGCCTCTTCACACTCACTCCACAGCGGAAGCTTGTCGTAGTCAAGTTGCTCCTCCCATTTTGACGGCGTAGTGGGATCAACCTTCGACATAACTAAATGTATCAACATCGCATTTGAAATATTATCAACACCCAAAGACAACAGGGAGTCATAGACAGCTGATACGGTGTCGATCATGGACAGCGAAAGCGACGACGGCTTTTGTACTTTTGGCAACTCAAACAGTTTCGAAACTGTGTTCGAAAATATGAGACATTTGTTGTCATATACCTTTTTCAGGCTTGCCAAAGCCTTCGGGTAATTTTCTTCCGTCATTTGGAAGGCCTTCACCGTTCCTAAAGCTTCACCAGACAAACACGAAACTAAATGTGTAAATTTTTCAATGTCTGAAACCACAGGGTTGTTATCAACGAGGCTCTCAAACAAACTCATAAAATTTTAAATGTCCGAATACTGCCCTCGAAACTTGGGTAGCGACATCTTCGGAAGTCTTGAGCTGTGAGGCGCCATGAAAGAGGTGTCAGAAGCTTTTGACTTGTTGCTTTCTGACAGTATCTATTTTAACATCGCATTCGTTTCAACAATTAAATCTTCAAGGCTATCACGAGTGTCATCATCTTCATCGATCTCTTCTATTTCGGACTGACACGCCAGAAGCTTTTCGCTGTAACTATTCAGCATTTCGAGTCGACACTCAACTTCCGACGGATCTGATGATGACTTATTGCGAATCCCCGTTTTAATTCTAGCTATACTTCTTTTTAAAACTGTCCTTTGTCCTTTTAAAGATTTGGTGTCTTCCACCGGGCCTAGTTGATTCTCCCTTTTACTCATTTTGATGCGCTATGTGTACAGTAAATGTTTACAAAATATAGTCTGGAAGCTTTCAACGTGGCAATACGAAAAGGAAAAAAGATCGCTGAAACTTCATCAGAACTATCGAAAAATAAATGCGCGAATCAAGTGATAGAATTTGAAAATCATTAAAAAAGGGAAAACTAGACGCAATGTCGAAAAATTCTAATGACCTAACCGTGACCAGAAATATGGTCAACGATTTAACCGAACAATTAAAGCTGTATAGCTTTCGAAAAATATTTGACGGTTTTGGTAATCGGAGCCTTGTCGGAATTGTACGAGGTAGTTTTCACTAAACAATCCCGAAGTCTTGTTTCACGAAACTTGTATAAACACAATTTAATTTCAAAGTGAATACAAGAGATGCCAATAAGTAAAGCTTCTTGGGTTATTTTTGCAGCAATTTAGTAAAAAACAACAACCTCAACAGCTTTTAATTGTTCGCACGCAATACCTGTTCTTTATAGACTGGTTCGTTTCCCGCTTTGACGTCCCTTTGGCAAAGTAAACAGCTGCACTTCATTCCTGGAGGAATGGCCAAATCCTTAATTACAGCAACGATATTGAGTAGAAAAAACGGCAGTGTCTAATCAGCAGCAGTATTCTTGTGTGCACACAGTTTTTTGCGCAAATAGCCTTTCAATAAAAATAAAAAAACTTTTTGCAGGTAAGTATAGAACCTTGTATATATATATATTTTACTTTTACAATTATAATCGTCACGCACTTGTGGGTAAGCAAACCTTTTTAAAATTTTTAGTAAAGTATAGTATTTATTTAAATTAAAGTTTTTTTTTTTATTTTCAGGTTTTCACACTGATATAGTTTTGTGCGTCACTGTATCTATACGAACGCTTGGTGTGTAGATAGGAGCGCAGGTAAATTTTGCTATTTGCACTATTTTTTAAAAACCTAAAAAACAGACCTTTCTTTTATTTAAAATATTATAAATATATCAAACACTGATTTGATTTTATATCTTTTAACCTTTAGATTACTCTATAATCTAATAGTTCACAAATATTTTCATTAAAGGTAAGTATTTTTTCATCAATATTTAGATTTTAATTATCAAGGTAAGTATTTGAATTTTTATTTTTTAAAGCCTTTTACAATTTTAATTTGTTTTTTAGAACTTAAAATTTTTTTTGCTCTATTTTAGCCACTGCACTTCACTATTACATATTTTGTTTTTGCTTACACGATCGTGACAGGCAATTAATTATTTAATATTTCTTCTAATATTTTTTAGTAATAAAATCTTCACTGTAAAATCACTTTCACTAAGTGTTTAGGGGAGCACAAATTAAAA